>JAUDYJ010000012.1:16454201-17054201 GCA_030761175.1 Masticophis lateralis | reverse complement strand
AAACTAATCAAGGAGAGAAGCAACTTAGAACTAAGGAGAAATTTCCTGACATTGAAAACAATTAATCAGTGGAACAACTTGCCTCCAGAAGTTGTGAGTGCTCCAACACTGGAAGTTTTTAAGAAGATGTTGGATAACCGTTTGTCTGAAGTGCTGTAGGGTTTCCTGCCTAAGCAGGGGATTGGCCTAGAAGAGCTCCAACTCTGTTATTCTATTCTATTCTTAGTCCAGCACCTTCTCCACTGGACTGCATAGGCTTTGGGATTGACTTGTCCAAAGTCAACTCATGACTAAGAAGGAACTAGCATCTGGGTATCCCCTCTCCCAGTCAAGCATCTTTCCCACTATACCACTTTTGTTTCATTCTCTCGTTTAATACCTGCAAGAACCAAACCCAAGAAATTCAAAGGTAGATTGGGAGCAGATCCCTCCCCTCTCAGAAAAATTTGAAACAAAGCTTCTTTTTAGATCAAAATCTAAATTTAGATCAGAAAAGGAACATTTAATCAGATGTCTATTTTGGGTCTACTGCAGTCAGTGGCCCAACGAAGAGAAGATGGACAAAACCCAGAATGACTCTGGGATGAACATTCCTAGAATTGTTTCTTGTCTTGATTAAACTGATCCATGTGAACCTCTCAAATGTTGAAGATGGATCTTCTGCAGGGACAGAACAGGGACCTTGGCTCCTTTCCTCTTTTAAAAAGCTGGTCAGGCTCACACAAATTCACAAACCGTAACAGCTGAGTTTGCACAGTACGCAAAGTAAGACAAGAACTTTAGAATAATGTGTGGATCCAGCATGGATTTCCCACAGACCTGTAAATTGGATTTAAATGGAGGTAATACTGAGACCAGAAATGTGGTATAGATACAAAAAAAAAAAAAGACCAATTGTATCCCTAATATTATCTCAGTATTATAACATATTTTTCTTTGCTTCTTGGGTCGAAAGTAGAGTCTTGTTCTTTCCCATCAAGTAAAGAGTGGCTGAATTCTCACAACATGTTGAACCACCAACTAGCCAATCTCATTGAGGCTGGCATCTTGTGCAAACTTAGTCTGTTGATGGTTTAGGATGTCACGCACATCCAGAAAATAGGATTTATTGAGCCAATGTAAACACGGGCAGGGCAAAAACCCAGCCTGTAAAGATTTACTACTGTAGGATATGCCCCTATATTTTCTGGGTTGACCTCTCAGCCCAACCTATATTTTTGCTCTTGTATATTAAAAGAATCCAGGTTCATTGTTAGTTCATAGCTGAGCGTGTTGTGCAAAACCTAGGGGGCAATGTTAATTGAGTAAGCTTAGTCAAGCCTGGGGGAGGGAGCGAGGTATCATTCAAGACAGAGCCAAAAAGAATCCCCCACCCTTTTTGGTTCCTTTGGCTGAGATGCTGCACAGCTACAAGGATGGAGCTGATGCCCATGGCTCGAGTGAGCAGAATGAGTCAGAAGAACCCCAAGCAACCAGGGTTGGCTTTCCACATTTCAAAATCAGGGGAAACATAGAATGGAATGGAATGGAATGGAGTGGAGTGGAGTGGAGTGGAGTAGAATTAGAAGAGAAGAGAGAATAGAATGGAATAGAATGGAATGGAATGGAATGGAATGGAATGGAATGGAATGGAATGGAATAGAATAGAATAGAATAGAATAGAATAGAATAGAATAGAATAGAATAGAATAGAATAGAATAGAATAGAATAGAATTCTTTATTGTTCAAGTGTGATTGGACACACAAGGAATTTGTCTTTGGTGTATATGCTCTCAGTGCACATAGGAAGAATGAAACACATTCATCAAGAATAAAAAGATACAACACTTAGTGATAGTCAAGTTTACTAACAAGGTATCAAATCGTACTAGGAAACAAATGAAAACAATATAAATTGAAAGATACAAGCGACATGGTTATAGTAATAAGTGGAAAGAGACAGATACTAATAAGGAATAGAAGAATAATAGTAATACAGTCTTAGCAAATTATTTGACAGTGTTGTGGGAGTTAATTGTTCAGCAGAGTGAATGCATTCGGGGGAAAAACTGTCCTTTGTGTCTTGTGGTTCTGGTGTGCAGTGTCCTATAGCGTCGTTTTGAGGGTAGAAGTTGAAACAGTTTATGTCCAGGATGTGAGAAATACGCCCACTGCTATCTTCAAAAGGAAAATATTTCCTCCTCAGCCTTAACTGCTATGAACTAACTCACCTTCAGTTTACAACAGGAGCCCCATCAAAGAATGCTGGAGAAATTCAGCCTAGGTTAGACATCCATCCATCCATCCATCCAGGCTAAATCGATGTCCAGCTGGCAGAAAAGCTCTCCCTAAAACTCTGGGGACCGACGTGGAGGTGTGGTGGTGGAAAGAAGCAAGCCTGAAGCCAGGTCTCTGCGGCGGACAACTGAGAGGCAACCTCTCGCTCTGGACAGCTGCCGGTCGCCTGGATCTGACTTGAATGAATGAGGCTGAGAGAGGGAGAAGTCCCTTCCCCTGGCAGCCTTTGCCAGCTGAGCTCCAGCCAAATTCCTTGTAAGGAAAGCTGCTGCGGTGTTTTTGGCTTGGGATGGACACGTTTTCCCATCAACAAGAGGGCAGGGCAGGAGCGAAGGCCTTTCCCGCTGGAGCGGGTGAGGGAAACGTCAAGGATGCCCAGAGACAAGGGGGGAGAAAGCAGAAAAAGTCAAAGTGTAAGGATGCTTCCTGGCTTTACTCTTTGGGGGGGGGGGGATGAGTTGCAAATCTGTCCTGGGTCTCCTTTAGCTGAGGGTTTAAATAGAATAGAATAGAATAGAATAGAATAGAATAGAATAGAATAGAATAGAATAGAATAGAATAGAATAGAATAGAATAGAATAGAATTCTTTATTGGCCAAGTGTGATTGGACACACTATGTATTTGTCTAAGGTGCATAAAAATACAAGATACATTCATCAAGAATCATAAGGTACAACACTTAATGATATTCATAGGGTACAGATAAGCAATCAAATCATATTAGGAAACAGTCAATATAAATAATAAGGATACAAGCAACAAAGTTACAGTAATGCAGTCATAAGTGGAAGGAGATGGGTGGTGAGAACGGTGAGAAGACTAATACTAATAGTAATGTGGACTTAGTGAATAGTTTGACAGGGTTGAAGGATTTATTTATTTAGCAGAGTGATAGCATTTGGGGAAAAACTGTTCTTGTGTCTATATCTATCTATCTATCTATCTATCTATCTATCTATCTATCTATCTATCTATCTATCTATAGAATAGAATAGAATAGAATAGAATAGAATAGAATAGAATAAAATAGAATAGAATAGAATAGAATAGAATAGAATAGAATAGAATTCTTTATTGGCCAAGTGTATTGGACACACAAGCAATTTGTCTAAGGTGCATATGCTCTCAGTGTACATAAAAATACAAGATGCATTTGTCAAGAATCATAAGGTACAACACTTAATTATAGTCATAGAGTACAAATAAGCAATCAAATCATATTAGGAAACAATCAATATAAATCTTAAGGATACCAGCAACAAGGTTACAGTCATACAGTCATAAGTAGGAGGAGATGGGTGATAGGAACGATGGGAAGATTAATAGTAATGCAGACTTAGTGAATAGTTTGAAAGTGTTGAGGGAATTATTTGTTTAGCAGAGTGATGGCGTTCGGGGAAAAACTCTCCTTGTGCCTAGTTGTTCTGATGTGCAGTGCTCTATAGCGTCGTTTTGAGGGTAGGAGTTGAAACAATTTATGTCCAGGATGTGAGGGGTCTGTAAATAGCCACGAGTTTAAAAACTGCCCCCCCCCATGGGCAAGGGCTGCGGGTTTCTCTGTGGGAAAGAGACTTTGGGTGAACGCTAGTATAATCCTGCTCTTGGGATAAATATAGGCATCCAGAAGCATCTCTTTCAAGAGGCACTGCTGGCACCATATTTGGCATCGTCAGACAATCGCTAGTGACCTGGACTGACCCCCTAACTTGGCACCTTTCTAGTTTCACCGTCCACCCCAGCCTGGATCTTTGATTTGTGATACCAGGGATGGATGCAGGATCCTGAAGTCTTACATATAACCCAGAACCCCTCCAAACATTGACAATCAAAGAAAGAAACGTGGCGTCTAAGAGGCTCCCCTAAAGGTCTTGAGATGACCTCAATCCTGCACCAATGGAAGGTCTTGTCTAAAACATTTGACCACCGTCTTTGATAGAAGAACCCAGATTAATTTCTCGCCATTCTGGGTAAGAAGTTAGGATTCAGCCAACAACACATCAAGCTGTTGTTTGTTTAATTGTGTTGCATTGAATGAACCATAACAGACTGGATTCACCTTAGATGAATGATGAAATCCAATTTTTTTTACTACAGGTTCTGTGGGGGTGGCTTGGTGGGCATGGCAGGGGGAAGGATACTGCAAAATCTCCATTCCCATCCCACTCTGGGGCCAGCCAGAGGTGGTATTTGATGGTTCTCCGAACTGCTCAAAATTTCTGCTACCGGTTCTCCAGAACCTGTCAGAACCTGCTGGATTTCACCCCTGCCTTAGACACTGAAACATAAATCATGGTGGCGAAACCACTATAGTGAATGAATTAACCCTAGCAAATCCACATCCTAGCAAATGACATCATTGCTCAGAAATTGCATGAATCCATCCACTGTGCCTGTGGAGATTCTCAGTCATTCAGATCATGGCTGTCCCATGCTTTTTTTCAAGAGGCAACTGGACTTTCCTGTTTTTTGTTTTTTGCTTGAAGAGGTTTCACTTCTCATCCAAGAAGCTTCTTCAGTTCTGACTTCAGTTCAGTCGGAACTGAAGAAGCTTCTTGGATGAGAAGAGAAATGTCTTCAAGGAAAAAAACAAAGGAAGTCCAGTTGCCTCTTGAAAAAAAGCCCTCGTGGGACATCCACTACGCCTTTTCCTTGTTCTTTTGCTTGGCTGTTTGTATGAACCTCGCTAGGTTGTATGATCCTTTGCAATAATCCCTTGGTAGAAGCCATGGCAAGCACACAGAGCTTTTCTGTGGAAAGTGCAGATATTCAAAGGGGAATCCAATCCAGTGTGCTTGAGACCAGCTTGTATATTTTCTTCCCTTCTGTCATTGGCCTGTTTAAAAATGACAGGCAGTCCTGTTAATCAATTAGAGAAGTCTTTCTGTTGAGAATGATTAAAATGAGACGTGTGTGAACTGCCATAATTCCCAGGCTAAGGATAGTAGACTTATGACTAGACTTCGAGTAAGTTTACTAACTATAATTCCCATTAATTATTGTAGGATTTATGGCATGCTTTTCCAGTAATGATGCTGGTTCTCTAATGGCATTTGTTACATTTGCGATGAGTAGGAAGAGGAGAAATGTTGCAGAAAAGGGCTGTGTGTGTGTGTGAAACTCCAAACTTCTAAATAAAAAAATATGTTGAAGACTCTTGCATTGCTTTGCAGCCTGGCAGCTTTCTGCACGCATGCCGATGCACACGCAGACATGAAAGGTTAGAAGTTCAATTCAGGTTGACAGGAAGGTTTTGTGTGTGTGTGTGTGTGTGTGTGTGTGTGCATAATAATATGGATTCTGGATTATGCTTTTCTTGTTTTCAACACAAATCTATGATACAGATGCAAGGGCCCTCCAAAATTCAGCTTGAGATTGTTCCAGGAGGCACAAGAGCCAAAAAAGAAATATTACAGCCAAATTTGTAGAGTAGACTTTTTAAAGAAGGGAGGGAGGAAGGAAGGAAGCAGGAGGGAGGGAGGGAGGAAGAGAGAAGGAGAAAGGAAGGAGGGAGGGAGGGAGGGAGGGAGGGAGGAAGAGAGAGGGAGAAAGGAGGGAGGGAGGAGGGGAGGAAGGGGGAGGAAGGGAGGAAGACAGGGAGAAAGAAAGGAGAGAGGGAGGGGGAGGAAGAGAGGGAGAAATAGAGGAGGGAGGGGGAGTGAAGGAAGTGGGATGGAGGGAGGAAGAGAGAGGGAGAAAGAAAGGAGGGAGGGGGAGGGAGGGAGGGAAGGGAGGGGGAGAAAGAAAAGAGAGAGAGGGAGGAGGGGAGGGAGGAGGAGGAAGGGAGGAAGACAGGGAGAAAGAGAGGAGGGTGGGAGGAGGGAAGGAGGATTCTATTTGGACTTTGTGTGTTCATTCTGCCTTGAGGCAAAAACTACCGATCCAATGCCAAACGATTTCTTGCTAGAATTCTTTCATCTCCAAACACCCAACTTCATATGTTCAGCAGCATCCTGAGCATTCTTCACTTACCTTTTTAAAGGACCTGGGCAGTGGCTTCTTCGGATAATCTGACTACGGCTCCATGCACATCAGCGTGGATGCATGCACAAACACACACGCCCCCCCCCCCACACACACCTGTAATAAAGGAGCAAGGAAAGTCGATGGGTTTCAGAGGAAACAATATACGTGGAAGCCGATCCAAACGGGAAATGAGAAAATTACAGGTCTTCACTTTATACTGCACTTTAATTTTTGTAAACGTGGGTTCTGGCAAGCGTCCATCCTTCTAAATAGGAGGCCAAACATTGGGAGATTTACAGATGCCTGAGATCAGGTTGCAACCATCAAACTTTCTCCTATGAAAGGAACACTTTTATCTTTTCATATGCAATGAGAGCTTGGGGAAAGACGGGGGAAACAGTGTTATGGTGGGGGTGGGGGGACGGAGCACAGTTGGTTCATTTGCACCCTGATCATAAAATCTGGATCGAGCGAATGGGCAGAAAAATGTGCAAGTTCTGACTCCTTGATTTTTTTTCTTTCTTCCTTAAGCCAAGATTCTTCCACTAGCGAAATGGATCACAGCAGAAGAGGCTGAAAGGTGTCTGCTTCGTGCTATCTTCTCCTTTCTAAGGGTCGAGGGGACAAGGGTTCGCAGGAGAGAATTTTGGTCTAGAAATCTCTGCTCTTGTACTTCGGAAAGCTTTCTTCCAGCTCTACTTTTAGGCAGGAGCTACAGTAACAGAGAAAGGAGTTATATTTGGAAATGTAAGTGGCAGGGTTGGGTTCTATTTACCTTTACCACCGGTTCGCAATGGGATTGCGCGCTTCTGCACATGTGCAGATCGCTGATGACGACATCTGGGGCAGTAGGCAGGGCGGGGCCTCCCGCCGGTTTTACTACCGGTTCTTGCGAACTGGTCTGAACCAGGGGGCAACCCACCACTGGTTAGCGGTAAAAGGAAAACAGGCCACCAAAGAAAATGATGGCTGGAGACCATCAAAGTGGACACCTGCCAGAGCATAGAACAACTCAAAGGAGTACCCTCTTTCCCTGAAAATGAGGCCCAACCGGTAAATAAGACTATGATTTTTTTAGGATGCTCATAATATAAGCCCTATCCCAAAAATAAGTCCCAATTAATATCGTCAGCCAGATGGAGGCCGTGGTGAAATCCAATTTTTTTTAAACTAACGGTTCTGTGGGCGTGGCTTGGTGGACATGGTGTGGCTTGGTGGGCGTGGCTTGGTGGGTGTGGCAGGGGAAGGATACTGCAAAATCTCCATTCCCTCCCCACTCTTGGGGGAAGGATATTGCAAAATCTCCATTCCCACCCCATTCTGGGGCCAGTCGGAGGGGGTATTTGCCGGTTCTCCGAACTACTCAAAGTTTCTGCTGCCGATGCTCTGAACTGCTCAAAATTTCCGCTACCGGTTCTCCAGAACCTGTCAGAACCTGCTGGATTTCACCCCTGGATGGAGGCGTTTAGTACTGTGTTTCCCCCAAAATAAGACCTAAATGAAAAATAAAACATAATGCATTTTTTGGAGCCAAAATTAATATAAGACCTGGTCATATTTGGGGGGAAACACGGTATGTTCCAAATGTCTTTTTTCAAGAGGTGACTGGACTTCCTTGCTTTTTCTTTGGAAGATGTTTCGCTTCTCCTCCAAGAAGCTTCTTTGGCTCTGACCTTCTTCGATGAGAAGCGAAACGTCTTCAGAGAAAAAACCGAGGAAGTCCGGTTGCCTCCTGAGAAAGCACCTTTGGGACAACCATAACCCGGATGACTGAGAATCTCTACAGACTCAAAGAAGTAGTGCAAGGTTGAAAGATGTGGAGAGGCCTGCCCCACACAGTTGCCAAAAGTCAGACACGACTGAATGGATATCATCATCATCTCTACATGGGGCTCCTCTTGAAGGGCACCCGGAGACTTCAACTGGTCCAGAATGCGGCCGCACGGGTGATTATGGGTGCGACTAAACGCACCCATGTGACCCCTCTCCTGCGCGAGCTGCACTGGCTCCCAGTGGTCTTCCGGGTGCAGTTCAAGGTGCTGGTCACCATCTTTAAAGCGCTCTATGGTTTAGGGCATGGATACCTACGGGATCGCCTTCTGCCCCCAATAGCCTCCCACCGACCAACACGCTCCCACAGAGGGGGGCTCCTCAGGGTGCTGTCAGTAAAACAATGTAGTTTGGTGACCCCCAGGGGGGTCTTTGTGGGGGCACCCACTCTCTGGAATGAACTGCCCCCTGGGATACGTATGATTCCGGATCTCCGTATCTTTTGCCGGGCCCTTAAGACCCTGTTATTTCAACAGGCTGGCCTGGCTGAATAAGAACCTGGATCGGGTATTTTAAATTTGTGGGTTTTTAACTGACAGGGCCAAATTTATTTAATTAGTTTTAAATTGGTTTTTTAAATTTTGTATTGTGTATTGTTTTAGCATGGCTGTGCACCGCCCTGAGTCCTTTGGGAGAAGGGCGGTATAAAAATCTAATAAATGAATGAAAATGAAATGAAATTCATCATCATCATCATCAACATCACCATCATCATCATCATCACAATAACAGAACCTTGCAAGCCTGAACATGCTCCTTCCCTCCCTCCCTTTATCATTGTATGAACTGCCTGAGATGAGTTTTCTCAAATTATATTATTTTCCTGGCTCGTGGTTTTGCTCAGCATTTGTTTATCTGACCGCTGCCTTGGTAGCAGCTCTTCCTCCTGACCCTGTAGAAGAAAATTCATTCCCTTCTCTTCTGCTGGAGCCTCTACAGGATGTTGGGAAGGAAGGTCAGGATGGGCCATGATGGTGCAACCAAGTTGTGTATGGAATACATAAAAAAAGAAGAGCTTTGACTGAGCAACTGTGGCTCTCATCTTGACTTTTTTTTCAGCCCTACCCTGGTCTTGCTGAACTGCTAAAATAGCTAATATTTTAAAAAAACAACAAAATCAGTTCTGGAGAATAAGCCTCCGTGGAACTGATTGCAAAGTCCTTGCAAAAGAGCCTTGGTGGTGCAGCAGCTTAAAATGGTGTTAAAGTGGCACCAGCTGCCTGCAATTACTGCAAGTTCGAATCTCACCAGGCTCAAGGTTGACTCAGCCTTCCATCCTTTCGAGGTAGGTAAAATGAGGATCCGGATTGTGGGGGCAATAAGCTGACTTTGTATAAAAAAGAACACCGCTTGGGTGGGGCCAAAAGCCCTACTAAGCAGGTATATACAAAAGTATGAAGGCTATTGCTTAACGCAGTGTAAGCCGCCCTGAGTCTCCGGAGAAGGGCGGCATATAAATTAAATTTTAAAAAAAAATCCTTGATGCTCCTGAATCTTCTGTTATCAGAGGGAACCAGACTCACTCAAGCCCTTGATGTAATCCTAGATTCCTCTGGCTAAATGTTTCTTTGCTGCGGCAACTTTAAAATGGATGGACTTTGACTCCTCTTAATGGCTGACTGGGGAATTCTGGGAATCGAAATCCATTGGTCTTGGTTGCCAAGTTGGGAAACACAGCCCTACACAACAGTGGTGAAATCCAATTTTTTTTCTACTGGTTCTGTGGGCATGGCTTGGTAGGGGAAGGATACTGCAAAATCCCCATTCCCTCCCCACTCCAGGGGAAGGATACTACAAAATCTCCATTCCCGCCCCGTTCCTGGGGGAAAGATATTGCAAAACCTCCATTTCCACCCCACTCCAGGGGAAGGATACTGCAAAATCCCCATTCCCTTCCCCAGTGGGGTGGGAATGGAGATTTTGCAATCTCCATGCCCTCCCCACTCCAGGGGAAGGATACTGCAAAATCTCCATTTCCACCTCACTCCTGGGGGAAAGATATGGCAAAATCTCCATTTCCACCCCACTCCAGGGAAAGAATACTGCAAAATCCCCATTCCCTCCCCACTTCTGGGGGAAGGAGATTTTGCAATCTCCTTTTCCCTGGCGTGGGGTGGGAATGGAGATTTTACAATCTCCATTCCCTCCCCACTCCAGGGGAAGGATACCGCAAAATCTCCATTCCCACCCTTCTCCAGGGGAAAGATATTGCAAAATTCCCATTCCCTCCCCACTCCTGGGGGAAGGATACTGCAAAATCCCCATTCCCTCCCCACTCCTGGGGGAAAGACATTGCAAAATCTCCATTCCCACCCCACTCTGGGACCAGGCAGAGGTGGTATTTGCCGGTTCACCGAACTGCTCAAAATGTCCGCTACTGGTTCTCCAGAACCTGTCAGAACCTGCTGGATTTCATCCCTGCTACACAATTCTTGAAAGTCCCCCTCCAATGGCAAAAGCCTACAAGAGAAGGTCTTGCGTCATTTGGAAATTCCTTCCCCTCAAGGTACAGCCACGACTGATCTTCAAAAGCTGTATCAAATCAGCAAGTTTTGACCTGTAAGGGAGAAGAGATCATTAAATAGGTGGCTGGATATGAAAAAAAAAAATTAAGTCAACTTTAGCTAGGACATAAACCAACTGGAATCA
Organism: Masticophis lateralis; assembly: GCA_030761175.1. Lineage (NCBI taxonomy): Eukaryota > Metazoa > Chordata > Lepidosauria > Squamata > Colubridae > Masticophis > Masticophis lateralis. The sequence continues at coordinate 17,043,480 of JAUDYJ010000012.1, read as the reverse complement.
AATGTAGCATTTGTCCCCATCAAACACTGCCTGCATTTCAGAGTGTGACCTCTGGCACTCCATCCACAAGCCAAGGGCCCTTGTACCCCCATAGAAAATGGGGCACCCCCATTCTAGAGGCTGTGAGGACCATCGTGCTCAGCGCTGCCATCTCCTTGGGTTGAAAGTGGCCTCTGAAGATCTCTCTGATCCGAAGAGGGTATTGCTTTGTTTTGTTTTAGCTGCTCTTCTTTCACACAGAACCGAAGAAATGCTACTGCTATCAGCTTGCAAATGGCATTGGAAGGATCTGATCTGCTCATGTTGCTGTCTCCTCTGGTCACATGGAGGCCGGTTATCTTTAGAAGGGAAGTATTTATATATAGAGCGTGCAAGCATACCTTAGCCGTTCGAGGCCACCACAGGAGGTTAGAAGTTTAACAGGGACCGCTGTTTTGTCCCCGGCCACACACGCTGGGGTGGATGGACTTAGGGAGAAAAGCGTTCTTGTCAAAGAAGACGGGGCCATGCAGTCCCAGCTCATGGATCGCATCCGGATCCAGGTGGAAGACACCTTTTTCTCAGTGGACAAGGAACTCCTGGTGGAACATAGTGAATATTTCCGTGCTCTCTTCCAGTCCGGCATGAAGGAAAGCACTCAAAAGGAGATCCGGATCAGGAATCTGAGCGCCGCTGGATTTTGCGTCCTGTTAAAAGTTCTGGAAGGGGACCATCCTCTGCTGAGCTGTGAGGAGAACCTCAAGGCGGTGGAATGCGCCTCCTTCCTGCAGGTGACAGCCCTGGCCAAGTATCTGATTGCGTCCATCAATTCTGACAACTGCATCATCCTGTACCAAGCTGCGGCAATGTTTGGCCTCCTGGACCTTTTCCACAAAGCTGCCCTCTACATCAGAGATAGTTATTCTGATCTGGAGGAATACCTGGACTGCCTTTCTCCAGATCTTTTGGATTATGTCGAGTCTCTTCTCCCTAGTAGCTTTGTGGCTGTGGGAGCTCACACACCCACCTTTGAGTTCCTGGAGGACGTCTCGCGCTCCATTTGCTACCTGGATGAGGAAACCAACACCTGGAGGACCCTTTCTTACTTGCCGCTCACCGCCAGCACCTTTCTAGCTGGCATGACGACCCTGGATAACAAAATTTATATCGTGGGCGGGGTCTACGGGTACAACAAGCAGATTGTGGACCAAAGTTTTTGCTACGATCCAGTAACCAACGTCTGGAGTGAATTTCCTAGCCCTCAGCAACTTCGGTACGATATCACCTTGACAGCCTTGGAAGATACTCTTTATGCTATTGGTGGTGAATTTGAGAAGACACCACTGAAATCAGTAGAGAAATTCAACCTGTCCACCAACAAGTGGGACTTTCTGTCAGATTTGCCTCAGCCAGCAGCGGCTGTACCCTGTGCTCAAGCCATGGGGAGGATCTTTGTTTGTCTGTGGAAGCCTCTGGACACCACCATTGTCTATGAGTATCTGCCCCAGAAGGATGAATGGCTTCCCATCTCGACCCTGACTCGGCCTCAGAGTTACGGCCACTGTATGGTGTCTCACAGGGACAATCTCTACATCATGCGCAATGGGCCTTTTGATGACTTCCTGCGATGTATGATAGACCGCTTCAATCTCACCACGATGCAATGGACTTCTTTACCTGGCCAGTACATGAACAGCAAAGGAGCGCTCTTCACCGCCGTCATCAAGGGGGACACGATTTATACGGTCAACAAGATGCTGACCTTACTGTACACCATAGAGGACAGCACGTGGAAGTTCAAAAAGGAGAAAGCTGGCTTCCCAAGAAGTGGATCTCTGCAAACCTTTCTTCTCAGGTTTCCGAGAACAGATCACAGTATCGCAACGTAAACGTGGCAACTCCATGGATTATTGCGTGGTGGCCGTCTGACATCACATCTGGACTTTACCTGGATAGTCCGCTTTTTATTTGTTCCAAACTTCCTGTGATCTAACCGTTATGAGATCATGATGGTTCATGCAAAGGGAAGAACGTCTCAAGAAGGTGCTTGGGGCAAGCTTCAGCCATTGCATGAACCACCGTCTTATCTTCTTGGTTCTGTAGATGGCTTTGAGGCTTTATGAATGGTGAGCAATGAACTTTTCATCTACCCATTTGTGGCAGCAAGATTATTCTGATAGGCCAGGTGTCGGTAGAGGTAGTAGATGGTTCTGACCTATAAGCAGAAAAGGCCAATAATCCATCAGAAGTCCAGGGATGCCCAGAGGAAAAATATGGAGAGAGAGAGAGAGAGAGAGAGAGAGAGAGAGAGAGAGAGAGAGAGAATATGAAGGGAGGGAGGGAGGAAGGGAGGAAGGGAGGAAGGAAGGAAGGGTGGGTTTGAAGGGAAAGGTGTGTGTGTGTGTGAGAGAGAGAGAGACAGAGAGAGAGAGAGAGAGAGAGAGAGTGAATAGGAAGGAAGGAAGGAAGGAAGGAAGGAAGGGAGGAACAAAAGGTTTGAAGGGAAAGATGTGTGTGTGTGTGTGTGTGTGTGTGTGTGAGAGAGAGAGAGAGAGAGAGAGAGAGAGAGAGAGAGTGAATAGGAAGGAAGGAAGGAAGGAAGGAAGGGAGGAACAAAAGGTTTGAAGGGAAAGATGTGTGTGTGTGTGTGTGTGAGAGAGAGAGAGAGAGAGAGAGAGAGAGAGAGAGGTAATATGTTTGGGATAATGTTTCCTGAAATTTTGCCCAGGTTTGTTTAGTCCCATCACCTGATAAACAGAAGCTGGCTAACACTGGCTGGGTTCAGGCAACACATTTAATTTGCTAAATTCATCCATTTTCTAGATAGGCATAATAATGAATGAGAAATTAAATGAATAGGCTGGATTTGCACATCTCTCTAAATCATAAAAAAAATGAAGCAAAAATTAACAGTTTAATAAATGTGGAGATGCAAAGTTCTCTTTTCCTGGCCTATCTGAATTTTAAGTATTTTTTTGGCTTAAGGCGATAGCCAGGTTCATTACAACATTATGGTAGGGTACTGAGAACGCTCTGAACTGGTAACTACTGATCTCCATTTAGCATATAGTACCAAACCCAGGGGAGATGTTGCATAGAAAAATGCCTTAGGATACATCATACTCAGAGTGCCTCTTCCTCTCCCTGAACATTTCTTGGGCTTCAAGAAGGAACATTTCCAGATGCTGCTGACGATGCTAGGGGTTGATCCTGAGAATTTTGCCTGCCCAAAATACATTCCATCCCTGAAGGACACTGAGAGTGAGGCCTCCACCTTGCTAAATAGGTTTTACAGAGAAGAGACTTTTCTGTTGTGGCCCGCCAGTGGCCAGAGGATCTGGCAGCAGACTCGGACAGTGAGGAGGTTGGGGAGGAACATGGGCCAGTCCTGGAGTCTGGGGAGGGCTCTGTGTCAGAGGCAGAGAGGGGACCAACGTATGCCAGTTGTCAGCTGCCTTCGGAGTCAGACATCAGTGAGGCAGGCGAACATCTGGAGTCTGTTCCCAGTGTACACATGTGTAGAGTTGCCAGATGAAGGGAACAGCTAAAGAACAAAGGTTGACTTGGGAGTAAGACCACAGATGGACGATGAACGGCCCCTCCCAGAGGGAATAAAAGAGGAGCGAAAGGGGAGTGGAGTTTGCAGGAGACAATTAGTTCATTCCTGCATTCTTGCCAAGTATTACGGGCGTCTGAAAGATATCGGCCTGGCCACTCTCCAAGGTTGATAAAGGTTGGTAATTGTGAACTATCTTGAAAGACTTTGTTGGAGGGGAATTCACTGTAAATTAAATAAAAGAGGTTTATCAGGATGAGGACTTGGCTTCGTGCTGCTGGGGAAGTCTAGGTCAGAACACATGTTTCCTACACAGGCTAGGAAGGCATGTCAACTTCTCTTGATATGTTCTCCAAACGGAAGGATGAAAGTCCTTAAAATCAGGGAGAAAGTGTCTTCTGCAGACCACAGATCTCTCTGTCTCAGTAGAGGAAACAGCTGTTTTTCAGTCACGGGCAGGAAACTTTCCCGACTCTACCTGTGGGATTGAACCTCTGACCTTCTCCATGACCTCCTGCATCTGCTGAAAAGTGAGATGGATGAACTGCCCTGGGTTATCTCACCACTGAACCGCACCAACATCAACATCCTGCTTTGAGAGTTCAGGCATTTCAACCAGAGCACAGGAAATGTAAAAGGTTAATTTAAAAAAATAATAATAAAAAATTAAAAGTGTACCAGGAAGAAACTTTAAGGAAAGTTTGGCTGGTTTTTATTCCATTTGAATGCAGTGTCGGACTTCAGTTCAGTGCGAAGTATTTAAGTCTCATTGCTTTAGAGAGAAACAACACTTGCCCTTCCATGGTGCTGAGACCTCTTGCCAAATGTGTCCCTTCAGCTAGCAACCCGTTTCCTGTGGTGATATAAACAAGTTCTGTGTTTGTGTTTATAGAATTTATATTCTCAGCAATTAAAGCTGAGACAGGCTATAAATAGACCCTTGGTAGGGGACTAATGGCTTCAAAATAAGTGCCGATTGAGCCAATTTGGAGATGGGTTTTTAACAGGGTTCATTCTTTTGCACTAAATGATTTTGTTTCAATCCGGACGGCCTTGTTTAAAAGAACGTGGCTCTAATTCTAATCAGCGTCTAATGCAAGAGCAAAAGCTGGAATCGTAGGCTAATCAGAGATAAGAGGGATCTTATCATGGCATGTGACGCTTCCATGGGAACCTTTTAAGGCAGGCTTGCAGTAGAAATAGGTTTCTAGCCCAGGGATCTGCAACCTTAAACACTCAAAGAGCCATTTGGACCCATTTCCTGCAGAAAAAAAAACATCGGGAGCCACAAAACCCTTCCCGTGCCTGACTATTTCTTGAGTGGCCACAAAACTAGCATATGTAGTTGAATTAAACAGTTTTGTTTTCTTCTGAAACTTTTCTTTTCTTGGATTTATCCATGGTTGGCCTACCGGGGGTTGAAAAGCTTAATAAATTGTGTGTCACACATTGGCGGTTGTGACACATATTTTGAGAGACAGGGAGCCACAGCAGAGGAGTGAAAGAGCCACATGCAGTTCCACAGCCGCAGGTTGCTGACCCCTGGTCTACCCTATTGAAGAAGCTGGTCCAGCCTTTCTGACGGGGAGGACAATAGAATAGCTTGCCTCCTGGAGCTGTGTCTGCTCCATCACTGGAGGTTTTCATGAATAGACTGGGCAACCATTTGACCAGGATGGTGTAAGGTTTCCTGCCCAGAGGAGGGGGTTGAACTAGAAGACCTCTGAGGTCCCTCTCAGCCCTATGATTCTCAATACCAAAATTAAGTGCCCAGCGTGAGCCCTGCCCAAGAAACTGGAAAATATTGCAGTGCTGTTAAATGACTAGGATCCAGATTGGTGAGAGAAGTGGCATATAAATTTAATAAATAAACAAAAATCAATCAAAGCATCCCATTTCGCCAACATCGGTGGAATAATTAATATCACAGGGAGAAGGTTGCACTTGTAAGAGCCACATCTGGTACTTCATCACTGGAGGTTCTTAAGGAGTCCCTTGTCTGAAATTGCATAGGATGGTCTAGAAGACCTCCAAGGTCTCTTCCAGCTCTATTCTAATTGGTTGTTTCAGGAAAGATTACTACTACTGTACTTACCTGAATTTATTCCTTACTTTTTTTTATTGTTTTAAAATGTTAAAGTGTCAGCTTGAAATGTTTGATAAAAGGTTTGATAAAGGCTCAAGGTTGACTCAGCCTTCCCTCCTTCTGAGGTGGGTAAAATGAGGACCCAAAATTGTTGGGGGCATTAGGCTGACTCTGTAAACAGCTTGGAAAAGGCTGTAAAACATTGTGAAGCTGTATATAAGTCTAAGTGCTACTGCTATTGCTATTGTAATAATAATAATAATAATAATAATAATAATAATAATAATAATAATAATAATAATAATAGTAGTAGTAGTAGTAGTAGTAGTAGTAGTAGTAGTAGTAATATCATCATATCCAAAAAGTCATGGGAACATAAAGTGGAAAAAGTTATAGAAAATGAGAAGGTGAAGATCCTGTAGGACTTTTGAATACAGATGGATCGTTCATTTGCAACACAACACACCGGATATCACAGTTGTCGAAAACCGAAATGTACAATTTATTGACATCGCAGTACCAGGAGACACCAGAGTTGAAGAAAAAGAACTGGAAAAAATTGCAAAATATCGCGACTTGGCCATCGAAACTACAGGGCTATGGATGAAACATGTAACAGTGATACCCATTGTCATCAGGGCATTTGGTACCATGTCCAAGAATTTTATAAGATACATCAACGAATTGCAGCTTCCTGCAATAACACCAGCGGAACTGCAAAAAACTGTGCTACTTGGAACATCGTACATTTTAAGAAAGTACTTGGTTGATACCTAGGACGCTGGCAGCAACCCATATCAACCATTAGCACCAGTCAATGGTATTTGTGATGCATTTTTGAATGTTCAGTTGACTGAGTTCCTTGTTTAATGAATAAAGTAAATGATAATAATAATAAACAAAGCTTTTCAGGCAACATATAAATCAACTAGAATCACGTCATTCATGCTGGCTTGTATATCCCCATGTTTATCCAGGGATAGTTCAATAACAAGGAGCTTTGAAAAAAATAAAAGATTAGAACAAATGACAAAGGTGAGCTTTCCAAAGTGATTAAAGAGAATCATAAGATAAAGGTTTGAGAGAGTACAATATTTAAAGGCTCATTTGGGAAGGGGAGGAGAGAGGAAGGGAGGGAAGAGGGAGGATGCTGGGCCATTTTCATTGGCTTTGTGTCATGAGCTCCTCCAGGGCCCTGTCTCGGTGGTTTTCACACAGCAGGAGGACTTCTTTGATGTCAGCTTGTTGGAAGCCCATGTCGTTGAATTGGGCTAGGAGGCGAAGGAATTCTGATGCCTGCGATGGGAAGGAAGCACAGGAAGCGTGAGACCCAGAGGTGAAATCCAGCAGGTTCAGTCAGGTCCTGGAGAACTGGTGGCGGAAATTTTGAGTAGTTTGGAGAACCGGCAAATACCATCTCTGGTTGGCCCCAGAGTGGGGTGGGAATGGGGATTTTGCAATATCCTTTCCCTGCCACACCCCACCAAGCCATGCCCACCAAGCCACACCCACCGAACCGGTAGTAAAAAAAAATGTATTTCACCATTGGTGAGATCACTGTGTGCATTTCCACGAGTGCTGTGAAACCCCCATAAGAGAGAAACCCAGTTTTATAAAATCATGAGGACTAGAGTCTTCAGGATTCTAAACAAGTCATTCAAGCCGGCTTGTACATCCCCATGCTTATCCAGGAATGGTTCAATAACAAGGAGCTTTTTCTTAAAAAAAACAACAACCCAAAAATCGAATATTACACAGGAGACCGTATCTCTCCCAGAATACCAATCTGTATTGAAAGACAAGTTGCTAAATGACAACCAGATTTTTTTTTTTTTTTTGAGCAGGGAACTGATCTGTAACATCAGTGAACCATCAATAAGCAAACATGGAAAAGCATAAGCCACATCATGGCTAAAAGGAAGAGATGCTGGCAATTGGCTTTCAGCAAGTTGTGTTGTGTTTCCCCTTCCCTACTTCCAAATTCCTGCATTGTGTTTCTAGCATTCCCTTAAAAAAAGAACCTGCTTTAATCTCGGGAACATCTCCAGACTGTTAGTTCTCCAACCACTGCAGCCTCCTTGGCTTCATTACATTTGGAAGTACCGTATTTTTCAAAGACCGAATATTGCCAAAACCGCACTCACCCGCTAGTTGTTTTTTGGTCTCTGCATGCCCTATTTCCAGGCCTTTTTTGGGGCTGTTTTTGAGGCTTTTTTGGGGCTACATTCAAGCCTTTTTTCAGTCCATTTTTGGGGGTTTTTTCAGGCCATTTTTGAGGCTTTTTCCAGGCGATATTCGAGGCTTTCGGGGGACCATTTTTCAGCCATTTTTTAGACTTTTGGGGCTATTTTTGAGGCTTTCTTCAGCCCGTTTTGAGGTTTTTTTGACCATTTTTTTCTAAAAAAAAAAATGAGCTGAAAAAAGCCTTGAAAATGGGCCAAAAAGCCTAAAAAATGGGCTGAAAAAGCCTCAAAAACAGGCCAAAAAATGGGCCAAGAAAAGCCTTGAAAACAGGCTGAAAAAAGCCTTGAAAGTGGTCTGAAAAAAGGCTGCAAAAGGGCCAAAAAATGACCCAAAAATGAGGCACGCAGACCCCAAAAACTATTTTCTTGTTGTTTTCCTTCTTCTAAATTTAGGTGCGTCTTATAGTCTGAAAAATATGGTAGTTGTCCTGTGGTACCTTCTGCACTTTGAAAAGTGTGGGCAACCAGGGAGGCTGCAGAATGATGGAGAGAAGAAAAAAAACAAAAACAAAATCTCCCTCCAAGACTTCCTAATAATACTAACTTTAGATGCCTATGTAGATACTCAATCATCCAGGTCAGGGTTGTTCTCAGAGGTGTTTTGAGCCAAAAGCTAAGTGGATTTTCTTAGGTTGAAGTGTTGAAAACATTTCACTTCTCATCCAAGAAGCTTTTTCAGTTCTTCTGATCTTCCTTCCTTCCTTCCTTCCTTCCTTCCTTCCTTCCTTCCTTCCTTCCCTCCCTCCCTCCCTCCCTCCCTCCCTCCCTCCTTCCCTTCCCTCCCCTTCCCTTCCCTTCCCTTCCTCCCTCTCTCCTTCCCTTCCCTTCCCTTCCCCTTCCTTTCTTCCTTCCTCCTTCCTGCCTCCTTCCTCCTTCTTTCTTTCCCTTCCCTTCCCTTCCTTTCCTCCCTCCCTCCCTCTCGCCCTCCCTCCTTCCCTTCCCTTCCCTCCCCTCCCCTTCCCTTCCCTCCCCTCCCCTCCCCTCCCCTCCTCCTTCCTTCCTTCCTTCCTTCCTTCCTTCCTCCTTCCTTCCTTCCCTTCCTTCCTTCCCTCCCTCTCTCCCTGCCTCCCTCCTTCCCTTCCCTTCCCTTCCCTTCCTTCCTTCCTTCCTTCCTCCCTCTCTCCTTCCCTTCCCTTCCCCTTCCTTTCTTCCTTCCTCCTTCCTTCCTCCTTCCTCCTTCCTTCCTTCCCTTCCCTTCCTTTCCTCCCTCCCTCCCTCTCGCCCTCCCTCCTTCCCTTCCCTTCCCTCCCCTCCCCTTCCCTTCCCTCCCCTCCCCTCCCCTCCCCTCCTCCTTCCTTCCTTCCTTCCTTCCTTCCTTCCTTCCTTCCTTCCTCCTTCCTTCCTTCCCTTCCTTCCTTCCCTCCCTCTCTCCCTGCCTCCCTCCTTCCCTTCCCTTCCCTTCCCTCCCCTCCCCTTCCCTTCCCTTCCCTTCCCTTCCCTTCCCTTCCCTTCCTTCCTTCCTTCCTTCCTTCCTTCCTCCCTCTCTCCTTCCTTTCCCTTCCCCTTCCTTTCTTCCTTCCTCCTTCCTTCCTCCTTCCTCCTTCCTTCCTTCCCTTCCCTTCCTTTCCTCCCTCCCTCCCTCTCGCCCTCCCTCCTTCCCTTCCCTTCCCTCCCCTCCCCTCCCCTCCTCCTTCCTTCCTTCCTCCTTCCTTCCTTCCCTTCCTTCCTTCCCTCCCTCCCTCCCTGCCTCCCTCCTTCCCTTCCCTCCCCTCCCCTCCCCTCCCCTTCCCTTCCCTTCCCTTCCCTTCCCTTCCCTTCCCTTCCTTCCTTCCTCCCTCTCTCCTTCCCTTCCCTTCCCCTTCCTTTCTTCCTTCCTCCTTCCTTCCTCCTTCCTCCTTCCTTCCTTCCCTTCCCTTCCTTTCCTCCCTCCCTCCCTCTCGCCCTCCCTCCTCCCCTCCCCTCCCCTCCCCTCCCCTTCCCTTCCCTTCCCTTCCCTTCCTTCCTTCCTTCCTCCTTCCTTCCTTCCTTCCCTTCCCTTCCCTTCCCTTCCCTTCCTTTCCTCCCTCCCTCCCTCCCGCCTTTCTTTCTCTCGCTCTCTTTTCCTCTTCATATTAATTTTTAATGCTCTCTATCAACTGCTAATAACATTCACACACATACAAAAAAAAAACAAAAAACAAAAAAACCCCGCCACAGGTGGAGACAGCTATTCCCCCCCCCCCCCATTCATTTGGTCAACTTTTCAACAGAAGTTGGGCTCTCACCTTTTTCTCTGAGTTCTGGAACATTTCCATGGCTTCTATAACCTGGGCCTCATCGTAACCCTGTTTCAGAAGTCTATCGCAGGCACTGAGATAACTGAGAAACTGTTAACGGGAAAGCAGAAGAAATGGAAGTGCTGTTAATTAACGGAGCACGATCTCAGCAAAAAGGCACCGATCCACTTCCTAAACCAGGAACTTTCCCAACACAATCCCTCCCTTACTTTGTAGAACCAGTAATATGATCTGGAACCCTGGGATCATCACTTGCAAAGGGCAACCAGATCCATGCAAGCAAACTAGTGACGGCAGCCTTCCTACAGAATAGCAGGCAGAGCTGGAGGAGGGAGATGAAGTTAAATGAGTCATTAGCTTAGAGTCCTTACGTTCCTAGAAATGATTTACATCCAACCCCTCTTGAATTCTTTTGACCCTTACCTTATGAACTGCAACTTAACTATGGTCCTGATTCCTTGTGATTGACACTTCCCAACCCAAGTAATTATATTGGTTGCATGATGAGATTAATGGGAATCACAGCCCAACTTATTTGGAGAATACCAAGCTGACCAATTGACCAAGTTTAGGAAGTAGGTAAAAGGTGACCACGATTGCAGTCATAGGAAGGCAGATTCCAGCTGAATTAAGAACAAACTTCCAAAGTCTAAAAGCAGTTGGAGCATTGACCTGGAGAAAGGGTACGGTCCCCTTTTCTGCCTGCGTATCTTTTTAAGATTATTTGAATTCTGATTCTTCCCATAAGCAGAATTCTCCTCCGTTATAGTTTCGTTTCAATTACAATGTCATCAAAACTCCTCATTTCCAGAAATCTGCTTCATGGCAGCGTCACTTCCCTTGGGATGTTTTTTATGAATACGAAATGAGAAAGGGAGAACTAGATGGGCTGTGCTGAGCTCTTCTCAAGGAAATGTGGGATAACCGCTTCCTCTGCAAAATAAATTCTCTTCCACTGGTGCACATAGAAGGTTTTTTCTTTTTTTAAAAAAGGGAATTGTCTTTTTAGACTAACTCTGAAAAGGCGAGACTGCATTCAAAGCCAGAAGAGTCCATCATGTGGCAATCAAGAATTTGGGGAGCACAGGTGCAGAACCCTCCTATGTCACACTCAAGAACTCTTTTCTAGTGTCACTAGTGATCACTTTCACATTTTTAAAATATTTCTGATTAGTTCCTATGCAACGGTGCTGGAGTCTATAGGTGCTGTTGGATCCTTGGTGCTCTATAAGCTTGGTGTCTTCCCTTGCAAATATTTTATTACCAAACCAGATAATATCATCACTACTAGGAGGGGATTTGGGTTTGCTGCCTATTTTAGCACTGATGATATTACCTAGTTTGGTAATTAAATGTCTGCAAAAAATAAAAAAGTTCAGAGAGCACCAAGGATCCCACAATTCATCCTTGTGCTACAAATATTCTCTTCTATTCAGTGGTGAAATTCAGCTGCTTCTATCTGGCTCGGGCGAACTGGTAGCGCCGGCGGCGGAAGGCTCCGCCTACCCACCCAAATGTCACCATCATGTCTTGTTTTTGACCCTTTCTGCATGCACAGAAAGCTCTGCATGTGTGTGGAGAAGCGCGCTCACATTTCGAAATGGTAGCGAAGGTAAGTGGATTTCACCCATGTAGCGTATTTTTCGGAGTATAAGACGCACCTTTTCCCCCCCTAAAAGGGGGTGAAAATTTAGGTGCATCTTATACACCGAATGTAGCCCCGCCCACCCACTGACCCCCACCCTTTGGCCTCTGCCTTGCAGCAGTTACCTCCTTGCAAGCAAACAGCAAGAAAAAAAACCCAGCTCCTTTCAGCTTCAGCACAGCCTAACTAGCACAAGTTGATTGGATCGGCCTCCCGACTCTCAGCTGATTTGCTCTCAGCTGCTTTATGCAGGCCTCTGCTGTTTGCTGCAAGGAGGTAAATTGCTGGAGCAGATTTTTTTTTCCCTTGTGCTAATCAAGTTATGCTGAAAACGAAAATGAAAGTAAAGCAGGCTGTTTGCTGTTTGCTGCAAAGAGGCAAAATTGCTCAGAGGCAGAGGCAGATTTCTTTTTCTTCTTTTCCTCACCAAAAAGGGTAGGTGCGTCTTATACTCTGAAAAATACGGTATATAGATTGTATATAATGTATATAAAACACTTCTTCCCTTTTTGGTGGGGCTTTCAAGTCTGTATGGACTGCTTGGCTATGCCCTACGGTTTTGTTGGCAATCATTTTGGGAGTGAGTTGCCCTTGGCTTCTTCCTAGGATTACGAGAATAACTTGAAACAAGATTTAGAGCAAGATTTCATGGATACCATTGCAACAGTCAACTAATAAATTTCTTTCTAGACTTCAAGGTGTTATCAGTCACTTTCATCTTGTTTTAGCAGGAAAAAAAACCCCATGAAGTGCAATATATCTTTGAAATACCAATATTTCCCCAAAAATAAGACCCTGTCTTATATTTTTTTGAACCCTGAAATAAGCGCTTGGTCTTACTGCCATGCTCTCAAAAGCCCGATTGGGCTGATTAGCAGGGGATGTCTTATTTTGGGGGAAACGGGGTATTATATATCTTGAATGCAGAATATCTGAACGGGCAGAATCAGGATTACACCATTCATGGCTGGCAATGGGAGAAACAATTTCTAAGCCTTGAATTTCTGAAGCCAAGCTCCAGGATTTCACCATTGGGGGTCATGTAAAGTAAACATTTGGCCTTCGTGTAAAATCTTAACAGGTAGGGGGAAAAACTAACGCAACCATAGAAAGACACATGCAGAAGCTTTTTCAGTGGTGCAGTTGCATCACAATAGCTGAAAGAGCTTGGCTATTCATACATTACAGGCTGTGCTCATCTGTCAAATTAATCTTCAGTTGTTGAATAAGGTCAACCCTTCCAAGACTGGGTGGCTGTGGTTCCCGGCATCCAGATATAGTCAGTTGACTCCATCACTGACTTTTGGGGGCGAGTCTTTGGCCCCCTCGGAGAGGGCTCGCCATCTGGGAGTCCTTCTGGATACGCAGCTGTCCTTGGAGGAACATCTGACGGCTGTTGCCAGGGGGACTTTTCGTCAGGTTCGCTTGATCCCCCAGTTGTGGCCCTTTCTTGATCGGGATTCCCTGTGCACAGTCACCCATGCCCTCGTCACCTCTCGCCTGGACTACTGCAACACTCTCTACATGGGGCTCCCCTTGAAGAGCGCCTGGAGGCTCCAACTGGTCCAGAATGCGCCCGCACAGGTAGTCACGGGAGCCGCATGGCGCTCCCATACAACACCTCTCCTGCGTGAGCTGCACTGGCTCCCAGTGGTCTTCCGGGTGCGCTTCAAGATGTTGGTTATCACCTTTAAAGCGCTCCATGGCATAGGACCTAGTTATCTTCGAGACCGCCTGCTGCCACCGATGGCCTCCCATCGACCTGTGCGCTCCCACAGAGAGGGCCTCCTTGGGGTACCATCAGCCAAACAATGCAGGCTGGTGACCTCCAGGGGGAGGGCCTTCTCTCTAGGGGCACCTACCCTTTGGAATCAGCTGCCCCCAGAGATAAGGAGAATCCAAGACCTTGGTGCCTTCTGTCGTGCCCTTAAAACCTTTTTTTTTCCAGCAAGCCAGGCTGGCCTCACACCTTTTTAAATGTTTTTAATTGTTTGTTATAATTTTTAATCATGGGGCCAAATTTACATATATCTTTTTAATTGTATTTTAATGTTTGTAGTTTATGTTTTTACTTGGCTTTTTACTTGAGTCCTCAGGGAGAAGGGCAGTAAATAAAAATAAATAAATAAATAAATAAATAAATAAATAAATAAATAAATAAATAAATAAATAAATAAATAAATAAATAAATAAATAAATAAATAAATAAATAAATAAATAAATGTTTGGCAAGGTTCACCCACATGGACTAAGGTCTAAAATATGTGTACTGAAGTGTGAGGAATCTGAAGACTGGCACGCTTGCTGATATAAATCTAATTCCTGCTTCCTGTAATACACATGTAAAACCTTTACAGATTTTGTTCAGTTTTTCAGGGTGAAGATCTTGGAGAAAGCTAAGGCTGTTTGTCTATGGAGATCCTCAGTCATGCAGGTCAGGGTTGTCCCAAAGGTACTTTTTTAAGAGGCAACAGGACGTTCTGTTTTTTCCTTGAAGACCTTTCACTTCTCATCCAAGAAGCTTCTTCAGCTCTGATTGGATGATGGGGAACGGAAGGATTTATACTCCTTGCAGACAGCTGGTCAAATCTCCAAGTGTCCTCAATGACTTTCTAAAAAGGATGCAAATGATCAGCTTGTCTGCAAGGAGTATAAATCCTTCCATTTCCCACCGTCCAGTCAGAGCTGAAGAAGCTTCTTGGAAGAGAAGCGAAACGTCTTCAAGGAAAAATCAGAAAGCCCAGTTGCCTCTTGAAAAAGCACCTTTGGGACTAAGACTGCTTGGCTGATTAGACGACTCTCCAGATCTAAGAAAGCTTAACTCAGCATCTCGGGAGAGACAAAAGTCCCCTTCTTATGAGTCTGAGAAATGGAGTCTGTCATGGAAAAGCCTAGAATTATTTTTGACTTTATTCTTGGACAACTGACTGCATAGTTCCCCAAAACATTTTAAATACCACAGCAGCCGTTGATCCCTTGGGAATCCGTGATTGGCCAGCGAAAGCCTCCGACCTATTTTTAAAAACCCATTTTCGTGGAAACAGTACATTCTTCCAGGTCTGAAATGGGTACAGCTAGTGAAGGGACCCAGCAATAGGCCCCGAGATCACAACTCCGCCCTCAGTCCCGAATTGGGAGCAAATGCACAAGGATCTCATTTTGGGAATTGGGGATTAAAAATCAGCCTTAAACTCAATGGCTGTCAAGAGGGATAAACATGGAGTTCAAATGGAAGCTAATAAAAATAAAGAGTTTCCAGTTATGAACCATGGAAAATAAATGATGTTGATGTTGGAGAGGAATAATTATTCGACGGCTAAGGAGAAATTTTAGTACAGCTAAAGCATACAACTATTTAGTTAGCTTGGCTTTTCTCCGTTTAATTGCAACCTTGCTTTCATATTTGTTCTTCATTCAGAGGGATGGGTATCCTTTTGAGGGGCGTGCAAATGGTGATAGGGTCAAAATATTTTGACCTTGAACCATTTCCCTTTTGTTGGGGTGGCAGCAGAAGGAGAAATGAAACTTTCAGTCCTGTAACGACCTGCCGGGTGAAATTTCTACACTAACAATTAGAAGTTGTTAATACGAACAATAAGCATAAGCGTAAATCATGCAATCACAAGGATGACCCCGGTGAAGGCCATATTTGGGGAAGCTGATTTTTAGATGCATGTTTATTTGCAAGTTAGTATTTGTTTGTAAGTAAGTATTTATTTGGAAATAAAAGCTGCTGCCTTGAATGAAAGATTTATTTATTTATTTAATTTATTTATCAAATTTATATACCACCCTGTTCCCAGAGGGACTAAGGGCGGTGAACAGCCAAAATAAAATACAATTAACATACAAAAGTTAAAAACTATTACAAAAGATTAAATTTAGGCTCGGAAAATTTAAAACATCCAATTTATATAAACATTTAAAACCCAATTTAAAAGGGAGAGTTAGGCCAGATCATTGACAGTCTTCACCTACTCCCAATCCCCAGACCCAGAGCCTTTCAAAACGTTGAATAGTTATGCTTCTCACTATGTTATTTATCTAATATTGCTAATTTTATTCTTGGTCATATATTGATTGTTGCAAACTACCCTAACCAGTGGTGCAGGGGTGGGTTCTAAATTTTTTTACTACCGGTTCTGTGGGTGTGGCTTATTTTGTGGGCATGGCTTGATGATCATGTGACAATTCTTTAGGATTAAGCAGAGGTACTGGTCTACCAGGCTTTTAATTGCTTGCAGAGCTGTACTGATCTACTCATTTGTTCTTGGAGCATTCTGATCTACCTATTTGTTTTTGGAGTGCACTGGTCTACCACCAAACTGCCTTTTAACACTGATCAGCTGTAGGGCGGCCCTTTGAAGCCCCGCAGCAAGAGTTTAAACAGTTTTTTTCCTTCTAGCCAATCAGCTGGGACTCGGGAGGCAGCGAATAGATTGGGGGCGGGGCAAAATAAAAGGTCAGAATAACGTGGGGGCAGGCAGCTCCCGAACAAAGCGAACCGGTTTGGTGACATCATATCATCACTGCTATCGGCTCGGCCGAACTGGGCTGAACTGGGAGGAACCCACCACTGCAATGGTGAAATCTGAACTGGTTTACTACCAGTTCGCTGGCTGCGTACACGTACTTTGCGCCAAACACGCACTGCGCGTGTGCGGTGTGCACCATGCACCAAATGCAAGGTGGGCAGGCACAGGCAGTGCACACCAAAAGGAACCATGGGTTAAGTAGAACAGCGCGTGCGGGGGGGGGGGTGATCAGCTGTGGCGCGTAATCTTTTTTTTACTTTTAAAAGCATTTTTTTTACCACCTATTCTAGGTTGTAAAAAAATGCTTTTGAAAGGTTTTTAAAAAGGCTCTGACAATCGCACAGCTCAGCTGTGATCATCAGAGCCTTTTTTTTTTTACTTCTAAAAGCAAAACAAGCAAAACTTTCTGCGCATGCGCAGAGGGTACAAAACACGGGGCAGGTGGGTGGAGCCTCGTGCCACAATCGCTACCAGTTCTCTGAACCACCCGCCACAATCACTACCGGATCGGGCGAACCGATCCGAACCGGGAGCATTTCACCCCTGACCCCTAACCCAGCTAGGCTGGGGGTTGTGCAGTATGCATGTCTGGCAAATACAGATGTACATAAAGCTGCACTACCAGAATGTAATGACCTATTGATGATTTTCGATCTCGAGGCATTCATTCATTCATTCATTTCATTCATTCATTCAATTTCTATAGCCGCCTGTCCCAGCCAATGACTCTGGTTTGCTATGCTGTGGGTGGCAAACCAGAAGCGGCTGTGGGAAGGTGTCAAAAAAGTCAAGATGTTGGCCATGATCACACAATCAAAACCCTGCTCTTTGTTTTTTTCTTTATACGGAGGGAATGTAAAAGGGGGCAGAGCTTGAATTGTGTGGTTGCCATCTTAACTTTGTTGGCTACTTTCCCTACTCCCAGTTGCATTACATTTCTAACATGCATGGGGTGCTGCTATTATTTCGAAGCAGCTCAGGCTGTATTTTAGCACAAGGCTGAAGAAAACTGACTAACCCAAGTTACGTTTCCATGGCTAAGAACTGCTCCATAAAATCTTTCAACAAGGAGCCGGCGACTGTTGTTCCTGGAGTGTTTAGGGTTATCACAACAGAAGCCACACTCCCATGAGACCTCAGAGACCTCCTCCCCAAATTATGGCACCATAGGGAAAAAAAACAACATTCTCCCCTCTTGCCCTAAAGCCATAAGCAAACCTCAGCCCAATTTCAAGAGTCTGCAGTAAAACTCCAGTTTGTAAAAAGAAAGAGAGAGCCATCTGTCTCTCCAGAATTTGAGTTGGCAAGGAAGGAGGTACCAGAGAGAGAAATACATGAAATGGATGGGCCCACCCTACTAGCACCTAATGTATAGTTCAGGGGCTATATGTATAGTTCTGCGGCTCTGGAGCTGCATGTGGCTCTTTCATCCCTCTGCTACGGCTCCCTCTCATTGGTCAGCTTCACAATTGATAGGGTTTTCGGTTAGGACAGGTAGAGGAAAAAGGATGCCACGCTAGGAGGAGACTCTATGGTGGGGGAATCAGAGTTCTGGTCAGCAGAGGAAAAAAGGACGCTGTGCTAGGAGGAGATTCTATGGTGGGGGAACTGGACTTCTGGTCACCAGAGGAAAAAGGACGCCGCGCTAGGAGGAGACTATGATGGGGGAAACCGGACTTCCGGTTGGCTCCAAAATTGAATGGGGGCTTCCGGTTAGGATCTTTGTGGCTCTTTGAGTATTTAAGGTTGTCAACCCCTGGTATAGTTATACTTTCTGAGGAAATTCTTCACCTAGACCTAGAGAGTTGAAAACACCTTCAGCTTTGGGGGGGGGGGAGTGGAATTTGGCCCCATCTTATTTGGAGAGGGGAAACTGAACCCCAAATCCTCTGCAGATCTTCATCGTTCTTTCCACGTTTGGCAATCAGGTGCACCCAGGCAGAGTTCTGGAAATCATGTTGTATCACCTGGAGAGGACACCTCTTCTCTGGCACCAACAAAGATGTCCCCCGTTTGGGAAGAGAACCGGTTCCTAGCTCTGCCTGACCTGTCCTAAGCTTTGCCTCCCGGTCTTCTGGAGAGCGAGGATCGCTCGGCGGATCGGATAACCCAAGGCTACCACTGGTTCAATCAGTTCGCGTTCCTCTTGGCTCAGCACCGAGAGCAGGTCCGCGGTGGAATCCGGGTGAGTTCTGTGGGGACTAAGAGGTTGCTGGGTCTCCGGTGGGGGTGGGAGGCAGGAATACGGGCTGAGAGACTGAAAAATAAAACAAAACATTGTGCTTAACATCAGTTAAGTTGGAGAAATCTTTATGAGCCATCTGCTCTTCACGAGACTTTTCAGATGGATGTTGTTCTCCTCTGGAATATGTGCAGCCATTGTGGGTACGCCAAGAAAACACTTCAAGTCTTTTTGTCATATTAAAATTAATGTAGCCCCAGCCATAAAGCGAGCCAGGAAAATTCCCACAGTTAGAACGATCTTCCCCCACCCCCACACCTATTAACATCCTGTTTTCATTTCTGTTTTTCTGAAGCTGATTCAGAACTATCCTGATTTGGAATAAAGATTATTTTGTTTCCACGGAGATGATAAAAGCTGCTAAAACAATAACGAAGACGGGGAATCTGAGTCTTGGGAAATAAAACATTGACACTTTTAACTTAAAACGACATCTTCATATCAATCAAAGATATGGTTGATGTGGTTTTGAGAAACTTTTCCCTTGGTGCAGTTTTCAGACGGGGGTGAAGTCCTTCCATAACTGTTTTTTTTTCCTTCTAGTCATTATTCAAATCCTCACTTTGGCTGTCTCTGGCTATGACAGTCAAGGTATATTATTCCCAGCAGTTCCCAGTAATATCTATCTATCATCTATCTATCTATCTATCTATCTATCTATCTATCTATCTATCTATCTATCTATCTATCTATCTATCTATCTATCTATCTATCTATCTATCTATCTATCTATCTATCTGAACTACTGTTGCTGGGATCTGCTGGGAATAATATACCTGACTATCCTATATATGCTTCTGGAGGCAAGCTGTTCTGTTGATTAATTATTCTCATTGTCAGAAAATTTCTTTTTACTTGTAGGTTGGGTCTCTCTTTAACAAGCTTCCACCCACTAATTATTAATTAATTGATTCCACCCATTAATCTAATTTCATCCAAGCTCTTTTTAGGAACCCTTCTCACATGCTCCTAAACCCCACCAAACTGACTTGACCCGAGCCCCAAGAACAAATTTGGTCCCCATCGTTGCTGAATTTTATATGGCAAGGGTTATAAACAGTGGTGAAATCCAATTTTTTTTACTGCCGGTTCTGTGGGCATGGCTTGGTGGGCATGGCAAAGGAAGGATACTGCAAAATTTCCATTCCCACCCCATTCTGGGGCCAGCCAGAGGTTGTATTTGCCAGTTCTCTGAACTGCTCAAAACTTCCGCTACCAGTTCTCCAGAACCTGTCATAATCTTCTGGATTTCACCCCTGGTTATAAAACATGCAGGTAATATAATAGTAAACTCTATTTCATTTGGTATGGATACCTCTAAAAATGTTTAAGAGTTGTTGCTGGAATTGCAATGGAGACATTTGGAACATTAACTGATGGTAAGATTTGTCTGATTATTGTTACATTTCGGACTTTGATCCATAGGATTGCTAACAGGAATTAAGATTGATCTTGCTTGGTTAAAGAATGGCGATGTTTTGCTTGGCTGTACCCCCCCCCCCAGCATTTGGAATCTGTCAAGACATTGAGAAATATGGCTCTTTTACGCATGGGAGACAGCCAAAAATAATTATTATAAAATATTGGAAGGACAAATATGTACCTGACTTGCTGCAATGGGTTGCTGACATGTGGATTTGAGTTAAGAGTACCATATTTTTTGGATTATAAAACGCACCTTAGTTTTTGGGGAGGAAAATAAGAAAAAGGCTGATTGGCAGGTAGATCGGCCTCCTGGAATACCCCCTATCAGCTGTTTCCAGAGGTGAATTTTAGCAACAGGTTCTTTGGTTGTGAGCTCTGTGCCTTGCCTTTTTTTGCTTCTTTTTTTCTGCCTCTGACACTTCTGAAACTCCGTTTCAGAAAAACTTTTTTTCTGCCTCTGAAAGCCTCCGAAACAGCTTCAGAAAAAAAACCTCTGAAGCTCTGTTCGGAGGCTTTTTTTCTAAAGCTTCGTTTCTGATGCTTTTTTTCAGTCTCCGAAACCTCCGTTTGAGAAGCTGGGTGAGGCTACATTCAGAGTATAAGACTTACCCAGATTTTCACCCTCTTTTTGGGGGGAAAAAAGTGCGTCTTATAGTCCGAAAAATACAGTACTTTGATTTTGATATGAAAAAGGGGCAAGAAAGAGGAATAAGCAATTCAACCAACATCTAAGAGTAATTTTGTGGATGAGATAAATTCCTAAGCTTTTCCCCCTTTCTGTCTATATGATCAGAAGCACACACAGCCAAGTGTATTTCCTTGATAACATATTGCAAATTTCTAACACTCACTAGGGATAAAACACTGGAAGAATTTTACAGAGAGTGACTATTTGCAAAACAGCGTTGGTCGAAGAGAGGCAGGCCAAGAACCTTTGCACAAATCAAACCTTAAAATGCAAACACTCTACAAGTGTTTGGAGTCTCTCCCTCTCTCTCAAATACATTTCATATATATTATTTACATTATAGGACCGAAACATTCAATCATTTATGTTTATTTATAAATTGTGTTTAACTGGGGTTCAGCTGTCACATCTCTTCTGCAAATCTTATACTGCCCCACGTTCAAAGTTAACAACAAGCAATGTAGCCAAACCTTCATCAATAAAACCACATGAAACAAAACCTCGACAAAACGAAAAACAAAAACTTCTGAATGATGGGGCTTAAAGAGAATTAAAACATTCCATTCTGTTCATTCTCCATGCTTAACTGATAAAGAGTCCAAAAGAATTTCATCATATAGTTTGGCACACACGAGTGATGTTTATATTACCTTAAGTCACCCTAGTTTAACTCTTGCCTCCTTCTAACTATCCTACAGAGAAATAAGCTATTTTCCTCGGGGGTATTAAATGTCATAATAATATGAGCAGAAAAATAGGAAACTCGGAATGTCTAGTCTAACGAAGAGAAAGACTAGGGGTGATATCGTAGCAATCTTCCAATAGTTGAGAGGCTGTCCCAGAGAAGAGTGGGGGGGTTGACTTATTCTCCAGAGCATCTGAGGACAGGACAAAGGGTGGAAGATCATTAAAGGGAGATCCAACCAGGGGTGAAATCTAAAATTTTTCCCTACTGGTTCTGTGGGCGTGGCTTGGTGGGGGAGGGGATATCCTGTGACTGAGTGGGTGTGGCCAACTAGATGTCAGTCACAGCCATGCCCACTCAGACCCTCTCCCACCAAGCCACGCCCACAGAACCTGGTAGGAAAACTTTTTAAATTTCTATTCTGCCACCCACTCGCCACCCGCTCTCTTTTTGCTTTGGATTGGGGGCCAGGGGCCAGGGAGGCCCAGGGAGGCCCAGGGATTCCCTGGAGCCCTGGATCCACCGCCTGCTCGCCGCCTGCCTCAGCCAGGTTGGGGAATGCACCCGATACCAGCCTTGCCCGGAGCCTCTGCTCGCTCTCTCATCACCAAGTGGTGTGTCCTTACCTTTCCTTTCCCCCATGTCTGGCTGTCAGGGAAGGCAAGCACCCAAAAGTTACCGGAGTCGCTCACTCTCCTTCTTGAATGTGCTGCCACCATCGCTGCCCTGGGCCACACACCGGCTGCGCAAGCACACACCCAACCTGCTGCTGATGAGTGAATTAAATAAACGGTGTGCATTTGCACAGCCGGCGCATGGACCAGAGCGGCGATAGTGGCGGCACATTCAAGAAGGAGAGTGAGCGACTCCGGTAACTTTCGGGCGCTTGCCTTCCCTGACAGCCAGATGTGGGAGACAGTTGAGTGAGCAACTGTCAAAGGGCGAGCAAAGGGCGAGCAGGCAGCGGCTCCGGGAAAAGGCTGATATCGGGGAATGGTGCATTCCCTGACCTGGTTAAGGCAGGTGGCGAGCAGGTGGTGGATCCAAGGTGGGTGGTGGGCAGAGCCTCCAGCTGCCATTGCTACTGGTTCTCCGAACTACCAGCCATCATCGCTACCGGATTGGCTGATCTGGTCTGATCCGGTATCATTTCCCTTGGATCCAACCTAGAACTAAGGAGAAATTTCCTGATAGAGAGAACAATTCATCAGTGGAAGTTGTGGGTGCTTTATCACTGGAGGCTTTCAAGAAGGGATTGGACAGCCATTTGTCTGGAATAGTATAGGTTAAAACTTCCGAAGTCCCTTCCAACCCTATTATTCTATGTTCCAACATAATGTTTAGCGTATAGAGAGTTTTGAGTTGGGTGAGTTGGGTGAAAGTCTCAAATGTTATACAGATGTTAAGGTGGATGGAGCTAAAATCAAGACCATCTTAAGGCTGTCAAGCCAATTCCTATTTGAATGAATTGTTTCTGGACATACTGTATTTTCCTGCATATAAGACTACTTTCTAACACACAAAAATCTTCTCAAAAGTCGGGGGTCGTCTTATATGCCAGGTCTCATTCTCCTGTAACCAGGCAGACCAGCCCATAAGGCTCTGACGAGCCTTAAATGGCTCTGAGGAGGGTCGTCTTATACGCCCAGTCGTCTTATACGCCGGAAAATACGGTAATTTAAGAATAAGCCTTGCTATCTGGGTTGGAGGAACCAAGGAGATAAGGATAAGTCAACAAGGAAGCAGTTGCCGAATCAGCTCTTCATTTCTTTTCCAAGATGCTGAAAAAGTCATCCAAACGCAAAGCCTCTTTGAAGCTTTGGAACTGATCTTATTTATGGAGTTTTGGAAATTGAGAAGGATAAAGGCTCAGGGATAAAGATGACTCATCAGCAGTATCAACTCCTCATTAACGGCTTAAAAAATAGGAAGGAAAAGACCCAAAAATGATATTCCTTCCCTGGGGAAGATTCTTCTTGAATGATATTAATAGGGTCTAGATCAGTGGTGGGTTTCAATTTTTTTTACTACCGGTTCTGTGGGCATGGCTTGGTGGGCGTGGCATGGCATGGCATGGTGGACATGGCAGGGGAAGGATACTGTATGAGTTCAATTGTGGTCATAAATTGAGGACTATCTATACAAATGTTGCTTGAGAACGGTCTCTTGCCTTCCAGCATACCAAGTTCCTGATTTGTTTTGCTATGGTTTGTTTTATTATTTCTTAAAATAAATGAAAAGAAATTAAACTCAGATCCCAAGTGAGCACCATCTGGCTAGGGAATTACTTCAATATATAATTCAGACTACTTCATTTTATATGCTTCGTTATTACATATGCATATTGAGGGTTTATTATTACACAATAGGAAAAGATAAAAAATTGTAATGTATCCTATCTAGTCCAGAGGTGGGTTTCAGCAGGTTATGACCAGTTCTGGAGAACCGGTAGTGGAAATTTTGAGTAGTTCAGAGAACTGGTAGTAAAAATTCTGATTGGCCCCGTCCCCATCTATTCTTTACTTCCTGAGTCCCAGCTGATCAGGAGGAAATGGGGATTTTGCAGTCACCTTCCTGTGGATTGGGGAGGGAATGGAGATTTTACAGTATCCTTCCCCTGGAGTGGGGTGGGAATGGAAATTTTACAGTATCCTTCCCATGCCACACACACTAAGCCAAGCCAAGCCATGCCCACCTAGCCACACCCACAGAACTGGTAGTAAAAACTTTTGAAACCCACCACTGACTGGTTCATTTTTATTAAATGGGTATTTTGTGATCAGTCAAACCCAGTGGTCATTTTGTGAGATTGAAATGCTCTACTTGTCCACCGGTCCACAAAGGTTGCCCATCTCTGCCTTTAAGCTACATCCAAGTCAGGCAACTCAGCTGGGATTGTCAGAGCTTGGATCGTCAGAGCCATTTAAAGGAAAAAGTTTTTCTCTTTTAAATGGCTCTGGCAATCCAAGTTGCCTGATTAGCAGGCAACTCAGCTGGGATCATCAGAGCTTGGCTCCTCAGAGCCATTTAAAAGAAAAAAAAGGCTCTAATGATCACGCGGCTCAGTTGGGCATGGGGGGGCGGGGGCAGGGATCTCTGAACTGCCCGCCACGATCGCTACCTACTTGCCCGAGCCGGGCTGAACCGGGAGCATTTCACCCTTGCACTGAATCCTTTTTAGTACAATAAAATACAGATACCATATTCAAGCTAGGCAGTAAACTATAGATCTTCAGACGCTTAATCCTTACTCAGCTCTTGGCTAGACTTTTCAGAAAGCTCCCATACATCACTTTAAAAAAAAAAAATTATATCGCAGAGAAGAACGAAGCCATAACCCAGTGGCTGACAGCCAGTATCAGTGCAAAGAGAGCAGAATTTTCATATGTCTCCCCTGCAGCTTTTAAGTTTTTTCCTCCTGCGCTGCCAAGTTCATGGACATTTGGTGTCTCCCTTGGGCAGCTGAGATGTTTAAACAATGATCCTCTCTAGCCTGGGAATCACTGGTTTTCACATTGCCACTTTCAGCTTTAAGCAGGTCCATTTTTAGTACAAACAGACCAGTGGTGGGTTTCAAATTTTTTTACTACTGGTTCTGTGGGCGTGGCTTGGTGGGTGTGGCAGGGGAAAGATACTGTAAAATCTCCATTCCCACCCCACTCCAGAGGAAGGTTACTGCAAAATCCCCATTTCCTCCCGATCAGCTGGGACTCGGGAGGCAGAGAATAGATGGGGGCAGGGCCAGCCAGAGGTGGTATTTAATGGTTCTCTGAACTACTCAAAATTTCCACTGACCAGTTCTTTTCCAGAACTGGCCAGAATCTGCTGAAACCCACCTCTGAAGCAGATGTTTTGATTCTAGTTAACCATGTCTTTGCACAACAGGAGCGATGCTAAATCAGACTGTGATTTAGCCACAGTCTCAACCTAGAATCTGAATTATGAGCTGGTTTATTCATGCACACGACGTTTATGAACACTGGATGTAATCCAGAATGCCCTGTACATTTCTCTCACATCGTCTTTAAAGCATTATTTTGAAACGTTAATGCATTTGGGTTTGGCTAGTCTAGAGAAAAGAAGAATTAGGGGCGACATGATAGCAGTATTCTAGTATTTGAGAGGTTGCCACAAAGAAGGGGGGGGGGGATCAACTGATTTTTTCAAAGCACCAGAAGGCAAGACAAGAAACAATGGATGGAAACTAACCAAAGAGAGAAGGAACCTGGAATTGAGAAGAAACTTCTTAACAGCGAGGACAATTAACCAGTGGAACGGCTTGCCACCAGAAATCATGGGTGCTCCATCAATGAAGGTTTTTAAGAAGAGACTGGACAGTTGGTTGTCTGAAATGGTATAGGTCTGTGATGGCGAACCGATGACACAGATGCCACAGGTAGCACCTGGAGCCCTCTCTGCTGACACGCGAGCCATCGACCAGCTCAGCTCCATCGTACATGTGCAAACGTCTCCTGGTGGCCGGCTGATTTTCGGATCTCTGTTTTGGGTGCTTGACACATGTGCGGGGGGGCAGGTGTGCATGTGCGGGGGGTGGGGGAGCACAGGGGGAAGCAGAGCGGCTCCCTCATGGCCTGTTTTTGGTCCCAGGAGGCTTCAGGTCCCTACTTTTGGCACGCGATAGCAAAAAGGTTAGTCATCACTGGTACAAATTCTCCTGCTTGAGCAGGGAGTTGGACTAGAAGGCCTCCAAGGTTCTGATGTTGGCTCCCAGATCCTGTGATTCTATAACACCATAACTCAGGAAGAAGGTTGGGGGGGAAAAGAAAAGAAAGGAAAGATTGTTACTTACTGCCACGGTAGGCTTATGGTGTTGGATGGGACGGACAAGCCCTGCGGAATGAAGCCGACTTGGCTTACCACAGGAAGCAGGTGGTGGGGATGGGATTAAAGTTTGTGCTAAGCGAGGAGGGGAACCGGCTCCGAATTGGAAGTTCCTGCTGCTTCTGGAGTGCTGGTGGAGAGAGAAAGCTTTCGAAACCAAGGCAGAGTCTGTGGCCGTTCGGTTTAAGGGATGCATGACGGCCAACAGCTTCTTCTTGGCACCTTCCAACTCATTCTTCACGTTGTTTAAAAAATGTGTGGACTGTCTCTGCTTGCCCAAAAGGGACCTCGGGCAGCTGCTTTCCGACGCGGCAGTTAGATGCCCTGGGGAAGTCTTCGGCCTGTTTTGGGGAAGATCAAAAAGCTGAGGTAGAACGCCGGGCGTTGGTGCTAAAGGCTCTTCACTATCAGATTCTTCAGAAATAGCTGAGGAAGACTCCTTGCTGTCTGAACCTTCCTGCTCCTCAGGACCCTGGTCTAAATCCTCACTTGCCGTCGTCTTCTCTCTGCTGCCAGGGAAGTGGAGACTCTCAAACCTGGTGCCCAGATTCATACAGCTTCGGACACGTGTGATTTCTTTGGTTTTGCAATTGGTTGCCTTGTGACTACCAGCCACGTTTTCTTTAGTGTCCACCAACAGAAGCCAACAAGGAGGGGCCGTGGGATACGTATTAGAGGTCACGTTAAACCACGGAATCTCTTGCCGTGAGGCCGAGTCGATCCAGTAAAGGACCTTTTTCTCTAGTGAAAAATCATGCTGTTGAAAGGCAAGAAGATGAAATGTTAGCATCTTCCCAGCTGAGCTAAGCCTGTAGAGAAGATGAGACAGAATATATGATGTAATTCCAATATCCAATGTCACAACATCTGGAGCTTCTCTTTCCTTGAGCCAAATCCTAAACTATCCTATGTCCATCAAACCCATTGGGGTCATCTTGAAAATATGACTTTGATAATAAAAGAAAAAAAAAAAAAACACCTTAAGGGAACCATTTTGACTGAGACCAAAATGTACCTTAAATTCTACTATCAACCGGTTCGGTGATTGCGTGCTTCGCGTGCAAGCCTGACACGCTCTGCGCACACATGCGCCATTTGAAGAAATCTTGACTTCCGCATTTCTTCGGGGGAAAAACAAAGCTGGGGTGAAGTTCCATCAGTACGCTGATGATACTCAGCTGTACTTCTCCACCCCAGGCCACCCCAACGATGCCGTGGAAGTGATGTCCTGGTGCCTGGAGCCCGTGCGGATCTGGATGGGGGGGCAACAGGCTCCAACTCAACCCCTCCAAGACCGAGTGGCTGTGGCTTCCGGCGTCCTGATATGGCCAGTTGACTCCATCACTGACCATTGGGGGCGAGTCATTGGCCCCCATGGATAGGGCTCACAACTTGGGCGTCCTCCTGGATGCACGGCTGTCTTTAGAAGAGCATGTGACGGCCGTGGCCAGGGGGGCTTTTTATCAGGCTTGCCTGATACGCCAGTTGCGTCCCTATCTAGATCGGGACTCCTTACGCACAGTCACTCAGGCACTCGTCATTTCCCGCCTGGACTACTGCAATGCTCTCTACATAGGGCTCCCCTTGAGGTACACCCGGAGGCTCCAACTGGTACAGAATGCAGCCGCGCGGGGAATTATGGGAGCAAGGGGGCGCTTCCATGTGACACCTCTCCTGCGTGAGCTGCATTGGCTTCCGGTGGTCTTCCAGGTGCGCTTCAAGGTGTTGGTGACCACCTTTAAAGCGCTCCATGGCATAGGGCCTGGGTACTTGTGGGACCGCCTTCTGCCACCGATCGCCTCCCACCGGCCAGTACGCTCCCACAGAGAGGGACTCCTCAGGGTGCCGTCAGCCAGACAATGTCGGCTGGCGACACCCAGGGGGAGAGCTTTCTCTGTGGCAGCACCAGCCCTCTGGAACGATTTGCCCCCGGAGATCCGTACCATACCTGATCTCCGGGCTTTTCGCCGTGCCCTAAAAACTTTTTTATTTTGTCAAGCTGGGCTGGCGTAACACCCCCCCCTCTTTTTAAATTTAAAGTTTTTATGGGTTTTAAATTTTAATTGTCTATTGGTTTTTTAAATTTGTTGGGCCAAAATTATTTAATTCTTTTAGTAATATTTTAAATTTGTATTGAAGTGCTTTTATTCTTGGCTGTACACCGCCCTGAGTCCACTAGGAGAAGGGCGGTATATAAATTTAATAAATAATAATAATAAAAAAGCTGAGGCGTGGCAGTCTGCTTTGCCGTGTGAATCAGCTCAGAAGATAAAGATAGGAAAATAGTATGGGCGGGTAGGTGGGCCCATGTCAGAGATGAAATTCTTCCGGTTTGGACCGGATTGCGCGATCCAGTAACGATGGCAGCAGGTGGTTCGGAGAATTGGTAGCAAAAATCCCTGCCTACCCCGCCCATGCCCAGCTGAGCCGCGTGATCATCAGAGGCTTTTAAAAAAATTTTTAACAGCATTTTTTCTACCACCTCTTCAGCCGAAAAAATGCTTTTAAAAGGAAAAAAAAAGCCTTCGATGATTGTGTGGCTCAGCTAGGATCGTTAGAAGCATTTAAAAGCATTTTTTATAGTAGAAAAAATGTTTTTAAAAGAAAAAAAAAGCCTCTGCCGATCAGGCAACTCAGCTGGGATCATCAGAAGCTTTTAAAAGCATTTTTTCTGCAACCTCTGCGGCCAAAGAGGCTATAGAAAAAATGCTTTTAAAAGGGTCTGATGATCCCAGCTGAGTTGCCTGATCGGCAGAGGCTTTTTAAAGCATTTTTTTACAACATCTTCGGCCGAAGAGGTTGTAGAAAAAATGGATTTAAAAGGTTTTTTTTTAAAAAAAAGTTGGCTACGCCCACTCAGTCACATTAACCCCCCCCCCCAAGCCACACTCAAAGAACGGGTAGTAACAAATTTTTACATTTCACCACTGACCCATCTGATCATTGGGGAGAATTGGTTCGCTCCCAGCTGATCATCGGAGCTACCGGTTCACCAGAACCAGTCTGAACTGGTAGTATCCCACCCTGCTTACAAGTACAGGTAATCCTCGATGTACGACCATAATTGAGCCCAAAATTTATGTTTCTTAGTGAGACATTTGTTAAGTGAATTTTGCCCCCAATCTTTCTTGCCACAGTTGTTAAGTGAATCACTGCAGTTGATTAGTAACACAGTTGTTAAGTGACTCTGGCTTCCCCATGGATTTTGCTTGCCAGAAGGTCACAAAAAAGGATCACATGATCCTGGAATACTGCAGCTGTCATAAATATCAGAGTTGGCTGCCAAGCATCTGAAGTTTGAACATGAGACTATGGGGATCCTGCAAGGGTTGTATGTGCGAAAAACGGTCATAAGTCACACACTGTTGTAAATCTGAATTTACAGTAAATGAACTGTTGTAAGTCGAGCCTTTAGATGATGATGGTTCTAATTCATCCAATATCTTAAATTCTTTTGGCAGATTAGAATGTTATTGAAAATATTAAAACTTTCTAAAAATATTAAAAATAAACAACAGTAAAACAATGCAATTAATCAACAGTGAAGCAAACAAAAACTAATAATCCACCACTTCAGTGTAGAGGAGATACTGTATGTATAATCAATCTGAAAATGATTCTGTATGTATATGTCCTAAGTAGGAAAGAATCAAATGAATTAAATGAATGTTGAACTGTAGGTATGTCCCACCTAAGACAAACTTAAAGCAAATTATTGTAAACAAATCAGAACCTAATTTAAGGTGGACTAAATTAAATTCTGTCCAATACTGTAGATATGAAAAATCAAAACACACTAACACAGGATCAAATCATCATACTGACACTGCATTTTTATGATAATAAATAAATGTGCTTCATTTAGAAACCTGAGTCAGTTTTTCCCCATCGTTGCAAAGCTCCCAGAATTTGAATATTAATGTAGCTACATAATTTTCCCCCTTTCCAACTTTACTCAACCTTCTTTCAAAAAGGAAGGTGCCTTTTTCTTCAGGAAAGCTTTGTACTGTAAATTAATAAGTGTTCCAGCTGTTATCACTGGACTTTAACCACTTTGGTTTCTTCTTTGTACTGTTCAGTCAAATTTTGCTCATCTGACTGCAGTTTATTATAGAGAAACAAATCCCAAATGTTCCAATTCTGCCTTCAAATAAAGTCCCACTCAATACTTCCAACGTCGATTTTTAACTTAAACTGATGATTAATTTCTTTGGGTTGGGGCTTTGAAGATAAATATTTTCCAGCTGCAAATTCACCTGCATAGTTCAACACATAAAATAGATTGGGCCACCCAAAACGCCAGTTCTTTTCCTATTTTGGGCATCTATAGATTGGAGTATTTTAAATCAGAAGCCTGAGAAACCTAAGCAAATTGCACACACAAAGTGACAATAAGGAGAGGTGTTCTGAAAATCTACACTGCCGTATAACAGCAAAAAAGAATGTTTAGATGATTTCTGAAGAAGTCTTATTCCAAAAATGCAATGATGCTCTCTGCTGGTGGGGATGCCCTGAAGACACAACACCAGTGGTGAAATGTAAAATTTGTTATTACCGGTTCTGTGGGCATGGCTTGGTGGGTGGAGGGGGGGTAGTGTGACTGGGTGGGCGTTGCCATCTTTTTTTTGTTTTTAACTTTTAAAAGCATTTTTTCTGCAACCTCTTCAGCCAAAGAGGCTGTACAAAAAAATGCTTTTAAAAGGCTCTGACGATCCCAGCTGAGCCGCGCGATCATCAGAGGCTTTTTTTTTAATTTTTAAAAGCATTTTTTCTACAACTTCTTCGTCCAAAGAGGTTTTAGAAAAAAATGCTTTTAAAAGTTAAAAAAAAAAGCCTCTGATGATCGCGCGGCTCAGCTGGGCATGGGGGGTGGGACGGAGGGATTTCTGCTATCGGTTCTCTGACCCACCCGCTGCCATTGCTACCAGATCAGGTGATCCAGTCTGAACTGGGAGCATTTCACCCCTGCACAACACAACAGGAGAAAGAAAAATATTGAAACGTCCAAGCCCAAAGTTCTAAGTTACTGAAGATTGCCTCTACATAGGAGCCATGGTGGCGCAGTGGTTAGGATGCAATATTGCAGGCTAACTCTGCCGGCAGCCAGCAGTTCGATTCTGATCGGTTCAAGGTTGACTCAGCCTTCCATCCTTCCAAACTCGGAAAAATGAGGAGCCAGATTCTTGGAGGCAAGATGCTGTCTCTATAAACGGCTTAGAGAGGGCTGTAAAACACTAGAAAGCGATATATAAGTATACGTGCTAAGGGCTATTGCTAAAAGTAGCCCTCAACTTATAACAATCATTTAGTGACTGTTCAAACTTAGAGCTGCACTGAAAAAAGTGACTTATGACCACTTTCACACTTATAATCCATGGTTTTGTGATCAAAATTTGGATGCTTGGCAACTGGTTCATATTTATGATAGTTACAGTGTCCTGGGGTCGGTAATCCCTTTTTGCAATCTTCTGACAAGCAAAGTCAATGGGGAAGCCAGCTTCATTTAACAACCATGTTATTAAGCTAACAACTGTTGTGATTCGCTTAAAAACTGCAGCAAGAAATGTCGTAAAATGGGGCAAAAGTCACTGAACAACTGTCTTCCTTAGCAACAGGAATTTTGGGCTCAATTATGATCATAAGTTGAGGTTTACCTGTACTGTGTCAAAAATCTTTTGAGAATAACTGTAGGTTAGGATGGATGGGTGGATGGATAGAGAGACAAATAGATATAAAGGCATTTTATTTTGAAACTGCTATGGGGATTGTTATGGAAATACATTTCAAAAAGTCTCAGGAGACAGTTAATCCTTTGCAGATGGACTTGCATGTATAATAGAGAAAAAACAAGAAAAACGTACTGCGTTGATAGTGATCTAGCAATTGCATTTTTAGGATTAGCTGAAATACAATATTTCTGCTAAGTGAATAATAACTTTTGCACAGATTCGTGTCCAATTCCCCCTCTGGTAGTTCAGTTCTCTTTTCTTGATTTTAAGGCAAGCCAACACCAACTAGCTTTCTCAACCCCACAAACTGTGATTCAAGCTTGTTCTGCAAATTACAGCGAGAATCCAGACACCCACTGAGATTTCCACTTCTAGTTAGTACAGGAAAAAATATTGGTTTGTAATAATGGCGAATATTTGTTGCTCGGGTGTAGGAAGAGGGTAAAGGTTTGTTCTCCGAGCTGGTGAATGGCCCATCAGTGTAGTAACTGAAAGGTATTACAACAATTAATCTGTTTACCATTGTGCATGTTAAGATCTCTGCACACTCGGGCAGCTCAATCTCCGGCTGGTCAGCCAAGTTGGCATCTCCCACAGGATCGTCCACAAAGCTTACGGTCACTCTGAACGGTACACCTTCCAAGTAGCTCATTACGTCCCCGACTATGTTATTCTGATAAAAAAGAAACCAAAAGGTGTACTCAGGACTTTTAAAGACCCCGTTTAATTGCTACCGGCTATTTCTAAGGACTTACTGCCAGATGTCTAATGCAGAGATTAAATCACTTAGTGCTAACATGGAAGCCAGGGGGACCGTAGCCAGCTTCCATATGCTGCACGTATATTTTTGTTAACTCTTTCCGTATGCGGCACTGTTGCGTTCCCAGAACATTAGCCATGTGTTGCTCTAACACAAAAGGCTTATTAAGCCCAAGTGTCATGGGAAGGTGAGGGACTGAACAAACTAAGCAGGAAGTGGTGAATCACCTTATTTTGCCCTCTCTTAAAGTCAGCTAAGGGAGGATAGCCACCATTAATCTGCTTGTTTTCGCCAGGAGTTTAACTGTAAATTTCAATATAGAACTGAAATTTTAAAAAAATACATATTTTACCTACGGTATCAGGGTCTGCTTCCCATCAGAAATATGGGACTGAAAGTACAAGTACAATTGCATTCCAGATCATCTATTACTTCACGTTTCTGCATTCTCGATTTGGTTTGTGTAAAAGTTGGAAAAGGAAGTTGTGTACAAGCTCCTTCCCATCTGCAAGTTATCTGTACTTGTTAACAAGCCAAGATTAGACATTTCCAAATTCTAGGCTCCTGGCGTGGCATATCGTTTCAGAGTAGAGAGACTAATGTGCCACACTCTGCAATCATTTCTGCAACACAAAGAGAAACTAGGACAAGGAACCCTGTTCTTCTTAAGTCCAGAGAACTCCATAGATTGATCTAATTCAGATGCACAGGGTGCACGAGATCTGTCTTGAGTTAATCGACAGTCATCTTAAGGAAGATGACTGTTTAATGTCTTTTAGACATTAAAATCAGTTAAGATAATTAATGACTTCAGATGGAAGTTATAGAAGATTCAAGGCAATGAAACCAAACTCTCGATTTCCAGAAATCTGTTTCCAGGTTTCCTATTAAATATTGTAATTATTTTACAACTGACAACTTTCCTTTGTAAAACATTTAACAAGTAGTATTTTCAGCTCTGATCTGTAAAGCAACATAGAACAGAATTCGTCATATTTCCTCCCAATTCAGCACTACAGTTCCCGTAACATCTAACAAGAGCGATGCGGAAGGCATCAAGTTAAGAAAAAGCTGCCCCAAAGTAATTTTAACAGCTAAATATGGATAGATTTAAAAGTGCCAATTAAAATGATGACGGCAATTCAATCCTTTTGTTCTGCCAGTTTGAATTAAGGATATAAGATGAAAATCTGAATTAGCAACTCCTAAATGGAAAAAGATAATAGAGTTCATGAACTGCCTAGTACCAGTACCGTCTAGAAAGTTTATGATCCCAGAATTGATCACAACTGGAATATTAAGCATGAGATATTTATCTCTGGTTGCAATTTAAAATGCCAACTTTATGTGTTATTACAGCTACAATTATTTTTTAATTAAAAAAACATATTTATTTTTTTAATAAGGAACATACAAGCAAAAAGAGCAAAAAAAAAATTAAGGAAGAAATCTATTAAATGGAGAAAGGAATTACTAAGAGTGTGAACCTAGTGCTCAGTACATGAACTATTGATAAAAAAAAAGTACATTAAATTTATTTGTAAGACTGGAATCCCTGAGCTAAAAAAAAATATTCTTTAAAGAAATGTTAGATTTATATCCCTGTCTGTACACAAGAAACCCACCTATGAACCTCTTAACTATTTCTTTAGCTTAACGCTCAACTCTCCAGGTTACACACATTTATTTCTTAGGTAAAGGAAAACTCACCTTAGCAAGGAATTAGAAAGGCACTTGCCAGTGGAAGATGGAGGCGTCTTGCTGGCTATTGCAGAGGGAGGCTTGCCCAAGCCTAATGATTAGAGCTGCTTGAATAAGCATTTGTCGTCAGGTTTTCCAATGGGGTAAGCAGCCTAATCAGCTCTAGAATCCATATATAGGTCACTGTGCCCAGCAAAAACATATAATCATGACTGTCTCAACTGAAAACATCTGGAAGTGAGAAGATGCTTTTGGGGGGTGGTCTGTATTTTCAATGATATTATGAAGAAAAATGTGCAACAATTTTGTTTCTCACAGGGCCACTGCTGCATCTTGGGCTTTTTGCTTAAGGAGGTTCTGTGCCACGAAGGAAGCAAAATAAATGCCACATATAAGCGTTGACATGCTATTAATTTATTAAGTACAAACAAAAGGCAACATATTTTTATTAAACAGGGCTATAAGTCACTCCGACAATTTACAGTTTCCCATTACAGCATTCTCAAGACTTTGTCACAAACTTTATAAGACAATAAAGCAAGCTTTGCAGATGATTTGACAATTATCTTCCAACAAACGTTTAACAAGTCTATTTATTACACACATGTATATATCAGACAAAAGCTATGGTTTGTACTAGCAATTTGGGTACAATTTGCTCTTTTATGCCATTAACAGCAGTGCCTGGGGTTTCAATTTTTCTGAGGTCTGAGAAAAAGATGATTTAACAGGGTTTGCAAATTATGCAAATAAAATGTGTTAAAATAATAATAACTTTTTCTTAAAGAAATTCAGGAAAAAGTATGAGATTAGAGAACATTCAGTCTTTCCAGCGTAAATAATGGTAAACTAAACCAACTGGTATTAAATACTTAGAACTTTTGTTTCAGAAGTAAACAGATCTGAAGGAGCAAGTGAATGTAAAATAACCAAGTATCCAAAAAAAAAAAAAAAAAAAAAGGTATTCACTGAGCAGTGGAGAAATGTAGCAAGGTTTGGTATGAATACATTTATTTTGGTCAACAATAGTAATGTCTAGTTTTTTGCAATTTATGAATCACAGAATTCATGCAGAATGAGTATTGTTCTCAAGAACTTTTTATAGGAAATCTGTACGAGCACACACAGAATTCCTGAGCAGCTGGTAATTCACAGGTAACAAAATCTCTATCTGCTTCCTCTTTATGTTCTTTCACTTCAAGGAATGAGTTGTATTTCTGCAGAGTTTGTCGTTTATTTAAACTGAAAATGTGCCCTTAAGCTAGGGTTGTAAGCTAGGCTGGCAAGGGGTCATTTATTAAAACACAGGAAGGAGAGCAGGAGAGCACATAAGTTCAAGGCTCCTTTCTTGAACGCCAAACCATGCTTTGATGTTATAATGAAAATATCAGGAGGCAAAACCCCTTTAGCTTATATCCCTATTCTAATATCCTAGTTTAAGAGAAAAACAAAATAAAACAAATGCTTCTCTAAGTGTGTGAATCACATATGTGTGTATAAATGAAAGGCACTTTTTATGGCAACATGGAAAAAAGCTACTTAATTCACTCCATACAACTCCAATTTAGCGCCATAATTTTTAAAAGCAGTACTGTAACTCAAACTTCAAAGGAAATGACTATCAGCCACATCTGTCAATTCACTTAACTCCTGCCATGTAAGGCCAAGATCACTACAGAGGTGTTTTGGAAAATAGCTTGAATTTAAACATCTGGATACTGTTCCAAAGAAATCATCTTTGATGTTGCCTTGGGGCAATAACTTCTGACTTCCCACAGTTTATTTTACATTAAGAACAAACACATAGAATAATGTTTAGCTGATGCATTGATTGCATGGTTTCTGAACTATATAAGATCCATAGATAAGCTGAGTTTTATATCTGGCCTCTATTAGCCAATGTCACCCTGCAGATCCATGATATACTTATTTTTCTACTGCTGGGATTACACTTTTGATTTTGTAGGATTTATATCCCATTTAAGGTAAACTCAGATAAATTTCCAAGGAAAGTCATTTTTAAGAATGGATCTATCCCACAAACTCCAATACATGCACAGCAGTGATTCATTGACACTTCTTTCATGATCAAAATCCTTTGTTATTCAAGTATAACCAGATGCTAGAGAGGACTTACAAGCAGTACAATAAGTATCAATGCTATACTTTTAACAGCATCTTTAAGGACAATGCTTGTCTTCTCAATCAATATTTTCTGGCATCCTTTAGCCACCTATAACGTATTTTAAACTCAAAGAACTCTTCCAATGTGAGTTGTCAATCACACATTATTATGGCAGCCTTCCCAAACTGGCAAATCACGCCATGTCTTGTCTTCAATGGTGCTTCAAAATCATCACCTGACAGCAGTGGCCCAGGTATCACTGGATGGAGGACTTGGAAGGACCCATCCTGGTGGAATGAAATCTCCTTCAGGGTGACTTGAGGGCACCAAGTATTGATCCCATTCATGCCTTTAAGAGAAAAAGTTAGACAACACACTGAGCACTGCATCTATACTTTGTCTGAATTATTTCACCCAAAGCATGTACTCATGCAGTTGTCCTCAGACAACTGCAGCTGAATATAGAGTTGACAAATAGATACAAAATATTGTAGGGACATGGTTACAGGCAATTTGAATGAACGGTGACTACTCAAGGGACCATTAAAAAAGCTGTTCTATTTATGTCCCATCTTTCTTTCAAGAGCATCCAACGGTACAGATTAGACCCACTCCAATTTTATCCGCACAATTATCTTGTGAGGTAGATTAATTTAAGAGATAGGATGCATTCACACAACAGGTTTACCGAATTAACTTATTTTGTGGATTTGCACAATAAATTAAATAGCTGGCTTTTGTATAACAAGTAATAAAGTACTAGCCAAACTTAGCATGTTGGCAAATGCAGCCCTTAGGTTTATAAATGATTTAAATCAGTATAGGGTATAAAAGCATCACTGTTTTTTGAGTGACCAGCTGAGCCTGAGTGGTAGGCTGAATCAAAATCTCAAGTTTATAGTTTGTGATGGATACCAATACTGGTTCTATACTATGGTCAGAAGGGGTGAATGATGCTGGAAACAGGTTTTACATCTTTCATTAGAACAATGCTTATACATTACAAAAACAAATGATCTCTCCTAATATAAAAGGAAATAAAGCACACAAGGAAATTAGGTGGGTAGGAAGACACATAAAAATTTCTTTTCCCTCCATTCCAGTTCCTGGATCGAGTTAAAACCTCAACAGGTTTTATTAAACAGGACTATAAATCATTCTTTTACTGTTTCTCATTACAGCATCCCCAACCGACAACTTTGTTGCAAAAGTTTACAGGACAATAAAACATGCTTTACACAACTACTGACAGTTATACAACCTGAGTTGTGCAGACTCAACACTTGCAACTGAACATTAACATCTGTAACAAATGGATTAAAAAGGAATTCATACGGCAGCCTGAATTCAAGACAGCCGAGAAAGCTGAGAATTCCCAGGTTTTTATGCAAAACAATGTACACCAACACCTAAATTTGTTTTATTTATTAACAAATGACTCTTACCTGATCTGGAGGAGAGCTGGCAAGGAATATTCAGCTTGCAAATAGTATTGTGTGAATGGCTCCAAGACGTGGGTAAATGGAAATTCTTCTAAAAATATAAATAAGAAAAACTTTACAGTCACAGAAATAAAATCCTCCCTTAATTGTAAGAATAGATCTCCTAGGTTGTTTTTTTTTTTAAGGTGAAACTTTGTTTTAAATCCAATAAGTCAGTTCTTGGGTTGACATAGAACAACTACATAAACAAACATTTTGTGGAACAGTTACTTTTTGTTTGTTTGCAACTGAAATAAAAATAAGCACTTTTAATGTAACTATTCCCTCCCCAAAGTCGCTACATAAATGAAGCAGAAGATTCCTGGATTTCAAGGGTAAATCAGCTTCTCCCAAACAATGATCATC
The DNA here is from genome assembly GCA_030761175.1 of Masticophis lateralis. Lineage (NCBI taxonomy): Eukaryota > Metazoa > Chordata > Lepidosauria > Squamata > Colubridae > Masticophis > Masticophis lateralis. The sequence continues at coordinate 17,005,176 of JAUDYJ010000012.1, read as the reverse complement.
AGCATTCTGAACGTTACCTGGATCCCCAAACAGTTTGGAGTCCATGTCACGCTTCTGCTGCAGGAGTTTTTCCCTTTCCTTCTTCAGCTTCTTCTCCATTTCTCGTTTCCTTTCTTCTTCCTGCTCTCCTTCCAGCATGACTCGGAGAGCTCGTTCTTCAGCTTCGTAGAGTTCTGTGCGTTTTTTAATCGATGCTTTTAAATTCTGAACTTCCCTTTCAAAGGCTTCATCTGCAGCTGGCGGCGGACAAACACCTGCACCGTACACACACAAATGTTTATTGCTGTTTTCTTTCTTTTTTTCTTTCAGAAGAATCCTACAGCTCATTTAGCCAGTGGTTCTCAACTTTCGCAAGCTAAAATCCCATCAAACATTCGGTCAAAGAACCTAGGCCTCAGCATGAAAGAAAGAAAAACAAAACAAAACACAATTCTTTCTAAGAAGGACATTTATCTCGTTTCTAAGAGCTGTGGTGGCATAGTGGTTAGAATGCAGTATTGCAGACTAACTCTCCTGACTGCCAACGGTTCAATCCTGATTGGCTGAAGGTTGACTCAACCTTCCATCCTTCCGAGGTGGGTAAATTGAGGACTCAGATTGTTGATGGCAAGATGCTGACTCTTTAATCCGCTTAGGGAGCACTGTAAAAGCACTGTGAAGCAGTATATAAGTGCTATTGCTATTTGGGCCCCTTTTTCTCATTTATAGTAGTTTTCAGTTCAATTATATATTTTCTTGTCTAGATTTCTAGGTTTGATTTAAATCAATGCCTTAGAAAAAAAAATGAATGTGATCTCTAGGATTTTTTCCCTACCTCTTCTCTGTTTCTCAATTATTTCCAGCAGAATAACTGAACAGGCTATCCTCGAATTGTGATTACTTGTTTAACTGTGGTTTGGAGTTACATGGCAATGAAAAACTTAGTTTATAATCCATCCTCAAACTTGGAACTGTAACACCATCCCTGTGGTCACATGCTTGCAATTTCAGCATCTGGCAACCAAGTGACATTTACAATGGTTGAAGCATCCTGCAGCTACATGAATACAATGTGGAACCTACCCGATGAGCAAAGTCAATGTGGGAAATCAGATTCATTTAACAACTGCATTAAAAAAAAAAGGGTAACAAAATTAGGTCTGGTCACATGACGACTGTCTTATTGACTATACTGATTAGCAACCAAAATTCCCATCCCAATTGTGGTTGTAAGTCAAGGACTACTTGCATGTTTCTTACCCTCTATGCTCCAAGATTGGATTGGTTCACTATGCAAGTCTTCTAAGTTTATAGTGAATATTAATATCTAAAGCAGATTTTAACAAGACAATCAGAAACAGCAGTGCGAGATCCACTGGCAGTAATGTTAGGACTTTCACACAAAGTTTCCCAACCATACAGAGTACTGTACACCAAAAGGAGTAAACACAAAGTAAAACACGCACACAGTCACAATTATGAATGATTAAAAAAAGTCCAGGAATTTACCTTTCCTTCCTGCTGCTTCTTTTCTTAGTTTCCTAAGCTTTTCTAAGCCACGCAGAATTTCTGCCATCCGCTTTGTGTCTGCTTGCTTTTTTCTCACTTCTGATAGCACACTGTCGGCAGCAGCTTTAAGTTCTTGTTCCTAAATTAAAAGAATATCAATTAGAAAACAGAATAGGAAGACACACAACAACCTTGCAAACAGTACGTAAAAGTGGGTTTGTTAGGGGCAAGGAGAGAGAGATCTTTGTTGAAAACTTTTTTGGCTCAGTAACGCCATATGAAAGGCACTCCTTGGGAAGTTCAAGCTAATATATGTGCAAAAAAACGAACAAATGACATTCTCTCTCTGAGACATACTGCCTTCATCCACAAAGTAAAGCGCAATGGCACAGAAATAATCCCCCCCCCCAAGTTGTTTAGTTTCTTTCTACTGTCAGTCATACTTATAACTTGTAAAATAAGTAAATAGTGTCCTTGACTTACAACCACAATTGAGCCCAAAATTTCTGTTACTAAGCAAGACAGTTGTTAAATGAGTTTTGCCCCCTTTTATGACCTTTCTTGCCCTAGTTGTTAAGTGAATCACTACAGTTATTGTTGGTAGCAAGGTTGTAAAGTGAATCTGGCTTCCCCATTGATTTTGCTTGGCAAAAGGTCGCAAAAGGCGATCATGTGACCTCAGGACACTGTGACCGTCATAAATACATGCCATTTGCCAAGCCTCTGAATTTTGATTGCGTGACCATGGGGATGCTGCAACTGTCCTAAGTATGTCCCAAAGGTGCTTTTTCAAGAAGCAACTGGACTTTCTTGTTTTTCTTTGAAGATGTTTCGCTTCTCATCCAAGAAGCTTCTTTAGCCCTGGTCCTAAGTATGAAAAACAGTCATAAATCACTCTTCTCAGTGCTGCTGTAACTTCAAAAGGTCACTAAATGAATAAATCAAGGACTACCTGTACACAGTAAAACTTTTTTTTTACTCCTATTGCCATGGCAAAACCATAAGAGGTTTGTATTAGCAAGTCTTCAATGTCATCTGTACCTCTATAACTGTCTGGTTTGGTTCTGCAACCCAACAAGACAGACACAGACTTCAGAGGATAATTAGAACTGCAGAAAAAACAATGGCTACCAACCTGCCTTCCATTGAGGAGCTGTATACTGCACAAGTCAAAAAGAAGGCTGTGAAAATATTTACAGACTTCTCACATCCTGGACATAAACAGTTTCAACTCCTACCCTCAAAATGACACTACAGAGCACTGCACACCAGAACAACTAGACACAAGGACAGTTTTTTCCTGAACGCCATCACTCTGCTAAACAAATAATTCCATCAAAACTGTCAAACTATTTACTAAGTCTGCACTATTAATCTTCTCATCGTTCCCACCACCCATTTCCTTCCACTTATGACTGTATGACTGTATCTTTGTTGTTGGTATGCTTAAGATTTATATTGACTGTTTCCCTATGACTATCAAGTGTTGTACCTTATGATTCTTGATGAATGTATCTTTTCTTTCATGTTCTCCGAGAGTGTATGCACCAAGACAAATTCCTTGTGTGTCCAATCACACTTGGCCAATAAAGAATTCTATTCTATTCTATTCATCATAAACTGTATTGTAAAATTATAAATATTTCCTGTTGAGTGTATATGTGAGTGGGTGTGTTCATGTCTTGTTCCTCGCTGTCAGTGAAATCCATTACTCCATAAACTTGCATTGAGGAAGAATAGGAACAGGAATAGAATAAACTATTCTTTATTGGCCAAATATGACTGGGCGCACAAGGAATTTGTCTACGGTGCATAAGCTCTCAGTCTACCCACAAATAATAAAGTGGTTAAGTCACAGATCATAAATCCTACCGTTTCCCCCAAAATAAGATATTCCCTGATAATAAGCACAATCGAGCTTTTGAGTGCATGGCAATAAGGCCAAACCCTTATTTCAGGGTTCAAAAAAAATATAAGACAGGGTCTTATTTTGGGGGAAACACGGTAGTTACAATAATAAACCATAACATGCAAACAAGTGATAAATCATAAGATGCCAATAGGAGAAAGTGGTAGGATAGATAAGAAGGATACTAGCAATAACAGCCCTACTACATGGTTTAATATCTTCAGGTATAGGACAGGGATAGATGGGAGTTAGGTGTTCAGCAAAGTGATGGCGGCAGAGTAGGCTGCCTCTACAGGTAGTCCTCGACTTATGACCACAACTGAGCCCAGAGCTTCTGCAGCTAAGAGAGGCATTTGTTAAGCGGGCTTTGCCCCATTTTACGACCTTCCTTCCCCACATTTGTTAAACGGATCACTGCAATTGCTAAATTAAGTAATACAGCTGTTTATAAGCAAATCTGGTTTCCCCAGGGAGGTTGCTTGTCAGAAGGTCGCAAAAAGGGGATCCAGTCACCCGCCCATCCCCGAGGACTCCGCCAAAGTCATAAACGCGAGTCAGCTGTCAAGCGACTGAAAGAATGTAAAATTGGGGACCATGGGGGAAGCTGCAAACGGTCGTAAAGTGTGACAGGTGGTCGCAAGTCACTTCATTCTGTGCCGTTCGAACGGTCACTAAGTGGGCCGCCGTAAGTCGAGGACTACCTGTATTTTCATCCATGCAGCAAAAAGGAGCAGAGCACGGGGATCCCTCTGCTTCCCAAAGCCCCGACAGCCATTTCTCTTCTCCCAATGACCCGAGGGCGCCTTTTTCTTTTTGCCCCGTGGATTCTCGGACCCACCCGGTGCCGGTCCTCCACCTCCTGGGCTCGCCGGGCCCTCCAGCGATCGATGAGGGCCTCGCGCTCGGCGCGCCGGGCTTCTTCCTCCTGCCGGGCGGCGCGGGCTTCTTGCCTCCGCTTCCGCCGCCTCAGCCTCTTCTGACGGGCCCGCTCCAGCCGGGCCCTCAGCAACTTCAGGGCGCCGGGCTCGCGTAGAGGCCTCACCGCCGCGCGGAGCTCCTCCAAGCCGGCCTCGGCTTCGGCCGTCTCTCCCGGGGTCGCTTCATCGCCCCGTCGCCGCCAGGTCGCGCAAAGCCCGGCCACGCGCGCCACCGCCCGCAGCGCCTCTGCCGCCGCCCGCGCCGCCTCGTCCGCCGTCAGTCCCCGCTCCCGAGGCTGAGCAGCGGAGGCGGCGGTCGGTCGTCGTCGTCGCCTGACGAAGCGGCTGAGCCAGGCCTCGTCGCGGTCGCAGGCCTCGTCGCCCGGCGCGTCTGAGGCCTCGGGAGTAGGCCGCGGCGGGCCCTCCGGTCTCCATGGCAACGGCGGCCTCTCTGGCAGGGTCGGCGGCCACGGAGGAGGAGGAGGAGGCGCCGGCGGCGGCAGGAAAGGCGGGGGGCCTCCGCCCGGGAACGGCGGGTAGAGGCCCCGCGGGAAAGGCTGAGGCGGCGGTCCCCGGAAAGGCCCCGGGGGAGGCAGCACGGACGGCGGGAAGCCAGCGGCCTGCGGCGGCCCCGCAAACCGCGAGGCGAAGGGAGGAGGCGGCGGCTGAGCCATCTTCGGAGTAGGCCGTGCCGCCTCGTCTGTACAAGGGCCTCGTCCTGCGTTGTGGGAAAGAGCGGCGCCCCCTGCAGGCTCGGAGGAGCGTCGGCAAGGAGGAGCTTCTCTGTCCCCGGAGTGGCTGCTGGGGCGGCTGTTGCGCCAGAAACGGAGGAAGCTTCTCGGATGAAAGAGCGAAACCTCTTCAGTTTCAAAATTTCAAATCTTTTATTGTCGGTGCACAACGTTTACAATGAGATTGGTGGAGCTCCCTCTGAATACACACACACCCAACACAATACAACTCACAGTGAAGACAGAAAATCCCTAACCCAATCCCTGTGACCTTGGGACACAGCCACGACCATAAGTATGAAACACTTGCCAAGAATCTGAATATGAATCACGTGATCATGGAGATGCTACAAAGGTTGTAACTGTGAAAAATAGACAGGTCACTTTTTTCAGTGCCATTGCAACTCTGAATGGTCACTAATAAACTGTTGTAAATCGAGGATTATCTGCATTGCTTCTGACCACAAGGAGATATAAACCTATTGGGTTAATTGCGATCTGCCTGGGTTCAAATGCCAGTTCAGAGTTGGGATCTGGATGCTCTTTGGGTGATTTTTGAAAAGTTGGCTCAGCAAATTGTTCTTTTCCCGTTGATTCCTCAAGCAGAATATTTAAGACCGGGTGAAAAAAAGGGTGATTGGTGATAGATAGCAGAATTTTTTCTTTGCCGTTTGCACTCTCAACAAACGGGAGGCAGGGATTTAAAGCAAGGGACCCCAGCTTTTGATAGAGCTGAACCCTGCACAGGCCTTCCCAAGTTACAGTCTTCAGAGAGGCGAGGGACAGGACAGGGGTCCAGAGTTAACAGGGCAGAGTAAGCGATGCTTTTCTCCTTGCAGAGATTGGTTATATTTTTTAAAACCTCTGCTGCATTTCTTTGAGTATAAATTCCAGTCGTGGACAAATGGAACGCTGGAATGACTGGACCTATCATGACAAATATGTATGACATGTTTCGCTGAAAATAAGACCCAACCGGTATGTTTTTTCAGGATGCTCATAATATAAACCAGGGGTCTGTAACCTTAAACACTCAAAGAGCCATTTGGATCCGTTTCCCACAGAAAAGAAAACACCGGGAGCCACAAAACCCTTCCTATGCCTATTTCTTGAGCGGCCACAACCTAGCATATGTAGTTGAATTAAACGTTCTGTTTTCTTCTGAAACTTTTCTTTTCTTGGATTTCTCCATGGTTAGCCTACCCGGGGTTGAAAAGCTCAATAAATTGTGTGCCGGCGGGTGTTGCACATTGGCGGTTGTGATGCATATTTTGAGTGACAAGGAGCCGCAGCAGAGGGGTGAAAGAGCCACATGCGGCTCCAGAGCCGCAGGTTGCTGACCCTTGATATAAGCCCTGTCCCCAAAATACGCCCCAGTTAAGATCATCAGCCAGACACATTTAGTACTGTATTTCCCCCAAAATAAGACATCACCTGAAAATACACTCTAATGCGACTCTTGGAGCAAAAATTAATATAAGATCTGATCTTATTTTCAGGAAAACAATGGTATATAATGAACATTTACATAAATGCCTGCTCCAGGTAACAGCTTTTCAGGACAGTAGCATAGTCCCACTTTAAAAAGCAGACAAGGTACAGCACCACAGCAAGCATCAGCCAGACTGCTTCCAAATACAGTATCTTTTGGATAATTATTGTCCTGCACGATCACAGCACTGATGGCCATTTCTGCACCATGTTACCTGAAATGTAAAGCCATATTCACCTATTGGAAGCTTACAGGGCATCTAAAAAAGTAGACACTACCTTTTACAAATAGCTTTTGGAATATAATTGTGGCATCGGATCAGGCAGAGGTGGTCAGAAATCTATGCAAAAGTAATCGACTTAGGAAGCTGGCAGCCCTGCGAGCCAACAGTATTTTGTCTTTTTAATTAAAAGGCCTGGAGACCAAAAACATAAGAATGGTCGCAGGAATTGGGTATGGCCAGTCTAGAGAAAAGAAGGTCTCGGGGTGACACGATAGAAGCATTGAAGTGTTTGAGGACTTGTCCCAAAGATGGCGGGGGTCAACTTGTTTTCCAAAGCACCAGTAAGGCAAGACAAGAAACAATGGATGGAAACTAATCAGGGAGAGAAACAACCTGGAATTAAGGAGAAATTTCCTAACAGTGAGAACAGTTAACCAGTGGAACAGTTTGCCTTCAGAAGTTGTAGGGACTTTCATCACTGGAGGCTTTTAAGAAAAAACCGGACAGCCACCTGTCTGAAATAGTATAGGGCAGCGATGACGAACCTTTTCGGCACATACTGCCCAAACCGTAACGTGTGTGCATGCATGCGCATAGATGCACGCAGGAGCACTGGAAACCTAAAGACCAGCTGGCCAGTCCGCGCATTCCTATTTTTGGCTGTTTTTTGGCCATTTACAGGCCGTTTTCCGGTGCTCCAGCACCCGCAAAGACCAGCTGGCTGCCGTGCATGTGTGTGCCAGAAACCAGAGGAGCAGCTGGTGACAGCTTGCGTGCCCACAGAGGGCTCTGTGTGCCACTTCTGGCATGCATGCAATAGGTTCACTATCACAGGTATAGGATCTCCTGCATGAGCAGGGGGTCCCTTCCAGTTCTATTCCGATTTATACTGTCACATTAAAAAGTGAGAAGCTGTGCACAACAAATCTACAGAACACCAAAAGTCAATTCTTCTAAACTCATACCCATCCGATGACTGATAGCCAAACACAGGTTGAGGAACTTGAAGCTGAGATGTCCCTCGTCCACCATCAGTCATTACCGGTTGTGATGGAGATTTCCATTTGTTTTAACCAACTGGTTGAAATAATAACCAGTTTAATTATACGCTTAAACAGAGGTTATAATTTGGTAACAGATTTACATCTCACACAGAGGAAAGACATCAAATTTGTAGGTAGAGACTTTAATTTTCAGAAATGAATCAAGAACATTAGCGGTCCTTTTTCTATGTTTTTACAAATATTAAAGGATCAAGTTAACTGAAAACCAAGAGATTTAAAAGTAACAGGATGCCGTATCGGCATTTGAGCTTATAATTTAAATAAGAATTTTGTGCAAACGGTGCCTACTGATCACATGAAAAATATACAATGTTGTTATGTTCTGGTGTCTTTTTGTGGTGTAAAGTAATCTGGGAAAAAATATCTGGCACCAAAAAACTAATGTTTGATGGTTTCAGTAAGTTCAATTAATGTACAATATTTAAAAAAAAAAATGGTGTAACATTTTTAATGTTGTATTGGACTGTTTCTATAAATCATTATTCTCATGAAGAGTGCAGCACCTCCTTTATTCACCTGTTCTTATAACACATCTATTTTTTTCCTAAGTGACATATATATTTAAATATTAAAAACCTTTGGTATTACACATAATTATTTAATGCATTGCATTATGTTGTTAGGAAAACAGACTGCAATACTCTAAAATATGGCCATTGTACAGTCTGTTTACTCTAGAGCAACCTGCATGCTTGACAACAAATTTGTGGGTGAAAATTCAGCCTTTTAAGCTTCAATATCCCATTTTTAATGGTGGTTTCCAAAATAAACATAACAAGAAACTCCAGCTCCCACTGCATTTAAAACAGGAGAGCTATTAACCCATACTGAATGATCCTCAAACCAAGATAATCAAAATTGTGTATTCATATATAAAATAACTTCCCCATTTTTCAGTTTCCTTGCAAAAATATTATCTAAATATTGCTGGCATCAGCACTGTATTTGAATTTAAGACTGAGCAAAATTAACCAGCTTAGAAAATTTGCCTTTGCCCGATGACCACCGAAATCTTTTTTTTATGATAGTGATAAACCACAAGATCAGTGTTTTGTTTGTTTGTAGCAGCTATACTTTGTGAATGTGTTGTTTAACCTCAGAGGGGAATTGCTGATATCCCTCTTAGTTAGAAAGACTGCAGGCTGCCTAAGATATTTCATGTATATGTTAAGATCCTGAACTGAACAGGGTTCTAATTGGGACTGGAGGGAACGACTTAGGAATGGGGGTTAAAGGGGAAAATGTGTTTGCGTTACCATCCGTCTTCAGCCACTTTAAAAAGCACTTTTTTGTGTGGTTTTTTTTTTAATTGAACAAAACTTAATATACAATTCACTTTCTCAACATTATATCATTTTTAGTCCAAGTGTCCACTGAACAGACCCAGTGTGATGTTACAGAAACTCATGATCTGATTTCCCATGAGAGAGGCCAAAGTTTTCAACTATGGGTCCTATAGTCAGGAGGAATCCAATGTTAGCAACAGGCTGCAGGGGCCACGTATGGTCTCAAACAAAGACAGACACAGCGAGCGCTTTTGCTGAAGAACATTCTGACTGTTTAATGGTTTGCGGCATCTGCTTGGCGGGCCCAGCTTTCTTCTTCTACTCCCGAGTCGTACTCTTCCTCCGAGGAATCTTTAGTTGGAGTCCTAGAATTGAAATGGAAGTAATGTCAAATGTCTGAAATTATCGAAACAAGAGAACTCATCAGAAAACAAAAACAAGCTGAATTCTTCTTAATACCAAAATAAACATTTAACGATAGTCTCCATGGTCGGGATGGCAAACCTATGGCACGTGTGCCCAAAGTGGCACGAGAAGCCATGTCACCCGGCACGTTCAGCCTTTTCTGTTTGTCTTTTGGGTTTTTTGGTGCGCATGTGCGCGCCACGATCAGCTGTCCTTCGTGCATGCGGCAGAAGTTCAGCTTTTCCGGAGCGCAATCCCTTTGCACGCATGACAGTGCCAAAAACCAGCCTATGCATGCATGCTGGCCAGCTGATCATTGGGCACACATGTGTGCTAGAACCCGGAAGTTCGGCTTTTCCGGAGCGCAGCCCCGACGAGCACGCACGCACGTGCGAGACATTTCCGCACAATCTTTTGGGCACTCGGTGCCAAAAAGGTTCGCCATCACTCCCATAGTTCCTTAAATTGTCCTTAGCAACTAGTTAATTACAGAATAACTGCTTACCTAGAAAATGGTCTGAAAGGCTCTCGAGAAAGAGTTCTTCGTCTAAGTCAGCAACCAACCCAATCTAACTCTTAATTTGAAACTCAACTTTACCTGACATATCCTGGTTCTTTCTTCCCTTCCACAACTTCTTTGTCCACCTCCACACATACTATGTCAGAGTTGGGTACTTCGAACATGGGTTCCAGCAGTAACTTTTCCTAAAGTTGGAGAATGAAGAGAGGAGTTCAGGGTTTTTTTTCCCTCTCTAAATCACTGTACACAGTTTCTGTTTTAATGACAATGTAACAATAGCAGTGGTGAAATCCATTTTTTTTACTACCGTAGGCGTGGCTTGGTGGGCGTGGCAGGGGAAGGATACTGCAAAATCCCCATTCCTTCCCCACTCCTGGGAGAAGGATACTGCAAAATCTCCATTCCCACCCCACTCTGGGGCCAGCCAGAGGTGGCGTTTGCAGGTTCTCCGAACTGCTCAAAATTTCTGCTACCGGTTCTCCAGAACCTGTCAGAACCTGCTGGATTTCACCCTTGAACAATAGGCAGTTGTTTGGGCTGTTTCTGGGTCTGAACGAAAGCGCAAAAGCTTGTCACTCAAGCTCTGATTCTGCACGAGGTGTGCACTTGCCAAGGAGACATACCAAAATGCTACTCCCTGGTTTCATGATTATGAATAAAACCATTTCCTCCTAATCCTGTCCTTGCAATCCCAAAAGCAGTGCTGTTAGCCACAAGGTAAAGTGAGACAGCTCTTAGAAGGAGAAGCTTTGAAAATGAGGACAAAAGGCATAAAGACACATTTATCTGATCCATGGCAGACACCCCCTCCTGAAATGGAGAGGATGAATGCACAAAGGTATCACTTGCCTTTCAAACCTCCTGCTTACTGAAGTCATACAAGCTTCAATGTATTTTTCCCTAAGACAGATTTTTACATCATTGTATCTAAGACGATAGCCAAATATGGATTCTCTTCATATTATAGATATATTTCATTTCACAGGGAAGAAATTGAAAAACCAATTACCATGGAATTGTCTCCTATCAAGAAGGAAGTTTTTTTTTCTTTATTAGTGTGGTCCCTTTGTGGACTCACCAATTACTTCCAGAGATTTTATACACGGACATACAGAACAGGGGAGGGAGTGCAAAAAGTTCTGCAGGCATCCACTTAAAATTATTATCTGGCGGATTAATGGCTGCATACCCAGTAATTAAGCAGCAATAGGGCAAAAGTCACACTCTTACCATTATAGATCGAAGGCCTCTAGCTCCCGTCTTGCGGTCCAGAGCCAATCTGGCTATTGCCTTTAAAGCATCCTCCGTGACGTTTAATTCACACTGTAAGACATAAGATTATAGACATTTGAAGAATGCTGCATTTTCTAATGCTTGATGTTTTTTTCCCCTCTCCCATGAGAATTGTAATGGACATAACGGCAAAATAGATACTGTCACTACAGGTCATTCTTAAGCTTATGACAATTGAGGCCAACATTTCTGTTGCTAAGCGAGAGTGGTTAAAGGAATTTTGCCTCATTTTCTGATCTTTCTTGCGACTGTTGTTAAGTGAGTCGCTGTAGTTATTATGTGGCGGTTATAAGTGAATCTGGCTTCACCACTGACTTTGCTTGTCAGAAAGTCACTTAAGGGGGATCCCATAACCCAGGGACATTGCAACTGTCATAAATACGAATCAGTTGCCAAGCGACTAAATTTGGTCATGTGACCACGGGGATGCTTCAACGATCCTAAAAGTCTGGGAAACGGTCATAAGTCACTTTTTTTCAGTGCTGTTTTACTTTGAAAAATGTCGCTGAACAAAATGTTGTAAGTCAAGGACTGCCTGTAATGACACAAGAACAACTTCATAAAAACTCAAAAAGAAGCAGATGCTGACTGGCTGCCCTGAAAAACCGACGTCCATCAGTCATGGGATAGTCAAAAATAACAGAAAATAGCAATCATAGACATAAAGATAAACCTAAATTATATTTACATTTTTATATTACTCCCTTTAAAAGCGGATTATGAATTGTAAGGGATTATAATTATAATCTGATGAAAAGAAGGACTACGGGAGACATGATAGCAGTCTTCCAATATCTCAGGGGTTGCCACAATGAAGAGGGAATCAAACTATTCTCCAAAGTACCTGAGGGCAGGACAAAAAGCAACAGATGGAAACTAATCAAGGAGAGAAGCAACTTAGAACTAAGAAGAAATTTCCTGACAGTGAGAACAATTAATCAATGGAACAACTTGCCTCCAGAGGTTGTGAATGCTCCAACACTGGAAGTTTTTAAGAAGAGGTTGGATAACCATTTGTCTGAAGTGGTGTAGGGTTTCCTACCTAAGCAGGGGGTTGGACTAGAAGACCTCCAAGGTCCCTTCCAACTCTGTTATTCTATTCTATTACCCTTCAACCTCACTTAAAATCAATCCACTCTATGAGCACACCAAGCTTGACCTAAAAGAAATAACTTGCTATCATAAGAAGATACCCCAAGAAGCAAAAAAGGAAGTCCAACCTTGTCCATGCTGAATAACGCCTGGTACTGGGGAATGACTGCATTCCGGGGCTCTGTAAGTATCCGCACAAGAGTTTTCTCATCCAAGCTGTGCAGGGGAACGACCACCGGTAAGCGTCCCACAAATTCAGGGATCATGCCAAATTCAATCAGATCCCGGGCTTCGACGTGCCGAAGCAAGCGGTCTTTCTCTTCCATCTCTTGCTCAGAATTGGACTCGCTGCTCAGATTAGCCAAGTCGGCGGCAGCCGCGGCTCTTCTGCCTTTCCCCAGATTTGACGAGGCGCCGAAGCCGAGATACTGCAAAGCAAAACCAAAACCATAAATAACAAAACCAAAGCTAATGTTTTGTTTTGGGGTGCGTGAAAATACATTGCAGGAAATTATACGAAACGCATATGGTAGGAATTAGCATTTAGGATGTTTTCTAAAACTGATGGGATAGAGCTGTGATGGTGAACCTGTGGAACACGTAGCCATATCAGTGGGCATGCGCCGGCCAGCTGATTTTCGGGCCTTTTGGGCCCACCAGAAGTAGGGAAACAGGCTGTTTCCTGCCTCCAGAGGGGCTGGGGGTGGGTGGGGAAGGCCTCTCTAGAAGTCTCTGGAGGCTGGGGCCAGCAAAAAATGTCACTTCCTGTCCCACCGGGAGTAGGAAAATGGGCCATTTCAGGCCTTTGGAGGGTCTCCGAGGGATTGAGAAAGGCTATTTTCGCCCTTCCCAGATAAAGAGAGGATCTGGAACCAGGTAAGAGAGAAAAACGGGCCTATCAGGCCATCACGTGTCAGGAGCAGGGGGGAGGCAGAGGGGGGGTTGGGTGCACATGCACAGGGCAGGGCGCATAGAATTATTGGTGTGGGCACGCGTGCGTGACCCTCTTCTGCCCCCCCCACCCCGCAATGGCAAAAAGGATAGCCATCACTGGGAAAGAGGAAATCCTCTATTGTAATGTAACCCCTTTCAGTAGATTTTGAACACAACCGAGAGAACATGAAGTCAAGCCTGTTTTAATGAATCATAAAATCCACCAGTTTATAAATTAAGACTGGATGTTTATACACTTCATATAATTAGTAAATTTACATACACACATATTCAAATGTAATATTTAATGTTTTCCCCTATTTGGTTTGCAAAACTGAGGTTTAATTGTTGTCATCCCTCTTTTTTTTTCCATGAGAAGTTTAGAGAGAGCTTTCAACAAAATCAACAAATCAGTCTAAATTAGATATTAGCTTGTCCAGAAACTTCACAGCAGGATTTGAATCCAATTTTTCCATCTGAAAGCCATGGATAAATAACTTATGTCCAAAAGAAGTCATTACAGCAACTAAAGTACAAGATAGTTTTCATCTTCCAGACAATGACAGCATTTCTCCTAAAAAGGATATGGTTATTAACGAATATTCTCTTCTATCGAATTAACAAATATTTAGAGTGCTGGATGCAAACTGTCAAGCATCGTGACATCTGGGAGACATTTCTGGCTGGAAGCTTATAATTTAGATAATTTTGTACAAACAGTGCCTACAAAAAGTATACAATTTTGTTATTTCTGGTGTCTTTTTGCGGGATAAGGTAGTTGGGAAAAATACCTGCCCCCCCCCCCAAAAGGATGCTTAATGGTTTCAATTAATGTTAAGTTAATTAAGGAGCCTGGATAGCTCAGCAGACTAATGCATTGTAATTAACTCCAGCTGTCTGCAATTACTATAAATTCGAATCTCACCAGGCTCAAGGTTGACTCAGCCTTCCATCCTTTCTAAGGTAGGTAAAATGAGGACCCAGTTTGTGGGGGCAATAAGCTGACTTTGTATAAAATATACAAAAGTATGAAGGCTATTGCTTAACGCATTGTAAGCCGCCCTGAGTCTCCGGAGAAGGGCGGCATATAAATCAAATTTTTTTAAAAAGTACAATATTAAAAAGTTGGCATAACATTTTCAATGTTGAATTGGACTATTTCTGTAAACCTTTATTCCCCCTCATGAAGGGTGCAGCACCTCCTTTATTCACCTGTTCTTATAACACATCTATTTTTTTCCCTAAGTGACATATATATTTAACATTTAAAAACCTTTGATATTACACATAATTATTTAATGCATTGCATTATGCTTTTAGCAAAACAGACTGCAATACTCTAAAATATGGCCATTGTACAGTTTACTCTAGAGCAGGGGGTCTTCAACCTTGGCAAAGTGGCTGGGGAATTCTGGGAGTTGAAGTCTGCCAGGCTTCAAGTTGCCAAGGTTGAAGACCCTTGCTCTAGAACCATGATGGCAAGCCTATGGCACATGTGCCACAGATGGCATACAGGGCCTCTCTGTGGGGATGTCAACTGTTGCCCCAGTCCAATTCCACCGCACATGCGTGCGCACCTCTCACCTCCCTTCAGCCAGCTGGACTTTAGGTCTTTGCCATTCATGCATGGGGTGCACACACACGTGCTGGGGCGAGGTGCATGCTCAGGAGATGCACGCATTGCATTTTGGGGCTTCATGCGGCCTCCTGTGTCCTGTTTTGGCTTCCAGGTTGGTGCAGGAGGCTTTCCAGGCCCCAAATGGGGGGGGGGGGGGCGGCGTGTGCAGGGGGGGGATGGTCACATGTGCATGTGTGGGGCCACGTGCGCATTGTATTATCTTTCGGCACGCGACAACAAAAAGCTTAGCCATCAGTGCTCTAGAGCAATCTGGATGCTTGACAATAAATTTGTGGGTGAACATACAGCCTTTTAAGCTTCAATATCCCATTTTTAATAGTGGTCTCCAAAATGAACTCCGGCACCCACTGCATTTAAAACAGGAGAGCTATAAACCCGTACCGAATGATCCTCAAACCTAGTTTTCCACGTGACCTGAATTGAATGATACCTTTGCCTTTTAATGGTGAGCTCCGGAGGATATTTAGCAGAGTTCTATTCTTTATACAGCTAAAACGTGCAATCTCCTTACCTTTTCATTTTTCCTCCGGCTGATGATTCTATCCAGACCATTAAATGCACCAGAAGCAACGAAGAGGATGTTGGTTGTATCAACTTGCACTGTTTCACCACGTAATTTGCGGGAATTCTTCTCTGGAACATTCACAATGGTGCCTTCCAGTAATTTTAACAACCCCTGTGTAAAAACAGGACAGGCCTAAGCAGCACGTTCATTCTTAAAAACATGCACTGAACACATTACAAGTTCAGGGAGTTTACAACAGTGACTAATTGGGGCCTATGGGAACCTGTCGAACGGGCACCGAATGAATGTAATTACGCAACTGTCCTTCTGTTTTCTGCAACAGGCCTTGAGAGGCAAATCAGAGTGTTCCAACAGTAGAAAATGTGTGTAGCTCAGAGAACTGTGGAGTCTTTTGTGCTCTCTGAGCTTAGTTGTTCCCAGGCGTTTTATTACCCAACTAGGTAATATTTTCAGTGGGAGTGAGTGTAGGATTTGCTCAAGATACAGAAGCTTGCTCTGCCAGTTTTGGTAGGCATGTGGTTTTCTCCTACATAAAGGTGCATGAAGGGGAGTGATGAACTGCCTTAAGCATCATCAATGCCAAGTTTCCCATCTTTTAGTGTTCACTCCCATGAGAGTGTTAAGAAGGGGGAAAAACCCTGATAGGTAGCTTAGAAAATAACTTCTGCCTCAGTCTTGCACCTCCCAGGGAAATAAAACTGGTTCTTCTGTCAATCAGGGTGGGAATTTGATAATAACTGGAATTACTTCATTGTTGAGAAGCTAAAGTCTCCATACTTACTTGTTGAACCCCTTCTCCTCCCACATCCCGTAACTGGTGAATGCCTGGAACGCTGCCAATCTTATCCACTTCGTCCAGGAAAACAATGCCTGAAAATCAGAGGCATTTTAAGTGAGGAGCTTTTGAATTACACAAATACAATTAGCACACAAGGAACACCCTCCACCCCCAGGGAGGAGAAAATGCTCCCTAGGAGCAGTAGTGGGTTGCTACCAGTTCGCCACAAA
Source organism: Masticophis lateralis (assembly GCA_030761175.1). Classification (NCBI taxonomy): domain Eukaryota; kingdom Metazoa; phylum Chordata; class Lepidosauria; order Squamata; family Colubridae; genus Masticophis; species Masticophis lateralis. The sequence goes on along the minus strand of JAUDYJ010000012.1, from coordinate 16,988,650 downwards.
TCGGGCAAACTGCTAGCGGTGGTGGTAGAAGGCTCTGCTCACCCAGACGCTTCTGCGCATAAGCATTGAGCACACGTGTGAGCGAACCAGTAGCAAACTAAATTGAAACCCACTACTGCCTGGGCATATGCTTGAAATAAAAAGAGGTGGTCAAAGACAACGGAAAAAAAAACCCCATTAAAAAATTCTGGTTCAGTAATAGCAGAGTTATAAGGAGCAACCCAAGAGGCAACTGGATTTTCTTGGTTTTTTTTTTTCTTTGAAGACTTTCTCTTCTCATTCAAAAATCTCTTCAGAGGTGAACAAGCTTCTTGGATGAGAAGCAAAACGTCTTCGAATAAAAAACAAGAAAAGTCTGGCTGCCACTTGAAAATGCACCTTTGGGACAACTCTGACCTGGATGACTGAGAAACTCCACAGGCGTAAGGAGCAGCCCTTAGCTATGCTTTGAGGGAAGGGCACAGGAAGTGGTTTTACCTTGTTGAGCCTTTTCTACGTTGTAATTTGCGTCCTGCAGCAGCTTTGCAATGACAGACTCAATATCTTCTCCGACGTAACCAGCTTGAGTCAAAGTGGTACAATCACAGATTGCAAAAGGGACATCCAGGCACTTGGCCAAAGTCTGGGCCAGCAGAGTTTTACCTATTTGTGTTTTTTTTTTTTAAAAAGAAAAACCTGTTAGTGCAAATCACAGAATTGGAGTTTCAAATGCATTTTATTTTGCCACGGAAATAACAATTACCAGTTGGGGCTGTGATTGTTCTAACTGCAAAAAACATTAAACATTAAAACAGAGGTTCTAAACCTGGGGTCCATGGACTCCTGGGAGGGGGTGCGTGATGTCATCACAGGGGGTCTGCAAAGGTTTGAAAAAGTGTGATGATTTAAATCTTGAGTTAAGTCTTGGGTGGGGTCTATGGCCACAAAAGGTATTTAAAAAGGGATCCATAGGAAAGAAAAAGTTGAGAACCACTGCATTAACATAGTTAACAGCACACACTGACTTTTGAAAAAATTACAGGGATTTCTCATGTACGTTTGTCATCTACACACACAGCAGTAGATATAGCAACATTCTTAATATCACATCTAAGTTGTTGAACTTTAAGTTATCACTACCATTTTGGTATTCAAGAGGACTTCTTTCTCTATGCTGATCAGCCATGCTAATCTTGTTTATCAATGATCCATAAATACAAAGGGCCCCCATTAAAAGGTTTACAAGCTCTTTGTATTAAATCCAAATTAGCTTTTAGAGGAGCAAATCCTAATTGGATTTCTGGAACAAGAGGTGTTTTGAAAGCCACAAAAGAGATGGTATGATTTATAGGCAAAGAAATGCAGGGAAGCAGAGGCAACTATTATTTAAAAGGCAAACTGCACGATCATAAAAACATCACCAACTAAGCTGAACTATTCTTCATGCAGCAGAAATAAACATTTTTTTCCTATATTTTGCTCTAAAGAAGAATTTTGTTCAGTTTGGAAGGTATTTATTTTTCTCAAGGCATAGTGGAAAAGTGTCTATGGTATCATTATAGGCATAGTGAATTGAAGCTTTCCAATCGCTTCTTGCGATTGGGGAGGGAGACTGTCCAGCAGCAGAGAGAGAGGGATGCAGGAAGCTGCACAGAACTGAAAAAAATCTTTAAAAATGTGCTGCCAATATCTATAAGGCCAGCTGAGTAGTATTAGGGCCAGCTGACCCACTCATGCTACAGGAAAGCTCCTGTTCCTTTCTGCCCGTTTATTCAAACTTCATTTACTTTATTAAATGTACATAAATGTTTATGTACATAAGTAAATATACATGTATGTGCTTTCTGTACATTTATTTATGTACTTTCAACTAAACGTGCTTCATACTTTGCATGTTTTTTCATTCATTCTTTTACTGCTTTAAAAATGTTGACCAAAAAGAAACAGAACAAAACAACATAAAAACATATACACTGTCAAAGAAAAGAAAAACCACACACTCTTTTTAAAATAAAAAAGGGAAAGAAAAAAGTATATCATTTAACTATTTACAATTCCGTATAAAGTTAACTAATGCGATTATTATTCAAGTAATACTGCATATCCCTAGTACGTTTATGTAACTCCCATATTTTTAACCTACTGCGCTTTGTACAATACTTTCTAAATTTGATTTACGGTCTGACAGGGCTTACACACCTGAGCCGGTTGGTCCAAGTAGCAGAATATTGCTTTTTTCGAGCTTGATGTCATCATGGGCAGAATCTAACACTTCGCCTCCTCGTTTTTCTGGAGGCATCTGTTGATTCACCTGCTGCTGCATGGATGCCCCTAAAGCATTGCCGTGCGGACTAATGCCAGCAATCTGGAGAAGTTCTGAAATACACAAGCATTCCACAAACTGAGAAATGAAGTGACTTGATGGCCCATACGGTGTGCACATTTGCAATTCCAAGCATTCTTCCACTTGCCTGAAAGTTACCAGAGAGAAGACCATTAGAAGCCAGTCTTGCCGCACAATAGCTTAGTTAAGACACCTCAAAACATCATGGATTGCTTTAACCTTGACTGTTTGAATTGGAGGTAACAGTGCAGTTCACATTCAACGCTAAGCCATTAACCGTGGTTCATAAACCACAACAGCTGCACTTGCAAAACATGCTAACTCACAGACAAACAAACATTTGGTTCAGATTAAGGGAGGATTTAAGTTCTAACAAATGGTTTAACAATGCACGGATGTGCTATTTAAACCAAATAAATAATTCAGATTTCCACAAAAATGACTGCTAAGCATTTAGGCCATTACAAAATACATTGATATATTTATTCTGCAAGTCATTAAAACACATCTCTGTTTTCTCTTCAAATCGTATAAATCTTTCACAATAAAGTTAGGGGAAACATTTTAAGAAGTCAAAATATTCCTGGCAACCCTAAACACGTAATATTGCATCATTTTTTAAAAGATTAATTCAGAACTTTGTGCCCTTCCATTCATTCATCACAGGTCCCTGGAGTGTCCTCGCGTTTTAGTTTGGGCATCGTTAATGTAAAATGAGAAAACAGCAACAACAGGATAATAGATTCCATAACCTACGTGGAAATATTTTAAAAAATAAAATCCTTAACAGATTTCAGCCGGTATAAACCCGAGGAACTATTCATTTTATCTCTCCTTGTTATTTACTTTGTGTTTATTTACCCCAAGTAAACATTTACTACAGTGGGGTAAAGAGGACAAATTCTGATTACGCTTGAGAACATTTCTCAAAAAACACAGAGCTCTGAACATCACTGAAGTGGGAAATCTGTATCTGAATAGAACCACTGCAGTCTGCAGGAAAAGGTTCACAATTAAATGCTTTTCTAGCCAATAAGTGTGTCTTTATGCACAGAAATTAAGCAATTAGGTAAATACATAATCTGGTCTCTTTGTATATATATATGAATGCTGAGGAAGCATTCTTCACACCAATGCCCTTTTATCACCTGCGGATTAAAAAGTGGCAAGGTTGAAACACAAATTCACCTTCACAGTGAAAATGAGGCTCAGGAGTCTGGTTACAAAATGAACACATGATGGAGTTGTAAGGTTTCTTCACAGCTACCGTTTAAATATTACTCGTGGTTAAAATAAAGAGGGGGGGGGAGATATTGCAGAGGAGGCCATGAGGAGAGACCACTTACTTGTAAATCTGTACTCATCCTCCCGTCTTCTTATCTCTAATTCTAAGAGACAGGATGAAAATAGTAATATGATGGAGACAAGAGATAGAGATATATTAAAAAGCACTACATTTTCTTCACCTCTTGCCCTCTTCCGAATACAGATTTATGGAACAACGGACTTCACTGACAGCTAGGAAAAGACATGCTCTCACCCACACACACACATATGCACTCACCAGTGAAATAAGTTACAATTTTATAAAGCAGCTTATAACGACACAGAAGACTTGCTAAATATAAGCATCTAGTTTTGCCATGGCAATAGCGGTGGAAAAAGAAAAGAAAAGAAAACTCTACAGCATTTTATCATGTGTCCTCAATTTACAACCGTTCATCTAGTGACCGTTCAAAGTTACAACAGCGCTGAAAAAAATGGCTTATGGCCACTTTCACCCTTACAATCCATGGTCATGTGATCAAAATTTGGATGCTTGGGAACTGGTTCACGTTTTATGACGGTCACAGTGATCCCCTTTTATGACCTTCTGGCAAGCGAAGTCAATGGGGAAGCCAGATTCACTTAACAACTGCAGTGATTCACTTAACAACGGTGGCAAGGAAGGTTGTAGAAAGGGGCAAAACTCATTTAACAACTGTCTTGCTTAGCAACAATGTTGGGCTCAATGTTGATCGTAAGTCGAGAACTATCTGTCATAAAGGTCTACCTAGAAAAAAACGTTCTGCTGAATTCAGTAGGATTTCCTCCCAAGATTGCAGTCCGCCACACGGCATAAAAATGGGAAAATATTACTGTACAGTGGTATCAGATAGTGCCAAAGAAGCCTCCATATTAAAGTCTAAAGAACTTAGTAGTTCTACTTCTATATTATAGCAAATCCCTGATGCCCTTTTTAACATCAGCATAATTATAGGAAATCAAATGTTTCGATTAAACCACGCCCCTTAATAATAAAGTCACCTATTCTCGTGGTGGCTGCAACAATTCCATGAATTTTTAAAATGGTAGTACTGTTTTCTGTCCTTCCTTGTGGCTGGAAAGAAGATTTGTATTAATCTGTTCTTTTAATTTGCTAATAATAGTATGTATGCCATGCTGAAAATAGCTGTGTGGGCTTTGGATGTATACACTTTTTATTACTGCTTATAGCAGAATCAAAGATATCTGAACTGCTTATCCATTAAGAGAATAGCCTCCTATTCAGCATTCGGTATCCATAAATTCCTGAGGTGAATTTATTTGCAAACACCTGAAAGAATTCCAGCTGTTAGTTCCTATGTGTTGGAAGTACAGAGAACATGAAAACTAATATAGATATTTAAAGCAGGTTTTAAATAACGGGAAAGAAAAACTGCAACAGAGGAATGCAGTAAAAAAAAATTGGACTGCTCCCATTCCATTTGAAGATTTGTTTTTTTACCTCAAAAACCCTGTATTTTAATTTGATTTTTTTCAAAATAAAATAAAATAGAATAAAATAAAATAAAATAAAATTCTCCCCTCATTTTCTTTTCTGTGGCCCCTTTTAGATAGATGTTTTCTACCATTTTTCTGCTTTATTTTATTTTATTTTTTATTTTAAGTTATTAAGGAAGCCTTAGGGCTAATCAGGGGACAACCGTTTTAGCAAAACAAGCACTACTATTGCAAAAAAAAAAAAAAAAGGAGGGGGGGGATAACCAGTACCAGTTATCTCCTCCTTGTGTAAATAAGCTATTAATAGCAACAGTCTTTGCACTTGTTTTTAAACAGTCCTTTGCACGTTTAAAAATGCTCTACCAACCTCTTGGAGTCAGAGAAGCTTGTTTCTCAACTTCGGCTTGTTGCCTCAGGTTGGCCGGGATGTTGTTGTAGATTCTCTTGTAGTGATTGTACACAGCAACTGAAAGCACCTTCTTTGCAAAACACTGACCAACAACGTACTTGTCGAGGTAGTTATAAATCTAGCAGAAAAAAGCCAAGAGATCCTCAACAACAACAACAAGGGGCTTCATTAATAGAGATAAGCAATAAGGGGAGATCTGACTGCTAAGGCTTCAGGACTGTTATTTACCTTTCGGCTTCTGTTAAGATTCAATGATTTCCTTTCTTTGCAACTGTGAGTTTTTAAAATTCCTTGTCTCCACCATTGCTTTGGGGTGGGGAGTTGACAACGTGGGTTTTTTTATTTAAAAAAAATGATGGGACGGCTCTCAAGATGGGAACTGCACCAAAGACTCTTTTTTCTCAAGCTTTTTCAAAACTATAGAGCTTAAAATATTTCAGGGAAGCTATTGGGGTGGGGGTGGGGGGCTACAAAACTAGGAAAGCCAAGGAGATATTTTTGGAAACTGAGAGGCTTTTCTTCTTCTTTCAAAGTGCAATTCTTAGAAAAATTGAGAAAAGTGTGAGATGGCACCAGTACTTTAAAACGGGTCTTGGAAAACGTGAGGAATGGAAACAAACTTTGGGATGGACATAAAGTGTCACATAAAATATAACAACAACAACAAAAAAACCCCAGGACAGAATAGAGTTGGAAGGGACTCTGGAAGTGTTCGAGTCCAACCACCTGCTTGAGCAGGCGACGCTACGCCAGGGCTGTCAAACTCCCGGCTCGCGAGCTGGTTGCGTCACGCGCTGGCCACGCCCATGCCCACTTTAGTGAAGGGCGAAAAGAAGTCCTGATAAGTCATGAGACGATGCCATGATGCAGAATGCGGCCGCACGGGTAGTGATGGGAGTGTCCCGATGCTCCCGTCACACCCCTCCTGCGTGACCTGCATTGGCTACCGGTTGCCCTCCGGGTGAGGTTCAAGGTGTTGGTGATTACCTATAAAGCCCTCCATGGCTTAGGCCCGGGGTATTTGGTGGAACACCTGTGGCCAGCAACAGCTCCCCATCGCCCGGTGCGCTCACACAGAGAGGGCCTACTTGGGGTCCCATCGGCCAGGCAATGTCGGCTGACGGCCCCTAGAGAGTTAGCCTTCTCTGTATGTACACCTAACCTCTGGAATCAGCTCCCCCTGGAGCTCCGGGTGGCCCTCGACCTTCGCTCTTTCCGCCGTGACCTTAAAACATGGTTGTTTCGCCAGGCTGGCCTGGACTGAATGGGGTTTTAATGGGAATTTTAGTTTTTATTGTCTGAATTTTAATCCGGACTGGTGTTATTATTGTTGTGAGCCACCCTGAGTCCTCACGGAGAAAGGGAGGCATATAAGTCCGATAAAATAAAATAAATAAATAAATGATATGAGTTTGACACCCCTGCACTACACCATTCCAGATAAATAGCTGTCTAGTCTCTTCTTAAAAGCCTCCAGTGGTGGAGCACCCATAACTTCTGAAGGCAAGCCGTTCCACTGATTAATTGATGTCACTATCAGGAAATTTCTCCTTACTTCTAGGTTTGGTCTCTCCTTGATTAATTCCCATCCTCTGCTTCTTGTCCTGCCTTCAGCTGCTTTGTGGTAGATACTGGAACATTGCTATCGTGCCACCTTCTTTTTACTAGGCATACCCAATTCCAGCAACTGTTCTTTGTATGTTTTAATCCCCTAATCATCTCTGTTGCTCTTCTCTGCCCTCTTTGTAGAGTCTCAATGTCTAGAAGAAAGGGTAGTATGATTTCACAAGAGATGGTAGATTAAGGGCCCAACTAAGGAGGATGGACAGCCACAGGCTAGGGTAATTTAGATGATCCATTTAAATTAAACAAAAGCTTACAAATATGAAAGAGGTGGTGTCCCCTCAGCTAAGGTTAATTGACTGTACCTTCTTGGGTGGAGGTGGTGGCTTCTGTTGGAAGGCCAATTTTACAGCTTCGGCCGCTGTCTCTGGCTCTTTAAGGATGCTTTTCTTGGAGTCGGCTTCTGACAACACAACGAAGAAATGGTGGCATTTTTCACATTTCACAAAGCGGGTGGAAGCTGCAAAAAAGTAGAATTAGAACCTGCTTGGCAAGAGCTGGTTTTCCAACCAGGCAAGTTAAACATTTGGTTTGAAATACAGTGCTTACAAAATGAGTTAACAATTAAAATAAGGGTAGGAAGAAGGAGAAGAGACCTTGGTCCACAGATGGCCCCCTCAAGACTCAATTTGACCAGTTTGATGTCAAAAGCACTGATTTTTCTTAGCATGAGCCTCCCTAACTAAAAAACTTCCTGGAGCCAATTTCACAAACTTCTAGTAACAGACAAAGACTAAGTTCCAGCCATGCAAGTCCCAATTCCAGTTTCTCCTGAAAAGCCCCAGGCCATGTAGCACTGCCTTTCTGCACATAAGAGATTAGTCATAGGAAAACTACTGTTTGATACTTGTGTACTTTCACAAGGTTTCACCCAGAAAATTGGCTTTTTATCTACTTGAAAACCACGCATGTTGTGATTGCAATGTATTTATTCCTACTGTGCCATGCACATTCTTAGACAAAGGGATGACTTCATATATATTTACACAGACTTGTGTACAGCAATTTTCAGGATCAATGGCCATTGTTCTGACTGATGGTTGAGACGGCAAGCAAATACTTCCTTTCCCATTGTTTAAAGTTATCATAAAGTATGATTCCCAAATATTTTAAACAATTCCCCAAAAGTTTGGAACCTTCAGTTGGACCTAATGAGGCAACCCCAGGCTTTTTTTCTGGTGCTTATAAATCAGAACATTTAACTCTTGATTATCCAGAATTTCCACTGCCTTCCTAAATGCTTTTAAGTTCAGTTCAAGACCTGAGCTTAACTTTTAAAGGTCTAAGTATTTGGGGACTAACTCAATTTATTCCCATATAACCCCACCTAGGATCACAAGGATTTTGCTCTCCAGCTCATCTGGAGATTGAATTTAAAAGTTAAAAGGGAAAAAAACACCTTCCTCAGTAGCATTGCAGTTTTGGCACCATGGTCTTTAATGGTTTTAGGATGTCTTTTGTGCCTCTTCTACGCAAAACTGACCAAACCTAACTTTTGATAGGATCTGTAACACATTTGGAAGACTAGAACGGCTTCTTGTAAACATTAATGGAATTTTGGTATTACACTTGGAATCCTTTACTTGTCTTTATGCTTCAAGTGTTAGATATATCTTACGTGATTACTGATTATATAATGTGGTACACTGTATGGTTAAATAATTAATTTTGCATACCAGATATTTCCTGTAAATGAGAGGGATATAACTGAACTATTTGGAGGTAATTTAGACAACTCCATAAAGTCAAGCATAATATGGAACACCAAATCTGAAGTGAAACACCAAAGTGAAATTCAGTTTTATTTATTCATTAAGAACCATGGGTTTGTGTATGGGATTTGTTTTCCAGCCGAACACGCTGAAGTGGGGAAAAAAATGGTCCTTCAATAGCCATTGTCCAGATGAACGTTTCGAATCTTATTCCGAAAGAGACTGGCAAAAACAAAGACCAAGATCTCTGCTGGAAACTCTGTATTACACCACAATGCTGCACAAATCTTGCTAATCCTGAAATCCTGATCGTACGTGGTAGTGACCAACAAGTATGGAGTTTAGGTTACTGCCGATATGCACCAGGAGATCTCATTCAGGTACAAGCTCTTGTCTAAAAATGTTCTTTATTACTTGCTTCTTAATAAGAGGTCACCACAGCCTTCTACTCAAACCATTTAGGTGGCTGGCATTAGCACAGCTTCTTTTCTTTCTTTCTTTCTTTTTTTTTTTTGCTGCTTGGATTAGTATTAATATTTATGACATGCTTTTAAGAAAATCTGGTGCGCTTTAACATTTTTAGTATGACATATCAGTCAGAGGACCTTAGCAAAACTGCTGCCTTGTTCACATACTGATCTACTTCAGAAAGCGGCTATGAGATAAACTTTCGTTTGTCCCCTGAACTCTTATGAATGTAGGAATATAAAATTGATTTCACTGAAATGTAGCTTAAGGTCCCATGTTTTTTAAAAAAAGGCTAGTTCTCACAGATAATCAGTTTCTAAAGCCTGAACTTACACATAAAGTTTTTTTTTTCCTGGTCAGGTTGAAAGATTGGTTAGTGAGTAAGCTTCTACAGTGATAAAGCACAATTTTGGGACATGCAATACATGCCCCACCCCTTGGGTGGAAGGAAACTGCCACGTAGCAATTAATGCAAAGACACCAGTAATTAGAACTAATAACCACGACTCCACAAATTGCAGAGTATCACACACAAAGGGGATATTCTGCATGGTAGAACAAAATCACTCTGAAGTTAGCAAGAAAGAGGAAAAAAATGATTTAAGAGATCAAGATCCAAGCATATTATAAAGATTACCCAACATCAGGGCTTCTGATGCGGGTTGCATTGACAACTCTTAAGAAGATCAGATGGCCGATGACTATACAGTTGAGAAACAAGCTTGAGTATTTACCCTCCATTAATCTCTTTGATTAGGACCTGCCGAATCAGCAAATAAAAGAGAAGGACCAAAACAGCACAAGGGCATGGTTTGTTTAAATGGTAATATGAAGCTGGGTTGTTAGTACCCGTGTTTCCCTGAAAATAATACGTCTTATATTTTTTTTGCTACCAAAAAAAGGCACTAGGTCTTATTTTCAGGGTGTGTGTATGTCTTCCACTGACTCATCTCACTTGCGTGCATCGCTCCTGGCCTCCTTTTCGTTGTCAGAGGCCTTCAGGAACTTTTTCTTCTGTGGCCGGCAAGGATTTCCTGAAGGCCTCTGCTGCCGACAACAGAACTCCAGATCGATGCGGAGCTCTGTTATCAGCTGCAGAGGTCTTCAGGAAGGCCTTGCCGGCCGCAGAAGAAATGGGCTGGCAAGGCAGGTGTCAGGGTGTGCGAGGCCTGGCTGCAACTGTCCAAAGGTAAGTAGTAAGACAGCTCCACACACACACCATCCTCACCCTAGCTTAATTTTTACTTGTGCACCCTGGAGTGGGCGGGGTCTTGATTAGGGCTTATTTTGTGAGGTTGGGCTCATATTGGGCACATGTGTAAAATCAAGCTAGGACTTACTTTCGGGGTAGGTCGTATTTTCAGGGAAACACGGTAGTTGTTATTCTAAACTCTGAACGTTAAGTGATATGGTGCTTATTTCCACTGCATTCAACAATCAATGTCTAAACTCGTTTGCAAAATGACTGGCATTCAGGACGGATTAAGTGTAGCACCTTGAGCAAATAATTCATTTTTATTTTTTTTTTTTTGCAAAAACGGAGAAAGTCAGAAGATATGTCTTCTAGAACTTACAGACGAAAGTCTCCACGTGTGTGCATAAATCACCGCACTTTGGGCATCGCAGCTGGCTTCCACCTTTTCCTGAGCTTCCAGAACTTGACTTTTTACCACCGCCTTCCCCAGCCGTTTTCTAATTAAAAGAAAGAAAAAAAAGTAACAGGCCCTTGAAAGACAGATAATAGATTTATCATTAGCTACCGGCTAGTCCTTGACTGATGAGCACAACTGAGCCCAAAATTTCTTTTGCTGAAGACAGTTAAGCGAGCTTTGCCTGATTTTACCACTGTTCTTATCACAGTTGTTAACACAGTTGTCTTTGCTAGTCAGAAGGTCGTAAAAAGGGAGCACGTGACCCCGAGACATGTAGCATGTCGTAAGCATGAACCAATTGCCAAGCATCCAAATTGTGATCATATGACAATGGGCTTGCTCCAACAGACGTGCGAAAACCTAGCATAAGTCACTTTTTGTCAGTGTTGTTGTAACTTTGGTCACTAAATGAATGGTTATAAGTCACGGACCACCTGTACATCTTTCGCTACTTTGAGATCAGCAATTACCCTCCCCTCCACACAAAGGATTGTGATGTCTACTTGTAACCTTGCCTTCCCTTTCTCTCTCAAACTGTGTGTTGTGTTCTTTAAAGTCCAAACTGTTCTGCCCCAGCTACGGACCCCAAATAACACAGCACACACAAAGTCTATACAAACCTTAGTTTACTAAATATACCAGTATTTTACAACAATGGCTGTTAATTAACTGCATTAGCAGCCACCAAGAATTCAAAGAATAATAATTGAAAGCTTACTATGGTTGGCAGAATGCCCAGAAGCAATTTGCAGGAAGCTGATAAGATAAGCAAGACAAGACACGAAGGTATGTGAACTAAGTTGTTCCCTGCAAATTGCTTCAGTCGGTATTCCTCCTTAAATAGGCTAAGGGAGTGGCCAATTAGCCCCAAGCCTTATTCTCGAGGAGACCTCCTCCTGAAGAGCCAGTCGTGCAGCTCTGCGGGCCCGTGCATCAAGGAGAGGCTCCTCCTCTTCTTCCTCTTCACTTAAGGGAGCTTCTGGAGGTTCTGAAGGCCCTGGCTGAATTCCCGCCTCTGGTACCATGTCTTCTCCAGCTTCCTCATTGCCTGACTCAGGTGCCAGCTGCACAGGCTGCTGGCGCAGCACCACACCAGCCTCCTCGCTGTCTCAATCAGCTACTAGCTGCATAGGCCACGTATGGGCCACAATACAAACATAACAGCAAATGTCCACAGTGAAGCAGAGATCTTCACCTGTCCCTGAAACTGATATCCTCAGTGAATGCTTAAGTGTCATCATTCACTTGAAGATGTTTCCGATTCAAATGGATCAAGGGGAAAAAAAGTTCCTAAGCCTGCCCAAAATTCAACAATTCACGTTTTGCAAACAGAACCAACTTCAAACTGCAGGATGTATATATATTTAACAATAAACCTTTAGGGAATCTCCTTCAGCTTCCTTTCCCTACTGTTAAAGCTACTCATTTGCTTCCTCCTCAAATCAGTCAAGCCAGGCTGTCGAAAAGAGTGTACAGGAACAAGCGGGGAACACTTCTCCATTTTCTTTTTCAGTACACAGCCAAGGGATATGGGGCCAGGAAACTCTCATCGTTGGCAAAAAGCTCAAGTGGAAGGTGCCAGCTGTAGCAGATGCTCGGTGTTGTTGTTTCCTCGACAAGTCAGTTATATTTATAAGCCAAAAATAATCTCCATGCAGAATATATCAAGCATTTAATCCGAAAAGTACCTTTGCTGAATTTTAAAAGGCACCGATTTCTAAACATGAACACTGATTGCTCAACTTAACCATTACATTGAATATTTCAACATAATTTATGCTCCGAATCATGATCTGTGCTTTTAAAAAACTCCAGACAGCAAGTTTGGGTTTAAAGTACCAGTAATTTGTCTGTGTTTAGTTTTTCATTTACTTAGCTTTATAAGATCAAAAGTCCTCTGACAGCATGAACATGTTGCTTAAATTCAGACAACAGCATTCCAAGTCACAGTTAAGTTTTTTTTTTTTATCAGTGACTTAGTATATGGCCTCTGACCTGGTCCCTGTGTCTATCTCTCTGTACTGAATTAGATGGGAGATGACATGATTCAAGATGTCACTCAAAACATGTACATTTTTTAGCTTTACAGGCAGTCCTCAACCTATGAATGATCACTTAGCAACCATTCAAAGTTACAACGGACCCCCTGGAATGGTACTTATGACTCTGATGAGTCAAAGTTCTGATAGCTATAAACTTGGGTCAGTCATGTGATGACCTGCTTCACAACTGTCATGATATAGAGCAGAGGTCTTCAAACTTGGCAGCTTTAAGACTTGTGGACTTCAACTCCCAGAGAATTCTGGGAGTTGAAGTCCACAAGTCTTAAAGCTGGCCAGTTTGAAGACCTCTGACATAGAGCTATAATTCCAGACACAATTGCAGTCATAAGTCAAGGACTACCTGTGGGATGTGGAATAGGGTTGTGTTTTTTGAAGCACAAAAAGTGTATACCTTACTGCCATCACCCGAACCATCTTTACTTGCACCATCTTTAGAAGCAAAGTATGCTGGTGTTTCAGAAAAAGTTCTAAAAGGAATAATTCTTAGAGGCTGAGTTTCACAAGTCCCAATTATTCCTAAAGCAGGGAAGCAGGAACGGCCACATGAAATTCCTGAAAAAGGAAAAAAAAACGAGATATTTTTTATTATCCTGTGTATCTTTTCAAGTAACTTATCCCCCAGTTCATGGAATCTACTTGTTGAACTTTGAACCCAAGAAGTCATTGGATCTCATTCCCTTAAGAGACTTTCTCAACGATGGCAACTTCAGATGCATGGACTTCATCTCCCAGAATTCTCCAGCCAGCCCCTCTTGGATCATGAGATTGAGAGTTGAAGTCCAACCCTCTTAAACTTGCCAAGGTTGAAAACCCCTGAATTAAAGATATACAATCAAGTCCTCTCCTTCTACGGCAAATGGTTTCCTGCCTGTGCTCAAAAGGCAGACCAAGTTTATACAACACATAATGGGGGATATTTTCACAAAGTAATTTGTGCTGAGGAATCGCATCCCAAAGGGGTTTTTTCAAAAGGCAACTGGACCTTGTTTTTGGAAAAGCATCTTTGGGACAACAGTGACCTGAAGGACCGAGAATCTCCGTAGACATGAGGAATAGCATCTGTTATATATTAAGCCCCAAGCATTATTTCCCTGTAAAAGGTATTTTCTTCTTCTTTTATTATGGAAAACTTTAAGATGACCAACAGTCCAAAGCAATTTATCATAAGAAGAAAAGCAACATAAATTCTTACAAAAATAAATTGCCAGGGAGTGTACCCTTGACCTTAGGAAAAGGATAACAGTGAAACATCAAGGATGTTGACAACCTTTTCCCTAGCAGAATTTAGACAGCATTCCAAAGTTTATTTACCTCAATTACGGCTTGTTAACTGGATTTGTAGACTATTGGCATTCAAATTGTCTGTGTTCCAGCATTAGCTCAGAATCACACAATGGCTGTCTTTGCAGGATAATAAGTTAAATTTCTGTATTCTTCATGAATGGTGCTCTGTTTGTGCCTTTTGATTTAACGAACTCAAATCATGAGTCCGGCTTGCTCTCCTTTGCATAAATTAATTTCAGAAGCCTGTCTGTCTATGTGAAAGTACCTATTAATTCAGATGATGGCTAGTGCCAGAATGCCATTATACAACGTTCTTCCTTTGCAAATTCAGATTCAATTTGCTACTTTGGACCTTACAACTCAAACCTTGCAGAGACATCTGGATAGAATAGATTGTGCCTGTTTTCTATGCTTAAGAACCAGGCAATTTTGAATTTTAGAGTACTGTACTAGTACATATCCAATTAGGCTTTGAACTTAAAGGCAAAGTAGTATAACCGAACTGGTCCAATGTCTGCAATTCTCAAAAAAAAAAAAAAAAAAAAAAAAAAAAAAGATTGCTCAGGACATTTTCAACTTCTGTTTTTTAAAAATGTACACTTTCCCATTTTTAAAAAATTAAGCTGTCATTTAGCAGAAAGCATAACAACTTGGTTATACACAGTGCTAGGTTTGCAACTACTTATTTACATGTTTACTATTCTTATACTAATAATACCTGAAGTATATTTGAATATTTCAAGTGTATAATTATGACATGCCTAATAATACTACACTGGTGTGTAATTATAAGGTCAGATAATGATATGCTCAAATGAAAAAAGGTTAATTCTAAGCCCAGTGGAATGTGATAGGAAAAGACATATAGGGAATCTGAGAACAATGCTTATAAGTATATGAAGGCAGAATAAAAGATTGAGATATGGTAATAAAAAACAATATTTATTTTCAGCTTTGGTGTTAAATAATTCAAGACAATAAGTTGCTTCTCTGTAACAGAGCAATTGCCAATGATGGATGTTAGAATATTCATTGTGCAGATGTGTTTTGGTAGGAACTAATAAAAAAAACACATGCTCATGTTATTTTTGCACATATAAAGTCAGCCACTGTGGCTTTTTCAGGCAGAAAAAAAACCCAATGGCCTAGCAAAATGTGTGAACCAGTCAATATGTTGCTTGACTGTGCAAATAACATGGAAGTATGAATACACAGAACACTTTACAGATATGCTAACTAAACTCTACAGAAGCAGAATTTTTATTCATTTTATTTTATTAAATGTATTCAAATTGGAGACATTACAGGGCAAACAAAATATGTTTGTTTCACCTAGATCACAGCAGCAATCGAGCAATGTCTGTCAAGCAATGCCCCAACACTAAATCCTAGAAAAATCTTTCATCAGAGCAACAGAGCAAAGTGCTTACACAATGGTTCATGAGCAATCAAAGCTCAGGATACAGACTGGGCATTATTTTGCAGTGAACATGAACCCTGATCAATCCGAAGCAACGTTACAAAGTTCTCTTCTCCACACGTAGTATTCTGGCAAGACTATTTAAGACATAAACATTATTAAGGGCAAATTGGTATATACTTATCCAAGATTAAGTCTAATGGAAACATCAATGAATGGGGACTTACTTCTGGGTAGATAGGCATAGATCTGTCCTGTCAGAATAAAATAGAGAAGAGAAAATATACAAATAAACAAGCAGAATTATATTTGTGGCATCGTTTCTTTACAAAACTTTATGAGGATAAGAAACAAGTAAAACTTTGCTCGGCTGATGAATGACCTTCCCTTTAATATTGCTTGCTCATTAATCCGAATTTGAAATACCTGAAATTGCCAATGAGTAAAATGTGTTAAGACACTAAAGAATCTTATGATAGATTTAACAGCCTTCCAGGGTACAATTATCAGTTTTATGACAACAAAAAAAGCCAACAGCTACACGTATGCAAACAAGATCTTAATAAAATTAAGCACAGATCTAGCAAAACAGAATACTATAAACAAAAACAAACTCAACCAAAAAAAGAGCTTCTCAGAAATCACACTGCAAATCGAGACATGGCTATGGAATTGTCAAGTTCTCACTGGGTTAGGAGGAGCTTCCACTCAAGAAAATTCAAACCTAAATAACCTTGACTTATGACCACAATTGGGACCACAATTTCTGTTGCTAAGTGACGTTATTCATTCAGTTGTGTCAAAACCCTTGGCAATTCTATGGCCAGGTCTCTCCACGGCATTGCTAACTAAGGAAGCTGTTAAGAGAGTTGTGCCCAATTTTTCAAACTTCTTTGCCATGGTTGTTAAGTGAATCACTGCAATAAAGTGAATCATGTGGTTGTTAAACAAACCCAGCTTCCCCTCTTCCCGCACTCGAGTTTCCTTGTTAGAACCTGGCTGGGAAAGTTGCAAATGGCAATCAGATGACCCATCATAAATACATGTCAGTTGTCAAGCCCCATATCCTGACTGTGAAGATGCTGTAATGGCTGAGTGTGGAAGGACCAGTCGTAAATTACTGTTTGCAGTGATGCTGTAACTTCAAACTGTCACTAAACCAATGACTGCAAATCAAAGACTACCTATATATTTACCATAATGGAATTCCACTTGCCTGGCTACTGGGGGGAAATGCTAACATGATGCAATATTATCCTGGGACACATATACAGGTAGTCCTCAACTTACAAGACTTTGCTTAGTGACCGCACATAGCTTAGAACAGCACTGAAGAAAGTTAATTTATGACCATTTTTCACGCTTATGACCGTTGTAGCGTCTCCAGTCACATTATTTACATTCAGATGCTTGACCACTGACTCGTATTTATGACGGTTGCAGTGTCCCGGATCATATGCTCACTTTTTGTGACCTTTTGACAAGCAAAGTCAATGAGGGAAACCAGATTCACTTAACAACGGTATTACTAATTTAAGAACTACAGGGATTCACTTAACAAATGTGTCAAGTAAAGTTGTAAAATGGAGCAAAACTCACTTAACACATTTCTCATTTAGCAAGGTAAATTTTGGGTTCACCTGCGGTCGTGAGGATTACCTGCGTTCGCCTTCATTCGCGAAATACTCAAGACTGGAGCATTCATCATCCTAAAGCAGCCCCACCTTAAATAGGGTTACTTTATCAGATAGATCCTACTTTTCAGCTTATGTTTTTATTATACAGGTAGTCCTCGACTTACAACAGTTCATTTAGTGACCGTTCAATGTTACGACGGCGCTGAAAAAAGTGACTTATGACCGTTTTTCACAATTATGACCTTTTCAGCCTCCCCATGTTCATGTGATCAGAATTCAGATGGTCAGCAAACGGTTCATACTTAGGACTGGTGCTGCGTTCCAAGGTCACACGATCATCCCCTTCTGCGACCTTCCGGCAAGCAAAAAAAAGTCAATGGGGAATTCACAACCTTATCGTACTGCAGGGATTCACTTAACAATGGTGGCCAGGAAGGTCATAAAAAAAAAGGGGGGCAAAACTCAACAAAACGTCTCACTTCACAAGAGAACTGTTGGGCTCTCTTGTGACTGTAAGTCGAGGACTACTTGCATTTGTACTGATCAGCTCCCCAGAGTTTCCCGCGCCTATGGCAAAAGGAAGAAACTGAAAATACATTTAAATTTATTTAATAAACAAAACCCATCCGCCTTCGAAGACAATGATAATAAAAACAAGGACAAATGGACTGAAAAACAGCTTCTATCCCAGGGCAATAACCAGACTGAATTCCACGGTATAGCACAATATTTGGTTTTCAATTTCAATTCTATAGAACGTAAAGGATGTGTGTTTGTGTTTTATTTTTTATAGTTATAATGTACACTGAAGACGGCATTTAATTTCGTTGTACCATGTGCAATGAACTACACTACACTACACTACACTACACTAAACTAAACTCTGTGCTAAAGCAATTCTACTTGCCGTTAAGCACAGGACTGGAAACAGACTGACACTCCTCCAGACCACACGATAATAAGGGAAAACTATGAATGTGCAGAAATGAATAGACTGTCTATGGAAATGAAGGAGAGGGAAGAATCCAAATACTATCAAATTTGGAATAGATGGTATTCTTGGCTCGAGAGTAAACGTAAAACCTAAGGCATAAGTCGTAAAGAGTATAATATATAGAATTCTTATAAAATTTATAAGAAATATATGATATTGATTTGTGAGTAGATATTATTATAATTTAAATAAGGAGATATAACATAGGATAGTGAATCAATATCAATAGAATCTTCCTAAATATGATTGTTACGATGTGGATTGTTACGACTGAAAGATGGGGATACCAATATGGAAAAGCTGCTATAAGTGTAAATATGTGTTTTGTGTTTTAAATGTTGGAAAATTCAATAAATACCATACCATGCCCTACCATACATTATGCCTATGCCTATGCCTAAATTTAAGACCCCTTGCTGGATAGATGTGTCCGGGGCCCCAAACAACCACCAGAAAAGTTAAACAAATGCTGCAAAGTTGTGGTTTTTGGGGGGGGGGGGAGGGAGAGACAGGAAAGAAAGAGGAGGGGGCTCTTTGCTCGAGACCAAAAAGCGACAGAAAAATTTGCACGCACAAAAGGTGGGCGTGATTGCACGTGCAAAGGCACACCTGCCCCCCACCCACAATAAAAAGCAAAACAGGTGCTTCTAATCCAAAGGCTGAAGGGGGGGGGGGGTTGCTGTCCTTCCCTGGGCTCACTCCTAAGAGAGCCCCCTGCTGTCACACACACCGCCCCACAAGACAAGGGGATCAGATTTAAGGGCCTCCTTCCCACCCCGGGCCTCCATATGCGGGACTGTGACTGATGGGTGTTGTAGTCCCCGCCTCAGGGACGGCAAAAAGGGGAAAGGAAGGCGGTCGGCCGGGTTTGCTGAGGGGGGACACCGCGACTGAGGGGAACTTCTAATCCCCCCAAGAAAAGGGGATCAGATTTAAGGACCTCTTTCCCATCGCGCGCCTTCAGATGCCCGGCTGTGACTGATGGGTGTTGTAGTCCCCGCCTCAGGGACGGCCAAAGGGGAAGAAGGGGGGGGGGGAAAGGAAGGCGGTCGGCCGGGTTTGCTGAGGGGAGACACCGCGACTGAGGGGAGGGAGGGTCCTCCTCCGGCCGGGCAGGTTACCTCGGCATGCCGACGGCAGCGACGAGCTGACGAGACGCGCCGCGGCGGCGGCGCAGGTGCTGCATCCGGCCATGTTCCCCCGCTCCGCTCCGCTTCTCCCCGGCCGGGAGAGAAAGAGAGAGCGAGAGAAACAGCGCCCAAGAACCGCTCTCCGTCGCTCGGCCTATCCGCCGCCTCGGCAGCGCTCGACGGCCTGTGTGGCGTCACGGGCCTACGGCCTCTGCAGACGACGGAAGGCGACGCGGAACTACGCCTCCCGGCAGGCTCCGCGCCACCCTTTCCCCGAGCGACGAGAAAGAGAGCGGCGCCGCCTGCCGGTCGCGCGGGAAAAAGGAAGTCTCGCGAGAGGAGGAGGAGGAGGAGGAGGAGGAGAAGAAAGGAGTGGAAATAGAAAAGTGGGTGGATGGGATTTCCTAGTGGTCCTTTTTCCCATTTGCTCACCAGGTTCAAGCCAGCTGAGGTTGTAGAAATTGGGTATGGGTAGCCTAAGAGAATGAATGATTCCTAATGATTAGTTTTTATTTATTTTATTTTATTATTTTTTATTGTATGCATGTATGTATTTATTTTATTTTTATTTTATTAATAGCTTTTTTTTTAGATTAATGATTAGGAATGATTCCTAATGAGAAGGAAGAACTCGCTGGAGAAGAGCCTAATGCTAGGAACGTTTTGAGGGCAAAAGAAGAAGGGGACGGCAGAATGAGGTGGCTGGATGGAGTCACTGAAGCAATCGGCGTGAGCTTAAAAGGACTCCAGAAGATGGTAGAGGACAGGAAGGCCTGGAGGAACGTGGTCCATGGGGTCGGACATGACTTCGCAACTAACAACAACAAAGCCTAGAGAAAAGAAGGACTGGGTGGCATGAAAGCAGGGTTCCAGTATTTGAGGGGCTGCCACAAAGAAGAGGGGGTCAAATTATTCTCCAAAGCACCAGAAGGCAGGACAAGAAACAATGGATGGAAATTAAAGAGAAACGCAACCTGGAATTAAGGAGAAATTTACTAACAGCTAGAACAATTAACCAGTGGAATGGCTTGCCTTCAGAAATTAAAGGTACTCCATCACTGGAGGGGTTTCAAGAAGAGATTGGACAGCCGCCTGTCTGAAATGATATAGGGCTCCTGTTTGACCAGAGGGTTGGACTAGAAGACCTCCAAGGTCCCTTCCAGCTCTGTTCTGATTGATTGATGACAAACTTGGCCACATACTGCTGCTTGCTGCATGCTAAGCCATCGTAGTTCCAAAGATGCTTTTTTTCCCCCAAGAGGCAACTAGACTTTCTGATTTTTCTTTGAAGTTGCTTCGCTTCTCATCCAAGAAGCTTCTTCAGCTCTGAGCTTCTTGGATGAGAAGCAAAACGTCTTCAAAGAAAAACCAGAAAGTCCAGTTGCCTCTTGAAAAAAAAAAAAGCACCATTGGGACAACCATGAGAATCTCCATAGACATTAAGCCATCATAGATTGTTTTTCTTTGTGTGGTGGAACTCAGCCACTGTTAAACCATGATTGAACAAGTGGCTGGTTTTGCATAAAAACCTTCATCAATAAAGCAGCAGCTGTGTTTCAAAAAAATAGGGGATGGTCTGGTAACAATCAATAGACAAAGTTTGTGGCTTCTTCCCCACAAAGCATTAAATCACCAACTGACCAAACCATTTTAGCTTTGCTAAATTGTGTAATCCAGGCTATATTCTGCAGCAATTCTCCTTCCCAAGCCTGGGATCTTCAATGCATGTTGTAATTAATGTTCACATGTGATAGCAATTCCTCTATTACTGTAAAGAGAATATATGTTCTTGCATTATTATTGTAATATAGCTACTTGATGTTTGTTTGAGATTTCCAGTAGGAATTGCCAGTATACTAAACCTTGGTCCGTTGATCTATTGTTGATTGTGCTGACAGCTTATAAATTCTTTAGAATTTCAGATACTCTGATCTTTCTCTTTTGGCAACTGACTCATCTGAGAATTCCTACTTGCAATTTCTACTGAGTTTACCTTAAGTTATTGCCTTTCCTCTACTAAAAAGACAGGAGAAAGGATACTATACTGGCATTTCATCATTATTTTAAGAATAATGGAGGTTATTTTCCTTTATTCCTAAGTGGAATTCAAATATTTATTTCTGACATGTATAAAAAGCAGTTTATATCTGTCAGTAAATACTAACCTTCACCTCTGGGTGGCAGGCAATGTCCAGGTTTCAGAAGGGAAAAACTGGAATGGAATATATTGGGAGAACAAATTTCAACCTAAAATGAATTTCAGCATGATACATTCTGTAACATTCTAGCAGTAAAACCAACAGGCTGCTTTGGTAAGAGAGCAATCTTGAAACAAGTAGTTTAAAAAGCACAGTTGTATTTTTTATAGCAATTTTATTAAAGATAACCATTTACAAATGTACAAATTAATACAAACTGAAGAATAAAAAGAAACAATAAAATGTGGATAAAAAATAGAAAAAAATTAAAAGAATGCATAAAGAAGCAACATCCCACCTTCATCACAAGTATAAACAATTTTAGTAACTTTAGTAACTTACTACCGTCTCTTAAAATACAACAAAGGATCTCTTCTTCCATATCTTATCTCTTAGCAAATACTTAAAACCTCCTTGTTCAGTCCTAATGTTAGAAAACATGCTTTTACACCCTTCAGCATTGAGCTGAAATTTCTAGCAAGGGCCATCCCCAATCTAGATCAGGGGTTCCCAACCTTGGCAACTTTAAGCCTGGTGGACTTCAATTCCTAGAATTCCTCAGCTAGCTTTGCTTTGCTGGCTGGGGAATTCTGGGACTTGAAGTCCTCCAGGCTTAAAGTTGCCAAAATTGGAGAGCCCTGATCTAGAGCTCTCCAGCTGCAAAAGACTACAACTGATTCCCACAATCCCATGCTTCCTGGGGATTCTGGGAGTTGTAGTTCAACATTCTCTGTTAAGGGGCATATATATTTCAATGTTTTAAGAACTATAAACCTCTGAATTGGATAGTGAATTGTAGAAAATAGGTAATACAGGCAGAATTATGCAGAACGAATAAGAAACGTAAAACCTCCTCGTAGGAAGGGGGCAATAGACAAATTTTTTATTAGGCAGTGGAGAACTACTGCACTTCCGCATTAAAAGGACAGACAGATATGAGCCTGCGTAGATCTCCGCCTCATCACGTGGCCTCGCGTATCTTCTGATCTTCCGGCTCAATCGTCACCGAGCTCGCTCAGCAAATCCGCTTCCACTTGGAAGCCCGTCCCCTTTTGGGCGTGACGTCAGAGATCGGCGTGCCGCCGGGCTTCCCCGCCCACTGGGAAGGCGGGGCTGTTTAGCGTCGGGCTGCTTTAGGGCTCGCCGAACGTGGGGAGGACGGTACCATTTTGATGGCTGGAGGGGGGCGACCGTAGCCCGCCCTCGCATCCCCAGGGCTGACCCACGCCTGGTGAGCACGGGGGCTTTGCATGTTGCTTTCCCGCATTGAGGAATGGTTTGGGGCGGCTCGTAGCGGACCGTTGGAGGGACCCTGAAATTATACATGGGGCTGGGGTAAAATAAAGGGGTGGGGTGGGGTGGGGGCGTCCTATTGTCCCCAGGCTTCCTGTGTTGAGTGGGACTGTTAAAAAGGAGTGTGGGAGGGGGGCATCTCACCTGGGAGGAAGGAATGGTGGGGATTGCATTGAGGACTCCCCCCCCCCCCCAAGCCTCATTGGGAAGGCGTGCTGGGCCACCTGCTCCCAGACAGGTCTACCTTGCAGGGCTGTTGTAAAGATCACGTGAATTGCTCTTAAATTCTAAAATCTCTCTAACCGGGCTGCTGGTATGAAAGTTGTGCAGCTGTATAAATTGTAGTGGGATGGACCCTGGGTGGAAGGAGATGGGAGTGGAAGGGAGGGGGGCTCTCTGCCCTCCAAGAAGGAAAGGCAGGGGGGCTAAGGAGGCAAGAAGGGAGCAGGAAAGTGGGCATCTAACCTTGTTTATTTACTACCCTTTGAAAGCATTTTGTCTATGCTTTTGTTGCTTTCCCAATGCCCAGGCAACACCAGACACTTTAATGGGAAAGCTGGCTTGCCAAAAAAAAAGGGGCTTCAATCTCAGTTAAGGGGGTATTGATCTGGTGCATATTTCATGTAGACCACGATTCCTCTTGTCGCTTGCTGGTTGCAAAGGGCTGGATGCACAAAGCCCTTGGATTCCGGGTAAAGGAATGCCATTTCGGTTGGCTGTTGCGAAAGGCTTCCTCACATGAGAGCTGTTTGGAGGGCGGAAACCCCAGCCAAGGGTTTTCTTTTTCTTTTTTGTATTTCTTTTGTGGTTCTCGTGTTTTTTTTTTCCCCCCTTGGGAGTTGGGTGGTGTTACAAATTGAAGAACTTCGATAAACAAATAATAGAGAGTATCACTTTTCTGCAGGTGTTCAGGCAGAGACTGCAAAGGCATCAGTTAAAGATCCCTTTTGCTTGGATTCATTTTCAACTCCCTAATTCCAAATGATAACTACAATTTATTGTTTTTAACAGTTGTCAGTTCCATTAACGGTTGTTTAAAGTATTTTCTAATGTATATACTTCTCAGAGGGGGTTTTTTGGGTGGGGGTGGGGAATAGAATGCTAGAGAAGTATAATAAATACAGGTAGTCTTCAATTTACAAACACAATTGAGCCCAAAGTTTCTGTTGCTGAGTGAAACATTGGTGAAGCGAGTTTTACTCCATTTTATGACTTTTTCTTGCCATAGTTGGGTTGTTGTTTTTTTTAATTAGATTTATATGCCGCCCTTCTCCTGAGACTCAGGGCAGCTTACAATATGTTAAGCAATAGCCTTCATACTTTTGTATATTTATACAAAGTCAGCTTATTGCCCCCACAAACTGGGTCCTCAATTTACCTACCTTAGAAAGGATGGAAGGCTAAGTCAATCTTGAGCCTGGTAAGATTCGAACTTGCAATAATTGCAGACAGCTGAATGTTAATAACAGGCTTTTAGTCTGTTGAGCTATCCAGTGTTAAGTGAATCACTGCAGTGGTTAATTTAGTAACCCGGTTGTTAAGTGAAATCTGACTTCGCCATTGGCGCAGAAGGAGATCACATGACCCTGGGACACTGCAATGGTCATAAGTATGAATCAGTTGCCAAGTGCATGGATTTTGATAGTGTAATCATGAGGATGCTGCAGTGGTGTGAAAATAACTGTGAAAAACGGTCAAAAGTCACATTTATCAGTGCCGTTGTAACTTTGAAGGGTTACTAAACAAACTGTTCTAAGTCGAGGATTACCTTTATAATAATACTACAGGACCACATCTGTTTCTTTACGGTGCCTGGGGCTTAATCTCAGCTAGTTTTTCATCGGTTCTTCTCTCATTAACTCTAGTTCTATTGCCCCCGTCTTCTCTCAAAAACTTTAGATATGCCCATTGTTTTGTGGCAGAGGACTGTGTTCAGAAGACCTAATAGCAATAGCCCTTAGACTTAATACTGCTTCACAATGCTTTACACCCTCTCTAAGCCGGTTTATAGAGTCAGTCTCTTGCCCCCAACAATCTGGGTCCTCATTTTACTGTCCTCGGAAGGATGGGAGGCTGAGTCAACCTTGAGCTGGTCAGGATCGAACTGCGGGCAGAGTTAGCTTGCAATATTGCATTCTAACCACTGCACCACTGAAGAAGGAAGGAAGAAAGGAAGGAAGGAAGGAAGGAAGGAAGGAAGGAAGGAAAATAGCCGTAGCACTTAGACTTATATACCGCTTTACAGTGCTTTACAGCCCTCTCTAAGCGGTTTACAGACTCAGCCTCTTGCCCCCAACAATCTGGGCCCTCCTTGTGGTGTAATAATAACTGGGTTTGGGATTCAGCCTTCTGGATATGTAGTACGAGATGTGTTGTTATAGAACACTGCATGTTTAAACTTATTCCTGGTTACCCTGAAAATGTCTGTAGGAATCAAGCTGTGTTGCCCAATTAAATAAATCTTGGGCAATTGTCTTGGTGTGCGAATAAGAGATCAAGTGCTACTTTAATATGGAGAAGGAAATGATTCCTGCAAAGGCTGTTTGCATTTCAGAGAAGGAAAAGTTGTAAGAGAATCCTGCAGTTCCCACTGGGGGTCTAAGGGACTTTCTAGACCGAAATCCTAATTATCCATTTCAAGTGGCATGCCAACCATTATACTACTTCTTGTACAGGGAAAGTATGTTGTAGTAGCTTCACATTACGATTATTCTCATGTGCTTCACATGGATCTCAAAGTTTGTCTGGTGTGGAATAAGGCTATTAATTTGTTGTGTATCACATTTACCTCAGCAAAACTACACTTTTGCTGAGGTAAATGTGCTGGCTGTTTACTGAGGCATATTCAGAGTTTTGCTTATGATGGACCTCTGGCCACACCATTGAAACTCTGCCTGCTTTTTATGTGGGATGTGTCCACAGCTTCTATCTTGACTTTGTGGGCTTTATTTGGGATCAGGATAAATGAAGATCAACCTTCCTGTTGCAGACCATCCGGTGAAGGGCTTCTTGGGCATGCCAAGAGCCACAGAGATACCTGTGGTTGCTCCTTAGAGAGCTACTCTGTGTTGTCTCCAATACTATTAATCCTCTTTTTGCAAATATTCATATAACAGCTCCGTTCACGACTCTAAGGTACCTGTTGAAGTTTTCTATCCAGGCCTTTCCCGTCTATTCAAATGAATAGTTCATCCTTTCTAAGGTAGGTAAATTGAGGACCCAGTTTGTGGGGGCAATAAGTTGACTTTGTATAAATATACAAAAGTGTGAAGGCTATTGCTTAACGCATTGTAAGCCCTCCCTGAGTCTCTGGAGAAGGGCATCATATAAATCTAATTAAAAAAAGAAGAAGCTACAATCTCTGTTAATGATGCTACAGCATTCTTTATGGATTGAAAATATTAGGAATGTATCTTGACTACCAAACACTTTTTAATATGGAATACGTAGGTAAATGAATTCAAACTATCTTTTAAATATGTAGCAGCTGTAGGGTTATAAGCAAACTAGCAAGTTATGGAATGGAGGAACCCATTGATACAAACCGGAGATGGTCCTTTAATTCATAAACGTTATTCTTATATAATTTACCGCCAGATGGGACAGCTGACTACACTTCTCCATGCTTGGATGATCATGGAAGATTTATGGCCAAAGCTGGAGGATCAAAGGAAAGGCCCGATCATTAATTGTACTGAATATTTCAAAATAGATTTCCTTACCGTATTCTCTGCTCTAATTTAGTACACTGATATACAGTGGTATCTAAAGCGTCTTAATCGTTCAGTAAGATTACTATCTCGTTTCCCAAATTGTGTAGCAAGTTCTACATCTTGTACTAAATCACGATGTCTTGGAAAAGCCACCATGTTTGGTTTCACACATTACTAAACAATGAAAATAATTTACAAAGTCACAGTGGTTGGGTTTGCCCATCAATTGTTAAGGAAATTAGCAGCAGTTGCAGTCAGGGCAAAAGGAAACGATGCCTTATTTTAAATTCTGCAATTGTTAGAAGGCTAACAGGTTGTTTCTAGTTCTTGGTGTACCTTTCTGTACGCAGCGTTTTGATGCAAGTTTTTAATACTTTTTTGAACATGAGCAAGCTCAAAGTCAGTAAGACAGTTCAAAGGGGAGAAATTCATTAGAAATGACAGAGGAACTTTTGATAAATCATTGATATCTTTCAGAGTGTGTTGAATTAGCTTTGTGTGTTGCTACAACAAAACAAGTATTATCTGCTTTTTCCTGGAAAGGTTGCTTGGTCTCTTTAGCAGAAGAATGGTTAAGTGTGGGAAGATGCTTCAGTGTTTGGAATGACTTCATATCTTAAAAACAAACCTAGCTCGGAATTCAGTTCAAACTAGAATCAATTCTTAGAATACCAGATTTGTACCCCATCGAAAATGTGTTTCTTATGCACTCTTATGAGTATATATTTTAATTTCCCAAGGCTATCAGAAATTTTCACTAATATGGATTAGTTTTATTGAAGACTATAATTTTACTGGTGGTTTATAGTAGGTTGATCATAGCTCTCAATATTCATTCTTCATTTATAGCAGTGATTTTCAAACTTGGCCACTTTAAGATGTGTGGACTTCAACTTCCAGAAGGCTGGCTGGGGAATTCTGGGTTTAGAGGTTAATAGTGGCTTTTTTTTTTACTGTTAACCAATAGGATATGTTCATTTATTTAAAGCTATATTATACTAGAAAATGATAGCCTCCAGATCAAAATCCCCTTGTCCATTCATCTGTATTTTACCTTTTAAAAAACTTTTTCTTTACCCTTCTTGTCTTCTTTTTGATACATTTTCTTTTAACGTTTAATAAAAATACAAAAGGAAACAGGAAAAGAAAGAACGGAGGGAACATTCTTCAGTGTTCAGGTGGCTGAGCTATAATCAGCAATCCAGAACAAGGTCACACGCCTTACGTTTGATATAGAAATACTTTTGTTACAGACAGGAAGGATTTTAAACAGGTTATGTTTCTGATCAGGTAACTGTCAATCTTCGTTCAGCTCCATCTGAGAAATTTAATTTCTGCAGTGGTGGGCAAAAGATTCACTTGGGCAGACGTTGAAGTAACAGTGGGAGTGCAGGAATAAAAATTCAAAATGAGGGGAACGAGAAGGAAGAAAATATAGGTAGTCCTTGACATATCACAGTTCATTTAGTGACCATTCAAAGTTACAACACTGGGGGAAAAAAGACTTATGACCATTTTTCACATCATCGTCGAAGCACCTCCATGGTCATGTGATCAAAATTCAGATGCTTGCCAACAGACTCATAGTTATGATGGTTGCAGTGTCCCAGGATTATGTTTTGTGAGCTGACAAGCAAAGTCAATGGGGAAGCCTGATTCACTTAACAACCGGGTTATTCACTCACCAACTGCAGTGATTCATTTAACAACTGCACCAAGAAAGGTCATAAAATGGGGCAAAACTCACTTAAGAAATGTCTCACTTAGCAGAAATGTTGGGCTCAATTGTGGTCATAAATCGAGGACTATCTGTAAATAGGTTCTTTCCTAAAACTCTCGATGGGCTTAAACAAACTCAGGGGGAATGAAAGGAAGCCTCCTTCCTTAAAGCTACTTTAGCAAGAATACTCTTCTAGAATGGGACAAAATTTAACAGCGAAAATACAGAGGAATATACACGATGCTCACAACTCATTGAAAATCACAGGAAAGGTACATCATGGTTTATGGTGAGGTGTAAACATGGTCACTGCCATTTCAAGTATCCACCACATATTTCAGGATGCAAAGTACTGTATGTCTCCAAGTTCATAAATCGGTGAATTCATGACATGCTTGCTGGAGAAAATCCAGTAAATAGTTAAACTTGTTCTTTACCGTAATTGTGCTTGCACAGATAACAATGGTTTGTTGAGATTTGTTTTACCCTGTGTTTTGCAGATTGGTGAATGTTTCCACTGTCTTAAGATATTTTCTTCCATCACTGACTTTCAGATTTTACCCTGCACTTCTGTCTTGGTTATAATTCAAAGACATTCAAGGTTGGTTGGTTTTGTTCTTGCAGAATTAAGGTTCCTTCCTTAAGCTCTGCGTTTAAATAGCTTGTGCAAATCCTTTGTGGGGATGAGCAGAATGTACCAAAAACGTGTTTTAATTTACATTCTCCAGCTGATTAACAGACTTGGGTTGAGTGAGTTGCAATGAAATACACCTTCTTTTCAAGCTACTTAGGAACTGGGGAGGGGAGGAAGAATTGGGGGAGGTCTAAAGGCTGTGAAAGCCATATAGGGATGCGGTGGCTCAGTGGCTAAGACGCTGAGCTTGTCGATCAGAAGGTCGGCAGTTCAGCGGTTCAGATCCCTAGTACCGCGTAACAGGGTGAGCTTCCGTTACTTTTCCCAGCTTCTGCCAACCTAGCAGTTCAAAAGCAGGTAAAAAATGCAAGTAGAAAAAATAGGGACCACCTTTGGTGGGAAGGTAACAGCGTTCTGTGCGCTTTTGCCATTTAGTCGTGCCGGCCACATGACCACGGAGACGTCTTCGGACAGCGCTGGCTCTTTGGCTTTGAAACAGAGATGAGCACCGCCCCCTAGAGTCAGGAATGACTAGCACATATGTGCCAGGGGAACCTTTACCTTTACAAGCCATGAAAGACATACAACCGTAAAAAGCATTTAAAAAGAAAATAAAAAGAAATCTGTGTTGGATCAGATGGATTTGTTCAAGGTATTCTCCTTCTGTGGAGGTGGGGAGCTAACTAATGTTTGCAGCGGGTTAGAAAGCAAGCACTGGAGACATTTAAGGTGTAGTCAGTTTGATTGAATTTTTTTCATTGCAGGCTCCTAAGCTTCAGCAACACAGCTTTAAAACAAAACTGGAGCTTCAGATGTTCAAAACAAATCTAAGGAGAACTAAGGAGAAATTTTCTGACACCAAGAACAATTAATCAATGGAATGGTTTGTCTCCTTGAGTTGAGGGTGCTCCATCACTGGAAGTTTTCAGAAATAGACTAGATAACCTTTTGACCAGGATGGTATAAGTTCTTCTGCCTTGAGCAGGGGGCTCAATGAGAAAGTCAATCAATCAATCAATCATCAATCAATCAGAATAGAGTTGGAAGGGACCTTGGAGGTCTTCTAGTCCAACCCCCTGCTCAAGCAGAAAACCCTGTATCACTCTAGACAAGGGGCTGTCCAGTCTCTTCTTAAAAACCCCCAGTGATGGAAGAAAAACCGTTCCACCGATTAATTGTTCTCACTGTTAGAAGTTTCTCCTTAATTCCAGGTTGCTTCTCTCCTTGATTAGTTTCCACCCATTGTTTCTTCTCTTGCCTTCTGGTGCTTTGGAAAATAAATTGACTTCCCCTCTTCTTCTTTGTGACAGCCCCTCAAAATACTAGAATACGAAGACCTCTGGCGTTCCTTTCAGCCCTATGATTTTATGTTTGTTTCTGAATATATAATCATAGTCTAATAGGGGTGGAAAGAACCTTGGAAACCTGCTAATCCAACCCCTTGCTCAAGGCAGGAAACCTTATGTCATCCTGGACCAAACGTTATCCAGTCCATTCTTGAAAACATTCTGAAAGTTGATGCTGCAAAGTCCATGACTCATGGAGCTGCAATCTTGGGGAAATCCATGACATGCAACTCCTGTTAGGATGTAGCTCCTCTGAAATGTTGATTTCTTTTTAAAGTTTGCATCGTGCCGTCCTGCTTGCAGTTGTGGGAGTCAGATTTAGCAGGTATCCCTGGGCTTCAGTATTTCAGTTTCTGTTATAGCCTCTGTTTTAAATTTATAGCTAGAAGGAAAAATGTAGGTGGTCTTATAACTTGAGCTGTAGAAGGAGAGCTGTATTAATCTATGGAACTGTTTCTCAACCTTGAAAACTTTTTAAGATGGGTGGACTTCAACTCCCAGAATTCCCTAGCCAGAATGATGGGGGGGGGGTGGGGGAATCAGCCGTGTGGCCGTACCTTTCTCGACTAACAAATTTGGTCGAAAGGCAGAGCTTTCGTCATGAAAGTTTATGCCTTTTAATAAAATTTGTTAGCTGGAAAAAAAAAAGATTGCTCTCAAACTCTTTGGATTTTTAATTCCATGTTGGGTTAAAGCATAGATCAGAATACTTCCCATTTTAAAACTTCCGCATTTTGTCTCTGCCTGCATCACTTCTAAATATTTCTCACTGCTTTTAAAGCAAAACATTTTGGAGAGCAAGCATAATAGAACGACAGGTTTAGAAAGATTTATCCTGAAGGAGTCTTTTGCTTCTTCTCTGTATCTTCTCCGATGCTGAATTGTTCGTCTGAAATGCTTTCTCTGTGTATTTCAGGTCTTCCTTACCTTGGAATTTGTCACCATCATGGGAGAGATTAAAATCTCTCCAGACTATAGCTGGTTCAGGAGTACAGTGCCTCTCAAAAAGGTGGGT
Organism: Masticophis lateralis; assembly: GCA_030761175.1. Taxonomy (NCBI): domain Eukaryota; kingdom Metazoa; phylum Chordata; class Lepidosauria; order Squamata; family Colubridae; genus Masticophis; species Masticophis lateralis. The sequence continues at coordinate 16,957,253 of JAUDYJ010000012.1, read as the reverse complement.
GCAGATTAATTTCTCTCTCTGCTCCAATTTAGTTCAGAAGCATTGTTTTATACATGGCAAGCATCGTAAACATTGATGAGGTATGCTTCCAACGTTAGAATTATAATTATATTGCATGTCTTTCAGACAAGTTATTTGTGTTGATCTTCTGCAGTCTGCTTGGGGGATGGATTTCTCCTCCAGCCTTGTTTTTTGTTGAGTGGCTTCTATATCTATATATCTGTATCTGTATCTGTTCCTGTATCTGTATCTATACTTATACCTATATCTATATCTATATCTATATATCTATATCTATATCTATATATCTATATCTATATCTATATCTATCATCTAGCTCCCTCATTATCTATCTATCTATCTATCTATCTATCTATCTATCTATCTATCTCTATCTATCTATCTATCTATCTATCTATCTATCTATCTATCATCTATCTATCTATCTATCTATCTATCTATCTATCTATCTGCCTATTGAGTATGTCTGTCTATTAAGATATTAAGGAGGTATTGAGTATGTCTGTCTATCTTTTTCTGTCTATCTTTCTATATCAGTATCACCTCTCAATATCTCCTTAATATCTATCTATCTATCTACCTTCTATCTATCTATCTACTATCTATCTATCTATCTATCTATCTATCTATCTATCTATCTATGAGATAGATAGTAGATAGACATGAGGTAGATATTAAGGAGGTATTGAGTATGTCGCTTTCTATCTTTCTATATCAGTATCACCTCTCAATACCTCCTTAATATCTGCCGTCTGTCTGTCTGTCTGTCTGTCTGTCTGTCTGTCTGTCTGTCTGTCTATCTATCTATCTATCTATCTATCTATCTATCTGCCTATTGAGTATGTCTGTCTATTAAGATATTAAGGAGGTATTGAATATGTCGCTTTCTATCTTTCTATATCAGTATCACCTCTCAATACCTCCTTAATATCTGCCTTCTGTCTGTCTGTCTGTCTGTCTGTCTGTCTGTCTGTCTGTCTATCTATCTATCTATCTATCTATCTATCTATCTATCTATCTATCTATCTATCTATCTATCTATCTATCTATTGATTAGTCTATAGGCCCATGATGGCAAATCTATGGCACATGTGCCACAGGTGACATATGTAGCCATATCAGTGGGCACATGAGCTCAGTTCCGGGGCACATGCACGCGCTATCCAGTTGATTTTTGGGCTTTACCAGAAGTAGGGAAACAGGCTGTTTCTTGCCCCTGGAGGGCCTGGGGGGTGGTGGGGAAGGCCTGTTTTTCTCTCTCACCTGGCTCCAAAGCCTCTCTAGGAGTCTCTGGAGGATGGGGACAGCAAAGAAGGGCACTTCCTGTCCAACCAGAAGTTGGACAGGAAGTGTCCAACAATTGTTATAGGCTAAAATATAATAATGTAAAATAGAATAAAATAACATAAAATTATATTTCTTTATCACCCCTGCAATCTACCCCAATCAGGCCCATATATGCCAATCTCAGTTGGACCGTTTTAGTCAGAAATTGTGCTGTATTAAATGTCATTTTCAGATTCCGGCCACACATGAGGTATGTTGTTTTAACATGGGCCTCCCACTGGGCCATACATTTCATATGTGAATCAAGGTACTTATCTGTCGCCCCCTTATATATACAGCAATCGAATAATATATGAGTCAGATCTTCTACCTCTTCAGCATCACAAATACATGGACATTCATTGTATGGGATAGAATGGAATCTCCCAAACCTAACTATTGTATCAAGCTGTTCAAATCTTGCTCGGGTAAATATCTCCCTGAGATGTTTTTTCAATTGTGATTTTAAATATTGGCGCAGAGAAATTCACAACTGCTAGCTGTATCATTTAATGGCTGGCTTTGGAGAGAACTGTGCCACTTAGACGTTGTTGTGACCTAGGCTCAAGTACTTATTACCAGACACAATCAGTCTTTTATCTTCTTTGGCACCCTGCCAAAGACTTTTCTTGGCAAAGCCCCACAAAGTTCAGAAACAAGAGACACCGACAAGAAACAAATGTAGCAATGTTGCTTTCCTACAAAGAACCCAAGAGTCTTTGCTGCTCTTTTAAGCCTTCTGGGAGGGGCCAATCATCTCCTGGCCTTACTCCCAAGTCATTCTTTTTGCTTTAGTTGCTCTTGTCTTCTGGCAGCTCTTCGTATGCGTGTGCTAAGAACAGGCTCCTCCTGTTCCTCTGCCTCTCTGCTATCCGCCTCTGGAGGCTCCAGAGTCTGCGCATTGCTCCCAGATGGCCCTGGCCTCCTCTCTGCCTCTGACGCAGAGCCCTCGTCCGGGCCTTCCCCCGCCTCCTCACTGTCTGACCCTGAAGGCTTCTGGTGGACCACAACAGACGTTTTGCCTAACGTTTAAGTAGTTTTCTAGGCTAGAAAAAACCCCCTAAAAGACATGATAAAAAGTTTTCTGCAATCTAGTATCGGCTCATTCGCATGGCTAAATATGAACTCGCACTTAGAGAGACATGCAGGAAAGAGGAATAAACTGCGCAGGAGTTTTTTTGTGGTGTTTGATGGTGAGTTTAACCTCCCTCTCGCTTCACAAGAAGCCTTTGTTCCTTTACAAAATCCTTAACTTCCTCCTGATTCAGTTGTTCTTCAACCTGAATGGCAACAGGGCAATTAAATGAAAGGATCAGAGCCATTTAAAAGCATGTGGCCAACTGCTTCAGAGTGCTTTATTTAAAAAAAAAAAAACAAGCAAGCAAGCAAGTCAAGGCTGTATTTCAGAATTTCTCGGACATTAGGTCTTCAGTGTTTTTGCCTTTTGAGTTTTCCGTGTGGTTTACCCAGGCTAATGAACTTCTGATTACCCCTTCTGTGTCATGCTGTAGAAACGCCATATGAGAACTGAGAGAGACTGACAGAAGTCAAAGGACGGTTGAATCTCTAGAATTTAGACCTGACAGACAGCCTTCTGGTGACTCTTAATTTTTGTTTTTAAGCTGGTTAATTCACATGCAACGTGTGAAACACCTTGTAGCCTTTCCTTGCCTCTTACGGTCTATCAAAACGTGAACATAATGCTTTTTAGAACACACCAAATGTCCTACCTCTGAATTACAGCATATGACAAATGGGTGGTTTCATAGGACAGAGTGAGTTCTCACCCTTGGAAATGTGGATAAGAACACTTGTATGTTGTAGAGAAGGGGTACAGTGGCCTAGCGATTAAGATGCTGGGCTTAACCGAAATGTTGATAGTTTGAGTTCCGAATACTGTGCAATGGAGTGAGTTGCCGTTCCTTGCTCCAGCTCCTGCCCACCTAGCAGTTCTAAAGCATTCAACTGCAAGTAGTTAAATAGGTACCACTTTGGTGGGAAGGTAACAGCATTCTATGCGCCTTTAGCATATAGCCATGCTGGCCACATAACCCAGAGAAGCGTCTTTGGACAAGACTGGATCCCTCAGCTAAGAATTGGAGATGAGCACTGACCCCTAGAATCAGATACAACTGGGCAAGGGAAACCTTTACCTTTTATGTTTCAAAAAGACCACCAAAGTCTCCTGTAGGTTTACATCAGAGAAGCGAAGCTTTGTGCTTGACCTACCTGGTAGGAAGAGGCCCCTACCTCTGGGGTGATGATGCTGAATTGGTGGAACAGTTTCATGTGGGTGGATCAAGCAAGAATTTAATTTCTTTCCTTTTTTTCTGTAAAGGGGAATTTCTTTTTTGCTCATGTTACGCTTTCTGGGTCATTGTCTTGTCACTGTCACTATCAGGAAATTGAAAGTCAGAGTGCAGTTGGCAGAGACTTCAGTGGCCACAAAAGGCATCAGGAGGCATTGCAGGGGAAATATGGCAATAGCACTTAGATTGATATACCGCTTCATGGTGCTTCACAGCTCTCCCCAAGTGGTTTACAGAGTCAGCATATTGTCCCCAACAACAGTTTGGGTCCTCATTTTACCGATCTGGGAAGGATGGAAGTCTGAGTCAACCTTGGGCCGGTGAGAATCGAGTCGCCGAAAACAGGCAGACAGCAGAAGTAGCCTGCAATACTGCATTCGAACCACCACAGCTCATCTATACACATATAGATCTAAAAATAATTGCATGTACATAGAAAAATAAAGGTAAAAGTTTACCTTGCACATGTGTGCTAGTCATTCCTGACTCTAGTGGGTGGTGCTCATCTCCATTTCTAAGCCAAAGAGCTAGCGCTGACTCTGTAGATCGCTTAAAGAGGGCTGTAAAGCAATGTAAAGTGGTATATAAGTCTAAGCGCTATTGCTATTTGGTACTCAACACACAAAATAGAACTTGCCATGGTCAGCTGCCTTATGACTCACTTATTTCCTAGGAGAAAAATATTGTTTAATACTCATTGTCTTTGGTACACATTGCACCTTCTGGAACCAATTAACTATTAAGTATTGAGGTACCACTGTTTTTCAAAATGAGATCAGCTCTTTTTGTTGAGCGTTGCTTTCTGGTCCCACCAATAAATATAAGTTCTTTTTTCAGCATGAAACCAGGCACTTAGCCGTTGGATTTCGGGCACACGAGCCTGATAAGCTTTTCCTGGGAGCAGTGGAGAGAGAGAGCTTAAATTTGAACTGGGCAGCTGTTTCTCCCACCATGTGATTTTTCACATGCTCTATCAAATGCTGTTCTTCATCTCCAAAGATCTGTTAAGCAGTTTGTTTTCTGAATGTCAACCAAGGCATTCAAAGGAAAAGGAGGAAGAGAATATTTCCCTTGTTTCTGCGCAACCTTTTTATCCAGGAAATCCTGCAGTATAACAAATATTTAGTCTGTTATTATGTAGTGTAAGTGGCAAGGATTGCCCATACAACCATCAGAAAAAAAATTGTATTAACTGTTCTGAGCTTGACATTGTCTCGAGTTGTGTGCAGTTCCTGAGATGCTCAGCAAAGGCGCGTGTTGGCTGGAAATTCTGGGAATGGGAGTCCTAGCATACCTGCACCTGCTAAACTCTTGAATACTAGGTGCATTAAGGAAGCTAGTTTTGGGGTGTCTTCTACCAGAGATTGCGGGACATCGATGCTATTTGTTCTGTTGCTGTGATTGCATAAAACAAAGCCATACTATTTTTGCCAAAGGATGTGTCTGTAGGAATTTTCTGGCAAGTGCATTATCTTTTAGAGCTGTGTTTTCCTTGAATCCCTCCTGGTTTAATTAATTGATTATGGACATTCTTGGTTGTATATCATGCACTGTAAATATTTATTTATACCTCCTATTTTCTTAACAGCCCATCCCAGAGATGGACTCTGGATGGTATACAATGTCAATATCTAAATAAGTAAATAAATACATATTAATTATACATTAAAAATAGAAGGATGCTAGTTGCCATTGTTTTAAGAAGACTCCTATGAAGATATTTGTGGTTATGTTGCAGTATCTCAGTGGTGTATATTTATGAAATGTCTCCAGACAACAGAAACGTGATGTGCCAGGTTAAGAGTGTTTAATTTGTCCAAAAGGAAGGTGACCCTGATTGGAAGTTAATCCCCATATAAAAGGAAGATTAGAGGGGAAAATCTCATTAGTTTCTATGGCTGCGGTCAGAAAAAAATACGAAGGAATCGTTTTCATTTAAAAAACAACAACATTTATTTACTTTTGGATAAAAAATAGCCCCTTGAGTCATGGTGTAATCCTATGCATTTGTTGGAGAAGAAGTCATTATCCTCAATAAATATACATACATTTTTTAAAAAAATAAATAAGAAAAGAAGCAATCCACGGAAATTTGAAAACAGTTGTTAAGTTTTTAGGGTACTGCAATACTTCCTTAAATAAAAATAAACTTCTAAATCCTCTTTTTTCAGACTAGAACAGATTACTTTACAGATAACATTTCACTTGAATTTTAAGTAAAATATCTGAACTGTAGCTCAACAATACAAGAAAGGGGTCGGCTTCTATTTTGCTGTACCTGTTCAAACAGTCACTCGCTGGAACATTTAATTTATCCCCCGTTGAGCGAGATAAGGACATGCATAGGTTTCCAGAGAAATAATAGCTAACAGCTAATAGTTCGGCATAATAATGAAAAGGTTAATGAAATACAGGACTTCAATACATTTGCCCCAAAAGGCCTTTAAGTATTCTGTGCTCATTTAACCTGTAGTCTGAACATCTGCAAAAAAAATTTTTTTTTTTGGTTTCGTTTCCAGAACCTTTGACACTGATTTGTATATCCTGTCTGAGAAATAGTCGCACTTCGGTTTATATTTCTCAGTTGACAGAATCTGGGGAAACAGATCTAAAGTGAAGGGCAAATCCCCTGTGGGCCACATGATCTTCATCTGATCGGCCTCCGTTTAGAGTAACCCTCCTTTGTTTGTTCTCGGCTAATAACTCTTAATTCAGAGATGAGCAAACCTGGATTTGGGATTTGTATTTAGCAGTAAAGCTAACTATGGAGCAAGATCTGATTCAGTCCAGCCAGTTAAGCAAATACTTGTCTTTGCACCACAAAGGCACATTTGCGTTGCTATTTACCTCTGTATCTTTCTTGGCAGCTGCTTCTAATTTATACTGGGCCATTTTATCCTTGACTCACTTTGTAGAGGAGTTCACTTTGATCCAGAGAAGAGCAAGAAAGATGATTAAGGGGCTGGAGGCTAAAAATGTGATGAAGAACGCTTGCAGGAATTGGGTATGTCTAGTTTAATGAAAAGAAGGACAGCAGTGTTCCAATATTTGAGGGGCTTCCACAAAGAAGAGGGGGGGGTCTATTCTCCAAAGAACCTGAAGGCAGGAGAAGAAGCAATGGATGGAAAGTAATCAAGGAGAGAAGCAACCTAGAACTTAGGAGACATTTCCTGACAGTGAGGATAATGAATCCGTGCAGTGGTGGGTTCCTCCTGGTTTGGCCCGGATCTCCTCAGCCGGTAGCGGTGATAATACGATGTCACTGAACCGGTTCCCCTCCCCCGCGCCCCCCATGTTATTCTTACCTTTTATTTGGCTCCACCCCAAATCTATTGCTGCCTCCTGAGTCCCAGCTGATGGCTAGAGGGGGAAAAAAAGTTTAAGCTCTTGCCCGGGGGCTTCAAAGGGCCGCCCTACAGCTGATCAGTATTAAAAGAAAACAAATGAGTAGACCAATGCCTGCAAAAATACATGAGTAGATCGGTACAGCTCTGCAAGCAGTTAAAAGCCTGGTAGACCAGTACTCTGCTAAATCCTAAATAATTGTCACATGACCATCAAGCCACGCCCACAAAATTAGCCACGCCTGCTGATAGTAAAAAATTTTAGAACCCACCCTTGGTTGATTGATGATCTTAAGTGTCGTCCCCCCCCCCCCCCCCCGCAATGCTTGGAATAAAAGACCAAAATGTGAACAATGTAAATTGGGCTGCCGTGGCTCAATGGCTAAGACGCTGAGCTTGTCGATCAAAAGGTTGACAGTTCAGCGGTTCGAATCCCTAGTGCAGTATAACAGGGTGAGCTCCCGTTACTTGTCCCAGCTTCTACCAACCTAGCAATTCGAAAGCACGTAAAATGCAAGAAGAAGAAAAGGGATCGCCTTTGGTAGGAAGGTAACAGCGTTCCATGCGCTTTTGGTGTTGAGTCATGCCGGCCACATGAGCATGGAGATGTCTTTGGACAGCGCTGGCTCTTCGGCTTTGGAACGGAGATGAGCACCACCCCCTAGAGTCAGGAACAACTAGCACATATGTGTGAGGGGAACCTTTACCTTTTCCTTTATTGCTCCAACTCAATTGGCAATATATGTTTTGTGAATTTTTATAAGTGGGGCACATTTGTAGAATTGCTCTTGCGTGGCTACTGAGGATGAAAATTAACTTTCTGATTGTTTTTCTGCCGAAGCGGTAAGAGGTTGAGAACAAATGTCCATTGAGCCCTGGGACTTCTTTGTTCAATGGAAGGGAAGTCGGCTGTTTCTGATCTACCCTGGAGGGTGAAACCTTCTCGTGCTTTTAGACTTATGATTTGCCAGTGACAAGCAGCAGTCAGGCAGCTGGGGAAAAAAAGTGGATTACTATAAGGTTGCTTGTTTCTTAATACATTCGCTTTCAAAGTGGAACGGTTTTGGCGTTCATGTGATGATCACCCATTTCCAAGAATAAGTGGGAGTGTAGCTCCGATTGGTTACGTTAGTGTTTGTTGTTGTTGTTGTTGAATCATAACCATGTTAGAAAAAACAGAACACTTGAGTGTGAAAAACAATGCAGGATAAAGGAAACCGGATTTGTCATTGTGGCCAGATGCAAGGAGGTCAATAAATCCTTAAAACACCCACCGTTGCAAGCACATTGTAGATCATAATAATTTAATTTCTCGTGTCTTGTTGCTACAGAAGAGATAATGTGATACTGTCTAAATGGTGGATTGCTTTTAGGATTGGTAAAGTGGTGCAACCTGAATGGGCAAAGTTGTGGTTTTCAGTTACAAAAGCGGTTGATTTTTATTTCACAACTTCACTGTTTCCTCCAGGTTAGACGGAAATGAAAAGTGTCCACTGCTGTTTTGTGTGTGTGCGTGTGTGTGACTTTCTGAAAAAGATGAACAGCCTCTTCCCCAAATAAGTTACCGTATATTTCAGAGTATAAGACACACCTTTCCCCCCCCTAAAAGGGGGTGAAAATTTAGGTGTGTCTTATACACCAAGTGTAGCCGCGCCCACCCACTGGCCCCCATCCTTTGGCCTCTGCCTTCCAGCAATTTACCTCCTTGCAGCAAGCAGCAAGAAGAAACAGCTCCTTTCAGCTTCAGCACAGCCTAATTAGCACAAGTTGATTGGATCGGCCTCCCGACTCTCAGCTGTTTTGCTCTCAGCTGTTTTGTGCAGGCCTCTGCTGCTTGCTGCAAGGAGGTAAATTGCTGGAGCAGATTTTATTTTCATTGTGTTAATCAAGCTACGCTGAAAACGAAAATGAAAGTAAAGCAGGCTGTTGGCTGTTTGCTGCAACGAGGCAAAAATGCTGGGAGGCAGAGGCAGATTTCTTTTTCTTGTTTTCCTCACCAAAAAAGGTAGGTCCATCTTATAGTCTGGTGCGTCTTATACTCCGAAAAATACATTAATTTTTAAAACAGGAGGGTTGTTTTAGATTCAACAAGAGGATGATAATAGAAGCAAACAAGATTTTTTTTTTTTTTTGTCTAATTTCCTTTGGGAAACAAGTGGGAGGAATTAAATGAAGGTTCGCTTATTGTTCGCAAAATATAGCAATGCTGATGTGAACTGAATGGAGCCTCTTTGGAACCTCTCTCTGAATGGAGACATTCCTGTCTCGTAGGTGTTCAGGTAGTCCTCGACTTATGACCACAATTGAGCTCAACATTTACGATATTAAATGAGACGGTTGTTAAGTGAGGTTTGCCTCGTTTTACGACCTTTCTTGCCACCGTTGTTAAGTGAATCACTGCAGTTGTTAAGTTAGTCACAAGATTGCTAGTGAATCTGGGCTTCCCCATTGACTTCGCTTGTCAGAAAGTTGCAGAAGGGGAACCCTGGGACACCGCAACCGTCGTAAATATGAGTCAGGCTAATGTGATCCAGGCTAATTCTTATACAACCCATCAATTCTTCTATCTTGCCATCCGTCAGAAATGGTACAGGGCAATGATGGCTAACCTTTTTGCCATCGGGTGCCAAAAGCGGGGGGAGTTCAGGGAGGTTGCGCCTGTGCGTGCCTACACCCATAATTTAATGCACCCCGACCCCCTATGCATGCGCACTGATCCCCCACACTCCCCCCGCTTTTGACACACAATGGCACGGTGGGCCCAGTAGGCCCATTTTTCACCCTCCCCAGGCTACAGAGGCTTTCTTGGAGCCTGTGGAGGGCGAAAACGGCCTTCCCCACACCCCCGGAGGCTGGAAAGAGCCTGTTTCCCGACTTCCATTGGGCCCAGAAGGCCGAAAATCAGCTGGCCGGTGCGTGCATGCACACTGGAGCTGAGCTAGTGCAATGCTCGCGTGCCCACATAAATGGCTCCGCATGCCACCTGTGGCATGCATGTCATAGGTTCGCCATCACAGGTGTAGGGTCTCCTGCTTGGGTGGGAGGTTAGACTAGATGACCTACAAGGTCCCTTCCAACTCTGCTGTTCTGTTCTGTTCTGTTCTGTTCTGTTCTGTTCTGTTCTGTTCTGTTCTGTTCTAGGAGAGACCAGTTGGTCTATGGTAGCAATTGATCACGCACGCTTACGCCTTTTAATAAAATTCAGTATTAGTTGGAAAAGATGCTAAGGGTTCCTGCTGATGTTTTGCACACTGATGGGATTCCCCCCCCCTTTTTTTTTTTGATGTGATGATAGTGATCATGATCCTTATAATACTTCTGGTTCTGAGAAAGAAGTAGGCAAAATAAGATCTAAGGGCATTAGGTGTTTTTACGAGATGACCAATCGGAGCCTGAGGAAAGGGTCAAACACATCATTTCGCTCACATAGGGCTGCTCTCCTCAGGGTCCCGACGGCGAGCCAATGTCATCTAGCGGTGCCCAGGGGTAGGGCATTCTCTGTGGGTGCTCCCACCCTCTGGAATGAATTACCTACCGAGCTCCGGACGGCTCCTGATCTCCGCTCCTTTTGTCGGGAGCTGAAGACTTGGCTGTTCAAGCAAATAGGCTGACTCTGATTCTGGGTTTATTATTTATCATTAATTAGTTATTTGATTTAAAGTGCGATTTTATTGTACATGTTTCTTAACTTGTGTTCGCCGCCCTGAGTCCTTCAGGAGAAAGGCAACTATAAATACATATAATAAATAAATAAATTAATTAATTAATTAATCCGGCCCAATTAGTTAGAATAGAGTAACAGAGTTGGAAGGGACCTTGGAGGTCTTCTAGTCCAACTTCCTCCTTAGGCAGGAGACCCTACACGGCTGTCCAATCTCTTTTTAAAAACATCCAGTGTTGGAGCATTCACAATTTCTGGAGGCAAGTTGTTCCACTGATTCATTGTTCTAACTTTGGAGTTGAATAGAATAGAATAAGAATAGTGCTGGAAGGGACCTTGGAGGTCTTCTAGTCCAGCCCCCTGCTCAAACAGGAGAACCTATACCCGTTATGGTGAACCAATGGCACGGGTGCCACAGGTGGCACGTGGAGCCATATCGGTGGGCACGTGAGCTCAGCTCCAACACGTGTGTGCCAGCCAGCTGATTTTCAGGCCTTCTGGGCCCACCAGAAGTCAGGAAACACACTGTTTCCGGCCTCTGGAAGCCCTCTGGGGGGTGGGGGGTGGGGAAGGCTGTTTTGCTCTCCCCAGGCTCCTAGAAAGCCTGGGGAGAGCAAAAAATGGGCCTACCGGGCCCACCGGGCCATTAGGTGCCAAAAGCAGGGGGGGGGAAACAGAGGGTGGGGTGCAAAGAATTATGGATGTGGGCATGCGTGCCTGTGACCCCACCGCGCTCCCCCCACTTTTGGCACGTGATGACAAAAAGGTTAGCCATCACTGACCTATACAATCCCAGACAAGTGACTGTCCAGTCTCTTCTTAAAATCTTCCACTGGTTAATTGTCCTCACTTTTAGGAAGTTTCTCCTTAATTCCAGGTTACTTCTCTCTTTGATTAGTTTCCACGTTTTCCCGACAGACGTAAGTCCAGACCTCCCGTCAATTCCATTAACCCTCATCTTCGTGTCAATTTGTCTTGAGTATTAGTAGATCAGATTCTTATACATAAAGGTAAAAGTTCCCCTCGCACATACGTGCTAGTCGTTCCCGACTCTATGGGGTGGTGCTCATCTCCATTTCAAAGACGAAGAGCCAGCGCTGTCCAAGGACATCTCCGTGGTCATGTGGTCGGTATGACTCAACACCAAAGGCACACAGAACGCTGTTATCTTCCCACCAAAGGTGGTCCCTATTTTTCTACTTGCATTTTTTATGGGCTTTCGAACTGCTAGGTTGGCAAAAGCTGGGACAAGTAACGGGAGCTCACCCCGTTAGGCGGCATTAGGGATTCGAACCACTGAACTGCCGACCTTTCAATCGACAAGCTCGGTGTCTTAGCCACCGAGCCACTGCATCCCCTTCTTGTACATAGGCAGCATGAAATAAACATTTAGGGCAATGATGGCTAACCTTTTTGCCGTTGCATGCCAAAAGCTGGGGGAGAGCGGGGGGATCATGTACGTGCGTGCCCACACCCATAATTCAATGCCCACCCGTGCCCCACCCTCCTGCGCATGTACGCGTGCTCCACCCATGCTACCCCCATTTTTGGCACACGATGGCACAGTGGCCCATTTTTCACTCTCCCCAGGTTCCAGAGGCTTTCTAGGAGCCTGGGGAGGGCAAAAACAGCCGTCCTCAACACCCCCAGGAGGCCCTTTGGAGGCTGGAAACAGCCCATTTCCCAACTTCCGGTGGGCCCGGAAGGCCCAAAAATCAGCTGGCCAGCGGGCACATGTGTGCTGGAGCTGAGCTAGGGCAACACTTGTGTGCCCTCAGATATGGCTCTGCAGGCCACTTGTGGCACCCATACCATAGGTTCGCCATCACAGATTTAGGGCTTTGAACCCTACTCTGTTTCTGGCTTCTTGCACCCGTGACAGTCTTCAGTTGCCAAGGGTCACAACCGCTAAGAAATCACCTTTTGGTCCTCTTTGATGTCTGTTGCAGATCATTGTAGATGATGATGACAGTAAAATTTGGTCGCTCTACGACGCAGGACCCAGGAACATCCGATGCCCCCTCATATTTCTCCCACCCGTCAGCGGAACGGCGGATGTCTTCTTCCAACAAATTCTTGCCCTTTCTGGATGGGGTTACAGAGTCATTGCTGTGAGTGTCTTCGGACCATCCTGTGTTTCGTTTCTTGAGTTTGCCTTCAAGGCAGGGGCGGAGGCTTGGAGGTGATGCCTTTCCTCCACGTTTATCAGCTGAAAATAGTTCGAAGTTGCAATTGAATTTTCTGTAATGGTACACTGCATCTTTTCCTCTGTTTTTCTTTTCTTTTTAACATTTTAGTTACAGTATCCAGTTTATTGGGAGATCTTTGAATTCTGCGATGGATTCCGGAAGCTATTAGATCATCTACAACTGGATAAAGTTAGTGCTTACAATAAAATGTTAGGTAAAAAGCCTAGAGTTTATTCACGTTCATTGGCTCAACCGAGAGAGAAGCTCCTTAGTCCGTACTGAGTCACTAGTAGATTAATTTTAGGCATTTGTTTCCTTACAAGATTTCTAAACAGTCCCCTGGCTAGGTGATATACAGAGTCAAACACAAATATTAAGAACAGTGGGACCGAAAGCAATTAAAAAATATTAACAATTGTGAAGAAAACTGATGTTGTTTGGGGGAAAAAAAGCGGAATGCCTTGGAATACTTGTTCTGTCTTTCTTGTAACAGACTTAAAACCAAAGACTCGTTTTATAGGGGTATGAAAACAGACGCTTACTTTCAATAGTATTTCAAGCCCAAAACAGCATTCCTCACCTAAAGCAGAGCTATTTTGAGTGGCAAACACGTCCCAAATATTGCAGCTGCCTGCCTTGCATTGGAAACGGGTTTTAAATTTAAGATGCTTTCATTCAAAACATTCTACCTGCCGAGTGGTAGGTTTCAAATTTTTTTTTACTACCGGTTCTGTGGGTGTGGCCTGGCTTGGTGGGTGTGGCAGGGGAAGGATACTGTAAAATCTCCATTCCCTCCCCAATCCAGGGAAAGGTTACTACAAAATCCCCATTTCCTCCCGATCAGCTGGGATTCGAGAGGCAAAGAATAGATGGGAGCAAGGACAGGCAGAATTTTTACTACCGGTTCTCCGAACTATTCAAAATTTCCACTACCTGTTCTCCAGAACTGGTCAGAACCTGCTGAAACCCACCTCTGTACCTGCCCTTAAATTGCATAACGGTTTCACATAGCTTCTGAACTGATGCTTGCATCAATGATTTTTTTTTTAAAAAAAAGCGTACATCGACTTAAAAGGGCATTTATGTAAGATCCAGGGTTTGTTCACTGACAAAAAGGAATATATTTTAACCATGCAGAAGTTGTTTTGTTTCCGGGAGGACCATTCCGTCGGATCATAACTGATAAAACTTCAGAAAATACAAATGGAATGGGAAGAAGCGTTTTTATTGGAAATGGTTCATTTCTGCAGATGGGAGCAAGCCAATAGGAGATGGCAAAGATTATAGAATGAAAATGAGAGATTATTTGGAAAGTCCATTGCCTGAACCTTTAATCTGATCACCGAATTTGCTGTACATGGGGGGTGGGTGGGGTGGGTGTTTCTCCCATCTTGGCCACTTTAAGACTTGTGGACTTTAACTCCCAGAATTCCCAGCCAAAATGGCTGGCTGGGGAATTCTGGAATTCTGGGAGTTGAAGTTCCCAAGTCTTTAAAGTGGCCAAGGTTGGAGATCCCTGCTGTAAATGTTTTTTTGCTTGCCTCTTGGTCTGCCAGTAGGTGGGAAAGGATCTAATTTCCCAAAGGCTTGGAAACGGTAAAATGCGTTCGATAAAAAGAAAAATAATCAAAGGTATTCTTCTTTCATTGTTTTTAATTTTAGGTTCACCTTTTTGGTGCTTCGTTAGGAGGGTTCCTTGCTCAGAAATTTGCCGAGTACACGCACAAATCTCCCCGGGTTCAATCTTTGATTCTGTGCAACTCTTTCAGCGATACCTCGATTTTCAACCAGACGTGGACAGCAAATAGGTGAGACGCCAGTCAATAAATCCGCATTTGCCTTTTTTCTTTTTCTTTTTTAAGAGACAAACCCAGTTAGGCGATTGTCAGAACATCCCAGCTGTGAAGTTTGGAGCTAGGCCAAATGAGGGCGAGAGTCTCTTGGTGGAAGTAGGAAAGACTACTACAAAGGGTTCAGATGCTGTTCCTTTCCTTCCAACACCTCAAGGTGTTTTGAGTTTGAAGCATTTTGCGTGCTTGTCTGTCTCTCCAGGGGTGAAATCCAAATTTTTTTACTACCGGTTCTGTGGGCGTGGCTTGGTGGGCGTGGTGTGGCTTGGTGGGCGCGGCAGGGGAAGGATACTGCAAAATCTCCATTCCCACCCCATTCCAGAGGAAGGATACTGCCAAATCCCCATTCCCTCCTCACTCCTGGGAGAAGGATATTGCCAAATCCCCATTCCCTCCCCACTCTAGGGCCAGCCAGAGGTGGTATTTGCCGGTTCTCCGAACTGCTCAACATTTCTGCTACCGGTTCTCCAGAACCTTTCAGAACCTACTAGATTTCAGCCCTGCATCTCTCCCATTGGGAGACAGTTCTAGGTTGTGTGCTCACTTTTGAAGGCAGAACCTTTGTTTGGGGTCCACGTTCCTTGTGTTGGAATAGACCTTCAGTTTCTCCAGCTCACAAAAGCAGACTTTTGGGATGGCTTCTGTTCTTCGGGAGAGCTGGTGAGTCAGAGGGAATCTACTCTGCAAGCCACATCCATAGATTCTGGTGTCCTGGAGTTTGGTTTGTGGAGCTTGGTTTTTATGGCTTTGTTGTGGCCCGCCAGCCGCCAGCAGATTCGGACAGTGAGGAGGTTGGGGAGGAACATGGGCCAGTCCTGGAGTCTGGGGAAGGCTCTGATGAAGGCTCTGCGTCGGAGGCAGAGAAGGGGCCAGAGCCGTATGCCAGTTATCATCTGCCTTTAAAATTCGAAGTTATGAACTAAAAAAGCTTTGTTACTCAATGGTGATGTTCATGTCGAAGTATGAATCAGCTTCGTTCCCCCCGCCCCGCTGGGAAAACTGATTAATTAGAGGTGATTGGATCTTGTTTCCCATGTTGTATACTCTCAAAGAAAGAAAACCCAAAGTATAAATTCTAATAAACATTTTATTATCAAAGTAAAGTGATATCTCAGAGACGGACAAAAGAGAAAGTAAAGTCAGGAAGTTAGGAAAGAAGATGCGCTATAGCTCAGAAATCACAAGACAGGCTTATCTTAGAGATAAGGTCTCTGGCAAGGCTCAGAATGGAAGCTCAGCTGGCAAATACAAATAACGCAGTGACAGTTCAACATTAAGTATGGTAGTCATTAACACTTGAAATGGCCTAAACTCTAGCAACCTTCTATGTAGGATGTCTTTGTCTACAATAATAGATAGGATAATTTAATAGTCATCTGGGAATTGTTAGAAGATAGACAAATCAGGCTTACTAGCATTGTGAAATCAGGTAAGCGGAGGCTGTGTGCAAAGAGATCTTTTTATGTGTAACTTGACAGTGCAGGGCTTCTCCTGAACTTGGTGCCCTAACTTACCTTTATGTTCCTCTCTCTTTCCAGCTTCTGGTTGTTGCCTGCCTTCATGTTGAAGAAAATTGTCCTTGGGAATTTTGCCTCTGGTCCCGTAGATCCTGAAATGGCTGATGGAATTGATTTCATGGTGGATAGGGTAAAGATCCATAACGGTCAAGTTGGTTGCTTGATGGTGTTCTGACGTTTGTCCAGGAAATAGCAAAATACTGGGTGTTTTGAATCGTCTTTTCCCTTTTTCTGTTCAGTGAGGTTTGTGTGTGTGTATGCGTGCGTGCAGGTAGTCTTCAACTTACAACAGTTCTGTCAGGGTTCCTACTGATGGAACCCAACCCAGCAAGCAACGATCGAAACAATCTGATCTCTTAATGCAGAACTTTATTGAGTACATCATTTTGACACAGAATGAAAGGAAAACCAACTCTGGCTAATTCCTGCGTAATTCAATATACCGTTTTTTTGGAGTATAAGATGCACTGGAGTATAACATGCACCTTAGTTTTTGGGGAGGAAAATAAGAAACTGATTGGCGGGTGGATCGGCTTCCCAGAATACCCCCAGGCAGCTGTTCCTAAAGGTGAATTTTAGCAACAGGTTCATTGGTTGTGAGTTCTGTGCCTTGCTTTTTTTTCTGCCTCTGAAACTTCTGAAACACAGCTTTAGAAAAAAAGCCTCTGTAGCTCTGTTTCAGAGTCTTTTTTTCTGAAGCTCTGTTTGGAGGCTTTTTTTTTTTTGAAGCTCTGTTTCAGAGGCTTTTTTTCTGAAGCTTCGTTTCTGAGGCTTTTTTTCTGAAGCTTTTTTCAGAGGCTTTTTTCAGCCTCTGAAATCTCTGTGTGAGAGGCTGGATGGGGCTACATTCAAAGTATAAGACACACCCAGATTTTCACCCTCTTTTTTGGTCTTATACTCCAAAAAATAATTAAAGTATGGAGTCCTCCCTCCCTCCCTCCAATTACTGCAGGTCACATTGTCCAATTAAGTGTCAAAGTATGATAGCGAGAAGTTGTCTGGAAGGTCTGGCAAACGCCTGCTGAAGTACCTTGGTTCTACAGGCTGAGTACTTGATGGTTGGAATCCAATTCCCCCTTCCCTCCAGCCCCCCAGCCCCCCATAGGTTGTTGGCAAGCTTTGAAGCAGTAAAAGTGAAAGCAGCATGAGTACGTTTCGAATCTTGACAAGTTCATTTAATGACCGTTTGACGTTACAACAGCACTGGAAAAAAGTGGCTTACTGATCGTTTTATTTCTATACCGCCCTTCTCCCGAAGGACTCGGAGTGGTGTACAGCCAAATAAAAACAAAACATATAAACATCATAACTTAAGTTTAAAAACTGTTAAAATTATTATACTTGTGGCCGAAATTGATTAAAATCCAAAAATTTAAAAACACCGAATTAAAACTCAATTTCAAGATAGCCCCTTCTGGCGGAAGAGCAGGGCCTTGAGGGCACAGCGAAAAACTCGTAGGTCGGAGATCGCGCGTATTTCCGGGGGCAGTTCGTTCTTAACCACCATAGCAGCTTCCCCATAGTTACATGATCAGAATCCAGATGCTTGACAACTGGGATCAGGTGATCACTTTTTCTTTTTTTGGTGTGACCTTCTGACAAACGAAGTCCATAGAGAAGCCAGATTCACTCAACAACTACATGTTACTAGCTTAATTGCTTCCGTGATTCATTTAACAACCGTGGCAAGAAAGATGGTAAAATGGGGCAAAACTCCCATTAGCAAATGTCTCACAGAGCAATAGAAATGTTGGGCTCAATTGCAGTCATAACTAGAGGACTACCTGTATGCAGGGGTTGGTTTCAAAAATTTTAATAAGGGGGTTCTTGTGCCCGGTTGCTGGGTGGGTGTGGCCATGGTGGGTGTGGCCTAATCGGCCTCTTGCACCACGGTGGGGGGTGGGGATTTTTGTCCTCCCTGGGCTCTGGAGACTTTTCTCGATCCTCCGGGAGGGTGAAAACGGCCTCCCCAGGTGCCGGAGGCCCTCTTCCCAAACTTCCAGTAGGATTGCTTTTCGCCCTCCCTGAGCCTCCGCACACACCCTGTGCAACCTGCATCCAAAACAGGCTGTGTGCGGACTCCTGGGAGGGGAGGGACAGGGTAGGAGGGGCCAGCCAGGAGTGGGATTTGGGGGTTCTTTGAACCGCACAGAATCTTAGCTAGAGGTTCTCCTGAAGTCCTGCGAACCCCCAGCAGCCCACCCCTGCCTGTATGTACGTACTAGGAGACCTCCAAGATCCCTTCCGACTTTGGTATTCTGTATTCTATTTCTTGGTCGCCAGATTTCAGACCCAAATTGACAGTTGTTCTTTTTTTTTTTTTTTTTTTCCTCTTAATGTTTGACAGCTGGAAAGTTTGGGCCAGAGCGAACTAGCTTCAAGACTCACGCTCAATTGCCAGAATTCCTATGTTGAACCTCATAAGATCCGGGATGTTCCTGTCACCATCATGGACGTGAGCAATCTTGGGCATATTCCTGTAGCTGCTAAGGATGAGATGAAACTGGTTTGGCTGGGTGTTGATTTGTGGGAATCTCCAATCCAGGAGGATCTGTGCCTATGGTAGTTACGCCGGCACCGTTTCCACCATGCCGTGGGACCTTCTGGAATAAAAGGAGAGACCTTCTGCTTCAGGGAAAGACCCTGAGCTCAATGATAAGGGGTGGCAAAACTCAGGCTGATGCTGTTTTTGACTTTTAGGTATTTGATCAGAGTGCCCTGTCTACAGAAGCCAAGGAAGAGATGTATAAATTGTATCCCAACGCCAGGAGAGCTCATCTGAAAACAGGAGGAAATTTTCCATATCTTTGCAGAAGCGCTGAAGTAAACCTTTATATCCAAGTAAGTCCTGCTTATTATTCATTCGTTTGTTTGTTCGTTCATTCGTTCACCCATCCATCCATCCATCCATCCATCCAATTTACTGTATTTTTTGCTCCATAAGACATACTTTTTTGTTTCCCAAAAATGGGTGGAAATGCCTGTGCGTCATACGGAGTGAATATTGCCGAAGCTCCGCCAATCCGCCATCCCCCCAGCCGTTTTTGGCCTCCACGTGCCCCGTTTTTAGCCTTCACGTGTCCCCCTTTCGACCTCCGTGCATCTCATTTTTGGCCTCTGCGTGCCCCGGGATGTGTGGAAGCCAAAAATGGGGTGCACGAAGGTTGAAAACGGGATACGTGAAAGCCAAAAATGGGACATGCGAAAGCTGAAAATGGGCTGTGCGGAGGCCAAAAACGGGAGTGTGTCTTATGGTCAGATGCATCATATGGGGCAAAAAATACGATATATGCCACCCATCTCGCAGTTTAGGCAACTACAACTTTTTCCTCCCTCGTGGGTGACAGTAGAGTCAATGTCAATGTTTTATGGTTTAGAGGGGGAAAAAGGGAATGAATACATTCTACTTTTGTCCCTCTGTCCTATAGATACACTTGCTTCAATTCCATGGGACCAGATATGCTGCTATTGACCCCTCCATGATCAGCGCAGAAGAACTAGAAGTCCAGAAAGCCAACCTCCAATCTAGCAACGAACAAGAACAAGCATCGTAATTGGACGATTGGCCGTTCTTTCATCTGGAGGGCCTCGCCTCTTTTCTTGTTGGCAGATGTCCTACCCAATCACATCTGACCACCTTCTTGTCTTTCTCTTTTCCCACTAAACTGGTTAGAATTGTGTCCTTAAACTCAGCTGGATGGATTTCATTACATGAAATAAGGCTACGGACGCTCGCTCCCATTTCTGTTTCACAAGCTAAGTTTGGATAATAAAAGTTAAGGATGCAACTTTGGAAGACTTGTTAAAAAAAAACAACAAAAAAACAACAACAAAAAAAAAACAAATGCAACTCTCAGAGACAAACTTTTGGTACCAAAGCCTTCATTACTGTGCTCTTACTGAGAATAAATCTTTTTAATATATATATACAAATCTATATCTCCATGCAGAGAGGGGCTACTATGAACAAATTACAAATGCCTGTAAGGTCATTTATAATTTGAATATTTAGTTTTAAACTATGTTGGAAGTGTCAATTTTGCTGTTACATTTCTTTATATGCTGTTGCCGCTTAATGACTTGAAATCAAAGGGGTTTTTTTGTAAAATTAATTTGCTATCGTACTTTGTTTTTGAATAAAATTTTAACTGGCTGTGGGAAGGGCCCCAGTTATTTTGCTATTAAGAATTTGCAAGGTGATAGCTTTGCTTCATCTTTTAAGGTTTGGAGTTTGTAATATCCTGCCTGATCTGGAGCCTTCCAGTTAGATTAGAATTTTGCGAATTTTACAAATACAGAATTTCCAGTTGTGCTCTTTGTAAATCCAGGAGATTAAAATTCATTGAAAGTCGGAGATGGGTTCTTGAGACCTGAAATGATTCAGGTTTTCCACGAAGTGACAGTTTCCAAGTTTTCAGGAACTACAAACAAAACGTAAGAGGGGGCAAAAAAACCATTTATTTGAAAACCAGACGTTTCGACATTGCTTTAAAAATACAAAAACCTTCATGACAAATTTAAGAAAAGTGTACTGTCCTGTAGATAAAACACTGTCGTATCAGCACTGGTGAGAACACTGTTTTGAAGTTAAAAGTGCATATTTGTACAGCTGGAAACTCTGTGTGTGTGTGTGTGTGTGTGTGTGTGTGTGTGTGTGTGTGTGTGTGAGTGAGTGAATGTGAATGAATCCTGGAGCCCGGGGTCCTCTTCAGGATTTTGGGATCAGGACAAATAATGATGGAGGCTGGAAACTGTCCCAGGTTTCTCCCCTGCAATTGGTATCATCCATCACCTGGACCGAAGCGACTTCAAAGGACAGGAAATGACAAAGAACAACTTCCTTTCGACAGAGACGAGCAACCAATGCCCAAAGAAAGTGTGTAATGCACCGCCAGGCACCAATCTTAGAGCTCTATCCTCTCACCCACAGCCTTTTTGGCAGCGTAGGCAAGCTGGTGTGTAAATCTCTTCCTCAAAGGGAAATGACCCAAGGCTGAAAAAGGCCAGGCTCAAGAGGCCCAGCCAGAGGCAGAGAAGCCAGCCACCTACCCTAGCTAGCTCCGTGTGCATAGTTGAGATATCTAAAAATAAAAAATAAAAATAACATGGACCACAAAAAATGTTGGCTGAAACAGTAGAATGGTTTCCCCCTTTGCATCCCTAAGTCACCTAGCGTTAAACGTCATATGGATTGAGCCAGTGGTGGGATTCAGCTGGTTCTCTCCGGTTCGCGCAAACCGGTAGCGACTGCGGGAGGCTCCGCCCACCCACCTGGACATAATGCGCAACTACTGCACATGCGCAGAAGGCTGTGCGCATGCGCAGAGGTGGCGGAAGTGCTCACATTTGCAAACCGGTAGGGAAGGTAAGTGAATCCATCTCTGGATTGTGCCAGCTGTTCTCCCCAGATATGGACATCCAAATTTGGAGTAATGTTCAACAAAAGGATGTGGTGAACTAAGCAGAAGTTGCCAGGTCTCCATAGAGACGTAAGCTGCTGTTATATTAGTGAGACCTTGTGCTGTTGTAGTGTTACACTACACTACAGTGTAGTGCAACTGTAGTGCAACTGTAATTTTGGCTGTTTCCAGAAGAGAGATGTTTCATGATTGTTCACACAGCACCCTGAACCACGTTAGTGAAAGCTAGCAGTAATAAGTGCCTTCCATTCTAACTGCAATCAGATTTAACTACAGTTAAGTTTTGCTCGATGGCTCACCTTGGGTTGGCTTATGGTTCAGTTAATACAGCACATGAGATAATAACTAGGTGGAACGTCCTAATGTGAACTCAAAAAGAGTTCTCAAGACAGATCCATTGCATCTTAAGAGGATCATTCTGCTATAATCTATGATGAGAGGTGGATGTTGTGGAAGAGTTTTCCAAAGGTGTTGGGAGGAAGCGAAAGAAATTAGAAGCAAAAGATGTGAGTTTCTAGGAAATTTTTGAACTGGAAAATTTTCCCATGCAAACGAGCATGATCCCAATTAGCATATACATCTTGATGTATTCCAAGTCTGCACAAGTACCATATTTTTCGGAGTATAAGACGCTCCGGACTATAAGAGGCACCTACCTTTTTTGGTGAGGAAAACAAGAAAAAGAATTCTGCCTCTGCCTCCCAGCAATTTTGCCTTGTTACAGCAAACAGCTTGCTTTACTTTCATTTTCGTTTTCAGCACAGCTTGATTAGCACAAGAAAAAAAAATCTGCTCCCAGCAATTTACCTTCATGCAGCAAGCAGCAGAGGCCCGCGCAGCAATAGGCAATGGCAATCCCTGCAGCCTGAAACAGCTGAGAGTCCGGAGGCGGATCCAACAGTCAATCAACTTGTGCTAATTAGGCTGTGCTGAAGTTGAAATAGGCTGTTTCTGCTTGCTGGAAGGAGGTAAATTTCTGGGAGGCAGAGGCCAAAGGGTGGGGGCCAGTGGGTGGGCAGGGCTACATTTGGTGTATAAGACGCACCCAAATGTTCGCCCCCATTTAGGGAGGAAAAAGGTGTGTTTTATACTCTGAAAAATACGGTATTTGGGCGATGTTATCTGATGGGAGGGAGAGGCATAAAAGTCCCGCTTCTCCATATTTTAGAAGAGTCACTTGAAAAGCAACCATTGCACAACTTTTGAAACTCAAGATTAATCCGAAGTGGAACTGCCAGATTAACCCCTTGACAGAACATTCCAACCATGTGCCTGCCCTACAAAGCATCCTCTTAGGATAAGATGGGGGGTAGATTCCATTGAAGGAAATGCATCTTTAAAGATAAGATTCCCCTCGCACATATGTGCTAGTTGTTCCCGACTCTAGGGGGCAGTGCTCATCTCCGTTTCTAAGCCAAAGAACCAGCGCTGTCTGATGACAATTCCGTGGTCATGTGACCGACATGATTAAACACCGAAGGCACACGGTGCCTTTTCTACTTGCATTTTTTTCATGCTTTCAAACAGCTAGGTTGGCAGAAGCTGGGACAAGTAACGGGAGCTTACCCTGTTACGTGGCACTAGGGATTCGAACCGCTGAACTGCTGATCTTTCAATCAACAAGCTCAGCGTTTTAGCCACCGAGCCACCGCATCCCCTTAGCGCAGCTTTTATGAACTCTTAATTTGAAAACAAAGATAGCAACATGAAGAGGACAGAAACATGTTAACTCTGGACCAAGAAGAGACTGTTAGCAACCAGAGTGATGATCGTCCTTAGCGATTCTGGTATGCAATCTGGTGACTGTGCTGTGAGGCCTAGCTAAGAGTTTTAGAGGCATTAGCTGTGTTATTACAGCACAGAACAACAGGAAGCTGGACGGATGCTGAACCCCCCAGCGTGAAATTTTTCCAATTAAGGACATGTATAAAGGAGTACAAGCCTGCTTTTTGTTGTGACCGTTATTTCAGATATCAAGTCAATGGGATGACCGAGAATCTCCATAAACATTCAATCAATGGGATCGTATGGCAATCATAAGAACAGAGAAAAATCCCTTATAAAGTCAGCTTTAGATCTTATCTCAGACCTTCGGAGTGGGGTGGGGGAAAAGAATAAAATATGTCCCCTTTTCTCCAACTGTGGTCCTACGGACGCATTGCTGTGATTGAGAGTCTGCCCATAAGATGGTTTACGTGGACCTGACCTGGATTGGAAAGGTTGCCATTCAAGATGGCAAGAAGCCCTTGGAAATGGTTGCCCTTTGGATGCAACTTCTGAAAGAAACCTCTGGCAGAGTCGCATGGAGCCATGTTTTGAAGCACCTCAGACCTCACATTGCTGAACACCTGCGTGGAGATGCGGGCGAATCTGCATTCGCTTGTTTCCGGATACTTTCTGTCGGAAGAGAAAACATGGATGTGTCTAAGCTTTGACTTGATAGCAATAGCGCTTATATAATATATATAATAGCGCTTTTATACTATATATATATATGAGTCTTCTTATATACCGCTTCCCAGGGCTTTACAGCCCTCTCTGGGTGGTTTACAGAGTCAGCGTATGTCCCCTAACAATCTGGGTCCTCATTTTACCCACCTTGGAAGGGATGGAAGGCTGAGTCAACTTTGAGCCTGGTGAGATTTGATCTGCCAAATTGCAAGCAGACGGCAGGCAGCAGTCAACAGAAGTAGCCTGAAGTTCTGCATTCTAACCATTGCGCCACCACAGCTCTGATCCTGGGCTGAACCAGCTCAATAGACCAAAGGGAAGGGCCAAGGAGTCACCCTACCTGCTAAGTCGCTCCTCCCGATGCTGACCAGCCCTTCATACAATCCTTTGATTGGATTTTCTCCTGCCATGATGATGCCATGAAGCCATATCAGCAGCATCCGATGGCCATGTTCTCGGTAGCTTTTGGTGCCTGGCAAAAAAGGAAGAACACGGATGAAGTGAGATATTTCAAGACTATGGATGCCATAATGATATCACGTGTCATGACATCATCATCAACAAATGACACAAACGATGTCACTTCATGATGTACTGTAGGCAGTTTGATTGATGACATCATGACATCACCTTTCCGTGATGTCTAAGTGCCTAGAGGTGGTGCGGGTCTGGATGGGTAGGAACAGGCTCAGACTCAACCCCTCCATGACAGAGTGGCTGTGGATGCCAGCATCTCATGCTCTAGAATCCCCATCACTTCTGATGGGAGGGGAGTGCCTGGCTTCCCCGGAAAGGGTTCATAATTTTGGCGTCCTCCTTGATTCACAGCTGTCCTTGGTGGACCATCTGATGGCCATGATAAGGGGGCCTTTTGCACAGGTTCACCTGGTGCGCCAGTTGCGCCCTTTCCTGAACAGGGATGCCTTCCGTACGGTCACTCATGCTCTCATTATTTCTTGGCTGGATTACTGCAATGCCCTCTACATGGGGCTGCCCTTGGGGTGCACCCGGAGGCTCCAACTGGTCCAGAATGCGGCCGCGCGGGTGGTTACGGGTGCTTCCCGTTTCTCCCATATAACACCATTATAGAGCCTTTATGTCATGCTCATAAAACAAGCTTAAGCAAGTCAGGTGAAGTTCTGTTGAGTTACATATAGCCTGCTATGCTTGGTAATCTTGGTAGCAGGATCATCCGTGAGGATTTGTGTGCCCAAATATGTGAAGATGGCAGCTGCAAGTATGAAATCAAAGTACTTCTTTTATATGCATGCCACACCATTTTGACTTTTTTGGCTCCTCCTGGCTGATGCCCATGGCTTTTTTTTTTCTTCCTGGTTTAAAATACTGTGTAAATCCAGTTCAGTAGATAAGTATAGCAATAGCAATAGGCCTTAGAGTTATATACCGCTTCACAGTGCTTTACAGTCCTCTCTAAGCGGTTTACAAAGTCAGCATATTGCCCCCAACAAACTGGGTCCTCATTTTACCGACCTCGGAAGGATGAAAGACTGAGTCAACCTTGAGCTGGTCAGGATCGAACTCCTGGTGGGTGGGCACAGTTTGCCTGCCATTCTAACCACCACACCACCAGGGCTTCTAATAGCACTAGCAATAGCACTTAGACCAAGGGTAAGTTCTGTTTACCTTTACTACCGGTTTGCAATAGGATCGCGCCCGCATGCTCACTTCTGTGCATGCGCAGATCGCTTCTGATGACGTCAGGGTCAGTGGGCGGAGCCTCCCACTGATTTTACTACCGGTTCTATAGAACCGGTCCGAACCGGGGGCAACCCACCACTGACTTATATACTGCTTCACAGTGCTTTACAGCCCTCTCTAAGCAGTTTATAGAGTCAGCATATTGCCCCCAACAATCTGGGCCCTCATTTTACTCACCTCAAAGGATGGAAGGCTGAGTCAACCTTAAGGTGGTCAGGATCGAACTCCAGACTGTGGGAAAAGTTAGTCTGTAATACTTCATTCTAACAACTGCACCACAACGGCTGTTTGGTGTATATTGGGAAATATATCGTGTAAGCCCCGAATACAATAACCAAGTTATTGATGGTGCATGAATATAAGTATGCTCTGTGTGCGTGTGTGTATATCTTACCTATGCAAAGTTTTTTCGCTCTCTCTCTCAAGCTTCCTCTAGTTTAGAAAGTTGAGTCATAGGCAGCTAGGTTCTGCATAGAACTAACTGATTTAGAACAGTGTTTTCAAATCTCAATAGTCAAGTCAAGTTGATATATAGGTTTTTGTGCTGTTGTAGAGAGCCAATATTGTGTCGTATTTAAGCATCAGGCTAGAATGAACTCACCAGGAAACAGTGAATTTTAGTCTCGTTCTGGGCACCAAGTTAGCTGTGTAACCTTGGGCCAGTTCCTCTCTTCAGACCCAGGAATTACTTAAGGGGAAGTGGCAAACTACTTCTGAAAAACCTTGCCAAAGAAAACTGCAAGGACTTGTCCAGGCGACCTCTGAGAATTAGACATGATTTAACAGAGGAATAAAACTGCTGTAAGAATACATAAGAATATGTAAGAATAAGGAACGCCAAGGCTCAGTGGCTAAGATGCTGAGTTTGTTGATCGGAGATCAGCGGTTTGAATCCCTAGTGCCACGTAATGGGGTGAGCTCCTGTTCCTTGTCCCAGCTTCTGCCAACCTAGCAGTTCGAAAGCATGTTAAAAATGCAAGTAGAAAAATAGGGACCACCTTTGGTGGGAAGGTAACAGCGTTCCATGCGCTTTTGGCATTGAGTCATGCCGGCCACATGACCACGGAGACGTCTTCAGACAGCACTGGCTCTTCGGCTTTGAAACAGAGATGAGCCACCGCCCCCTAGAGTCGGGAATGACTAGCACATATGTGCGAGGGGAACCTTTACCTTTACCTTTAAGAACACATCTGATTTCAGAAGAATTTTTTATCCTGTGAAGGGGCCTCATTGTAAATACACTGAAAATCCCAACAAACGGAAAGGGAAAAGACCGGATAGTTTGCATTTTGATGACTAGAACCGAGTAAATAGGCACTGGCTGTTTTCAGATACAGCCTCTAGGCTAACAAATTGTGTTATATATTTTAAGAAAAAGCTTCTGCCTTTTAATAAAATGGAATAGTTTGAAAAGGTGCCGCTAGGGACCAACATAGCTGTCCTCCTACAGTGTCTTTGAGTATGTCACTGCTCAAGGCTTTTGCTGAATTGCCAATGTTTGAAATCTTTTTAATTTGTTGTAACTGTTCTCAATTGTTGTCCATTGGGGATTTATTATTTTTTTTTAACACTGAAAAGAATTTTCTGGCTTGCATTGGAGATGATGAAGGGGGTACAGTAGTAATACTGCTTCCCCAGAAGGTTAGGCTGGGCTCGCTCACTGATGCAGCCCTATTTCTCTTTAAAAAGCTGTCTGGGGTTGCACAGAACCTGGGGGTTGGGGAGAACAGAAAATCCAATTCAAATATGCTTCATCCAGCTTTTTTCAACATGAATAGCCGGTCACAGCTGAGCCAGCTATCTCTAATATGGGCTGGATGGCAGCCAAGTTAGAGAAATACTGGCTAGCAAAGCGGTTTTCGATTTTTAATTCTTCTTTTTTCTCGCAAATCGCTTCTTAGTTTGGTCTCCTCTCTCAGGAACAGACGCATCGTTCATATTTCATGAGATGTTTTCCTCCAGTGCTGGTCTCACAGTCAAAACGCTAATCTTGCATTTTTAAAACCAAGGGCTACAGCTATTTTAGCCTGTCTGAAAGATCCTAGAACAGTGATGGCTAACTTTTTCCAGACTGAGTTGTCCAAAGCGTGCGCACCTGAACCTGCAAAATGCAATATGCATGCAGGTCCCATGAATGCGTCCCCCGCATGCTCCTGTTCTGCCCCAGCTACAGACCCCAAAGAATGCAGCACACACAGTCTGTACAAACCTTAGTTTACTAAATTAAATCAGTCTTTTTCAAATAAAGGCTGTTAATTAACTTTCTTAACAGCCTACAAGAATCCAAAGAATAAATAATCGTAATCTTACTATGGTTGGCAGAAAGCCCAGAAGCAATTTGCAGAGAACTAAGATCAGGACACAAAGGAAAGTGAACGAAGTTGTTCCCTGCAAATTGCTTCAGTCGTCGTCCTTCCTTAAATAGGCTAAGGGAGTGGCCAATTAGCCCCAAGCCTTACTCTCGAGGAAACCTCCTCCTTTTGGCAGCTCTGTGCACCCGTGCCTCAAGAAGAGACTCCTCTTCTTCCTCTTCACTTATGGGAGCTTCTGGAGGTTCTGAAGGCCCTGGCTGAGTCCCTGCCTCTGGCACCACATCTTCTCCAGTCTCCTCATTGTCTGATTCGAGTGCCAGCTGCACGGGCTGCTGGCGCAGCACCACACTAGCTTTCTCGCTGTTGGAATCAGCTACTAGCTGCACAGGTCGCTGATGGGCCACAACAGCACCCCACCTCCTGCATGCATGTGCCCCCATACATCCCCGACTCTTGCACATGCATGGCAGAGACCCAAAGACCATCTGGCCGGCGTACGCATGCGCGGTGGAGCTAAACTGGGGCGACGGCTCGCATGCCCACAGAGAGGGCGTTGCATGCCACCTTTGGCACATGTGTCATAGGTTCACCATCATGGCCCTAGAAGGAGTATCGAGAAGAGCAACAAAGATGATGGAGGCTAAGCCATCGGATGAAGGATTGAAGAACCTGGGCATGACTAGTCTAACGAAGAAAAGGACTAGGGAAGATCTGATAGTTATCTCCCAATATTTAAGGGGCTGTCACAAAGAAGAGGCAGTCCACTTATTCTCCAAAGCACCTGAGGGCAGAAGAAGAAGTAACAGGTGGAAGATCATTAAGAGAGAGAACCAATCTAGAACTAAGGAGAAAGTTCTTGACAGTGAGAACAATGAATCTGTGGAACCGCTTCCTCTAGAAGTTGTGGGTGCTCCAATACCAGAAATTTCCAAGAAGAAACTGGAATAGTATAGGATCTCCTGCTTCAGCAAGAGGTTGGATTAGAAGACCTCCAAGGTCGTTTTCAACCTTATTATTCTATGTTCTAAGAAAGTTAGACCCAGTGGTGAAATCCACTTACCGTTGCTACCAGTTTGGGAACGGGAGCATGCACACTATACACGCATGCGGCTCAGGGGTGGTTCTACTTACCTTCACTACCGGTTTGCAGCAGGGGCACTACCGGTTTGCAAGCGCAGAAGCTTCTCTGCATGTGCAGAAGTATTTTGTTGACATCAGAGTCGGTGGGCGGAGCCTCCCACCAGTTTTACTATAGAACCGGTGCTAACCGGGGGCAACCCACCAATGATGCGCCTCTTCTGCACATGGGCAGGGCCATCTGCACATGCACAGAGGGTAAAAACAGGACATAATGACGTCCTGGTGGGTGGGCGGAGCCTCCTGCTGCCAGTGGTACCGGTTCTCATGAGCCGGATGGAACCAGCCGGATGGAACCGCTGGTTAGACCCCCGTCATAATACAGGTGGTCCTGGACTTATAACTATTTGTTTAGTGATAGTTGAAAGTTATAACGGCACTGAAAAAAGTCACTCATGATCAGTCCTTGGATTGTTGCAGCATCTCCAGAGTCACGAGATCGACATTCGGGGCCATGGCAACCAGCATGTTTATAAGGTTTACAGCATCCAAGACCAATTGTGACCTTCTCAGATGGTTTCCAGCAAGCGAAGTCAATGGGTGAAGCATGATTCGCTTGACTGAAATGATTAGCTTAACAATCGTGGCAATTATTATTATTATTATTTTTTGTAAAATCAGATATGACTTACTTAGTGTCCTCCTTGATTAGCAGTGGGAATTCTGGTCCCAGTTGTGCTTGTAAGTCGAGGACTTTCTATAGACCTGATCTTGGGCTAAGCACATGGCATCCTTCTCATATGTTCAGGAACCACTGGAATGGAGATCTCAGTTCCTGATCCCCGGTCTCCTACTCAGGGATGGGCTTCAAAAATTTTAGCAAGGGGTTTTCTGCTCAGTTGCTGGGTGGGGTAGCCATGGTGGGCGTGGCCTAGTCGGCCACCTGCACCATGGCAAGGAGGAGCGTTTTTGCCCTCCCTGGGCTCCGGAGGCTTCTCTTGAGCCTCTGGGAGGGTGAAAATGGCCTCCCCAGACTCCGGAGGCCTGAATTTCCAGTAGGCCCATTTTTCGCTCCACACACGCCCTGCACTTATCTGCATCCAAAACAGGCCACATTGGGAAACCTGGGAGGGGAGGGGAGGGGTCGGCAGGCCAGCCAGGAGTGAGATTTGTGGGTTCTTTGAACTGCACAGAATCTTAGCTAGAGGTTCTCCTGAACCCCTGCGAACTCCCAACAGCCCACCCCTGCTTCTACTCCTACTCAGCAGCAGCTGGGAAGAAGGCCACCTATGTCACCTACCTGTCCACTGGTGTTCAATTGCCCGGATGTGCGCCTCCGTGAATTTCCAATAATGTGCAAGTTTCTTCCACTCATTGGCCTTGAGGTATTTGGTTGCAAGCCGCCACAACACCGAACGGATATGTTGCGTTTCCAGCCGATGGTCTTGCTTGAAAGTTAAACGCTCAGTTATCCAGGAATCAGAGTCGCTGTTGAGGTTATCCTGAGAAAAAAAGATCACAATTTCCTTCACGGTTCATGTTACGAACCCAGATCTTGTGGTTATTCAATAAATCATGGTTAAAACTCCCCAAGCTTAGTGTAATGATTGAGTACAATTCCTTAGTATCAGTGTCTTGTCGGGTGAGATTTAATTCCTGTAACTCTCTTCTATAGGGGAGAAATGGAGGAGCCGTGAGGTAAATCACCCCCACAAATCCAAACATGGAATAGGTTATAATCCTTATTAACTGACTTCTAATTTTTCATCTACCTCTGGGCAGTACACAAACCTGGTTTGCTGTGGTTCATTTAACCCAGTTTTTCCCAACCTTGGCAACTCTAGCTGTGTGGACTTCAATTCCCAGCTGGCTGGTGAAATCTGGGACATCCACACGGCTTAAAGTTGCCAAGGTTGAGAAATACCGATTTAACCACTAGGTAGGTAGGGTTTACATCGAAACCAGTAAACAATGAATTATGATTCAACATACCCTGAGGGCTCAGTTCACACAATGTCCTAAACTCAAATTCCACAAACCAAAATATGTTTGGCTCTGCAACCCAACAAGACAGATACAGACTTCAAAGCATAATTAGAACTGTAGAAAAAACAATGGCTACCAACCTGCCTTCCATGGAGGACCTGTATACTGCACGAGTCAAAAAGAGGGCTGTGAAAATATTTACAAACCTCTTGCATCCTGGACATAAACGGTTTCAACTCCTGCCGTCAAAACGACGCTATAGAGCACTCCACACCAGAACAACTAGACACAAGGACAGTTTTTTCCCCAACGCCATCACTCTGCTAAACAAATAATTCCCTCAACACAGTCAAACTATTCACTAAGGCTGAATTACTATTAATCTTTTCATCATTCCTATCACCCATCTCCTCCCACTTATGACTGTATGACTGTAAATTTGTTGCTTGTATTCTTACGATTTATATTGATATTGTTTTCTGATTGCTTATTTGTACCCTATGACTATCATTAAGTGTTGTACCTTATGATTCTTGATGAACATATCTTTTATTTTATGTATACTGAGAGTGCATGCACCAAGACAAATTCCTTGTCCAATCACACTTGGCCAATGAAAAATTTCTATTCTATTCTATTCTATTCTATTCTATTCTATTCTATTCTATTCTATTCTATTCTATTCTATTCTATTCTATTCTATTCTATTCTATTCCATTCCATTCCATTCCATTCCATTCCAAAGACAAATTCTTTGTGTGTCCAATCACACTTGGCCACTAAAGAATTCTGTTCTGTTCTGTTCTGTTCTGTTCTGTTCTGTTCTGTTCTGTTCTGTTCTACCCTACCCTACCCTACCCTACCCTACCCTATTCTACTCTATTCTATTCTATTCTACTGTAATTTTCTCTACTCTACTCTATTCTATATGGATTAGAGTACCAACCATAACCATTTAATGTGGCAGCCACAGAGAGACTGACATGGACCATAAAGAGAGGATGCCTCCTGCCACTGCTTTTTTTTTTTTTTTTTGCTATCACATCCTTTCTCTTTCCTTCTAAAACCTCCTGGCCTTCAGTCCTCAGATCTCTCTTATCCGGTTGCTCATTATCCTGCATTTCATCTACCAGAACGTACTACTTGGTGGAGTCTTTAGTGCTCTCCAAGGTTGGTTGTTTTCTTGAAGACATTTCATTACCATACTAGGTAACATCATCAGTGCCAGTAGGAAGTGGTGTTTACTAAGCAATCAACATCCTGATGAGCAGAAATTAACACCAAGATTCACATTAGATCAACAATCAAGAAGCCAACAATATCCCAATCAAGGAACTGCCAGCTCAGACAAACACACTAACAGTAAACAACAGCACAACCAAAGAGCCACCAAATCCATTCCCACCATCACTGCCAGGGCGAGCCTTTTGCATATAAAAATAAGAATTAACCCTTCTCCTGTCTAGTACTGATGATGTTAGCTAGATGGGTCATGAAATGTCTGCAAGACATTCTGGTCTGCAACCATTCCATGGTTCTCTCAGAGAGAACTATGGACTCCAGAGTTCAACCCTGAGCTACTAATATTCTATTCTCTCTTACTATTCCATTTGATGAAAACAAAGTGGTTTTCAAAAAAACAATTCGAAGGAAAGAGGATAATGGTAAAATACCCCAGGAAGGTGCTGTATGTTCTTGCAGCTATTTATCATCAACGTGGACACACGATGCATGTCCAATCGATGTCCTATCTATTATTGGCCATCCTCTCCCCACTCTTCTGTGGTCTCTCTGGCTTCTCATATTTCCCTCACATTTTATTGGATCACTAGCTCGATACCCGTCCTCCACCTCCAAACTATGCAATCGGGCTTGATAAATTGACATTTAAAGCTTAAAAATTAATGAGTAATTAGATCGGCCTCTCCTCTCCCCTTCTCTCCCTCAGGCTTTCCCCACAGAAGCCTCTCCTATCCCCCTTCTCTCCCTCAGGCGTGCCCCACAGAAACCTCTCCTATCTTATCCCCTTCTCTCCCTTTCAGGTGGGGGGTAGAATGTCTAAACTCCCAGCCCGCAGGCTGGATGAGTCACGCGCTGGCCACACCCATGCCCAAGTGGCAGTTGGAACAGAGTTCTTTTCAGGTGGGAAGGGAGAGTAGAACATCTAACTCCTTATCATCAGAGCATGTTAATAATAAGAAATACCAATGATCTGATGGTCATTTCAAAAAATTCTTTCTTAGCGAGCACCTAGAAGCCAAAAGGACCATACGTGCAAAAATTTCAAGTTTGTATGCTTTATGGTTCTGGAGATTTTGTGATGATGCATGAGTAGTATTTCGCTTTTATATATATAGATTTTGTGGCCTTCCCAGAGGTATTTAAATGAGATGGGAAGCCATACAGCTCAATCAATCAATCAATCAATCAATCAAATCCCTGGGCTTTTCCCAATAGCAGCATGATTGTTGCCACAAAGAGATTTCTGCCCTTGAGAAACAATTGCAGGGTTTTGGTTTCCTCTGGAGAAATTCTCCCAGTTTTGACTGAAAATTTCAACGAGTTCTTTGCATCTGACTGCATCCCACAGCTACAACTTCCTGTTTCCCTGGGTTTTTTTCCCCTCTGCACAATTAGCTGCTTATCTTTATTGCCGAAAACTATTTCGTGCTCTTCCCCTTCCGCCCAATTAACTTCTTTCCATTTGGGGCCCTGTATTTCCTCAGCCCCCAACTTCCTTCACCTCGTTCAGTCACCTCAGAGCCACAAAGCCCACTTACTTTCTCCCACTTGTAAAACCTGTCCGCTTTGATGATCATATCAGCCAAACTGATGTGGTTCCCACGAGCAGCTACGTCCAGAGATGTTTTTCCTTGCTGCAGAAAAAAAAAAAAAAATACCCTGAGTTGAACAGGACAAAATTTTAGGGCTTTTTAAAATTAAAGGGCAGCCAATATTTAACTCTTGCCATATCATGATTGTGCTTACTCCAGTGATCGATGGATAACCATCGCAGCATCTTTAGTAAAGATTTCATTTTGCCTGACAAAAAGGAAAACGGAATCGCATTTTTGTAGCTGATGCAGTGTAGATTATTAGATACCGAATTTATACTGTGATTTTTAAAGCATGGAGGAATTTGCAAGCGTTTTATATTTTATTGTCAAGCTGAATGTCTATAGAGATTCTCAATCATCCAGATCATGGTTATCCTAAAGGTGCTTTTTCCAAAAGGCAACTGGACTCTCTTGGGTTTTTTCCTTGGAAAAGTTTTAGCTTCTCATCCAAGAAGCTTCTTCAGTTCTGACTGACTGGTGGGGAGAGGAAAAATTTCACGTTAATGAGCAGATGACTGCAAAGAATATAAATCCTTCCATTCCCCACCAGTCAGTTAGAACTGAAGAAGGTTCTTGGAGGAGAAACAAAATGTTTTCAAGGGAAAAATAAATACCAAGAAAGTCTGATTGCTTTTTGGAAAAGCACCTTTAGGACTGTTGAGCTGAATATTTGGAAGCCAGATTCAGTAAAACTCTAATATCACAGAGGATAAAATACTAAAATATCCATATGGACGGGTTTCCAGTCCAACCTGTATCGAAAATTCCCTGCCGTTGAAGCAAATAACACTTGATATGATCCATTCTGGGTTCGCTCAGATTTGGTACTACCGGTTCTGTGGCCATGGCTTGGTGGGGTGGGGGAGTTAATGTGACTGGGTGGGTGTGGCCAACTTTTTTTTTTTACTTTCAAAAGCATTTTTTCTACAACCTCTTCAGCCGAAAAAAAAGAAAAAAATGCTTTTAAAAGCCTCTGACGATCCCAGCTGAGCCGTATAATCATCAGAGGCTTTTTTTTCCTTTTAAAAGCATTTTTTTTTTTTGGCCAAAGAAAAAAAAGTTTTTTAAAAAAGCGGCTCAGCTGGGCATGTGGGGGGGAGCAGGGATTTTTGCTACTGATTCTCCGAACCACCCACCACCATCGCTACCAGATCGGGCGATCTGGTCCGAACCGGGAGCATTTCACCCCTGACTACCACCCCTAGCATGAAGCTTAGGGGCATCTACTACCTAATGCCCTGAAGGAGAGTGCTATTTTTTTAAACAGTTTATTTATATATTTTCACATTACATATATAAGTGCTTAGTGAACAGCCTATTGTCTGGATCAATTTTTTAATATACAATAATACTTTTTCCATTCCTAATTTCTACCTCTACTATCCAACCATTTTCTTCTTCTTTTTTTGTTTTTTTAGTGTCAATCTGTCCATTTCTGCACAATCTAAAAAAATTTTAATTACATCATCCTCTGTAGGTGTTTCCTTATTTTTCAGTACTGTGCAAATACAATTCTTGCTGCTGTCAAGACATGTAATATTAAGTATAAGGTCCCTTTGTCATACTTTTCAGATATTATCCCTAGCAAAAATATTT
Organism: Masticophis lateralis; assembly: GCA_030761175.1. Lineage (NCBI taxonomy): Eukaryota > Metazoa > Chordata > Lepidosauria > Squamata > Colubridae > Masticophis > Masticophis lateralis. The sequence continues at coordinate 16,921,638 of JAUDYJ010000012.1, read as the reverse complement.
CTGTTTTATAATCTATATATTGTTTACAGGAGGGTGCTATTTTGACTGTCTTAAGTAAGAGCATCAGGGACTAGGCCATCTGAATTTCTAGGAATAAGAAATATAATGGGAACAGGGTGTGCACTGAAAAAAATTGTTTTTGTAGATCAAATGCATTACTATTAATCTTCTCATCGTTCCTATCCCCCATCTCCTCCCACTTATGACTGTATGACTGTAACCTTGTTGCTGGTATCCTTAAGATTTATATTGATTGTTTTCTAGTATGATTCGATTGCTTATTTGTACCCTATGACTATCATTAAGTACTGTACCTTACGATTCTTGACGAATATATCTTTTCTTTTTATGTACACTGAGAGCATATGCACCAAAGACAAATTCCTTGTGTGTCCAACACTTGGCCAACAAAGAATTGTATTGTATTCTTCTATTCTATTCTAGATCAAATGCAGGATGCATAAGGTAAGTTCCTTTTAAAATATCCTCTGTGCATTCCCAAGCTAAAACCCCGTGGCTACAGCTGGCACAGGTTTGCAAAGAGGTAAGATTTCATGCGTACAGATAGTGGCAAGACAGCGGCATTACCTTATCAGTTAATTTTAAATTCACCCCAGCCATGAGGATCAACTCAGCAATATCTTGCCTTCCATGCTCTGCAGCAATATGAAGAGGACTCTGTCGCCTCTGGAGGCAAAAAAGGAGAATCAGAAATCGGCACTGCGAAGAATTTGGGAGAAGCATCCGTTCTTTAGCCTTGAGATAAACCCCTTTTTGGAAACTAGTTAAAACCTTTTCCTGTAGCTTCAAGGAGGCCTTCTCTTCCATCATTGGCACCTCATGGGGACAAGAAGCTCCAGCAGGAGGGAGCCAACTGACTCAAAGGGATAGATAAGAGATAAGTAGCCTTTACTATCATTTTTCTGTGTACACAATGGCACACATTAAAATGAAATTCCAATGCCAAGAAAGAAAGAAAGAAAGAAAGAAAGAAAGAAAGAAAGAAAGAAAGAAAGAAAGAAAGAAAGAAAGAAAGAAAAAAAAAAAACCCGCCCACCAATGTCAGCATCCCAAGGATAACAGTAATATAATAACAGTAGCATTAGTATCCAAAAGTGGCAAGTTATACAAAATGACAACAAAACTTACACATGCACACTGATCACAGTCTATCTTGAATACATAGCGGAAAAATCTTGTTAGGTGGCCCCCAATGCCAGCTCCCAATTCCTGCTGAATTTCACCCCAGAAATGAGAGACCCCTGCAATAATTCCTTGGACTTTGGGGCAGGTGCCTGAACTCAAAGGGAATTTTTCTCCAACTTGGATTGCACAACAAGGATGCGCTAAGACAAAAAGAGCTACAGGTATAAAAGTATGTATGTATGTATGTATGTATGTACCGTGTTTTCCCCAAAATAAAACCCTGTCTTATATTTTTATGAACCAAAAAATAAGCACTTGGCCTTATTTTCGGGGAGGTCTTATTATTTTGGGGTGCATGGAGGAAACTAGAGGAAATGGCGGGGACCGGCTGCCCATGCATTTAAATATTTTCGGGGAGGGTTTATTTTCAGGGGAGAGCTTATTTTAGTGCATGCACTCAAAAGCCTGATTGGGCTTATTATCAGGGGATGTCTTATTTTAGGGGAAACAGGATATGTATGTATGTATATATGTATCTATTTGTATTTAGCATTTATGAACTGCCCATTTCTCTCAAAGAAAGAGATCTTATTTAGAGATTTAATTAATTAACTGTTCAATATTCCACTGTTATTATTTTTATAATGGCGGCTAACTTATTTAATATTCCCTTCTCCTCCTGACTGCTCTTTAGAAGACCAGATCCTGAAGATGAAACTCAAATCCTTTGGCTACCTAATGAGAAGGAAGGACTCACTGGAGAAGAGCCGAATGCTGGGAAAGATGGAGGGCAAAAAAAGAAGAAGGGGATGATAAGAGAATGAGGTGGCTGGATGGAGTCACTGAAGCAGTCAGTGGGAGATTAAATGGACTCCAGTGGATGATAGAGGACAGGAAGGCCTGGAGGAATGTTGTCCATGGGGTTGCGATGGGTCGGACACCACTTCACAACTAACAACAACTCCTCCTTTTGTCTTTACAGCAACAAAAACAATCCTGTGAGGTGAGTTGGGAGGAGAAAGAGGGACTGGCCCAAAGGCACACAGCCAGCTTTCATGCCCAAGGCAAGACTAAATCTCCCAGACTCCCGGTTTCAAACCTGATGCCTGAACTATCAGACAAAGAATTCCAGCAAATGAACTTAATTTTCAGTTTACAACCAATGGCATAGAGCTCCAAGAATATTCAACCAAGCAATGCCATCTGCAAAGACCCAGGAAGTGCCCTTTCTCTTGTCATGGCATCTGCCTTCTGGAATGAGATCCCCTTGAGATCCAGATGGATCCTGCTCAGATGGCATTATCTTCTCCCAGACATTCATTTAAGGTGACTGTGCTATTATCTCTGTATGTTTGTTGGGTTGTTGGCCGGAATTGCCATTTCGTTCTCAATTTTTTCCTTGCCGTGTCTTTAACTTGCTTTTTTTTTCTTTCTTTCCCTGTTCATATTAAATGTTATCCTCTTTATGTCCCGAGCTGCCCAGAGATGTTCTGGAGTGGAGCAGTGACTAAATCGAATAAATAATTTAAGTAAAAGAAATGAAAGTGGTGCAGCGCTGAGGATTTGAAGAGAAGAGTTATGCTTCAAAGTGCACAGAAGCACACACACTGTCCCTTAAACCAAGTGTCTCCTTTCCCACAATTGCTTCGACCACATTAAAATGCCAACAATTAAGAGCTTGAGTGGGGCGGTGGCCTAGAGGTGGAGCTCTCGCCTCACAATCAGGAGGCTGTGAGTTCGATCCTAGGTCGAGGCAGATATTTCTCTCTCTGGGCACACTGGAGAATATATCTGCTGGAAAAAAAAACCTCCGCCATGGCGACAGGAAGAGTATCCGGCCAATAAGCACTCAGCTCCATTCAGTTGCCCGGACTCCATTAGATCTTAAACACATTAATCATCATAGTTTAAAAAGTCTTACATTATCAGGTACATCAAGGTCACATTCAGCATCAATGAGAAGTTTGACAATGGATGGGTGGTTCTGTAGCACCGCAATGTGCATAGCTGATGCATTTTGCTGTGGCGGGAAGAAAAGCAATGTTAATACTTGGAGCATTGAGAAAATCTAGGCTTCAAAGTTGCATTCTGCCGATTGGAAAAACCCATACCGGAACTTCATGCAAGTTGCCGTTATTTGCTGACCTTGGTTGCATAATGTAGGTAGTCCTTGACTTACAACAGTTTATTTACTGACCTCTCGAACTTACAATGGCACTGAAAAAATGACTTACAGCTATTTTTCACACTTATGACTGGTGCAGCCTCCCCATGGACACGTGATCAAAATTTGAATACCGTGTTTCCCCGAAAACAAGACCCTATCTTATATTTTTTTTGAACCCCGATATAGGCAATTGGCCTTATTTTTGGGGAGATCTTATTATTTTGGGGCACGTGGAGCAAGACGGGGCTCTTCTTGCCGTCTTACCTGATTTCCAGCTCTGTCTCCCTAATCCTAACCAGAGAAAATGGTGGGGACCAGCATATCAATGTAAAGATTTTAATTGGTTTTAAATGTGGGATTTTAAATTTGGGGGTTTTATATCTGAGCCAAATTATTTAATAATTTTAATTTTTAAATTTTGTCTGTCTTTGTGCTTTTAATTAGGCTGTACACTGCCCTGAGTCCTTCGGGAGAAGGGTGGTATAGAAATAAAATTACTATTATTATTATTATTATTATTATTATTATTATTATTATTATTATTATCAACATCAACATCGGAGGGCTTATTATCGGGAGGGCTTATTTTCAAGGAAACATAGTATTTGGTAAATGGTTCATATTATTTATGGCGGTTGCCATGTCCCAGGATTATGTGATCACTTTTTGCGGCCTTCTGACAAGCAAAGTCAGTGGGGAAGCCGGATTCACTTAACAACCGTGTTATTGTCTTAACAACGTCAGTGATTCACTTAATAAATATGGCAAGAAAAACTGCCAAATGGGGGCAAACCTCACCTAACAAATGTCTCGCTTAGCAACAGAAATTTGGGGCTCAATAATGGCCGTACGGAGTATCTGGCTTTCAGATTGCTGCTTAAAGACAAAGAGTTGGCCATCCTTAGCTTAACCCAGCCCTTCCAATTTCTTCCTCTTGTTTTGTCCATTGGTCTCTTATCCTTTTCATACTGGCAAGACTAAAACAGGGCAAAATTCACTTAATAACTGTCATGCTTAGCAAAAGAAATTTTGGGTGCCATTGTGGTCCTAAGTAGAGGACTATCTATACATTCTTCTTGGCCATGGGGAGAAAACAGACCCAGATGACTAATTCAGAAGACTCAGCATTAATCCCAAAGTACCATATTTTTCAGAGTATAAGACGCAGCTTAGTTTTTGGGAAGGAAAATAGGAAAAAAAAATCTGCCTACCAAGTATTCATCTGGCTAGCATCCTTAGTCTGGTCAGCTTCAGCACATTAGTTTGCTGGTTTTTATCCCCTGCTTGGGGATAAAAAACAGCTTCTAAAGCACAACCGATCTTTGGAGAGAGAAGCAATGAGAAAAGCAGGCAAACCACGGAGATCGCTTCACTCGCTAGCGCCTCCTTAGGGCTGGAAAAAAGTTCACAGCTGAGAGTCGGAGGGAGCAAGCAAAGCACAGAAGTTCACTTCACTGAAGAAAAGCTTCTAAAGCACAGCTGAGAGTCAGAGGGAGCAAGCAAAGCACAGAAGTTCACTTCACTGAAAAAAAGCTTCTAAAGCACAGCTGAGAGTCGGAGGGAGCAAGCAAAGCACAGAAGTTCACTTCACTGAAAAAAAGCTTCTAAAGCACAGCTGAGAGTCGGAGGGAGCAGGCAAAGCACGTAGATCGCTGGCTAGCACCTCCTTAGGGCTGAAAAAAAAAGCTTTGAAAAAGCTACATTCAGAGTATAAGACACACCCAATTTTAGCCTCTTTTAAGAGGAAAAAAAGTGTGTCTTATACTCCGAAAAATACGGTACCCCACAAATTAAAACAATGCTCTCTGGTCAGTTGTGAATGCAGTGAGGTTAATGGTCTTCTCCTTGTCCTAAGGCAGAGTTAAAGTCATAGAGAAAAGCCCTGGGAAAAGTTTCTCTAGAAACGCCATCTTGATTGCTGTTGGGTTCAAACAGGACAAAAGCAAACAATCCGTCCTCAGGCTGGTTTATTCAATAATAAACTTTCCTTCCACACCAAAATGTGGGAGTTGTGCCCCGCAGGTGGGAGAAACAGAAAGAGGAACCGGACCTTGACTATAAATAGGGCTTGCAGTTCATACTTGGTAGTTGCTGCTAAGTTTCTTTTCTTCACGATTTTCCTTGTTCTTGTAATAACCTTAACGCATCTCAGAGCTGTGTCCCAGGATCATTGCACATGCAGTGCTGGGTTCAGGGGTGAAATTCAATATTTTTTCCCTTACCGGTTCTGTGGGCATGGCTTGGTGGGTGTGGCAGGGGAAGGATATTGCAAAATCTCCATTCCCAGCGCACTCTGGGGCCAGCCAGAGGTGGTATTTGCCGGTTCTCTGAACTACTCAAAATTTCCACTACCGGTTCTCTAGTACCTGTTAGAACCTGCTGGATTTCACCCCTGGTCCAGTTCTAATAGTAGCCAGAAGTCCAACAGTACTGGAGTTCTCAGCTGCCAATCCTCTGGTTGCACCAGGGGATGTTCCAGATAGAGGTATGGTAGAATAGCAATAGTAATTGCACTTAGAATTATATAATGCTTCATAGGGCTTTACAGTTTCCTCTAAGCAATTTACAGAGTCAGAATATTGCACTCCAACAACCTGGGTCCTCCTTTTACTGACCTTGGAAGACAATGGCTCCTATATGATACTTTGAAGGGAAACCCAGTTGAACAAGAGGATGTGTCCATTCCCTCTATCTGGAGCTATAGCAATAGCAATAGCACTTTGCAGCCCTCTCTAAGTGGGTTACAGAGCCAGCCTTTTGCCCCCCAACAATCTGGATCCTCATTTTACCGACCTCAGAAGGGTGGAAGGCTGAGTCAACCTTGAGCCTGGTGAGATTCGAACTGCCAAACTGCTGGCAGTCAGTGATCCGCAGAAATAGGCTGCAGTATTGCACTCTATCCACTGCGCCACCGCGGCTCTTATAAAGGTATGAAGATATTCTGGTTGCAGTTGATGAAATCAGTCACTTACGTAATTCAGAGCATCTGTCTGGATTCCTGCACCAAGGAGGGTTTTGGCCATGTCTACATAGCCATTCAGTGCAGCATAATGAAGGCAGGTCATTTTTTTCTGGAAGAAAAATCAGGGGGACATCTTCAGGCAACGCAAGCTCACAAAAATCTACTACAGCTAGTTCTTTACCTATGATACAACCATTTATTTAGCGACCATTCAGTTACAATGGCACTGAAAAAAGTCACTTATGAATGTTTCTCATCCTTCTGGCCTCCCGGTGATCAACGGGGTATAGAAATGATGCAAATAAATAGATAACTCTGCTAAACAACTAATTCCCACAACACTGTCAAACTATTTACTAAGATTGTATTACTGTTATTCTTCTCATCCTTCCTAATACCTATCTCCTTCTGCTTATGACTATAACCTTGTTGCTTGTATCTTTACAATGATATTGTTTTATTTAGTTTCCTAGTATGATTTAGAGGGATGCAGTGGCTCAGTGGCTAAGAAGCTGAGCTTGCCGATCAAAAGGTCGGCAGTTCAGCAGTTCGAATCCCTAGTGCTGCGTAACGGGGTGAGTTCCTGTTACTTGTCCCAGCTTCTGCCAACCTAGCAGTACAAAAGCACGTAAAAATGCAAGTAGAAAAATAGGGACCACCTTTGGTGGGAAGGTAACAGCGTTCTGTGCGCCTTTGGCATTTAGTCATGCTGGCCACATGACCATGGAGACACTGCTGGCTCTTCGGTTTTGAAACGGAGATGAGCACCACCCCTAGAGTCGGGAATGACTAGCACATATATTCGAGGGGAATCTTTACCTTTACCTAGTATGCTTTATGTTGATTGCTTATTTAATATCCTATGACTATCACTGTGTTGTATCTTATGATTCTTGATGAATGTATTTCTCTATGTATACTGAGAGCTTATGCACCAAAGACAAATTCCTTGTGTGCCCAATCACACTTGGCCAATAAAGAATTCTATTCTATTCTGTAAATGAACAAATAAATATTCCTCCGATATGTCTTGACCAAATCTTTCGAATCAACTAACCATACCTGCGTTTGGGCATTGACTTCACAGCCAGCTTCTAGAAGCAGATGGATGCAATCATTGTGTCCTCCCTCAGCAGCTAAATGCAGGGAAGTCATCCCTTCCTGTAAAAAGACAGGAAAAATAAGTCCTAGTTGTCCTTTTTATGCATGAGAATTAGTTCTCACAGAGTCAGTGAAACACAACATAGTAGCAGGTCTATGGCCATTGCACACACAAATGAGAACTGCAAAGCAGCCTTCTCAGGAAGAAGATGGAATTGGTGTAAGATAGAGGGAGCACTGGGGCAGTTTTGTTGTTGTTAGTTGAGAAGTTGTGTCCAACACTTCGTGACCCCATGGACAACGTTCCTCCAGGCCTTCCTGTCCTCTACAATCCTCTGGAGTCCATTTAAGCTCATGCCAACTGCTTCACTGACTCCATCCAGCCACTTTGTTCTCTGCTGTCCCATTCTTCTTTTGCCCTCAATCATTCCCAGCATTAGGCTCCTCTCCAGTGAATCCTTCCTTTTCATTAGGTGGCCAAAGTATTTGAGTTTCATCTTCAGGATCTGGCCTTCTAAAGAGCAGTCAGGGTAAATCTCCTCTAGGACCGACTGGTTTGATGGCCTTGCAATCCAAGGGACTCACATGAGTCCTCTCCAGCACCAGAGTTCAAAGGCCTCAATTCTTTGGTGCACAGCCTTCCTTATGGTCTAACTTTCATGAGCCATACATTGCAAAATGTATGGAAAAACCACAGCCTTGATTATATCCACTTTTGTTGGCAGGGTGATGTCTCTGTTTTTTCGTAAGCTATCTAGATTTGCCATAGTTTTCCTCCCCAGGAGCAAGCATCGTTTTGGTTTAGGATTTTACTTTAGGGGTAGTTTAGGATGATGTAATCTGGAAAGACAACTAAATAGAAGAGAATTTCTGTACCTCAGAGTTGAGCTATGAGGTTTTGGGTGCTCTCTGGGCTTGGTTGTTTTCTTGAAGATGGTTTGCCACCTCACCAGGTTATATCTTCAGTTGGATCCTTGGTGCTCTCTGAGCTTGGTTGTTTTCTTGAGGATGTTTTGTTACCTCACCAGGTTATATCTTCAGTTGTGTCATTGGTGCTCTCTGAGCTTGCTTGTTTTTTTGAAGATGGTTTGCTACCCCACCTGTTTATATCTTCACTTGGGTCCTTGGTGCTCTTTGAGCTTGGTTGTTTTTTGAAGATGGTTTGCCACCTTACCAGGTTATATCTTCAGTTGAATCCTTGGTGCTTTCTTAGTTTGATTGTTTTCTTGAAGATGTTTTGTTACCTCACCTGGTTATATCTTCAGTTGGGTCCTTGGTGCTCTTTGAGCTTGGTTGTTTTCTGGAAGATGTTTTGTTACTTGACTAGTTTAAATCTTCAATAAAGTCCTTGGTGCTCTCTGACCTTGGTTGTTCCCTTGCAAATGTTTCGTTACCCAATCAAATAACATCTTCAGTGCTAGCTCTGGAGAAAACAACCAAGAAACATCTGCAAGAAAACGAACAAGCTCAGAGACTACAAAGAACTCCACAAACAACTAAATTATGGCAAGGGGTCAAGATACGGATGACTGTGTCATACACTTGCCTTATATTATGTAGCCTGCTTTGGCTATTACCAAAATCGAAGAAAAAAAGTTGGCATTACATTTCCATGTTTCCTATTGGGGAGGGGACATATTTTTCTGTTTATACTCACTGCGTTCTTGTCATCTAGGTCCACACCGACTTCTAGAAATCTCTGTAATACGTCTGCATGTCCATTCATGGCTGCCAAATGTAGAGCTAAGTTCTTCTCCTGCAAACCAATATGACATTCCACATGAAGTGAGAAGAGTCCTTATGGGGATACATGGGAGAACAGGCAGAAATGTTCCTCTAACACATTGTTTAGAATTTAGAATAACAGAGTTGGAAGGGACCTTGGAGGTCTTCTAATCCTACACCACTTCAGATAAATGGTTATCCAACATCTTCTTAAAAATTTCCAGTGTTGGAGCATTCACAACTTTTGTAGGCAAGTTGTTCCACTGATTAATTGTTCTCACTGTCAGGAAGTTTCTCCTTAGTTCTAAGTTGCTTCTCTCCTTGATTAGTTTCCATCCATTGCTTCTTGTCTTGCCTTCAGGTGGTTTGGAGAATAGCTTGACTCCCTCTTCTTTGGGGCAGCCCCTGAGATACTGGAACACTGATATCATGTCTCCCCTAGTCCTTCTTTTCATCAAACTAAACATACCCAGTTCCTGCAGCTGTTCTTTATATGTTTTAGCCTCCAGTCCCCTAATCCTCTTTGTTATTGTTCTCTGCACTCTTTCTAGAGTCTCCACAACTTTTTTACATTGTGGTTTCCGAAACTGGATTCAGTATTCCAAGTGTGGCCTTACCAAGGCATTATAAAGTGGTATTAACACTTCATGTGATCTTGATTCTATCCCTCTGTTTATGCAGCATAGAATTGTGTTGGCTTTTTTGGCAGTTTCTCAACCTTGGCCAATTTAAGTTGTATGGACTTCAACGTCTTCAAAGAAGAGCGACTAAGATGATCAAAGGCCTGGAGACCACACCATATGAAGAACAGCTACAGTTTTTGGATTTGGCTAGTTTAAAGAAAAGAAGAATTAAGGGTGACATGATAGCAGTATTTCAGTATTTGAGGGGCTGCCAGAAAGAAGAGAGGGGATCAAATTATTCTCCAAAGCACCAGAGGGCCTGATAAGAAGACATGGTTGGACACTAATCAAAGAGAGAAGCAACCTGGAATTGAGAAGAAACTTCCTAACAGTGGGGACAATTAAGAAGTGGAACATCTTGCCTTCAGCAATCATGAGCGCTCCATCAATGGAGGTTTTTAAAGAAAAGACCGAACAGCCACTTATCTGAAATGGTATAGGGCAGTGATGGCTAACCTTTTTGCCATCACTTGTCAAAAGCGGGGGGAGCGGGGGAGGTTCTGCCCCACCCCCACGCATGCGTGCGTGACACCTCTGTACTCCCCCCGCTTTTGGCTCGCAATGACAGAAAGGTTACCACAGGGGCCCTGTAGGCCTGCTTTTCATCCTCCCCAGGCTCCAGATGCTTTCTTGCAGCCTTGGCAGGGCAAAAACGGCCTTTCCCATCCCCCTGGAGGCCCTCCGGAGGCCAGAAACAGCCCTTTTCCTGACTTCCGGTAGGCCCAGAGGGGCCCTGAAAATCAGCTGGGCAGCGCATTCATGCATGCTGGGATTGAATTAGGGCAACGTTCGCGTGCCCACAGTTATGGCTCCATGTGCCACCTGTGGCACACGTGCCATAGGTTCGCCATCTCAGGTATAGGGTCTTCTCCTTGAGTAGGGGGTTGAACTAGAAGATCTCCAAGGTCCCTTCCCATTCCATTCCATTCCATTCCATTCCATTCCATTCCATTCCATTCCATTCCATATTCTATTCTATTCTATTCTATTCTATTCTATTCTATTCTATTCTATTCTATTCTATTCTATTCTATTCTATTCTATTCTATTCTATTCTATTCTGGTAAGTGCAGGGCATGCACAGAGGCTTGGGGAGCACAAAACACAGGCCTACAGGAAGTTCAGGGCCTCCAGAGCCTGGGGAGACTGTTTTTGCCCTCCCGGAGACTCAAAGAAAGCCTTTGGAGCCTGGGAAGGGCAAAAATGTCCCCCCGCCATGGTGCAGGAGGCTGACTAGGCCACACCCACCCAGCAACTGGGCAGAGAACCCCTTGCTAAAATTTTTGAAGCCCACCCCTGGTAAGAAGGGAGGAGGGAGGGTTTATAGGGAGGAGGAGGAGGAGGAGGAGGAGGAGGACTGTTGGGTCCTTATTGTTCTCTCGTTTCCTTGCAGATATTTCATTAGTCAAATTAGGTAACCTCATCAGTGCTAGTCAACACTCGAGCACTGATAATGTCACCTAGTTGAATAATGACACATCCACAGGAAAACAACCAGGCTCAGAGAGCACCAAGGATCCCACGTTTCAACCCTGAGCTACAAATATTTATTAAAAAACTCAAGAGGAAGGAGGGTATTTCCAATTTCTTTCTTGTGCCCTTTCGCAAACTGAGTTCTCTTTTATTTTTCACTTAACAGTTCTCAAATACTTTTATTAAGATCATTTTTATGTTCCATTTCAGCAGTAATGCTAAATCCCCAAAAGGGCCATTTGATTTTATACACTTCTGTTTTTCAGGCGGTGAAGCCCAAGAGGGCAGTCCGGCTGCATCTCGCTGAATTGGACATCCAGTTATGAGGCCACTGCCATATCCCCCAGAGAGGTTTTGTATATAATTACATGGATTCTCTGTACAGGGAGTCCTCGACTTACAACAATTCATTTAGTGACTGCTCTAAATTACAATGGCACTGAAGAAAGTGACTGATTGTTGTGGCCCGATAGCGGCCTGTGCAGATTTTAGCTGATTCCAACAGCGAGGAAGCTGGTGTGGTGATGCGTCAGCAGCCTGTGCAGCTGGCGCTCGAGTCGGACAATGAGGAGGCTGAAAAAGATGTGGTGCCAGAGGCAGGGATTCAGCCAGGGCCTTCAGAACCTCCAGAAGCTCCTTTAAGTGAAGAAGATGAAGAAGAGGAGCCTCTTTTCGATGCACGGGCGCGCAGAGCTGCCAAAAGACAGGAATGGCTCCTCAGGAGGAGGTCTCCTTGAGAGTAAGGCTTGGGGCTAATTGGCCAATTTCTTAGTGTATTTAAGGAAGAATGCCACTTGCAACAAGCTGAAGAGAACAACTTTAATTCACTCTCCTTCGTGTCTGCAAAATTGCTTCTGGGCTTTCTGCCAACTCTAGTAAGACTGTGAGCACCTTATCTTAGAATTCTGGTAGGCTGTTAAGACAGTTTATTAACAGCCTTTGGTTAATAAAGACTAAGTTATTTGAGTAAAATAAGCTTTGCATAGAGTTTGTGTGTGCTGCATTCTTTGGGGTCCGTAGCTGGGGCAGAACACTGATGTCCATTTTTCACCCTTGTGACCGTTGCAGCATCCCCATTGTCACATGATTTACATTCGGATGCTTGACCACTGACTCACATTTATGACGGTTGAGTGTCCCGAGATTACGTGATCCCTTTTTGCGCCCTTCCGACAAGCAAAGTCAGTGGGGAATCCAGATTCACTTAACAACCATGTGACTCACTTCATAACTGCAGGGGTTCACTTAACAACGGTGTCAAGAAAGGTCGTAAAATGGGTCAAAACTCATTTAACAAATGTTTCATGTAACATGGCACTTGACAAATGTATCACTTAGCAACATAAACTCTGCCCTCAGTTGTGGTCATAAGTCGAGGACCGTTATATTCGTTTGCTTCTCTTTTGTCATGTTCTCTTCAGATGCTAAATAAATCAGTAATTATAGTAGGGATTTCTATTGCTTGGAAGCTGAACGGCTCACAAAAAGATGAAATCCAGGAATAATTCTCTTCCTTGTACATGTGAACCTGGACTTGGATCAAACTCTGAGTGATTGTTTGATTTGTTTATCTCTAATGGTACACACACTCAATCAGCCCTCCTGAAGGTTTCATTGTAGATGTGACTTGTTTAAGCACCAGCAAACAGAGCTATACATGTCTATTTACACAATTTATTTGCCTTCTATCATACCTCTCCAGGAGGCATACAACATAACCATATCTTTTCTAAACTTTACCTATATATATAAAAGCCATTCACTCATCATGAAATCTCCAGAACGGTAAAGCCTACCATCTTAAAATTTGGCACGTATGTTACTCTTGGCTTCTAGGTGCTCATTAAGAAAGGATTTTTCAAAATGACCATCAGGTCATTAGTATTTCATATACAGTATTATATTTACAAGCTCTGATGCTAGACGTTCTACTCCCCCACCTACCTGAAAAGAACTCTGTACCAACTGCCAGTTGCCTTATATTAACACGCTGGACACTGGCCCATTTCCGGTCACTGAAGCTGGGAAGGCTGTTTTCGCCTTCCTGGAGACTCAAAAAAAGCCTCCAGAGCCCGGGGAGGGCAAAAACGCCCTGCCGTGTTGCAGGAGGCTGACTAGGCCACGCCCATCATGGCCACGCCCACCCAGCAACTGGGTAGAGAATCCCTTGCTAAAATTTTGGAAGCCCACCCCTGCTTCTAAGCCTGTTTGTCTGTTAATTGTGGAGTGCATAAATCGATGTTTATGAGAAAGATAGAAAGCTGGAGGATCCAGAAGATTCCTAGATCTTTGGCAAGACAATTCCCAACTCCTTTTTGCAAACCTTGTCTTTGATGCTGTGAGAAGAGCCTAGGCCCAGCAGAAACTCCACCACCTCCAGATGTCCCTTCTCTGCAGCCAGATGAAGGGCTGTCCTTCCCATCTTCAAGGAGAGAAAGAGGGGGGAGGGGGAAAGAGGGAGGGGGTGGAGGAAGAAAAAAACCAGACTGTGATCATTGCATATAAAGGTAGTCCTCGATTTACAACCACAACAAGCCCAAAATTTACATCGCTAAGTGAGACATCTGTTAAAGGAGATTTGCCCCATTTTACAACTTTTCTTGCCACAGTTGTTAAGCAAGTCACTTAACTGTTAAGTTATCAACATGGTTGTTAAGTGAATCTGGCTTCCCCATTGACTTTGCTTGTCGGAAAATCGCAAAAGCTGATCACATGACCTCCCGCCCCCCTCCGGGATAATGCGACTGTCATAAATATGAACCGGTTGGCAAGCATCTGAATTTTTTTTTTAATTAGATTTATATGCCGCCCTTCTCCGGAGACTCAGGGCAGCTTACAATGCGTTAAGCAATAGCCCTCATACTTTTGTATGTTTTATACAAAGTCAGCTTATTGCCCCCACAAACTGGGTCCTCAATTTACCTACCTTAGAAAGGATGGAAGGCTGAGTCAACCTTGAGCCTCGAACTCGCATAATTGCAGACACCTGGGTGTTAATAACAGGCTATCTAGCCCGTCGAGCTATCTCAGGCTCTCAGATTTTGGTCACGTGACCACGGGGTGGGGGGGGATGCTGTCATGGTCATAGGTGTGAAGAACAGCCATAAGTCACTTTTTTCCAGTGCCATTTTAACTTCGAACGATCACTAAAAAAAACTTCTTGTATTACCTGCATTTAATGTTCGTGTCAATGAAAGATGATAAATGGGGCGGAAGGAATTTTGCCTCAAGAGGCCTCTTGCTCTGAGCAAAATATTATCAACCGATTCACAGCTGATTGTTTTCTTTTAGCTTTGGTTCTGGATAACAGTGGAACGGTTTGCCTTCATAAATCGTGGGAGCTCCATTGCCTGAGATTTTTAAGAAGGGACTAAACAGTCACTTATTTGAAATGGTATAGGTCAGGGGTGAAATCCAGCAGGTTCTGACAGGTTCTGGAGAACCGGCAGTGGAAATTTTGAGTAGTTCGGAGAACCGGCAAATACCACCTCTTGGCTGGCCCCAGAGTGGGGTGGGAATGGAGATTTTGCAATATCCTTCTCCCAGGAGTGGGGAGGGAATGGGATTTTGCAGTATCCTTCCCCTGGAGTGGGATGGGAATGGAGATTTTGCAGTATCCTTCCCCTGCCACAGCCCACCAAGCCAAATCCACCAAGCCACGCCCACAGAACCGGTAGTAAAAAATGTGGATTTCACCACTGATATAGGTTCTCCTCCTTGAGCAGGAGATTGGAGTAGAAGACCACCAAGGTCCCTCCCAACTCCTATTCTATTCTATCTTCTATTTTCTATTATTTTCTATTTTTGGTTATTTTCTATTATTTTCTATTTTCTATTATTTTCTGTTTTCTATTATTTTCTGTTTTTTATGATTTTCTATTTTCTATTTTCTATTCTATTGGTAAGAGAGGAAAAATTGGACCGGTAGTTTTCAAACTTTCTAGCCTCAGAGATTCTTTCCACATTGGGAAATGAAAACCTCTAGATGTCTGCCATGAGAGCCAGTATATCACAACGCTGAGATTTAGTTGCAAGATCTGATGTTTTTGTTAAAATGACCAAAGCAGCATGACACCATTATGGTGCCAAATATTGTCCTTTCTATACTTATATTGGATGTCATGATGCATACACAAAGAGGCTGCAGCTTAGCAGTCCTGGCCGCAATAGTTTGCTGATTGCCCACTCCCCATAGATGCAACTATGCAAAACATTCTGGGAAAATCTTTCTGGCCTGCTGTCAGTTATGACCCCTTTTGATCAGCCAATTGGAGCCGCAACATTACGACACATTTAGCAACACTGTCCTGTGGCCAAGCATCAAATGAAACAGTCTATGGAAGGCGATCCTTTTGGTCTGATGGGGCCTTCTGGAATTTTGAGAAGGTGTTGAGGATGCTCTCAGAAAACGGCCACCAAGGAAGATGTAACCAGTTACAAAGTTGGAAGTGAACAGAAATATCCATCTGGTTCCATATTAGGAGCTCCAGACTACATAGGCTCACCCAATCCCAATTTTACCATTAAATCCTATTTTAATAAATAAAATGTCTTATTGGGCAAGAAATGTGTCAGGGGAGGAGGAGGAGGGGAAGGAGGAGGACGAGGAGGAGGAGAAGGAGAAGAAGGAGGAGGAGAAGGAGGAGGAAGAGAAGGAGGAGGAGGAGGAGGAGGAAAAGGAAGAGGAGAAGGAGGAGGAGGAGAATTTATGGGTACATTAGAACTTGAAGGCACCATATTGGGGATCCCAGAACAAAATGATGACCTAATGGGATCTATCAGCTTTCCCTGTTCATCTAACTGTGGAAAGGGAGTCTACACACAGCCTAAAGGTTTACCTTATCTTTCTTATCCAGCCGTACATCTTCCAGATCTTCCACAATGAACTTCATCACCCTGAGATGACCCCTTTGGGCAGCACAGTGTAGGAGGTTGTGGCCATTCTGAAAAAAAATAAGGTTGAGGGATTCAAGGTGTGGAGGAATAAATCAGCCACCTGCCCCATCTTGGTCCTCAGGTCCCAGATAACACCACCGTTTAAAACTGGGACCTCTAATGTCCTCCTAGGGAAAGGTCAGAAATGTCAAGATGGAGGATATGATTGTAAGGTTGAGGCCCCGCCCATTTGAGATGCTGGTAAAAAGGAGATGGGGCTTCAATTACGCAGTTGCAGCAGACATTTTAACTTTTTAAAAAATCTCCCTGTCCCCCAAGGTGAAATCCAGAAGGAAATTTTGAGTAGTTCAGACAACTGGCAAATTCCACCTCTGGCTAGCCCCAAAGTGGGGTAGAAATGGAGATTTTGCAATATCCTTCCGCTGGAGTGGGGTGAAAATGGGGGTTTTGTATTATCCTTCTCCTGGAGTGGGGAGGGAATAGAGATTTTGCAATATCCTTCCGCTGGAGTGGGGTGGAAATGGGGATTTTGCAGTATCCTTCTCCTGGAGTGGGGAGGGAATGGGGATTTTGCAGTATCCTTCCTCTGGAGTGGGGAGGGAATGGAGATTTTGCAGTATCCTTCCCCTGGAGTGGGGTGGAAATGGGGATTTTGCAGTATCCTTCCCCTGGAGTGGGGAGGGAATGGGGATTTTGCAGTATCCTTCCTCTGGAGTGGGGTGGAAATGGAGATTTTGCAATATCCTTCCCCTGGAGTGGGGTGGAAATGGGGATTTTGCAGTATCCTTCCCCTGCCACGCCCACCAAGCCACACCCACCAGGCTATACCACGCCCCTCCAAGCCACGCTCGCAGAACCCGTAGTAAAAAAAAATTGAATTCCACCACCGCTGCCCTCACCCCCATTTTGCTAAGGCCACTGCCTCTAGAATCAGTTGCCCCTAACTTTATGGCCTTGACTTAAAATAAGGGGAAGGTCGAAAAATACTTTCCAAGACTGAGTTTTCAGAAGCGGAGACTGCGTATGAAGAAAGCAGCTGTCCATTTTTTTTGTTTAAATTAGTTCCTTCCCCCATGTGTGAAATTTCACCACCTGCTGCCAAGCAAATGAAAAGCTGTCATGAAAGAAGCACTTTCTTTTTCTATGCTTTGCAACTGTCAGCTCATGTTTTATTCCTTCTGAGTTAGCAATGATTAAAAAACTCGTAGGGTTGCATTTGCTGGCTCCATACAGTTTTGGAGATGAAAACAATTCTAGGCTTTCCCCCTAAGCAAACACTGCCGACATGCATGTCTTGAATGCCCCACCCCCCAAATTTTCTTCCCCGAACTACCTTTAGAGTAATTTCCTCATATTTCAGCTGGGTGTTGTCTCAAAGCTACTTGAATCAACCCAATCCATCTCCTATTGCTCTCTTTCGCTCAAAATGTAGAGCCATCTAGACCCCACCCTAAGTTATGTTCAAAAGAGCTCTGAAAACTTGGCTCTTTTCCCAGATCTTGGGTTGAGTTTGTGTTTGTGTTTGAGTTTGTCCTTGATTGTCTTTAATAGCTATTTTCCTTCTGGCATATATATATATATTGGTACACTTGTTTTTATTTTATGTTACCCAGAGAGGTATGTAGGAGAATGGGTGGCTTTCTACACTTCTCGATAAATATACTATCGAGAAGCCACTATTGAGTCAGGTGTCAAGCATCGAGTTTTAGTCACCACACGATAAAAAAGATGTTGAGATTCTAGAAAGAGTGCAGAGGAGAGCAACCAGGATGTTTATGAGACTGAAGGCTAAAACATACGATGAACGGTTGCAGGAACTGGGCATGGCTAGTCTAGTGAAGAGAAGGGGGAGACATGGTAGCATTCTTCCAATAGTTGAGGGGCTGCCACAGAGAGGAAGGGGTCAACAAGAAGAGATTCAACCAGGAGTGAAATCCAGCAGGTTCTGACAGGCTCTGGAGAACCGGTAGCAGAAATTTTGAGCAGTTTGGAGAACCGGCAAATGCCACCTCTGGCTGGCAACTTCCTCCAGGAGTGGGGAGGGAATGGGGATTTTGCAGTATCTTTCCCCAGGAGTGGGGTGGGAATGGAGATTTTACAGTATCCTTCCCCCAGGAGTGGGGAGGGAGTGGGGATTTTGCAGTATCCTTCCCCTGGAGTGGGGAGGGAATGGGGATTTTGCAGTATCTTTCCCCTGTAGTGGGGTGGGAATGGAGATTTTACAGTATCCTTCCCCCAGGATTGGGGAGGGAATGGGGATTTTGCAGTATCCTTCTGGAGTGGGTGGGAATGGGGATTTTG
Source organism: Masticophis lateralis (assembly GCA_030761175.1). Lineage (NCBI taxonomy): Eukaryota > Metazoa > Chordata > Lepidosauria > Squamata > Colubridae > Masticophis > Masticophis lateralis. The sequence continues at coordinate 16,903,184 of JAUDYJ010000012.1, read as the reverse complement.
CAATATCCTTTCCCCAGGAATGGGGAGGAAATGGGGATTTTTGCAGTACCCTTCCCCTGCCATGCCCACCAAGCCACACCACACCACACCACGCCCACCAAGCCACGCCCACAGAACCAATAGTAAAAAAATTTAGATTTCACCACTAGATTCAACCTAGAAATGAGGAGGAACTTTCTGACAGTGAGAATAATCAACCCATGGAACGGAAGTTGCCTTCAGAAGTTGTGGGAGCTTCATCCCTGGAAACTTTCAAGAAGAGACTGGACTGCCATCTGTCAGAAATGGTGTAGGGACTCCTGATTAGGCAGGAGGTTGGACTAGATGACCTACAAGGTCCCTGCCAACTCAGTTAATCTGTTAAAGAGACCTGGCTGGATATGGTGCACGGACAAAGCATGGTGTTTTCACATCCAGAAGACGCAATATATTTTCCCCCTCCAGATCTTGATGGCATAGGAGCCTGTTCCCAATTTTATTTATGCCACCATGACAAAATGTGCATTGTATCCACACAATACTTGTTTCACACTCTCATAATGTCACTGTCACATTGCATAGAAGGAAGTTTGCATCCCGATGTCATAATCGCCTCCTTTGGATAGCCATGTTCTTGCATTCACTTCTTCCTATGGAGCCTCCAGATATGTCAGCGGAAACCCCCAAGCCAGAAAAAAAACCCTACCCTACCTTATTGACACAGTTGGTTTTAGCACCAGCGTTAACCAGGACCTGAAGGACACGTAAATGACCAAACCAAGCAGACAGAAGAAGTGCGCTCATCCCAAACTGGAAAACAGGAAGATGAGAAAAAGAAAATTAGAACATAGAATTAATAGGGCTGGGAGAGACCTCAAAGATCTTCTAATCCAGGGGTCGGCAACCTGCGGCTCTGGAGCCGCATGTGGCTCTCTCACCCCTCTGCTGTGGCTCCCTATCGCCAGTAAGCTCCCCAATTGATAGGACTTTCAGTTAGGATAGGTAGAGGAAAAAGGACACCGTGCTAGGAGGAGACACTATGGTTGGGGGAACTGAACTTCCGTTTGGCTCCAGAATTGAATGGGGGTGGGGGGTGGGGGGCTTCCAGTTAGGACCTTTGTGGCTCTTGGAGTGTTTAAGGTTGCCGTCCCCTGTTCTAGTCCAACTCTCTGCTCAAGGCAGCAGACCTTATACCATCCTGGCTAAATGGTTGTTCTATCTATTTTTGGAAGCCTCTGGTGATGGAGAATCCACAGCTTCTAGAGGTAAACTCACTGTCAGGAATTTTCTCCTTAGTTCTAGGTTGGATCTTTCTTTAATAAGCTTCCGCCTGTTACTGCTTTTTTGTTTTAAAAAATATTTATTTCTTTAATTAACATACGTCCTTAGTAAAACAGTGTATTGTCTGAGTCAATTTGGTTATACAAAGTAATATTAATAATGATGATAATAATGGTAATTATAGTATTAATAATAATAGGTAAAGGTTTCTCCTTAATTCCAAGTTGCTTCTCTCTTTGATTAGTTTCCAAGTTTTCCCAACAAACCTAAGTCCAGACCTCCTGTCAATTCCATTAACCCTCATCTTCGTGCCAATTTGTCTTGAGTATTAGTAGATCAGATTCTTGTACATAAAGGTAAGGGTTCCCCTTGCTCATACATGCTAGTTGTTCCTGACTCTAGGGGGCAGTGCTCATCTCCGTTTCAAAGCCAAAGAGCCAGCGCTGTCCGAAGACATCTCCGTGGTCATGTGGTTGGCATGACTAAACACCAAAGACACACGGAACATTGTTACCTTCCCACCAGAGGTGGTCCCTATTTTTCTACTTGCATTATTTACGTGCTTTCGAACTGCTAGGTTGGCAAAACCTGGGACAAGTAACGGGAGCTCACCCCGTTAGGCGGCACTAGGGATTCGAACCACTGAACTGCTGACCTTTCAATCAACAAGCTATTATTTACTTATATTTACTTATATATAGTAAATTTCATCATTTACTTATACATAGTAATACTCTTTTATATTGTAATTTCTCCATCTCTTATCTAGCTATTGATAAAATAAATCCCATGTTAAAAATATTCTGTTTCTTCCTTATCCTTTATTTTTAATGTCAATCTATCCATCTCCGCACAATCTAATATCTTCCATCTGTTACTTCTTGTCTTGCCCTCTTATTCTCCCTGCTTTGGAGAATAAGTCCACCCCCTCTTCTCTGTGACAGCCCCTCAAGCACTGGAAAACAGCTATCATGTGTCCCGTCCCCCAAATCTTCCTCTTCAATAGGCTAGACATATCTAGCTCCCTCAACTATTTATCATACGATTTAAACTTCAGACCCTATATCTGTGATGGCGAATCTATGGGACACACAGAGCCCTCTTTGTGGGCATGCGTGCTCTCGCCAGCTACTCTTCTGGTTTCCGGTGTGCCAGCTGGTCTTCATGGGCACTGGAGCACTGGAAAACCGCCTGAAAACCGCCAGAAAAATGGCAAAAAAACAGGCTGGTTTTAGGCCATTTTCAGGCCGTTTTCTGGCCGTTTTTGGACCATTTTCAGGCTGTTTTTGGGTGAAAAAATGGCCTAAAATCGGCCTCAAAACAGACTGAAAAATGGCCTGAAAAACAGCCAATTACCAGGCATATGTGCACTGGCCAGCTGGTCTTCAGATTTCTGGCACTCCGGCGTGTGCACATCAGTGGTAGGTTGTCCCCGGTTTGGAACAGTTTGCAAGAACCGGTAGTAATACTGGTGGGAGGCTCCACCCAGTGACCTGGACTTTGTCAGGAAGCTTCTGCACAGAAGTGTGTGCAGCCCCGTTGCAAACCAGTAGTAAGGGTAAATAGAACTCACCCCTGGTGCACATGCATGGACATCCACGCACGTTTCAGTTTGGGCACTCGGTGCCGAAAGGGTTCACCATCACTGGCCTATATCATCTTTGTTGCTTTTCAGCAACAAAGCTTTATCTTGGCCAAAGAAGCAGAAAGTCAAATGATCTTGATTTCCAGAGAAACTTACAGTATTAAAGGAATGCAAATGACAAGATAATCTCATTTTCCTCTACGCCCAAAAAGTCAATAAAACAAGCTTTTGGAATGAAAGAGCATGAAAACAAGCCGATGGAGGATTATTTAAAGTTCCGGCAGTTTCTCTCCAAAAAAGGATTGCTTCAAAATAGTCATGACTTTAAAAATGTACCCTTCTGTGCACAAAAATGTACTCTCCTAGCTTCTCAAACACGGAAAAGTGTTTGAGAAGCTAGAAAAATTCTCTGAATTTAAATGATATTTTTTTTGGTGAGAAGGAAATGGGAAAAATAAATGTTTATTTTCCTCCTCCCTCTGTTTTTTCAGTGTGTATATCTTGTTTTCTTTGCTGTTCTGTCTCATATTAGATGTTCATTGGAGTGAAAGCAGGTGCTAAATATCCCACTAGGTGGAAGTTTTGATTACAACAAATCACTGCTCTTGGGAAAAAGATAGTTTAATCCAATCTGATGCCGTCTGGGAAATTCTATAATGCAGCAGTAGGTAATGAAAAATGAAGGAGGGGAAAAACAGTCCAGTGGTGAATAGTCTATTCCAAAAGTGCTTTTTCCAAAAGGCAACTGAACTTTCTTAGGTTTTTTTTTTTCCTTTTCCCTTTTCCTTTGAAAACATGTCTCTTCTCCTCCAAGAAGCTTCTTCAGTTCTAACTGACTGGTGGGGAATGGTAGGGAATTGTTTTCAAAGGAAAAGTCACGGTTGCCTTTGGGACAACCATGACTTGGACAATTGCGAATCTCCATAGATGAACAATCTATTGTTCTATCTAAATGGTCCAATGTTCTGTGGAGTATCTTGTCCCCCCACACACACACAAATAAAGACCCTTCGGGACCCTTCGGAATTAAAGATGTGTAGTAAATTCAACTCAGTGCAGACAAAGGCACCTGGAAGGAATGTAATGACATTGAACCATGGTGGTACAGTGGTTAGAGTGCAGTACTGCAGGCTACTTGTGTTGACTGCCGGCTGCCTGCAATTTCACAGTTTGAATCTCACCAGGCTCAAGGTTGACTCAGCCTTCCATCCTTCCGAAGTAGGTAAAATGAGGACCCAGATTGTTGGGAGCAATAGGGCTGACTCTGTAAACCGCTTAGAGAGGGCTGGAAAGCACTGTGAAGCGGTATCTAAGTCTAAAGGCTGTTGTGTGTCGTGTTGTTGTTGTATAAAGGACGCAAATTACACAACGTGCATCATTTTTCACTCTAAGCCTGCTGTCGATATCGGCTAGTGCCCTGATGGCGAACCTATGGCACGCGTGCCCATGCGTGGCATTGCCCGTTCCTCTTCTGGGTTTCTGGCGCGCATGCACGAGTGACGATCAGCTAGCCTTCATGCGTATGGCAATGCTGGAAACTGGAAGAGCTGGTCTTCCATTTTCCAGCATGCGCATATGTGCTGACCAGCTGATCATTGCACGCACATGTATGCCAGTAGCTGGAAGATTAGCTGGCTGGCGCACATGTGCATGCCAGAAACCGGAAGTTCATTTTCTGGTGTGCGCATGCCCCCTAGGCAGCGCTCTTCCTGGTTGCGGCCCAGACGAGTGCTACTAGCACATCACTGGGCTACTGTGTGATAAGCAGACCCTCCCCTGCCAATAAAGGCATGTCAGTCATTACGTTCAAGCTAGTAAACCAAGCATGGAGAAAAGCTCACACTGTCTTCATCGTTCACACCGGCCTCGTGTTCCAGAAGAAGACGGACTGCCTGTTCATGGCCAGCTCCTGCGGCCCAGTGGAGAGCGGTCCTGTCTATCTGGAAAGAAAGAGAAATTAAGCAGGGGAGGAGAAGGGAGAGCCATTTTGTTCCCCTTGTTTGTCTCTGCCAAGGTTGCGCGGGTCTAAAGTCACCTGCATTCTTTTCTTCATTAGCTTAGTCTTTCTGTCAATAGGCACACTCCTGCTTAAAATGTTTTTCTATCTTCTTTTCCTTGTCTTATTTTTTCCCCCCAAATCCAGTTTTAAATCCGAATGGAGGATTTTTTTTTCCAAGGCTTTAGGTTTGATTTTTAAAATTCTGGATTTTTTTTCTCTCCGCTTTAGTCCTTCTGTGCCAATTAGCCGCCAATCTTCCTCTACAATTTTTTCAAGCAGTCAAAGACTTTTTTTCTTTTACCTGTGAGTTGGCCAATTACTCACCCAGTAACAATATTCCGTTCAATTACCGCTCCTACGTTCCCTCTTTCTGATCGTGGCCGTTCTAGCTTGTGACAGCTCCTTAATGTCTGCCTTCCTTCACTGATGGGTCGAAGGCTAATGCTGGCATTTCAGGGAACTTGCTCATTCCTTATCCGTGCCAGCCAGCGTCTTCTTTATTCGCTGTCTCCACAAGACAGCTATGATCCCTGGGGATCCCCAAAATCGGCTAAGATATCGGTGTTCTCCTGGAGCTCCAGATTCCACCCCGTATCGCCTGATGCTGGCCACACACCCCTAATAGACACACTCCTAAGGAGCAAGCTAAAAGAGGCTGCCTGAGCCTGGATCACCACAATGGCCAAATGTCTAGGGAGATTCTCAGCCATCCAGGTCACGGTTGTCCCAAAAGATGCTTCTTTCAAAAGGCAACTGGACTTTGTTTTTCCTCGAAGATGTTTTCACTTTTCATCCAAGAACTGAAGAAGCTTCTTGGATGAGAAGCGAAATGTCTTCAAGGAAAAACAAAGTCTAGTTGCTTTTTGAAAAGGCATCTTTTGGGACTTGCCAGTGCCAGTTCCCTCTCCTTAGTCTCTGCACCTATCCAACTAAGACAAATTAGGAACACTCAGTAGTAACACAGGTGGATCTGAAAGAGCCCTGGGATTTACAAAGGCAGAAACCTGATGGCAATTTTTGAGCGATATCTATCTCTTGGTTGTCTTTTGTTAAGGACAGAATATCATCATCATTTAATGACACCATAATCCCTTGCGGCTGGAGTCTGGGCAACTGAATGGAGCTAGCAGAGCGTTTAATGGCCGGATGCCCTTCCTGTCACCAATGTGGAGCTTAGTCCAGCAGATATATTCTCAGTGTGCTCAGATATCGCAGCTGTACATTTCCACCCCAGACCACCCCAACGAAGCCATGGAAGTGATGTCCCAGTGCCTTGAAGCCGTGCGGGCCTGGATGGGGAGAAACAGGCTTCGACTCAACCCCTCCAAGACCGAGTGGCTGTGGCTGCCGGCGTCCCGATATAGCCAGCTGACACCATCACTGGTTATTGGGGGCGAATCATTGGCCCCCACGGAAAGGGTGCGCAACTTGGGCGTCCTCCTGGACCCACGGCTGTCTTTGGAAGATCACACGACAGCTGTGGCCAGGGGAGCTTTCTATCAGGTTCGCCTGATACGCCAGTTGCGGCCCTTTCTAGATCGGGACTCCCTACGCACAGTCACTCAGGCACTCGTCACCTCTAGCCTGGACTACTGCAATGCTCTCTACATGGGGCTCCCCTTGGGGTGCACCCGGAGGCTCCAACTAGTGCAGAATGCGGCCGCGCGGGGGATTATGGGAGCAACGGGACGCTCCCATGTGACACCTCTCCTGCGCGAGCTGCATTGGCTACCGGTGGACTTCCGGGTGCGTTTCAAGGTGTTGGTGACCACCTTTAAAGCGCTCCATGGCTTAGGACCAGGGTACTTACGGGACCGCCTTCTGCCGCCAATAGCCTCCCACCGGCCGGTGCGCTCCCACAGAGAGGGTCTCCTCAGGGTGCCGTCAGCCAGACAATGCCGGCTGGCGACCCCCAGGGGGAGGGCCTTCTCTGTGGCAGCCCCTACCCTCTGGAACGATCTTCCTCCAAAACTGAGAACAATTGCTGACTTCCGGACTTGTCGTCGGGCCCTGAAAACTCATCTCTTTCAGCTTGCTGGTCTAGCCTGACCCCGCTGAATTTTTAAGATCTGTATTATAGGGTTGGGTATTTTAAATATTTAATGGTTAATGGTTTTAATTTTTAGCCAAAGTTATATGCTTTTTTAAAGAAATTGTTTAACTTTTGTGTACTATTTTTATTTGGCTGTTCACCGCCCTGAGTCCGCAAGGAGAAGGGTGGTATACAAATCTAAACAAACAAATAAATAAATAAATAAAATCTGCCTTTCCTAAAGTCAAACTCACAACCTCCTGATTGTGAGGAGAGAGCTCCACCTCTAGGCCACCACACCACTCTGCTGTTAGGGACAGTATATGTGGACTGTAAATCCGTGCTTGACCACTAGGTAGTAGCAATGGAATGCAGACAAAAACTCTTAGCTCCCACCTAGTGGCTGATCAGCTATCTGCAGTCTTGAGATGAAAACCCAGATCTTGTAAATCCACGGGAAGACATTTTTACAACCACACTTACATTCCACTTGTTTGTGGGGTAGGACTCAGGGGTGAAATCCAACAGGTTCTGACAGGTTCTGGAGAACCAGTAGCGGAAATTTTGAGTAGTTCGGAGAACCGGCAAATACCACCTCTGGCTGGCCCCAGAGTGGGGTGGGAATGGAGATTTTGCAATATCCTTCCCCCAAGAGTGGGGAGGGAATGGGGATTTTGCAGTATCCTTCCCCTGCCAAGCCCACCAAGCCACGCCCACAGAACCGGTAGGGAAAAATTTTGAATTTCACCCCTGGTAGGACTGCTTTGGAAAGGGAAAAGGACACCTTGTGTCTTCTCCAAGCTACAGAGCTACCCTCCTCATTATTTCCTGAATCTAGCATTGGTTACCAGATCCTGGCGCCTTGTTAATTATCAATTAACCAGTGAAACAGCTTGCCTTCAGAAGCTGTGGGTGCTCCATCACTGGAAGTTTTTAAGAAGACAGATGGACAGCCACTTATCTGAAACGGCATGTGGTCTCCTGCTTGAGAAGACCTCCAAGATCCCTCCCAGCTCTATTCTGATTGATTGATGGAACCTGGGATAGGAGACCATCAATCTCTTAATAAAATTTGTCCCCTCCGTTTATTCTTCCCGCTCCCAATTTGCCACGGTGCATTCCACAAGTCACCCAAAGCATCACGCTTTGGGATTTAAATTTTGAAAAACAGGGAGATGGAGAGGTACAAATCTTTGCCCAATGACCCCGTTCTATACCTCCCGCGCCCAGTGAAATACCCACGTTATTCTTCGCTTTGACATCAACCCCTCTCTTGATCAGCTCGACCATGGATGCTGTGTCGTTTCGTTTGGCTGCATCGTGGAACAACTTCTCCGAAAGGAGCACTTGGAGAGAAGGAAAGGGCTTGTTAAAGATGTTTAATAAAATGAAAACAGCCATAGTGATTCACTTAACCACCGTGGGAAGAAAAGTGATAATAATTGGGCAAAACTTTCTCTAACAACTGTCCGGTTTAAGAATAGAAATTTTGAGTTCAATTCTGGTTGTAAATTGAGGACTCCCTGCATATCATGGCTGTTCTGCGCTTTTACCCAGTTCATTAGGTCTCCTGGTTGAGCAGAGGTTGGACTAGAAGACCTCCATGGTCCCTTCCAACTCTTATTATTCTGTTATTCAAATTCCGGGCAGGATGGAGGGGGTTGCATGCAGAGCAGAAGGTCAGCACAAGATCCCTTTCAATCTTCATTCATCACAACCGCCTTACTTAGCCCTAGTAATTCTGGTCCCAATTCTAGGAATAAAAATCCAGGACTACCAAGGTTGGTGTTTCCTTTGCTGCTTTCAGAGGAGGGGAGGGTGCAGCATAGAAGGAAAAATAAAATAAAATTACAAAAGCTCTCCCGTAGCTTATTTTTTTTCTCTTTATGCCCCACCTTGGAAACACTCCCACAAAGATCACATCCTTCTATTGCTCTACTTCGTTTGAAAAGGGTCATGAAGAGTGATCAGGAAATAAATGCAGAAAAATGACCTACTATGTATTGTAAATCCTCTCCCTTTCTAGGTGGTAAATTGTGGAGAAAGAACTGTTTATTTGACTCATTGTTGAGTACAGTCGAACAACACTTTAATAAGTCACATTAAGGGACGTACAAATGGGCTATGTGTTTCTTTGTTTTGTTGTGACTTTTTTAAAAAAAAAATAATTTATATGCTGTCCTTCTCTGGAGACTCAGGGCGGCTTACAATGCGTTAAGCAATAGCCTTCATACTTTTGTATATACCTACTTAGGGCTTTCGGCCCCCCCTAAGCGGTGTTCTTTTTTATACAAAGTCAGTTTATTGCCCCCACAATCCGGGTCCTCATTTTACCTACCTCGAAAGGATGGAAGGCTGAGTCAACTTTGAGCCTGGTGAGATTCGAACTTGCAGCAATTGCAGGCAGCTGGTGTCACTTTAACACCACTTTAAGCTGCTGTGCCACCAAGGCTCTAGTCTAGACTTTCTAATCTAGCTCACCAGCCTGCCATTGTAAGTCACTCCGAGACACTTTGAATAGTGAGACGGGTGGCATACAGATAGTCCCCGACTTATGACCACAACTGCCCCCAATTTCTGTTGCTAAGCAAAATGGCTGTTACGTGAGTTTTGCCCCATTTTTACGACCGTTCTTGCCGCAGTTGTTAAGTGAATCACTGCAGTTGTGAAGTTCGTCCTATGGTTATGTGAAACTGGGTTTGTTGTTAGAAGGTCGCAAAAATGGATCACGTGACCCTTGGACACTGAGTCCGTCATAAATACGAGTCAGTTGCCAAGTGTCTGAATTTTGATCACGTGACCATGGGGATGCTGCATCTTTCGTAAGTGTGAAAAATAGTCAGTCACTTTTTTTTAGTGCTGCTACAACTTCATAAGCCAAGGACTACCTGTATAAATGTAATAATATAACGTAATAAATAAATAAAATCCGAAATATTCTTGTACGATCAGGATATAAATCTACAACAACCCCCTCTTTCTTTTCTCCTCCTCCTGCCTCTCCCTAAACCGAGGGTCAGCAACCTGTGGCTCTTTCACCTCTCTGCTGTGGCTCCCTGTCACTCAAAATATGCATCACAACCGCCAATGTGCGACACCCGCCAGCATGCAATTTATTGAGCTTTTCAACCCCTGGTAGGCCAACCATGGATAAATCCAAGAAGAAGAAATCAGAAGAAAACAGAACGTTTAATTCGACTACATAGGCTAGTTTTGTGGCCGCTCAAGAAATAGTCAGGCACGGGAAGGGTTTTGTGGCTCCCGGTGTTTTCTTTTCTGTGGGAAACGGGTCCAAATGGCTCTTTGAGTGTTTAAGGTTGCAGACCCCTGCCCTAAACCAACCACAACACCTAGAATCACTCCTCTGGTGAGATTGGCAGTCATCTCAATTGCTGATCTCAAACAAATAAGAAAGTGAGAAAGTAAAAAAGAGAGAGAGAGAGAGAGAGTGGAAGTATATTTTAACTCATCCAATGGGTTTAGCTTGTCAGTTCAGCCCCCTGTGATTTGAAAATGAAACATCTGGCTGAAAGTTTGCAAACCGGACAGTTGTGCCATGCAGCAGGGGTCTCCAACCTTGGCAACTTTAAGCCTGGCAGACTTCAAATCCCAAATGGGGAATTCTGGGAGTTGAAGTCCACTAGGCTTAAAGTTGCCAAGGATGGAGACCCCTGCCCTACAGGACAAAGGGACAAGCCATTTATACCAGCCTCTAAACATTGCCAATATGATTCCACCCACCCCAATCCACCCACTCCAGGTCATAATTTTCTATCTGTTGAAGTCAATGGCTTGATAACACAGGGCAGGGAGTTGGAAGAGGGGGAGGGGGGACCCCAAATACTCAAATTGTTACCCACCATCCTAGAAACCAAGGAGTTTCTGCAGACCCTTGTAGGATTTTGACCCTGAATGAAAGCTGGTTGGTGGCAACGCCCCTCCCCTGCTTCCCCAATCTTCTAACTGCCGCCCCCCCCCCCCTCTAGCCCCAATCCGAAAAGGTTGTGTGATTTTTGCCTCCAGGAGTTCCGGGAGTTGGACGGATCCCCACCCCCACCCCGACTTTTCATGGATGACAAGCAGGCTGATGATCCGCCCGGTTGTGATGGAACCCAGCAGGGATCTGATTGCCTGACTAGGTGGCTCAGTGGCTAAGACACTGAGCTTGTCGATCAGAAAGTTGGTAGTTCGGCGGTTCGAATCCCTAGTACAGGAGGTTGGACTAGAGGACCTCTAAGGTCCCTTCCAATTCTGTTACTGGTCGCTGCTTCGGGTTACCCACCTCCCTTCCTCCGACTCTTGCCCCACCAATGCCCCTTGGAAGAGACACCTTTCACCTCCCTCCCTCCTTCTCTTCCCCAGCCTTTAAACGACGCCCCGCCAGGCCGACCTGCACGCGCCCCGGGGCAGGGACTGTTTGCAGGGACCCCCTTCCTCCTTCCCCTTCCCCACGCGCGCCTTTCCCTCGTCCGATCCTCACGCGTGTCCTCCTCGGAAGCCAAGTCGTCCTCCATGCCGCCGGCAAAGCTCACCGCCCGAGCATCTCCGTCGTTCCGGGGGACGCCCCTTCGAGGCGGACGCGGCCGGAGCCGGGTTAGGCACGCGCTTGGTCCGCCCGGGGTTGCGGCTGCGGCTCCGGCCTCCTCCGTCCCTCCGTCCCCCGCCGGAGCCGGGGTAAAAATAGCCTGCTTAAGCGTCGCCCAGAAAAGGGAGGCGATGGGGGGGAGGGGGGCGAACCTGCTTCGATCCGAGGACGAGGCTGCACGGGGCCGCGCTCTACGCGCGCTCTCGTGGCCGCGCCCGCGCCCGGGCGGCACCCGCCTAGCTCGATTGGGGCGTCTTATGGCCGTGCCCGAGGGACCCGACGGACTTGTAGGGAAGGGCAGGAAGGTGAACACGGAGGAGACCTGGCCGGCGGTTGTTGGCTGTTTTTGTTTTTTCGCTGCAGCAATTTCTCCGGCGAGTCTTCCCACAAATTAGATATAGGGCATGATATATTATTTCTTTCCCTTTCTCTTTCCCTTTCCTTTTCCCTCCGTTCCATCCCCTTCCCCTATCCTGCCCCTTCCCCTTCCCCTTCCCCTTCCCGTTCCCCTTCCCTTCCCATTCCTCTCCTCTCCTCTCCTCTCCTCTCCTCTCCTCTCCTCTCCTCTCCTCTTCCCTTCCCTTCCCTTCCCTTCTCTTCCCTTCTCTTCCCTTTATCTTCCCCTTCCTCTTCCTTTTCCTTCCCCTTCCCTTCCTTTCTTCTTGCCCTAGCCTTCCCTTTCCTCTTTCCTTCCCCTTCCTCTTCCCTTCCCTTCCCTTTCCCTTTCCCTTTCCTTTCCTTTCCTTTCCTTCCCTTCCCTTCCCTTCCCCTTTCCCTTTCCCTTTCCCTTTCCCTTTCCCTTTCCCTTTCCCTTCCCATTCCTCTCCTCTCCTCTCCTCTCCTCTCCTCTCCTCTCCTCTCCTCTCCTCTCCTCTCCTCTCCTCTTCTCTTCCCTTCCCTTCCCTTCTCTTCCCTTCTCTTCCCTTTATCTTCCCCTTCCTCTTCCTTTTCCTTCCCCTTCCCTTCCTTTCTTCTTCCCCTAGCCTTCCCTTTCCTCTTTCCTTCCCCTTCCTCTTCCCTTCCCTTTCCCTTTCCCTTTCCCTTTCCCTTCCCTTCCCTTCCCTTCCCTTTCCCTTCCCTTTCCCCTTCCCCTAAGCTTTCCCTTTCCTCTTTCCTTCCCCTTCCCCTTTCCTCCCGTTCCATTGGTTTCCCCTAGCCTTTCCCCTTTCTCTTCTCTTCCCCTTCCCCTTGTCTTGATAAAAACCCAAGATAACGTTAACCAGGTTAAAAGACACCCAGAGGCCAGACACTGCCTTGTCTCCTCGCCCTCAGCTTTGAACTGAACCGTGGACGGGTTGATTTTGCAATCGGAACGAACAATGTCCCTGGGCTGAAAGTTGCAGGAAGAATATCTTTATGCATCCTAGAGGGGGCGAATAGATTAATTTGATCTTCCTTTTGGACGCCGAGCCCATTGCGGTATCCTTCGTTGTTACAGACATGCTAATTTAATTGTACCGTTGGAAGAGCTGAAGGACCAAGTTGAGGGGCAGATCACCTTGGAGAAAATTTATCTGTGTGGTGGCTAAAAGGAGTAGATTGGACAGATGAACGACGTGTAATCATTTCTCATCAAATGCAATTGTATTTATATCGTTGTTGATTCTTTGATTCTGCTCCTGCGTGAAGTTCCTCGACTCAGCTCGTTTCTTTCCAATTTAAGGAAAACTTCGGCGTGGCCATTTCCCTCGCTTTTCCGGATTCCCGCCGAACCCCCAGTTAGGCCTTGCTCTCTCCAGGGTCCTGAAACTTTCGTGGAGCCCAACCCTTTTATTATCATTTTTAAAATTATTATTATTCTCTGTTCTTCATGGGTAACTCCTTCAATCTTCTCCACTCTGGCTGCTCTCTGGATAAGTTCCTAAATTCTTCATTTTTCAGTTCTCCTTCCCACCAGGGGGCGAGAAAGTCTGCAAAGAGGACAATTTGATATTGGAAGACTGGTGGGATATGATGGACTTTTGCAAAGGCTTGGAAATGCTGAAAGCCAGATGGCCAAACTTCCAACAGTACTAAAATGCACTGGCATTTCTTTGCAGTCTGCAGTGCTCTTATTTTTGAAATGGATCACAGTCCCTCTGTGTATCTGTAACACACACGCGGGGGGGGGGGGGGAGAGGGGGGGCACTAGAAGAAACAGCTAGGAAATGAGCATAGTAGGGAAAAAAGGGAAAGGAGGAAAATATAAATACATAATTCCATATTTACTTTTGGGTAAATATTATATAGGTAAATAAATATGATTTATTGGGTTAGGGATTTTCTGTTTCCACTATGAGTTGTATTGTGTTGGGGGGGGGGGTACACTGAGGAAGCTCCACCAATCTCATTATACATATGTTGTGCAGTGACATAAAGGTGGTTATTATTATTATCTTTATTCATTAAATATGAAACTCAGTCAACTGAACATTTAAAAATGTATCACAAATACCGTTGACTGGTGCTAATGGTTGATACGGGTTGCTGCCAGCATCCTAGGTATCAACGAAGTACCTTCTTAATATTTAGTTGTTGTTGTTGTTGTTACTATTATTATTATTATTATTATTATTATTATTATTATTATTATCTTTTATTCATTAAAAATGAAACTCAGTCAACTGATCATTTAAAAATGTATCACAAATACCACTGACTGGTGCTAACGGTTGATACGGGTTGCTGCCAGCATCCTAGGTATCAGCGAAGTACCTTCTTAAAATATATGATGTTCCAAGTAGCACAGTTTTTTACAGTTCCACTGGTGTTATTGCAGGAAGCTGCCATTTCTTGAAGTGTTTTGTGAAATTCTTGGACATGGTACCAAGTGCCCCAATGACAATGGGTATCATTGTGACATATTTCATCCATAGCTGTGTAGTTTCTATGGCCAGGTTGCAATATTTCATGATTTTTTCCAGTTCTTTTTCTTCAACTCTGGTGTCTCCTGGTACTGCGATGTCAATAAATTGTACATTTCAGTTTTCGACAACTGTGATATCTGGCATGTTGTGTTCCAAGTGATGATCCATCTGTATTCGAAAGTCCCACAAGATCTTCACCTTCTCATTTTCTATAACTTTTCCCACTTTATGTTCCCATGACTTTTTGGATACAGGAAAGTTGTATTTTTTACATAATGACCAGTGGATTAATTTAGCAATTTGGTCATGTCTAGCTTTGTAATCAGTTTGTGTGGTTTTGCTGCATTCACATATTAAATATGAAACAGTTTTGACTTTGTTGTTGCAAAGTTGGCAGTTTGGATTGTTGATGGATTTTTGTATCTTTGCTTTCATGGTGTTAGTTTGTAGTGCTTGTTCTTGAGCAGTCTGTATTAAACCTTCCATTTCTTTCTTGATGGTTCCCATCTTAAGCCATGACCATGTCAAGTTGTCATCACATTTTCCTTCAATGTTTTTCAAGTGCTGTCCATGCAAAGCTTTGGTTTTTCATCTATTTAATCTGTCATTATTATTATTATTATTATTATTATTATTATTATTATTATTATTATTATTATTATTATTATTATTGTACCTAGCTAAAAACTTAGAGATCATGAGTTCTAGTGCCTCCTTAGGCGTGACATTGGGTGACATTGGGCCAGGCACTCTCGCTCAGCCCTATGAAGTAAGCAGTGGCAAACACTTCTGAAAATCTTGTTAAGAAATCTGCAGGAACTAATCCAATTGGCCACCAAGAGTCACCAATAAGTTGAAAGGATAATAAACAAAAAGATCATTCAATGGCTGAGTCTGCAAACTGAATTAATTTGGAATGTGGGGTGGTTTTTTTTTTTTTTTTTAGAATTTGGTTTAATATCTGGTCACCTAACTTATTAAGGCTCACAAACCACAGTTTATCAGCCAATTGTGATTCACTTGCTAAAGCATTGTTAAATAAACTGTAGCTCAGCACAGTGTGTGACTAAAACCATCCCACTCCTTCTCCTATTATTTCCCACCACCAAAAGAAGCAAAGTCATAGTAGATATTTTAGATATACTTTTTAGCCAACTCATACTGCATCATTTAAGTCTCTTTGCAGAAAGTACTTGAAATTAATTTTAATTTAGGCAACGCTCAAGGAACTGGACAGAAGGGAGGTCAAAATATTTTATTAGGTTGGAGACAAGAACAGACAGAAATACAAAAACTAGGATCTTTTTAATGTTTTTAGAAGCTACAAATGTAAGATATCAATGAATATTGGAGACCAATCTCAAATATCCAGATAGATGTGGGGCAACCTCTTTGAGGGTAGAGCCACAAAACAGCCTCCAATCTTCCGAATAACCACAAGAGACAATCTAGTGATTGTTGGAAAGTGTGCAGCTGCAGCCACAATCTTTTGGCTGGATTTAAGGAGATGGATGTGACTTCCTTTCTGTCCAGCTCCTTGACAGTTGCCTAAATTAAAAGTAATTTCAAGTACTTTCAAAGCACAATTCTTTCAGAGTTTTCTTAACAAGGTTTATTGAGATTGAAGCAATTGCGTTAAGAGAATGCAGCAATTGAACTTTCCCATTTAGAGCCAATATATCCTGAATATATTAGGATAAAGGCTATACTCTTTTTCTAAGAGCCTTCCCTGACAACAAAGACACTTGTAGCGGTTGTTTATATAGAGATGGTCCTTGTTTAACAGCCACTTGTTCAGGAACCACTTGAACCTGTGATGATAAGTGGTAATTGCAACTGGTCCTTGAAGCTCCAGCCATTTGCAGACCCCACCACAGTCACATCATTGTGATAGGGAGACTTGGTGCTTGATTAATGATGTCACACAATATCCCACAGTCACGTGAATGCAATTTGTGATGTCTGTGCCTACTTCCCACAAGCAAAGTCAATGGGGAAGGTGGCAGGAAATCAAAAGTTGCAATCACGTGACATTCTTGCTTAATGATAGCAGTTTGGAGACTGCTGGAACTGCTGTCCTTATGCGATGCAGCAGGGGTGAAATGTTCCCGGATCGGACCAGATCACCCAATCCGGTAGCAATTCTTCCCTGTGGTTCGGCAATCCAGTAGCAATCGCTGCCCGGGTATCATTACTTCCTGGTTTTAACCAGGAAGTAATGTTTTTTAACCTTCTGTGCACGCGCACGTGACATGTGCACACTAGTGCTTCCGAACTGGTAAGGAAGGTAAGTAGATTTCATCCCTGCGATGCAGTCATATGATATCATACTTTCTAATTGCATTTCTTAGCAGTGGAAATTCAAGTCCCAAATATCATCTTTAAGCAAGGGCTACCTATAATAGCCTTTTGAATTCCTGCCTGGGAACAACCTTCCCTGTTATAGACAAGGTTGATTATTAAGAATATTAGAAATAATTCTCCTGAGTGTGTTGAGAATCAATAATTGCTGTTTTATAGGTGCTTGTGGGAAGATCTTCTCTATCACGTCTCCTTCATTCCTAAATGCTCTTTGACCTGCATTGGAATTGTGCTTCCTTGCACATTTGTTGCTCTGTTTCCATGTACACTTTTGAGGGTATCCATTGAAGGTCTCCCTCTTGACCTTTTCTGAATAAATTGCTGGATGAATGCCCTTTCATTCAACTTTTGTTTTCCTCTCTGTATTTATCGCACATAGGCTTTTGGCATTATAGTCCATTATTAAATTTGATGGTGGTTTTTTATGTGTTGTAAATGGCTTTGAGATATCTTTGTACAAGAATCATAGAAACTTGTAGGAAAATATGTAACAAGAGCAGCAGCAACTGCTAGGAATGAGATCAGGAGGCCTTTGAGAGACAAACTGCTATGATTCCCACCGCCCTACCCTAACAGATGGTTGTGTCATCTGAGAATTGTAATTGCTGTGGGCTGGAATCAGAAGGTCTTCTCCAGCCCAGAATTCTTGAATAGAGAAAGGCTGTCTCTAACTTTCTTGTCTTCCTGTTTATTATCTACATCTTAAAGCCACCCATTAAAGAAACACATTCTCTATTATGTCTCTCCTGTGATATTTTAATCTTGTGGAGCCTGTTTATATTGTCAGGAAAACATTTGCAATAGCACCGTTGCTAAATGCAATGAAAAACAAATGTGGGTCTTAAAGCCGGAAAGATTGAAAACCATTCCTGACGATAAGGAATGTGAGACTGAGAGGGCCTGAGTAAGGGGCAGGTATTCTGTCTTGGGAACTGAATGGAGCGTAGTCTAAGAATAGTTCTTTTGGGGACTGTTGTGACTTAAGCTTACTGAGTCATTACAATGCACAATTAGTCCCCCAGAAACCCTATTTTATTGTAGCAGCTGAGAATTATGTTCATTCCCAGCTGAGTTCCAAAACAAGTCCTTCGGAAGAAGTCCTTCGAGATAATCACCAACCTTTATCTTCTTTGACACTCTGCCAAAGGCCTTACTTGGCAAAGCTCCATGAAGTTCAGAAACAAACAAGAGATGCCGACTGGAAACAGAGTTAGCAACATTGCTTTTCTGCTAAAGGACCAAGTGCCTTTGTTTCTCTTTATTTATTTATTTATTATTTATTTATTTTATTTTATTTTATTAAATTTATATACCGCCCTTCTCCTTACGGACTCAGGGTGGGTGAACAGCCAAAAATAAAAACAAATCTTACAAAAGTTAAAAAATATTAAAAGTAACTAATATAAATTTGGCCCATTTGTTAAAAACAATTCAATTAAAATTCATATCAAAACTCTAAAAAGATGGGATCAGGCCAGGCCGGCTAGCTGAAAAAAGTGCGTTTTTAAGGCCTGACGAAAAGTCCGGAAGTCGGAGATCCTTCGCAACTCTGGAGGAAGATCGTTCCAGAGGGTGGGAGCTACCACAGAGAAGGCTCTCCCCCTGGGGGTCGCCAGCCGACATTGTCTGGCTGATGGCATCCTAAGGAGGTGCCTTATGGGAGGGGCCAATCATCTCCTGGCTTTACTCCCGAGTCATCCCTTTTGCCTTAGCTGCTCTTGCCTTCTGGAGCACAGGCTCCTCCCGTTCCTCTGCCTCTCTGCTGTCCAACTCTGGGGGTTCCGGAGTCTGCGCATCACTGCAAGATGGCCCTGGCCTCATCTCTGCCTCCAATGCAGAGCCTTCATCTGGGCCTTCCCCAGACTCCAGGACTGGCCCATGTTCCTGCCGAACCTCCTCACTGTCTGACTTTGCAGGCTGCTGGCAGACCACAACAGGGACCTCAGATGCTTTTACTTGCTATTGTGTGTACAGAGAGTCCTCGGTTTACAGCAGTTCATTTAGTAACCATTCAAAGTTACAATGACACTGAAAAAAGTGACTTATGACCGTTTTTCACACTTACGACCATTGCAGCATCGCCCATGATCATGTGATCAAAATTCAGATGTTTGGCAACTGAGTCATGTTTATGATGGTCACAGTGACCTGGGGTCATGTGATCTTCTTTTATGACCTTCTGATAAGCAAAGTCAATGGGGAAACCAAATTCACTTAACAAGCAGTGATTCACTTAACAACTATGGCAAAAAAGGTCATAAAATGGGGGCAAAATTCACTTAAGAATTGTCCTGCTTAGCAACAGAAACTATGGGCTCAATTGTGGTCTTAAACCTGTATTCTCTGGCTGCCCAATAAAACTCTGTTCATGGGAAGGGCCATGCTATGAAGATTAGGTTGGAGGGTTGTCCATTTTATAAAAGGCTGAATGCTTGTTTCAATTGGCCACTAGAATTAATGTCTAGTGCTCATGAGCAACATCAGAAGTAAACTTCAGTTCCCCACCTTCCCTTTCAAAATACAGTAAAGAAAAATATGAGATAGCTCAGGGACGTCTGAGAATAGAATAATAGAATAGAATAGAATAGAATAGAATAGAATAGAATAGAATAGAATAGAATAGAATAGAATAGAATAGAATAGAATAGAATAGAATAGAATAGAATAGAATAGAATAGAATAGAATAGAATAGAATAGAACAGAACAGAACAGAATAGAATTCTTTATTGGCCAAGTGTGATTGGACGCACAAGGAATTTGTCTTGGTGCATACGCTCTCAGTGTACATAAAAAGAAAAGATACATTCGTCAAGAATCATAAGGTACAACACTTAATGATAGTCATAGGGAACAAATAAGCAATGAAATCATATTAGGAAACAGTCAATATAAATCTTAAGGATACCAGCAACAAGGTTACAGTCATACAGTCATAAGTGGAAGGAGATGGGTGGTGGGAACGATGAGAAGATTAATAATAATGCAGATTTAGTAACTAGTTTGACAGTATTGAGATAATTATTTGTTTAGCAGAGTGATGGCATTCGGGAAAAAACTGTCCTTGTGTCTAGTTGTTCTGGTGTGCAGTGCTCTATAGCGTCGTTTTGAGGGTAGGAGTTGAAACAGTTTATGTCCAGGATGCGAGGGGTCTGTAGATATTTCCACAGCCCCCCTTTTGTCTGGTGCAGTATACAGCTCCTCAATGGAAGGCAGGTTGGTAGTCATTGTTTTTTCTGCAGTTCTAATTATCCTCTGAAGTCTGTGTCTGTCTTGTTGGGTTGCAGAACCAAACCAGACGGTTAGAATAGAATAGAATAGAATAGAATAGAATAGAATAGAATAGAATAGAATAGAATAGAATAGAATAGAATAGAATAGAATAGAATAGAATAGAATAGAATAGAATAGAATAGAATAGAATAGAATGGTTGGAAGGGACCTTTTAGGTCATCTAGTCCAATCCCCTGTTCAAGCAGGAAGCCCTGTAACATTTCTGACAGCAGAATAAAACAATTCAAGATAGTGGCCAAGACTGGATAATCAATCATAATGGTATGTGTGAATGACCTTAAGAGACAGGAGGAATCACCAAGCCAGAACAATGGTTGGATAAGAGGTAACTGAGCCCACAGAAGCAATGGGGTGTAGCACATATCCCAAAATGGACCCCCTCCAGTTTCTTGAGCTGTAAAGGTGAGAGGGAAAAAGGTATACAGGTAAGCCCTTGACTTTCAACAGTTCGCTTAGTGACCATTCAAAATTACAGCGGGATTGAAAAAAAGTGACCGTTTTTCACACTTATGACCGTTGTGGCATCCCTGTGGTCACGTGATCAAAATTCAAAGGCTTGGGAACGGATTCATATTTATGACAGTGGCAGTGACCTTCTGGGACCTTCTGACAAGCAAAGTCATCAAGATATTTAATTTTGTGTAAAAAGTCACAACACACAAGTTATAGCCGATGGATTAAAGAGAGCTGGCTCCTGCGTGAGGTGATCTAAGCTGTGATTGGTTGCCTTGAGTGAAAAGGGAGAGTTTCCTCGTTTCCCGCCTTTTTGACCTATGAGTTACCTGATGATGCTCTCATTGTGCTGATTTACCTGATTATGCTCCTATTTGCCTCTCTTATTTACTCTAAATGTATTTATTCATATAAAACCACAAATTCTTGCCAGCGTCTCTGATTCCATCCAGACACCGGCTGTGCAATTTCCTGACAAAAGTCAACAGGGAAACCAGATTCACTTAACATCCGTGTTACTAACTTAACAACTTCAGTGATTCACTTAACAACCGTGGCAAAATGGGGCGAAACTTGCAACAAATGTTTCAAAGTGACTTGGAGTGACTTACAATGGGAAGCTGGTGGGCTAGACTAGAAAGTCACAATAAAACAAAGAAACACACAGCTCATTTGTACATCCCTTAATGTGATTTATTATAGTGTTGTTCAACTACAATGAGTCATATAAACAGTTCTTTCTCCACAAATTACCACCTAGAAAGGGAGAGGATTCAGATAGTAGGTCATATTTCAGCATTTATTTGCTGATCACACTTCGTGTAGCTTTTCAAATGAAGTAGAACAATGGAAGGATGTGATCTTTGTGGGAGTGTTTCCAAGGTGTGGCATAAAGAGGGAAAAAAAAGAACTTTTGCAATTTTATTTTATTTTTCCTTCTGTGCTGCACCCTCCCCTCCTCTGAAAGCAGCAAAGGAAATGCCAACCTTGGTAGTCCTGGATTTTAATTCCTAGAATTGGGACCAGAATTACTAGGGCTAAGTAAGGCGGTTGTGATGAATGAAGATTGAAAGGGATCTTGTGCTGACCTTCTGCTCTGCATGCAAATCCCTTCACCTTGCCAGAATTTGAATAACAGAATAATAAGAGTTGGAAGGGACCATGGAGATCTTTAGTCCAACCTTTGCTCAAGCAGGAGACCTAATGAACTGGGTAAAAGCGCAGAACAGCCATGATATGCAGGGAGTCCTCAATTTACAACCAGAATTGAGCTCCAAATTTCTGTCCCTAAACCGGACAGTTGCTAGAGAAAGTTTTGCCCAATTATTACCACTTTTCTTCCCACGGTGGTTAAGTGAATCACTACGGCTGTTTTCATTTTATTAACCATCTTTAACAAGCCTTTTCCTTCTCTCCAAGTGCTCCATTCAGATAAGTTGTTCCATGATGCAGCCAAACGAAATGACATGGCATCCATGGTTGAACTGGTCAAGAGAGGGGTTGATGTCAAAGCAAAGAATAACGTGGGTATTTCACTGGGCGTGGGAGGTATAGAACGGGGTCATTGGGCAAAGATTTGTACCTCTCAGTCTCCCTGTTTTTCAAAATTTAAATCCTGAAATGTGATGCTTTGGGTGACTTGTGGAATGCACTTTGGCAAATTGGGATGGCATGGAAAAAGAGACCACGGTGGATAAGTGAATTACTACAGCTGTTCCCATTTTATGGACTTGTTCCTAGAATTGAAACCAGAATTACTATTGTTAAGTAAGGCATTATGTGAGTCATGCCCAATTTTACATTTTTAGCATTTTTAGACTCGCAAGATTCTGTTAATGTAACCCAATGTCCTTCTAGACCACCTGACAAGGCTGACATCCACCTTGCAAGTTTGAAAAGCAAGATGGAAGGAAGACCTGTTTGTCAGTTTCGGATCTATCAGCAAAGGTGAGACATTTCTATGTTGTTCCTATGGATTGCTTCGGGATTTCTTTCCTGAAAAATCTCAGCCCATGTACTGCTTACCATCATCCATCTTTGCAATTTATCCGCCTTGCCTCCCGCCTCTCATTTGTGGGGGCCTTTGGGACTCCAGAGAACAGCACGATATGCACCTAGCATGCAAACTCAGCACTCTTTTTTAATATCGGGTCTGCAGCTGAGGGTTGCAAAGTGGACGGTGAGTAGATTCCAGGTGTGGGTGGAGGCAAGTTTGCAAGTTTGGAAATTCATTTTGTTCATTTGTTTTTAAAACAAACAGTAGTATGCATTACTACTAGTAACCCATTTTGAAATGGGTAGGAAATCATTCCTTCCATTATTCAGCTGTCATTGCCAGTGGGGCTCTTAAGAACTGTAGGGGGCCCTGTTCATAATAAGCTCATGATTTATTTAATGCGTGATTTACTGAATTAATCCAATGGGTATGGGATTTATATCTCCTGAATCCTGGATCAAAAAGCTTTCTCGAACAAGGGAGACCACAGTGAAGGGACCAGGCACAGTGAAGGGACCAGGCACAGAGGTGAGGAGGATCTCAGGATCCAAATCTTTGTGACTCAAACCTTGAACTGAGGCTCATCCCCCAATCCGCAAGAGGGCCATCCATTTTGTGCAAAGAGTCAGCAAGCAGACAAGTGGAGACAAATTGAAGTTACTCCCTGATCCAGGAGGGTCTGCACAGGAGGAGTTTGATGCAGGAAATCAAGGACAATCAGTGCCTGCAGCTGGAGACCTTTCTGAGCTGAAGTTCTTCCTCCTGAATGCAGTCTGGTATTGGATGGACTCTGTCTGAGAAATGAGCCTAGCTTGGGTGGTATGTATTTCACCTTGCACTATAACAGAGGTCTTCAAACTTGGCAGCTTTAAGACTGGTGGACTTCAACTCCCAGAACTCCCAGCAGAGCTGGCTGGAGAATTCTGGGAGTTGAAGTCCACAAGTCTTAAAGCTGCCAAGATTGAAGACCTCTGCGCTATAACCTTGGCCTTATAGTCTGCATTACCCTAGGAACTTTGCCAGCTCTAGTAAGATCTCTGTTGCGTTGGAAGCTGAATGGGATTTACAACTGGGCCTCTGCTTGCTTTAGAGTCCTCACCTTAAAACTGCTAGTTAATTGACTTAAGCCTGATAAGAATTTGACAAAGGGAAAGCTAGCGAGTGAGTAAATTAGCTTCCACAGAGAGCCAGACACTCTTGAAATCTTTTTTCCCCCCACTTAAGGAGGAGAGTAATAGAATAAATAGAATAAATGAAGGGAGAACTGTGAAATAGTTGAACTGTGAAATAGTTGAAATAGTAGAACTGTGGGCTGTGGTTTCTTTGGGATGTGACAAGAAAGCCAACGAGGTACCGTTATGAGGAGTCCTTGGTACTCTCTGTGCTTGGTTATTTTCTTGCAGATGTTTTATTAGCCAAACTAGGTAACATCATTTCAAACCTGAGCTACAAATATTCTTCTTTACTCGTACCGTTATGGCTGTCATCTTTACTCAGAGGGATAGAATCAAGATCACGTGAGGTGTTAATACCACTTTATAAGGCCTTGGTAAGGCCACACTTGGAATCCTGCATCCAGTTTTAGTCGCCACAATGTAAAAAAGATGTAGAGACTCTAGAAAGAGTGCAGAGAAGCACAACAAAGATGCTTAGGGGACTGGAGGCTAAAACACAAGAAGAACGGTTGCAGGAACTGGGTATGTCTAGTTTAATGAAAAGAAGGACTAGGGGAGACATGATAGCAGTGTTCCGATATCTCAGGGGCTGCCACAAAGAAGAGGGAGACAAGCTATTCTCCAAAGCACCTGAAGGCAGGAGAAGAAGCAATGGATGGAAACTAATCAAGGAGAGAAGCAACCTAGAACTAAGGAGAAATTTCCTGACAGAACAATTAATCAATGGAACAACTTGTCTCCAGAAGTTGTAAGTGCTCTGATACTGGAGGTTTTTAAGAAGAGATTGGATAATCATTTGTCTGAAGTAGTGTAGGGTATCCTGCCTAACCTGTCTTTTATGTTGGACTAAAAGACCTCTAATGTTCCTTCCAGCTCTGTTATTCTACTCTACTCTATTCTTCTTCTTTTTTTTACTACACCCTGCAGCCTGTTTCATTCTATGCACGATCTTTTCTTAGGGAACCTCCATTTTACATTACTGCTGTTAAAGAAAGCAAAAACATTGGAGCCTAATTCTGGCATTGATTTTTCTAAGTTATGTTCAGGTTTAGACACAAGTTCTCAAACAAAGTCCTTGCTGGGTGGGATCCAAGCAAACTGCTATGAATGGAGGTTTGTGCAATTTAAAAACTAAACAGCCATCCAGTATTCATAAGTAAATTGTGGGCCACCTTTTAAAATAATGCTTTAAAAAGAAAATACTGGTTGTATCAAACGTTGCTGTTATTGCCTGACATCTTTGAACTGTTGAACAAGAATGGCAAAATTCCTTAGAGTCACTCAGAGTCAGTCATACTAGGATATTAAGTAAACAATATCAGTTGGAAAATACAAGCAACAAAGTTATAGTCATAAGAAGATAAGGTACTAGGGAAGATGAGAATAATTATGGTAATACTGCCTTTTTAGATAGTTTGACAGTGTTGTGGGAATTAGTTGTTTAGCACAGTGAAGGCATGGCTGAAAACTGTCCTTGTGTCTAGTTTTTCTGACGTGCAGTGCCCTATATAGCGTCGTTTTGAGGGTGGAAGTTGAAACTGTTTATGTCTAGGATGTGAGAGGTCTAGATATTTTCACAGCCCTTATTCTGGCTCGTGCCTCAACGGAAGGCAGTTCTAATTATCCGTTGAAGTCTGTGTTTGTCTTGATTGGTTGCAGTGCCAAACCAGACAGTTTTAGAGGTGCATAAATTACTGGAGTTGACAATCCAATGATGGTGCATAGTGCAAGATTTAAAGCATTTAAATCTATCTATCTATCTATCTATCTATCTATCTATCTATCTATCTATCTATCTATCTATCATCTATCTATCTATCTATCTATCTATCTATCTATCTATCTATCTATCTATCTATCTATCTATCTATCACCATCTGTCATCTATCTATCATATATCTACCTATCTACCTATCTATCTAGTTACCTATCTCTATCATCTATCATTCCTCTCTATCACCATCTATCATCTACCTACCTACCTACCTACCCACCCACCCACCCACCCATCCATCTAAATCTGTCTGCCTGTCTGTCTATCTATCTATCTATCACCATCTGTCACCTATCTATCATATATCTACCTATCTACCTACTTACCTACCTCTATCATCTATCATCTATCATCCCTCTATTTTTCACCATCTATCTATCATCTACCTACCTATCTACCTACCTACCTATCTATCTATCTATCACCATCTGTCACCTATCTATCATATATCTACCTATTTACCTATCTACCTACTCTTACCTACCTCTATCATCTATCATCTATCATCCATCATCCCTCTCTATCTATCACCATCTGTCATCTATCTATCATGTATCTACCTATCTACCTCTATCATCTATCATCTCTCTCTATCATCATCTATCTATTGTCTGTCTGTCTATCATCTATCTATCTATCTATCTATCTATCTATCTATCTATCTATCTATCTATCTATCACCATCTATCATCTATCTATCATTTACCTACCTACCTACCTACCTACTTATCTGTATATCTATCTCTATCTATCTATCTATCTATCTATCTATCTATCTATCTATCTATCTATTATCTATCTATCTATCTATCTATCTATCTATCTATCTATCTATCTATCTATCTATCTATCAAAACTACAACAGGTAGATTCTGTTAACAAAGCCAAAAACAAGTTGCTATTGGCAATGATCTCGCTTGGCAGGAATGGCGTGTCAATGCAGCAGGATCTGTCCTTCCTTCCCTGTTCCTTGCTTCTCTTCCAGCCTTCTGCTCGCTAACTCACTCTGCCCTCTTTAGTATATCGTCCACGTCTCTGCTGATGCAGCAGTAATCCATCCTGGAGGAGATTTCTGCAACGAGTAAGTCTCTGAACGTGCTAGCAAAACAAGTTAATTTATTGAGGCTGGGAAGGGACCGTTGTAGGCTGGGCTGTAGCAGTGGTTCAGATTTCCAAGAGAAACACAATCTTTAAGAACAGCCGTTCCTATTTCAGTGTCTTTAAGGACAACCTGAGAAACAAGAACAGAAAGCAATAGCCATGTTTACAGCAGGGGTGATTCAGCCGGTTCTGACAGGTTCTGGAGAACCAGTAGTGGAAACTTTGAGTAGTTTGGAGAACCAGTAAATATCACCTCTGACTGGCCCCGCCCCCATTTATTCTCTGCCTCCTGAGTCCCAGCTGATTGGGAGGGAATGGGGATTTTGCAGTATCCTTTCCCTGGAGTGGGGAGGGAATGGAGATTTTACAGTATCCTTCCCCTGCCATGCCCACCAAGCCATGTCACGCCCACCAAGCCACACCCACAGAACCGATAGTAAAAAACAATTGAATCCCACCACTGGTTTACACAGCATGCTAAGCTGTGAGGTCCTTTTGATGGTTTTTTGAATAAATTGCAATTGATCAGGTTCACACAATATGAAGCTGCAAACAAGGAAGTCAGACTGTATAGATGATTCTTGACTTATGACCACAATTGAGCCCAAAATGTATCTCACTTTGCTAAGTGAGCTATTTTGTTAAGTGAGTTTTGCCCCATTTTATGACCTTTCCTGCCACAGTGGCTAAGGGAACCACTGCCATTGTTAACTTAGAAACTTGGTTGTTAAGTGAATCTGGCTTCCCCACTGACTTTGCAAAACAGAGATCCCATGACCCCGGGACAGTACAACCGCCATAAATGTGAACCAGTTGCCAAGAGTCTAGATTTTGATCACGTGACCCTGGGGATGCTGCAAATGGTTGTGTGACAAATGGTCATAAATCATTTTTTTTCAGTGCCATTGGAACTTTGAATGGTTAATAGACAAACTGTTGTTAAGTCGAGAAACATCTGAAGCTTAGCATATGGTATGAATAGAATAGAATAGAATAGAATAGAATAGAATAGAATAGAATAGAATAGAATAGAATAGAATAGAATAGAATAGAATAGAATAACAGAGTTGGAAGGGACCTTGGAGGTCTTCTAGTCCAACTCCCTGCCCAGGCAGGAAACTCTACCCCACTTCAGACAAATGGTTATCCAATCTCTTCTTAAAAATTTCTAGTGTTGGGGCATTCACAACTTCTGGAGGCAAGTTGTTCCACTGATTAATTATCCTCACTATCAGGAAGTTTCTCCTTAGTTCTAAGTTGCTTCTCTCCTTGCTTAGTTCCCACCCATTGCTTCTTGTTCTACCCTCAGGTGCTTTGAAGAATAGCTTGACTCCCTCTTCTTTGGGGCAGCCCCTGAGATTTTGGAAGACTGCTATCATGTCTCCCCTAGTCCTTCTTTTCATTAAATTAGACATATCCAGTTCCTGCAACAGTTTCTCATATGTTTTAGTCTCTGGTCCCCTAATCATCTGGACATGTATGGACATGCATGAACCTGGCATGCGGTATAGTGTCCAACAAATGAGGAAAATACATATGTACATGTGGTCAGAACCCAAATCGTACCTATAATGAAAGCTGGCTGTGTGACCTTGGGCCGGTCCCACTCACCTCAGCCCAACTCACCTCACAGGGTTGTTATGGTGGGAAAAATAGGAGGAGGAAGAAATATTAGATGTGTCCACTGCCTTATTCCTAAAAATAAAGGCAGGATACAAATAAATGATTATGGTCTTTTATATATAAAGCAGCACAATTGGAAACCGTATATATGGATTTTTTTTTTAAGGTAAATTGTAGCGGTGATCCAGAAATACGACTTACATTTCCTTTTAGCTTTGCCTTTTGCTCCATTGTATTACGTTTTGGCTTATTATTGACTTGCATGTTGTATTCTGATAAAACCTCATGACTAATTCATAGGATTATTATGGTTGGTTGAACAGTCAGCCAGGTATTTAGATTGGACTTGGCATTTTTATTCACCTAATGAGTCTTTCCCAAGGATTGAAGCAGGCAGATGTCCTCGTTTGATGGTGTTAAATGGTATTGTTGCAGAGTGTAGCCTACTCTAAGTGAAGCTGCCTTTCGCAGCTGACTGATGGTGGTTTTTGTCCAGTGGTAGAATTCAAATTATTTTTACTACCGGTTCTGTAGGTGTGGCTTGTGGGCATGGTGTGGTGTGGTGTGATGTGGCTTGGTGGGCGTGGCTTGGTGGGCATTGCAGGGGAAGGATACTGCAAAATCCCCATTCCCTCCTCACTACTGGGAGAAGGATATTGAAAAATCTTCATTCCCATTCCACTCCTGGGGGAAGGATGATATTATTATTATTATTATTATTATTATTATTATTATTATTATTATTATTAATTCAATTTGTATACCGCCCTTCTCCTATTGGACTCAGGGAGGTGCACAGCCAAGAATAAAAACATATCAATACAAAATTTAAAATCAATTAAAAGAATTACACGATTTTGGCCCACGATTTAAAACAATCCAACTAAAACCCAATTGACACTTAAAAACTACAAACTACAAAAAGACTAAGAAAGGCTAAAAAAGGGGGGGGCGGGTTACGCCAGCCCTGCTTGATGAAAAAGAAAAGTTTTTAGGGCACGGCAAAAGGCCCGGAGATCTGGTATCCTTCGTATCTCTGGGGGCAGATCGTTCCAGAGGGCAGGTGCTGCCACAGAGAAGACCCTCCCCCAAGGGGTCGCCAGTTGACATTGCCTGGCTGACGGCACCCTGAGGAGTCCCTCTCTGTGGGAGTGTACTGGCCGGTGGGAGGCTATCGGCGGCAGAAGGCAGTCCCGCAAATACCCAGGTCCTATACCATGGAGCATTTTAAAAGTGGTAATCAACACCTTGAAGCGCACCCGGAAGTCCACTGGAAGCTAATGCAGCTCGCGCAGGAGAGGCATCACATGGGAGTGCCCTCTCGCTCCCATAATCCCCCGTGCAGCCGCATTCTGCACCAGTTGGAGCCTGGAGCCAAGTCCAGGCGGGAAGTGACAAGCGTCTGAGTGACTGTGCATAAGGAGTCCCAATCCAGATAGGGCCGCAACTGGTGAATCAGGCAAACCTGATGAAAAGCCCCCCTGGCCACGGCTGTCATGTGCTCCTCCAAAGACAGCCGTGATATTGCAAAATCTCCATTCCCATCCTGCTCCAGGAGAAGGATACTGCAAAATTCCCATTCCCACCCAATTACTGGGGGAAAGATATTGCAAAATCTCCATTCCCACCCCACTCTGGGGCCAGCCAGAAGTGGTATTTGCTTATTCTCTGAACTACTCAAAATTTCTGCTACCGGGTCTCCAGAACCTGTCAGAACCTTCTGAATAGCACCCTGGTTTTTGTCAATGGCATTCAGTTAGTGCTTCAGATGTTTTGGGACTGCATCCAAGGTGCCTGTCACTATTGGTACTATTTGGTGCTAATATCAGATGGTTGTCTTTTGCATGCTGGTGATCTCTATCCCTATCCCTATCATTTTGGAACCCAGAGGGTAGGCTAGTGCCTACTATACATAAAATATATTGTTGTAGCCTGTTGGCCGCAGGCCCCTCCAGCAGCTGAATCAATGAGGAGGCGGCGTGGGAATCAGGGCCAGCATCAAGGCAACCTGAGAGCTTCCAAGGGAAGATGGAATGGAGCTGTCAGAGATAGAGACAGAGGTGGACCCTGGGCCATCCATCAGCCCCCAGGTCTGGAGGCGGCTGATGAGGAAGAGGAGGAACAGATGGGTCCAATGCCTGATGCGCGGATGCAAAGAAGGCAGAGGAGAGGAGAGCAGTGGAAATCTATGGGCCGATCCTTGGGATGGAAGAGCCACCACTGCTAGTGAAGCCCTACCCTAGCTTTGGGGTAAAAGGCAGGGGGGCGGGAATGAATAGGTGTGGCAGACAACTATTCATCTCCCAGACGGAGAGACTGGTTAGCCTGCTGGGTGTTAGAAAGATAGACCTCTTGCTGGGGCTGCTTCACTACAGAGGGTTTGCTGTGTTTGGGAGCCGGGTCAGAACAGATTTAAATATTTAGTGAGATATTAAGGGACCTAAAAGCACAATAGAGTGCATTAAATTTGTATACACATAAAATGCTTTGTAACTCTCCCAGATTCATGGAAGTACATGCAGTGATTTTTAATTAAGATACGCACCAGTATTGATGTGATATGTATGGGTGTTATATTCTTGGAATATGTCAACTGCCTTACTCATGAAGAACATAACACCTCCTCTTAATCATCCTGCTGATGCTATTTTCTCTTTTAAAAATATGTTTTCCTCCCAGCAACATTTATGGCTTGAGGGGGAGTGGGGATGCCATCAAAGGTTGCACTTGTTACCACAAATATTTGAGTACAGGCCCTTTGGTTCCATTTGCAAGATACTGGTTTTCTTTAAGAAAAGCATTCTATTTATACAAAGCAGGGAAAATGAAGCTGCTGTCTTTGTGTTATTAATGTCATCGTGGTGAATGTAATCTGGATTTCCAGATTACAGAGAGGAGCTGAACACTAGAAGGCCAAGAGAGACACGAAGTTTAGATAGTTTGGTTGGAAGGGAGGAAGAGAGTTAAGATGGCTCCTCCCTAGCAATTCTCAGAGAATTTATTTAATGATGCAAGTAGTTGCTTTAGTTGTCAGCCCTGGTGGGCTGGGGGCCCGGGGCTGCCATTTTGGCAGGGAACCGAGAAGAGAGGAAGTAACTTGAGGTGACCATTAAAAAACCAGATGACATACAAACAGCCCACCCTTGTCAGATGTTATTGGGAGAATGCAATTCTATACATATTCAGGCCTTGGACCATGAATGTTGTATTCTCCAGTTTAATTGTGCTATGGCTTTTCTATTTTTTTTTTTTTGTGTCAATCACTGTGGGTGATGCAAATTTGGTCTACAAATATCCGAAATAAAACTGTATAAGCTCTGCATTTATTCTGGCACCACTAGCTTTTCCTACGATTATGTGGGGGGGGTGCAAAAGATACCATCCTAGAAAATATCCGGATGGGGAGATACAAACGGAATGTTTTAGGTCCAGGAATGAGAGGGAAGCTCTCTCTGTGTGCACATGTATAGCAGGGTGGGTTCTACTTACCTTTACTCCCAGTTTGCAATGGGATTGCACGAGCAATTGAAGTATTTCAGATAGCATTAGAGGGAATCCACTCCCCTGGCATTTTTATGTTGAACTGGTCTCATGAGGTTGGATAAAAGAGGTTTTACAATTCTTGCAAGCTTCATGAAAGAGCTTTTGTCCTTTTTACAATCCTTTCAAAGAAGACGGACATTTTGGAGAAATTCCTTGGGATGATGTGATGTTTTTCCACATGCTTAGTGAGAGAGAGTACTTGAAGGCTATCTATGAATAGCCTGCTTTTTTAAAAATTATTGTCTGTTTGGGGTTCAATGGAAAGCATTCCTAAAGGGCATTGGCTGTAGGGCATCTGACACTTGTTTGCCATTAAGGCTCCATTGCCTCAATTGCCATCCTTCCCTCCTTCCCTCCCTCCCTCCCTCTTCTCTCTGTCTCTCCCTCTTTTACTCTTTCCCTCCCTCTTTCTCTTCCTACTATCTCGTCTGTCTGTCCATCCGTCTGTCCGTCCACCCACCCACCCCCTATCTATCCATCTATCCGTTTATCCGTCTATCCGTCTATCCGTCTATCCGTCTATCCGTCTATCCGTCTATCCGTCTATCCGTCTATCCGTCTTTCCATCTTTCTGTCTATCCGTCTTTCCATCTTTCTGTCTATGCAACTATCCGTCTATCCGTCTATCCGTCTATCCATCTATCCATCTATCCAATCCGTCTATCCGTCTATCCGTCTATCCATCTATCCATCTATCCATCTATCCAATCCATCTATCCGTCTATCCGTCTATCCATCTATCCATCTATCCATCTATCCATCTATCCTATCCGTCTATCCATCTATCCATCTATCCATCTATCCATCTATCCATCTATCCATCTATCCTATCCGTCTATCCTATCCGTCTATCCATTTATCCGTTTATCTACCTGGAACCACCTGAAGCCACCTGGATTTTAAGTGGCCACCTCTAATTCAGATGGAGAAAAGTTTCAACAACACTCTTGATATCTATCTTGAACGGTCAGAACTTTCTTCTGCTTCCTGGGTATTAGTTAGTATTAGTATCTGTTGATTTTGTGGGTCTCTTTTTCGAGTCTTTGGTGTGTGGAACATTACACCATCAAGCATCTTCCTGCAGAGGAAAAGCTGGTGGACTCCTTGCTGCTTAGAATTTGGTCGTTTGCGTACAGAGGTTTCACTAGCTGACTAGGTAACATCTTCAGTGTAAAGTTAGGGGCATGTGAAGAAATCAACTGGAAAATAATTATTATATTATAGAAAACCCTTCTGTTGAGTAGAAGAATAAATAGGGAAGCCAGATGTCAGGGAAAAGTTGTCTGTTTTTAATAGCTGTATAGGAGCCTGAATTCCATTTGTGTAGTTTTAATTACTCATACTGAAATTCTCTTTTTTGACCCAATTAACAAAGAAAGCTGTGAGAGCTGTTCCTTTTTCCACAAAGGGTTATTAACATTTAGAATGCAGTGAATCTGTTTCCAAACAAACTTCATGACGAAATATACAAGCTTTGTGGAACCAGAGAGCATCTTTTTCTTTACGTAATTTTGGGTAGTTCAATGTCAAATCACACATTTGTATCTTTAAGACAATTATAATCTTAAAAATAAGCTTGAGGGAATCATTACAAGCTATCGGGCTGATCTTTTGAATGTTTACTAGGAAGACAACCCCTCTTGTTTGTAATGTAATAATTTAGCAATATATTTGCATTTCAACTCAGGAGCTTCAGAAACTGGGGAGAATTTCATACTGGGTGATTCTAAATACATCTGTGCTGTACCAGTATTTCATTTCACGAGGCAGGTCGACTTGACATGCAAGGATCTAAACGGATTAATCCGGATCTCTGGAGTGCATTCAAAAAGATCTAGAGGGTTGCAAGGCTAGAGACAATCATATTCCAAAGATGATTTGTACAGTTTTAGTTACAGTTATCTTGAAGTTCTAGGCAAAATGCAGAAGAGAAATCTAACATAGAATAGAATGGAATAGAATGGAGTGGAGTGAGTGGAGTGGAGTGGAGTGGAGTGGAGTGGAGTGGACTGGAGTGGAATGGAAGGGAATGGAATGGAATGGCTCCTCCTTAGCAATTCTCAGAGAATTTATTTAATGATGCAAGTAGTTGCTTTAGTTGTCAGCCCTGGTGTGTCTGGGGGCCTGGGGCTGCCATTTTGGCAGGGAATCGAGAAGCCAAGATTGCCTTTTAAGCAAGGACCCGAAAATGACACGGTGTTGTGACCCAGTTCCAAGTAGGTAGTAATCGACACAAACAGTTCCAAAACAAACAGACTTAATTAGAACAGCTGAGAATGAACTCATTCTCAGCATAGTCCAAACTACATTAAAACAAACTCTTCATAATGCAAATTCTTTAGTCTAATCACCAACCTTGGTAAAATTAGGCAAACTGCCAAAGGCTTCTCTTGGCAAAAGTTCAGAAGCAGAAGACACCGACGAGATAAGTGCAGCAAGACTATCAACATTGTTTTCCGACAAAGAACCCAAGAGCCGTTGCCGGATTTTTAAGCCTCATGGGAGGGGCCAATCATCTCTTGGTCCTACTCCCAAGTCATCCTCTTCGCTTTAGCTGCTCTTGCCTTCTCGCAGCTCTTCTCATACGTGCACTAGAAACAGGTTCCTCCTGTTCCTCTGCCTCTCTATTGTCAGCCTCTGGAGGCTCCAGAGTCTGCACATCACTCGCTGATGGCCTTGGCCCCATCTCTGCCTCCGACGCAGAGCCCTCATCCGGGCCTTCCCCAGCCTCCAGGACTGGCCCATTTTCTTCCTCAGCCTCATAGCTGTCCCACTCCGTTGCCAGCTCCAAGACTGCTGGCGAACCACAAATACATGGCCACTATGACGCTAATCCCACTGAAAACCACAGAGCCCACACTAGACCTGTTGCCACTGCTGACATCAACACTGAAGAGCTGATAGGCGGCCAAGCGGCTGAAACCAAAATGGACGCTTGCACGCAGGCACACCAAGTGGCTGATGATGGAACTCCACTGGCCTCCCTGCTCAATACCTACTGACTCGGCTTAGGGAAGAATAGAGGGTGGGTCGAGCATGTGGGTGACCTGGCAGGGCTGGGCTCGGGAACAGTTTAAAACAATGGGACAATTACTGGACAGTTAGTCCTGACTTTGAATTTTCTGTGGATGGATGTCAGTTCATGCCGGTGTTTGTTAGGGAGATAAAAAATACTCATTTCAGAACTTTGGTTTTGGGGTTTTTTCTCTCACGTTTACATCGGAACCTGACATTAGTTTGGCAAGATTCTGTCTATTGGTGAGGAACAATAAAGGAAACTGCTCAGAACTAAGTTTCTGTGTCTTTCTTGGTTCTTAGGGCCTGACAATCATGAGTCTCTTTTGGTGGGATTAACACAGGATTCTTTGACAGGGTGGTCTTGTCCAATTAAAACCAGAGCAAGCAAAAGGCCCACAGGGAAAGTGGGAGAAAGGGGATCCTTCAAGATTCAGGGGATCCTGTTTCCTTAAAGATTAGCAATCAAAATAATATTGATGCTTTGTCAATACTAACGTACAGTAAATGTGTAGAAAACATTGTTTGGACTTGTTCATAATTTGTAGAAGGAAAATTGATGTTAAAAATGGAAAATGTGAGGAAGTAACTTGAGGTGATCATTAGAAAACCAGATGACGTGAAAACAGCCCACCCTGCCAGATGTTATTGGGAGAATGCAATTCTCTAGATATTCAGGCCTTGGACCATGAATGTTTTATTCCCT
Source organism: Masticophis lateralis (assembly GCA_030761175.1). NCBI lineage: Eukaryota > Metazoa > Chordata > Lepidosauria > Squamata > Colubridae > Masticophis > Masticophis lateralis. Next base: position 16,867,838 of record JAUDYJ010000012.1, on the reverse strand, counting down.
AGTTTAATTGTGCTATGGCTTTTTTATTTTTTATTTTGTGTCAATCACTGTGGGTGATGTAAATTTGGTCTACAAATATCCGAAATAAAACTGTATAAGCTCTGCATTTATTCTGGCACCACTAGCTTTTCCTACGATTATGTGGGGGTGTGCAAAAGATACCATCCTAGAAAATATCTGGACGGGGAGATACAAACGGAATGTTTTAGGTCCAGGAATGAGAGGGAAGCTCTCTCTGTGTGCACATGTGTAGCAGGGGTGGGTTCAACTTACCTTTGCTCCCAGTTTGCAATGGGATTGCACGAGCAATTGAAGTATTTCAGATAGCATTAGAGGGAATCCCCTCCCCTGGCATTTTTATGTTGAACTGGTCTCATGAGGTTGGATAAAAGAGGTTTTACAATTCTTGCAAGCCTCATGAAAGAGCGTTTGTCCTTTTTACAATCCTTTCAAAGAAGACGGACATTTTGGGAGAAATTCCTTGGGATGATGTGATGTTTTTCCACATGCTTAGTGAGAGAGAGTACTTGAAGGCTATCTATGAATAGCCTGCTTTTTAAAAATTATTGTCTGTTTGGGGTTCAATGGAAAGCATTCCTAAAGGGCATTGGCTGTAGGGCATCTGACACTTGTTTGCCATTAAGGCTCCATAGCCTCAATTGCCATCCTTCCCTCCTTCCCTCCCTCCCTCCCTCTTCTCTCTCTCTCTCTCCCTCTTTTACTCTTTCCCTCCCTCTTTCTCTTCCCACTATCTCGTCTGTCTGTCCATCCGTCTGTCTGTCTGTCCTTCCACTCACCTATCTATCCATCTATCTGTCTATCCGTCTATCCAACTATCCAACTATCCATCTATCCGTCTATCTGTCTATCTACCTGGAACCACCTGAAGCCACCTGGATTTTAAGTGGCCACCTCTAATTCAGGTGGAGAAAAGTTTCAACAACACTCTTGATATCTATCTTGAACGGTCAGAACTTTCTTCTGCTTCCTGGGTATTAGTTAGTATTAGTATCTGTTGATTTTGTGGGTCTCTTTTTTGAGTCTTTGGTGTGTGCAACATTACACCATCAAGCATCTTCCTGCAGAGGAAAAGCTGGTGGACTCCTTGCTGCTTAGAACATGGTCGTTTGCTTACAGAGGTTTCACTAGCTGACTAGGTAACTTCTTCAGTGTAAAGTTTGGGGCATGTGAAGAAATCAACTGGAAAATAATTCTGATATTATAGAAAACCCTTCTGTTGAGCAGGTAGGAGAATAAATAGGGGAGCCAGGTGTCAGGGAAAAGTTGTCTGTTTTTAGCCCTGCTTCTGCGCATGTGCAGATCACTGATGACCACATTGGGGCAGTGGGCAGGGCCTCCCACCTGTTTTACTACCAGTTCTTGTGAACTGGTCCAAACCAGGGTCAACCCACCACTGGTGGGTAGGTCTCTGTATGTACCATGTTTCCCCCCAAATAACACCGTGTCTTATATTAATTTTTGCTCTGAAAGACGTATTATGGCTTATTTTCTGGTTAGGTCTTATTCTGAGGAAATACAGTACTAAATGCCTCCATCTGCTGATGATCATAACTGGGGCTTATTTTTGGGATGTGGTTTATATTACAAGCATCCTGAAAAACCATGCTAGGCTCTATTTTCTGGTTGGGTCTTATTTTCAGAGAAACAGGGTAGACACATCCAGGCATGAGAACATCTATGCCTAGAAGAGGCCAAAAAGCAGGTCTAATTTTAGCCGAGGGCAGGATAGGTAATCCTTTTTTATCTGACATATTTCATTGGAGGGATTAGGGACTCTTAACTTGTTGCCAAGATTTGTCTGATAAGATCATTAGGAAAGAAGGTAGCATTTAGGCATTTATGTGAAGCAGCTACAGAGCTTTTGGATATAACAATGAGGGCTGTAACTTGATCCCTTAGGGATCCATCTTATATGTGGGTATGAGGATTAGACAGAAGGACAATCTGGTCCATGTTATCAGGTAAAAAGGGAGAATCTTCTTACAGTGGTAATTACCATCTAATCCCACCCATTGATTCTCCAAGTTTCTTTCTTACAATTTATCAAGAAACCTTTGCTCTCTTTTCATGACTGTCAGAATTGAAAAGCCAAACATTTACTCCTGTAGTTCAGAGGGTAGCATTTTTTAAAGCATTTCTGCATTCATTTTCATCATTAACATGATTTATGCAGTGCTCATTTAAAAAAAAAATCTGGAGGATGTTTACAATAGTTACAAAAACAATGATGAAAAAAGATGATCGTGGGATATAAGCAAAATAAAAAGTAAGGGTGAGTGAGTTATTAATGGCTAGAGAAGGCCAACAGAAAAAAAGAGAGATTTTTAAGAGATACAACAGACTAGAAATTAAGACAGTTGGAAGTCAAAGGAAGGAATATAAAGTCAGTTTATTTGATCAAGGTTCAAACAAGATATACTGTTACTTCTAGCTACCCTTTATGGACTATCTGTTGACAGCAGAACTGAAAAGATAATGTTTTATGGATTTTTTAAGTGCTTGTAACTTTAGAGATCATGAAGAGTTAACAAATTTGTTTGTACTTGTGATGAAGGTTGGAAGTCACTTCTTCCTTTATTTCTTTTCTCTTTCCTTGTTGTGTTTTTACTTTTCTTTTTCTTCTCTCTTTTTCCTTACACATTTTGTTCCTTTCTATTATCTTTTCTCTAAGCTTAGTTTGCATTAGATTTGTCTCTATCCATCTCTCTCTCTCTCTCTCCAGATAGAGAGAGATCTGTGAAGAACTAATTTAAGTCATTTGAAGAGACTTTGTAATTAATAATTAACCGTCCATAACTCAGACTGGAAAATTCCTGTCGCAGTTTCCAAAATTTCCTGTTTATCTCACAACTAGCATTAAACACAGCTTTTTGAATTCTGTATAGCTCATGCTTTCTTGGTCTTGACTAAATATGTAGACACCATTACAGATAGTCCTCAACATACGACCACAATTAAACAGTTGTTTAAGCAAAACGTGCCCCATTTTACAACCTTTCTTGCTACAGTCGTTAAGTGAATCACTGCAATTAGTGACCTGGTTGTTTGAAGTGAATTGAGCTTCCCCTTTGACTTTGCTTGCCAGAAGGTGATCACATGACCACTGCAACCATCATAAATATGAGTCTGCTGCCAAGCATCTGAATTTTGATCAAGTATCCACGGGGATGCTGAAATGGTCATAAGCGTGAAAAACGGTCACAAGTCACTTTTTTCAGTGCTGTTTTAACTTTGAAAAGGTCACTAAATGACCTTTTGTTGTAAGTTGAGGACTACCTCTATTCTAAGACTTGGGTGAAGTAATATCTTTAGACATTATTCTCCAGCTAGTTAGGGTGGGCAATTTCTCTACATTTTTTTCAGGAGTAGGTGAACTTTGCTAACTGTCTCTAAAGTCAAGAATTCTCCCTTGGAAATGACTGTGATTAGATATGGAACCCATGGAAGAATTATCCAGTTATCCCTCTCTCCTAGTTTGGGATTGAGCTGAAATTTAGATACAGATACAGATTAATAGAGTTGGAAGGGACTCTGCCCAACTCTCTGCCCAGGCAGGAGACCCTAACACCATTTTTGACAGATGGGAGTCCAGGTTCTTCATTTGAACAAGGAAGGATGCTGCAGACCCTTGGCGAGAAGGTGGCATCCTGAAAGAGAAAAGCCAACAGTCTGATAATAATAAAATAATAATAATAATAAACAGTCTAACCTAATAAAAACAGTTCAGGTTTAAAATCTGCATGTTTTCACTATCATCTTTTTTAACCACTTATGTATTTTTGCCCATTTTTTTTTTGCTTTTACACAAGTCTACCACATATGATAATAAGTGCCTGTTTTTTGGTTATGTTTTCTCAACATTTGCTAGACATATTTCTAAACATTTTAGCTAACCTAGCAGGTGGTAAGTGCCATCTATAAAACATTTTTCACTAATTTTCTTGATAAGAAGTTGCCATTGTCAATTTATAGTTCTTTTCTCATGTTGTTAATTGTGAAGTCATGTCCGACCCATTGCAACCCGATGGACCACGTTCCTCCAGGCCTTCCTGTCCTCTACCATCCTCTGGAGTCTGTTTAAGCTCACGCCAACTGCTTCAGTGACTCCCTCCAGCCACCTCGTTCTCTGCTGTTCCCTTCTTCTTTTGCCCTCCATCATTCCCAGCATTAGGCTCTTCTCCAGGGAGTCCTTCCTTCTCATTAGGTGGCCACAGTATTTGAGTTTCCTCTTCAGGATCTGGCCTTCTAAAGAGCAGTCAGGGTTGATCTCCTCTAGGACTAACCGGTTTGATCGCCTTGCAGTCCAAGGGACTCGCAGGAGTCTTCTCCAGCACCATAGTTCAAAGGCCTCCATTCTTTGGTGCTCAGCCTACCTAATGGTCCAACTTTCACAGCCATCCATTGCAACTGGAAAAACCATAGCCTTGACTATACACACTTTTGTTCGTTTCCCATAAGTTTTGCCATTTCTCTAATTCTATATTATAACCAAAGTTTTTTTTTTACCCACTGTGTCATTGTGTCTTTTACTTGTTTGTCCTCCATTTTCCAGTTTAGTATGTATGTATGCGTATATATGTGTGTATATATATATATGTAGGTCTTTGGTTATTCGGGTCTTCTCCCGTGTAAAATTGGAAGTGTCTTGGTGACGTTTCGACGGAGTCTCATTCGTCATCTTTAGGCTGGTGTTCTCAGCTTCGTGCTTCCAGGAGCAATGTGAACATTGTGCTTCGTGCTTTGTGCTTCCAGGAATATTGCTCCTGGAAGCATGAAGCCGAGAATACCAGCCTGAAGATGACGAATGAGACTTCGTCGAAACGTCGCCAAGACACTTCCAATTTTACGTGGGAGAAGACCCGAATAACCAAAGACCTACATACAAACACCCGTGAAAACCTCAAAACACACACACACACACACACACACACACACACTTAATTCATTTTTCATCAGAGTTCAACAATATCTGATCAAAGTGTTTGTCCTTTATAAAAAGCCATACATTTTTAAAAATTAGGTATAATATTACAGAAAAGTGAAGAGTCACACCCCTTCCACTACATCCCTCAGCTTTGCCTCCATAAGCTTAGCTAGTTGACATATTTTCCCATTCTCGGACAATAAAATATTCTGCAAGAGTATTTCCCTGCTTGGCATTAGTAGTTCCTCCCCCTCTGAAGACTAGTAAAGAGAGACCCAGAATGGCCGATGCGTTAAAAGCGCCTTCTTTTTCTAATACGGGCTATTGTCTCTCCCCGCCATCCTCCCACGCTGAGCACCATCAATTTCCTGACGAAGTTCAAGGCTGCACATCTGCTATAATTCCCTGCCTCATCCGATCTGCCAGCAGGCTCTTTGTCACTCCCTCACCCACCCACCCACAATCAGCTGAGTGGGTGGAGTGGGAGTGGATCCGACAAAAGGGGAATCTCCCTTTTTTGCTCTCCAGTGAGTGGCTGGACTTCCTCCTCCCTCACTCTTCCATCTCGCCTTACCTGGTCGCGCATCCTCAGTGGGTTCAATCCTCTCCCAAAGATTTACTCCTCCTAATCTCTCTCTCTCTCTCCCCCCTCCCCCCCTGCCCTGGCTGCTCCATCTGAACAGCCGACGGCTGAACAAACAGAAGGAGAAACAACCGAGGAACAAATGAACGGACAGGTTGACTGTCAGGCAGGAGGTATTTGCTACTTTGGGTAAGAAATATTTCTTCTTTTCTGAGCTGTATTGTTTCTTTTTCTCCTTTTTTCTGCACGAGCGCATCAGGGGTAGCAGGGATGGGAAAAAATTTGCTGAGGCAGCAGGGTGGAGAGATGCAGGAGAGATTTTGCCAAGTCTCTAAAGATCCTCCAGGAAACGGTTTGGATAGCAAAAAAGCATACAACGGGGCTTTAAGCTGATATCTGGTCAAAGCAGGCAGTTTGGACCACAGTTTTCAAACGGCTCCAAGTATATCTGGGTTTTGAGAAAGCCGATGGGTGTGTTATTTGAGGCTTCCCTGCTACTCACTAAGGACTGCTGCACAATGCGTTGAGATGCCAGCACCAGGCTCTTAAAACTACGATGCTGCAATTTGGTGCATTTTGTTAGCAGCTCAATGGTGGAGTTTAGTGAATGCCATGACGAAAGGTCACCTGTTAATCTCGGCGACAAAATGCCACAAACCTGTTTTTCCTTTAAAGAAGAATAAACTTTCGGCTGCTGCAGTTTCATTTGTATTTAGGGGAGATTTAATCCGTGCAGTTTAGGTGGAACACGAAAGTCTTAGAGGAAGCAGGAAGTCAACACAATGGTCATCCATCTCGGGAAACTTCCCACAAACTGAATGCCATTCGGCTTTAGATTAAAATTGCTATCAACGTCCGATTGACAAGTTTTATTTTGGAGGGTGGGGGGTAGAGTTGGGAAAATACCATGCCTAGAAACCTTAAATGGATGTTTTAAAATTGCACTACACAAGAATTTGATAGGTGTGATGTTTAAAGCAGAAACAGCGTGAAAGTGAATGTTAGATCTGTCCTGAGATGACAAAAGTCTGTCTGAGTGAAGACAGAACAGACCTAAACTCAGTGAAGACACTGCAATCCTTCAGTTCAATTCTGGAAAGCACAGTTGGCAGATAGTAGATCACTGTGAGAATGGGTGGGTGGGTTAATCCTTTCAGAAAGACTTTGTTCCCAGGCCTGATCCAAATGAAAGCAAGTTATATACTCACTCAAGAACCCCTTTTACGTGTGAGGGATTTGATAAAGGGTCAGCTTTTTAAAGTCTATCATGGAGAATTAAATGCAAAGGAAAAAGTAACCAGAAACAGACTGGTTCCCATGACCATCTCAAGCCAAGTTCCCTTTCTTTCTTTCTTTCTTTCTTTCTTTCTTTCTTTCTTTCTTTCTTTCTTTCTTTCTTTCTTTCTTTCTCTCTCTCTCTCTCTCTCCCTCCCTCCCTCCCTCCCTCCCTCCCTCCCTCCCTCCCTCTCTACATGGGGTTCCCCTTGAAGAGCACTCAGAGCACTCCAACTGGTCCAGGATGCGGCCACGCGGGTGATTATTGATGCAACTCATTGCACCCATGTAACACCTCTCCTGTGCGAACTGCACTGGCTCCCAGTGGTCTTCTGGGTGTGATTCAAGGAGTTGGTTACCACCTTTAAAGCGCTCCATGGCTCAGGACCCGGCTACCTACGAGACCACCTTCTGCCACCGATAGCCTCCCACTGATCAGTTTGCTCCCACAGAGGGGGACTCCGCAGGGTGCCGTCAGCCAACTTATGTTGGATGGCAACACTCAAGGGGAGAACTTTCTCTGAGGGAGCCCCTGCCCTTTGGAATGAACTGCCCCCGGACATACGCATGATCTCTGACCTCCGAGTTTTCCGCTGTGCTCTTAAGACCCTGCTCTTCCGACAGGCTTCATAACTGAGTTTTAAATTTGGAGTTCTTAAATTTTTGGGTTTTTAAGCTAATTTTGGCCTTAAATGTAATATTTAAATGTATCAAATGTATTACATGTAATACTTTTAATAATTTTTAAATTTTAAATTCTAATATTTGTATTGTGTTTTTTACCTGGCTGTGCACCGCCCCGAGTCTTTCAGGAGAGAGGCGGTATAGAAATAAAATTATCCTTATCCTTATCCTTATCCTTTCTCTGTCCCTCTGTTCCTTTCTCTCTCTCCACATTTTCACTGCTGATTGTTGAACCTAGTGGGGGAAAATTTGTACTAGGTTTTCAGGAAGCTCAGAGACAGCACTTACAGGCTTATATGCCTTCATTTAAAATGGACTCCTTTCTATTAAGCTGCTGGATGTTGCTGATTCTTGCAATGGTTATTTCAAACGGGGCTCTGCAAAACAGACTTGGTAACTCTGTTGTGGAAAAAGAAAATTAAATAAAAGGGAGGGGGCAGAGAGAGAGAGAAAGTGAAAGAGAAAAGATTGTGGGCCATTATTTTACTGTGAATCAGATGGAAATGGTTATAACTTATAAGACTCTTTTTTTTAAAAAAAACATAGGTAAAAGGAAACCTACAAAATGAGGGGTCCATAAAATGATGATTATATGTTTGGCCTGCAAAGAATGTATAGAGAAATTGTTTCATTTTAAACTTCTTTTCAGCATCTTTCTTGCCAATTTACAAATCAGGCTTTATTAGTTTCCCCAGACTACTAAATCTTGCTTATCCATGCCATAAAAACACCTGCCAGCATCTCAGCGTAGAAAATGCAGAGTTTCCCTTTTTAAAAAGTTTGTTGTTGAGTTAATTTTTGTTGTTATTATTGTTGTTATTTCATTGACTTAAGAGCAACAAAGTCTTGAACAACCTGAGTTACGTACTCAGGATTGTGGCTAATAGTTGACTCACTTACAAATGTAACAAAAATGGTTAAATTATTAAAGCCAAACCGGTTTCTATTGAAAAGCCATCAGTAAGCAAGTATGGATTATTTGAATTATTTATTCAAAACTATAGTTGGAATGTCTATTTATGGGAACATCTTCTTTCTGGTGGGATCTCTCAGATGAGTGGGAGATACAGAAAAATGTCTAATTGAAGTATTTCAGATAGCATTAGAGGGAATCCCCCCCCCCCCCCGGCATTTTTATGTTGAACTGGTCTCATGAGGTTGGATAAAAGAGGTTTTACAATTCTTGCAAGCCTCATGAAAGAGCGTTTGTTCTTTTTACAATCTTTTCAAAGAAGACGGACATTTTGGAGAAATTCCTTGGGATGATGTGATGTTTTTCCACATGCTTAGTGAGAGAGAGTAGTTAAAGGCTATCTATGAATAGCCTGCTTTTTAAAAAAATATTGTCTGTTTGGGGTTCAATGGAAAGCATTCCTAAAGGGCATTGGCTGTAGGGCATCTGACACTTGTTTGTCATTAAGGCTACGTAGCCTCAATTGCCATCCTTCCCTCCAACAATTTTCTATCTCTCTCTCCCTGTTTTTCTCTTTCCCTCCCTCTTTCTCTTCCCATTCTCTCATCTGTCTGTCTGTCTGTCTGTCCATCCATCTGTCTGTCTGTCCGTCCATCCGTCCACCCACCTGTCTATCCATCTATCCGTCTATCCGTCTATCCAACTATCCAACTATCCATCTATCCAACTATCCGTCTATCCAACTATCCATCTATCCATCTATTAGTCTATCCAACTATCCAACTATCCAACTATCCATCTGTCTGTCTATCCGTCTATCCATCCATCCTACTATCTACCTGGAACCACCTGAAGCCTCTTGGATTTTAAGTGGCCACCTCTAAATCAAGTGGAGAAGAGTTTCAAAAGCACTTTTGATATCCATCTTGAATGGTCAGAACTTTCTTCTGCTTCCTGGGTATTAGTTAGTATTAGTATCTGTTGATTTTGTGGGTCTCTTTTTCGAGTCTTTGGTGTGTGGAACATTACACCATCAAGCATCTTCCTGCAGAGGAAAAGCTGGTGGACTCCTTGCTGCTTAGAACATGGTCGTTTGCTTACAGAGGCTTCACTAGCTGACTAGGTAACTTCTTCAGTGTAAAGTTTGGGGCATGTGAAGAAATCAACTGGAAAATAATTATTATATTATAGAAAACCCTTCTGTTGAGTAGAAGAATAAATAGGGAAGCCAGATGTCAGGGAAAAGTTGTCTGTTTTTAATAGCTGAATAGGAGCCTGAATTCCATTTGTATAGTTTTAATTACTCATACTGAAATTCTCTTTTTTGACCCAATTAACAAAGAAAGCTGTGAGAGCTGTTCCTTTTTCCACAAAGGGTTATTAACATTTAGAATGCAGTGAATCTGTTTCCAAACAAACTTCTTGACGAAATATACAAGCTTTGTGGAACCAGAGAGCATCTTTTTCTTTACATAATTTTGCAAAGTTCAGTGTCAAATCACACATTTGTATCTTTAAGACAATTATAATCTTAAAAATAAGCTTGAGGGAATCATTACAAGCTATCGGGCTGATCTTTTGAATGTTTACTAGGAAGACAAACCCTCTTCTTTGTAATGTAATAATTTAACAATATATTTGCACTTCAACTCAGGAGCTTCAGAAACTGGGGAGAGTTTCATATTGGGTGATTCTGAATAAATCTGCGCTGTACCAGTATTTCATTTCATGAGGCAGGTCGACTTGACATGCAAGGATCTAATCGGATTAATCTGGATCTCTGGAGTGCATTCAGAAAGATCTAGAGGGTTGCAAGGCTAGAGACAATCATATTCCAAAGATGATTTGTACAGTTTTAGTTACAGTTATCTTGAAGTTCTAGGCAAAATGCAGAAGAGAAATCTAACATAAAATGGAATGGAATGGAATGGAGTGGAGTGGGGTGGGGTGGGGTGGGGTGGGGTGGAGTTGAATGGAATGGAATGGAATAGAATAGAATAGAATAGAATAGAATAGAATAGAATAGAATAGAATTTTGGAATTTTGGAATTTTGGAATTTTGGAATTTTGGAATTTTGGAATTTTGGAATTTAGAACAGAACAGAATAGAATAACTATTGTCAATTTGAATGTACACTAATTGGCATACATTAAAAATGAAATGTTGTTGCATACAGGGTCACCATCTCCAATTTTACCTTACATAAACATGACAAGATAAATAAATATAAAATTCCATATATACCCACATATATTATATTGTATAGAGAAACAACCCAGTCTAGTTGGGATGTATATGATTTTTATGGCAAGAAAAAGTAATCTTGTGAGTTTACCAGACAGATGGCTTAGGGAACAAAGCTGTTATAGAATCTGGTGGTCTTGCTAGCAAGGAATCCCCAAAATCTATTATCTCTGCAGGAGTGCCTCTGAGCATATGCAGAACTCTAAGATTTGGCTAATAGGTAGAACTGTAGAATTTGGTCTCCAGAACTCTAGGATTTGGCCAAGGAGTTCTCAGGTGAGGGGGCAGCCTTGACCTCTATCCTTTTCCTTCTGGTGAAGTGAATTTTAGGACTGGGATCCTTCAGGGTTCCAATGTCCCCTCACTGGGGTGAAGTTTCTTTGCCTGTCAAGCGCCTTTTATCAGCCTGTTATTTTTCTTTCTTCTCAAGGTGAGACTAGAAAGACAAATTGAAAATTTCCCTGTTCTCTTTAGATCAGAAGAGAGCAGCTGGTCAGGAAAGCTGCCTCATTAAAGCTTGATCAGCCTGGCAGGAACATTGCCTGCCCGCATCAGGGCGACGTTGGGGGAGAATGAAGAATGACTAGATCCTTTGCTTCCCCAATGCCTGCTTTATATTCTGGCTTAACTCCTCGGTTTCTTCTGTCTTCTTGAAATGAAGGTCCTTTTTTGGATGGTTCAAATCAAGATAGCCCTGGTCTCCCTTTTCCTGCCTAGGCTGAATCCTTGCCTGCCTCAGTCAATTGTATTGCTTTCCCTGGCCTGGTTTGCATTTAATTATCCCCGATTGAATAAACCACCTTTGAGAAGGCTCAGCCTTTGCACTAAGGCCTAATCCACACACCTAATGCCTGGCGCTATGTTGGGAAACTGGAATGAGGGGGTCAAGAGAGGGCCTAGCTTGGAATCCATGCACCACTGCAAGCAGCATAAGCTTGATCTCCTCCAAGATCCCCAAAACCTCATCTCAGCATTCCTAGGGGAAGGCAAGAAGTCTGGGGGAGATTCTTGTAAATAGGTGGTGGACAATAAAGTTACTGACTTTTGCTATTCACGAGAGGCTCCGCGTGCTTGCATATTTCAGGCACCAAACCCCAAACTCACCTGGCTTTGCCAAGGCAGCATTGCAACCTCCTTTGTTTCTATTTGTGAAGAATTACATCTCAGGGCCTTGGTTGGGCCTTGCCCCAGTGTGTTCTAACCTAGGCTCCCTTAAAAAGCAGGAAGCAGAATCCTGGTCCTGGCAAAACCCCTTTTATTTACACAACTGTGAATTCCTTTCATTCACAGTCAGCAAGGCCTGTCCAAACAGTTTTTCAAAGGAATACTCATCAACACAGACATTATCTTGCTTGGAAAGCTGCCGAGTAACTAGTTTCCAAATGCAGGGCAAGGCAAAATTTGGCACAGAGTCTCTGGCATTCATGGACAGATCTTCACACTCTTGAAACAACAGACTGAACTAATTGTTTCCTGCAAAAGCCCACTCCCCATTCACTCCTCTTTTGTTTCCTATGGGAGGGGCCAAACACCTCCAAGTTGTGGCTTTACTCCTAAGTCGACCCTGCTTTCTTAGTTGTTCTTGTCTTCTGGCAGCTCTGTGCATGTGCAACATTGGGAACAGGCTCCAACTGTTCCTCTGCCTCGCTGCTGCCTAGCTCCCTCTCTGCCTCCGATGCAGAGCCCTCGTCCGAGCTTTTCCCAGCCCCCAGGACTGGCGCATGTTCCTACCCAACCTCCTCACTGTCTTACTCTCGGCTATCCCTCAGTGCCTGTGCTAATGCCGGGCAAAGAAAGCAAACCAACAACGAAGGTGATGCAAACCCGGTTTTAATGGTAGTTACTCAACAGCATCAGGTGAAAGCCGGACTGCTAGAGTGGACTGAAGTTGGAGCTGAGGGTGTCTGTCCCTCAGCTCGCTTTATACTGTTTTCCAATTTCCTGATTGCTTCCAGCTGCCATTTGAATCCGCCATGGAGGTGTCGTGCGAAGTGCGCCTTCGTTACATCATCTGTCTGCGCAGCTCTGTCGTCTAGCCATCAAGGTACGGGAATCGTGCCATCCGCCCACTCACAGCCTGACTCACCAAGCCCCACTAGCCATCTAGCACCAACATCTAAGTAACCTCAACGCATCTATCTTAGCCATGTTACCGCCACCAACACCCGTGTTTTTTGCCATTGTCTTTGGCATCGCCTGTTGTCATATTCAGTGTTGCATGTCATATTCCTCTGACTCGCCGCATGTCCTCCCCCACTCCGGTCCGTATGGTGTCGAGGGGAGCTATGAAACTTGACACTGACTCTGCTGCCAACTCCACTGGCCACTGGCAGGCCACAACACTGTGGCCTTCAGAGATGACCTTGTCTGGGGAGAAAAAGAAAATGGCCGCTCTCCCTTTGGCACATATGGCTGAGTCTCCGTTGCTGCTCGTCCTTAACCATGAATCATATTTATGGCTGTTTGATTGTTTTATGAGAAAAGGGAATGATGCTCTTTGGGTGTGCAGAGTCTGGATTCGGTCCTTGGAGAAAGAGAGGGACAATGACAAGTCAGTTTTTTACCTGGTCCTGGCTGGCTGGGCTCTCTTTCCAGAAAAGAATTACCTTAGAGGAGCCAGTGCTCATCTGCCAAGAGACAAAATAATATACTTCCCTGGACATTTTTTTAAAAAAACCTCTCCCTTAACTGTTCTTCTTTTAAGTCTCCTTTGGTCTTTGGATTCCAGCCCCCAAGATCCCTTTTGCCTTTCCAGAAAGACGAAGTGCTGAAATCCATCACTGGGGGATTAATCAATTTGTTAAGTACACCAAAGAACAGGATTCCCAACTGCAAGAATTTGCAGAATAGAAGAGAATTTTAAGTTGCCTCTGGGAACAGCCGGCTGCCTGTCTTGGCACACCTTTCTAAAATCACTTTTAAAATAATGACTAAAAAGAAAAGAGGGGGGGGGGGGGAAAGGAGCAAAGCACAAGATGAATTATAATACAAATGCAATACATTGTCAAAGAAAAGAGAAACACACACGAAGAAGGTGCTTTAAAAAAAAAACTGGGGAAAAATACAACCAACAATATTGTGTTATCATTTTAAGAAATGTATGGTTCTCATCTAATGCAAATATACAGATCGTTCTCGATAACTGAGCCCAAAATTTCCACTGCTAAGTGAGACAGTTGCTAAGTGTCCCAGTTTTACAACCTTTTTGCCACAGTTATTAAGCAAATCACTGCAGCTGCAAAGCAAATCTGACTTTCCCATTGACTCAGCTGGTTGGAAGCTGGCTGGTAGGTTACAATTGGTGATTATATGACCCTGGGACATGCAATTGTCAAAAATACATAACTGGTTGCCAAGCATCTGAATTTTGATCATTGTATAATTATCCTGTTTTTTAAACACAGTATTGTGTATAAATGAGTCCCATGTTTCATTATATTTGGCCATACAAGTTCCATGTCTGCAGGTAATCTTTTAACTAGGTAGCAAGTAGGTAGGTCCTGACTTACGATCATTCATTTAGTGACCGTTTGAATTTATAACAGCCCTGAAAAAAGTGACTTATGTCTATTTTTCAGATTTATGACCGTTGCGGCATCCCCATGGTCGTGTGATCAAAATTCAGATGCTTGGCAACAAAATCATATTTGTGACATTTGCAGTGTCCCTGGTTATGTGATCCGCTTTGGTGACCGTCTGACGAGCAAAATCAATGAGGAAGCCAGATTCACTTAACAAGTGTGTGACTCACTTAACGACTGCAGTGATTCACTTAGCCACTGTGGCAAGAAAAGTTACAAATGGGGCAAAACTCACTTAACAGCTGTCTTGCTTAACAATTCACATTTTGGGTACGATTGTGGTCGTAAGTTGAGGAGCACCTGTAATTGGGTCTTCATCCATTGTGTGACTCTGCTTACCGTTCAGAAAGCTTGAAGCCCTGTGTGTTTTCCTGGTCATGGGGACAAGAGAGTAACTGAGCCAGGGATGAAATTCAATTTTTTTTACTATCAGGTCTGTGGGCGTGGCTTGGTGGGTGTGGTGTGGCTTGGTGGGCGTGGCAGGGGAAGGATACTGCAAAATCTCCATTCCCACCCCATTCCAGGGGAAGGATACTGCAAAATCCCCATTCCCTCCCCACTCCTGGGGGAAGGATATTGCAAAATCTCCATTCCCACCCCACTCTGGGGCCAGTCAGAGATGGTATTTGCTGGTTCTGTGAACTACTCAAAATTTCTGCTACTGGTTCTCCAGAACCTGTCAGAACCTGTTGGATTTCATCCCTGAACTGAGCCCACCCTGTTGGTATGGTGTCTTTGTCAACTGCTTGGTGTTTTAGTTGGTTGTGGGATGTATTTAGAATAGTACAGAATAACAGAATTGTAAGGGACCTTTGGAGGCCTTCTAGTCCAACCCCCTGCTCAAGCAGGAAACACCAATACCATTGCAGACAAATAGTTATCCAATCTCTTCTTAAAAACTTCCAGTGTTGGAGCATTTACAACTTCTGGGGGCAAGATACGGGCCAGGTGGCTCAGCAGACTAATGCATTGTGATTAACTCCATCTGTCTGCAATTACTGTAAGTTCGAATCTCACCAGGCTCAAGGTTGACTCAGCCTTCCATCCTTTCTTAGGTAGGTAAATTGAGGACCCAGTTTGTGGAGACAATAAGCTGACTTTATATAAATATACAAAAGTATGAAGGCTGTTGCTTAGCGAATTGTAAGCCGCCCTGAGTCTCCGGAAAAGGGCAGCATATAAATCAAATTTAAAAAAAAAAAGTTGTTCCAGTGATTACTTGTTCTAACTGCCAGATTTATTTTCCACGCTGTCCATTTTTTTTAAAAAAAAAAAATCAACCACCCAGAGCAATCCTGGGGATGGAAACAAACCCAAGGGACTATGTTGGCTTAACACAACAAGTCACAAGGAACTGCATTAACCATTGCCCTAAGCCAGGGGTCTGCAACCTGCAGCTCTGGAGCTGCATGAGGCTCTTTCATCCCTCTGCTGAGGCTCCCTGTCGCTCAAAATATGCGTCACAACCGCCAATGTTGACACCCGCTGGCACATGATTTATTGAGCTTTTCAGCCCATCTTTTTTTTCCGCAGTTCAAAATGTTTTTGTTGCATGCAGAAATAAAAATGTGTTTTCTCTGTAGCAGGTCATTGATTTCATAAATGCAGCACACTATAGGTTTTTTTTTAATGCATAGCATAAAGGTAAAAAGTGATGTATGTAGTGTTATCTTCGTTTTAGATGTCAAAAGGGTTTTGTGGCTCCCGGTGTTTTCTTTTCTGTGGGAAACGGGTCCAAATGGCTCTTTGAGTGCTTAAGGTTGCCAACCCCTGCCCTAAACAGCATATAACCTCTTAGGGAAATGCCTCTATGGATCATGATCTGGATCAGTGTGTTGTGTGAACATACTTCTGGGGAATTGACTGTTGAAGGGCCAAAGGGAGAAGGGAAGTCCTGGTGGAGCTGGCCTCTTGGGGGCACGTATAGCATCCTTGCCCCATCTCTGCCCTAGCTTCCCTTCCTCCTTTGCTCCAAGGGAATTAGAGACTCTGATCCTTGCAAAAATCACTTACTGTACTGCTGTTCCCTGTTCCAGAATTCCATTTAAAATAGCACTATCGATTGGCTTCTTGAGTTGCAGTCAGTTAAATTTTGGTGTGCTCTGCAGGCATCCAGCTTCGATTACTGTCAGAAGTAGAAATTGCTGTAACTCTACTACATATTAAAAATATTCTACACTGCTATTTATCAGACAGCAAGTCAACGTTTTTTTTAAAAAAAAACACTAAGAAATCAAGCTGCCAGTCTTCAGACTATTTTCTCTCATTAATCATTGAAATTATATGGTGCTTGGCCTCCATCAGCATTTCCAGCTGTTGATACCATGAAATGGGTAAACCCCCTTAGCTTTATTTTCAATACCTGCTGGCTGATAAGTGGCTACGTTGATTTAAATGTCTGCAGAACCCAAACAGAATGGACTAGTGATGATTAATGTTACTTGTTAATTGGTGTAACTGTTTTGTTTGGGGTTTTTTTTTTGTATTTTCTACTTTAATTCTGAGGTTTGCAGAATTTGATTAAGCTAAATCAGTTGTCTTCTTGAACTCCTTCCTTCGCTATCACTCTAGTTGTTACAGCTTTTTATTTTATTTACAACTTTTATTTTATTGCATTGACATAGCGTTTTATATTAATGGTGGTGTCAACTCCGAAGCTGGCCTGACTAAGGCCATCTTTGAGGCTTCAGTGTTGCCACCATGGAGGTGAGGGATAGGGAGGGAGGGAGGGAATAGAGAGAGAGTTGGGAGTTTGTAGACGAAGCAAAATCATTTCTCCTGGGAATCAAGGACATTCCCACAGGTGGATGAAGAGAGGAGTGAAGTTACCAAGCAACCAGACAGCACCTCGATTGGACCATATGACTGATTGTTTAGAGAAAAGGGGGGAAACATTAATTAGGTGAAAACCGTGGGAACCTTTAGAGTCGGTTTTCACCAGTCTATGCCAATATAATATATCCAATAAAATTGTTCTTTGAGGAATCTACCTACCTTGGAGTTCTGTTTGCTATGGGTTTATTACTTGGAACCCTTACAGGTAGTGCTGTTTTCACTGTTTTCCCTGATTTGATTATGTTTTAGCCTAGTCAGGTTTTACAGCAAAGATTGTGTATTGAATGGGCGGCAAATTAAGTTACGCATTGTTTTTGTGCCACTCTATGATTCTAACAAAAATATCTGCCTCTCTATTGTTCAATCTGTCCATCTGTTCTCTCCCACATTCACACATTCATCCACCATCCACCCACAACCCACCCTTTCTATCTAACTATTGTGTAGCAGTTAAAGCATTAGGCTAGAAATCAACAAACCACAAGCTCTGGTTCCACCTTGGACACAAAGCCAGCTGGGCAACCTTAGGCCAGTCCTTTTTTCTCAGCCCTAGGAAAAAGGCAAGGGCAAACAACTTCTGGAAATGTTGCCTAGAAAACTGTAGGGACTTGTCCATGCAGTCTCTGAGAATTGGAAACAATTGAAAGAAAGAAAAAAACTCTACCTATCTACCCATAGATCAAGCAACTGATTAATCTCTACCTATCTATCATAGGACTGGCAGGGACCTCAGAGATCTTCTAGTCCAACCCCCTGCTCAAGACCAGAGTCTTATACCATCCCAATCAAATGGTTGTCCAGTCTATTTTTGAAAACCTCCAGTGACGGAGCACTCACAACCCTGTGAGACAAGCTACTCCATTGACTAACTGCTCTTGTGCTCAGAGCAATGTACAATGCCTGCCTGCCTGCCTACCTGTCTGTCTGTCTGTCTATCTGTCTACCGTGTTTTCCCCAAAATAAGACCCTGTCTTATATTTTTTTGAATCCTGAAATAAGTGCTTGCCCTTATTTTCGAGGATGTCTTATTATTTTGGGGCACATGGAGCAAGATGGGGCTCCTCTTGCCATTTTACCTGATTTTCATCTGTGTGTTTAAATACTTTCTGGGAGGGCTTATTTTTGGGGGAGGCTTACTTTAGCACATATGCTCAAAAGCCCGACTGGGCTTATTATAGGGGATGTTTTATTTTCGGGGAAACAGGTTATCTATCATCATCATCATCTATCATCATCATCTATCTATCGTCAATCATTATCTATCATCATCATCTATCTATCGTCAATCATTATCTATCATCATCATCTATCATCATCATTATCTGTCTGTCTATCTATCATCTATCTCACACTTCATTTGAGAAAAGTTCCCTTTGGATGGGCTCCAGCATGAGTCCAAAAGCTCAGAAAACTAACCTTCTGACCGACCCAGATTGGATCCTGCAACATTATCCTGGGATGACATCATCATCATCACCAGCATCTATCTCTCTCTCTCTCTCTCTCTCTCTCTCTCTCTATCTCTCTCTATCTATCATCTATCTATCTATCTATCTATCTATCTATCTATCTATCTATCTATCTATCTATCTATCTATGTTGGTGCTCACCTATAAAGCTCTAAATGGCTTAGGCCTGGGGTACTTGCAGGACCATCTTCTGCTATCCTCCCATCGTCCTGTCCGCTCTCACAGAGCGGGCCTCCTCAGGGTGCCGTCAGTCAAACAATGTTGGCTGGCGGTCCCCAGGGGGAGAGCGTTCTCTGGAGCGCCAACCCTCTGGAACGGTTTGCCCACCGAGCTTAGGACAGCCCCCGACCTCCTGTCCTTCTGCCGTGAACTGAAGACGTGGCTTTTTCATCAAATGGACTGACCTGTTGAGGGGGGTTTTTACATTGTAATAATTTTAATTAATTTTAATTGGGTTTTAATTTATATTTAATTCATATTGTTGCATTTTTATCTTATAAACCGCCCTGAGTCCTTCGGGAGAAGGGTGGCATATAAATTGCAATAAAATAAAATAAAAATAAAATATCTATCTATCTATCTATCTATCTATCTATCTATCTATCTATCTATCATCTATCTATCTATCTATCTATCTATCTATCTATCTATCTATCTATCTATCTATCTATCTATCTAAATCCATCCCTCCCTCCCTCTTTTGACCACTCGAGAAATCTCTTGGTGGGAATTTTATCAACTGCTGCTTCAGGGTGCCATCCTTCTTAGCCTTTTGAAGTGTTCTTCACCCATCCTTAACTTAGCAGAAAAAATGATACCGGCATGAAATTGGCTGCCCCCAATTACCAATCTCTCTGCTGTCTTTATTGCTTCTGTTCCTGGTCACTGCCAGTCATCTGATTTCCCTGCAAGATGAAGGGCGACAAGACCCAATTGATCCATGCACTTTTAAGTCTGTCATTGGAGGCCCTGAAATCAGGTGGGGAAATGCTACTTTCTCCCTAGTGCAGCTAAGGATGGGAGAAGCCTCTCTTACCCAAAGGTGCAACATGAAAGGCAGGCTCCTGGGGGAAAAGGTTGCCAGGGTATGAATGCACCACAGTTAGGTGCAAACGAGGACACAGTCTACGTCTCTCTCGGTCTCTCACTGCAGTTGAGAGGGAAAAAAAGCACACCCACAAGTAGTAAAGTCAAAGCGCTCTGAAATTGGTTCATAAAATAATTCTCCCTCTTTGGCCATTTGAAAGCAGAGACAGGCTTGAGTTGGGCATTCAACCTGAAGCAACAGATGGAGTCAGTTCCCAGTGGTGAAGAAAGGATTGATGCCAAAGAAAATCCACAAATAGGATGGAAGGAAGAGAACCAAAGAGAAAAGACGTGTTTTGTTTTAGGCCTCCAAAAACATCTGCTGACGCTCGGCTAAAATTATTACCTTCAAGGAAATGAGGTTTTTTTCCCCCCATCCTTGTGTTTTTTGTCTTTGTAAAAACCAAAATCTGTCTCCTTGGGGTATTCTTTCTTCTTCCTTTTTTCCACAGAACTCTCCCACGTATGCTGGGTGCTTGTAGAGACTGGAAACCAGGTCCTAGGAGGAAATACTCGGGGAACTAAATATATTCACTCTTGAGAAATGAAGATGAAGAGTGAACATACTTTGCAAGTCCCGTCTTCACCCCGAAGAACATTAATCTGCTCTCGGCTGTCATAGTGTGCTGGGGGTGAGGAAAGGCTGTGATTTATAGGAAGAGCAGTAATGGTATTAAAAATCTTGACTGGCGCTGATTGTGAGGGAGAGGGTGACTCCTGTTTTCTCCTCCAAGACAGTAAAAACCTGAGTCTGGCCTGAGTCTTTAAACCAAGGGTGTCCAACCTTGGAATTTCAATTCCCTGAATTCTGTGCTGAGGAATTTTGGGAGGCTTTAAAGCTGCCAAGGTTGAACACCACCTGCTTTAGATCTTTTCCTTTCCTTTCCTTTCCTTTCCTTTCCTTTCCTTTCCTTTCCTTTCCTTTCCTTTCCTTTCCTTTCCTTTCCTTTCCTTTCCTTTCCTTTCCTGTCCTGTCCTGTCCTGTCCTGTCCTGTCCTGTCCTGTCCTGTCCTGTCCTGTCCTGTCCTGTCCTGTCCGTTCCTTTCCTTTCCTTTCCTTTCCTTTCCTTTCCTTTCCTTTCCTGTCCTGTCCTGTCCTGTCCTGTCCTGTCCTGTCCATTCCTTTCCTTTCCTTTCCTTTCCTTTCCTTTCCTTTCCTTTCCTTTCCTTTCCTTTCCTTTCCCTTCCTTTCCTTTCCTTTCCTTTCCTGTCCTGTCCTGTCCTGTCCTGTCCTGTCTGTCCTGTCCTGTCCATTCCTTTCCTTTCCTTTCCTTTCCTTTCCTTTCCTTTCCTTTCCTTTCCTTTCCTTTCCTTTCCTTTCCTTTCCTTTCCTTTCCTTTCCTTTCCTTCTTTCCCATTGCCTTTTTAGAGTGAGAAAAGATCTCACCATTCTTGCTTCTTCTAGGAATGAGGTGATTGGGGTAAGTCCAGGATGCCTGCAGGGAGAGGCTTGCAAAAGTTAAGATGGCATTACATCCATGTGATCAAACCCTTGCAATGGCTATAAAAAAAAGGGGGCTGTAGCAGTAACCTTGAGGAGCCACTGAAATTTGAGTCCGGGGTAGAAATGTAATTGGAGAAAACATCTAAGGATTGACCTTTTCTAGTTCTCACAAAGATAAAGGGAGGAAGGGGAGGAAGCAGTATTCAGATTTTCAAAATTAATGTTAGTGTAAACTAGGGGTCTCCAACCTTGGCCACTTTAAGACTTGTGGACCCAGAATTCCTCAGCCAGCTTTGCTTTATGTAGTAAAGAGTAGTATTAGGGCTTGTATCTTTGCTTTCAAGCCTGGTCTGCCTCAAAGGGCTGACATCAAGTTTGCACGCCTGAATGTGCATCTCCATTACAAGATAGGGCTTGGATTGCATTGCATGATTGTGTGACTGCCATTTTGACTTTATTTAACCCCAGAATAAAAGGGACGTGGTGGCTCAGTGGCTAAGATGCTGAGCTAGTCGATTGAAAGATCGGCAGTTCAGCGGTTCGAATCCCTAGTGCCACATAACGGGGTGAGCTCCCATGACTTGTCCCAACTTCTGCTAACCTAGCAGTTTGAAAGCACGTAAAAAATGCAAGTAGAAAAATAGGGACCACCTTTGGTGGGAAGATAACAGCGTTCTGTGCGCCTTTGGTGTTGAGTCATGCTGGCCACATGACCATGGAGATGTCTTCGGACAGTACTGGCTCTTCGGCTTTGAAATGGAGATGAGCATCACCCCCTAAAGTCAGGAACGACTAGCACATATGTGCAAGGGGAACCTTGACCTTTAACCCCAGTTTGGGCATCTTTGGAAGAATCCCCCCATATCTGTTTGGGAAGGAGGTTTCAAGAGGTTGAGAAAGGTTTCCACTGGTGCTTCTGGCAAGTCACTTTCTTGGCTAGCAAATTTTCTCTAGGTGGCTTAAAGAAATTTGCTATTGCTCCACATTTTATTTTGTGTCAACCCTATAAGACAGATCACACCAGACTACTTTTGTTGAGAGTGACTGTAATATCAGAATTTTGCGTGCCTGATTGTGCTGCATCACCACCTCCTCCTTCTCCTTATACCCATGTGAGTTAGGGAGGGGGTCCCGCTGAGCTGCTTCTACTTACTTACTGCTTACTTTGGACTTAAGCCATGTTCTTTCCACTTGTCGCTTTGGTAACAGATCTGGGCTATCTCTATCAAGGTCATTGTCTTTACACTGTAGTACATTGTAGTATACTACCCATTCCGGCTTCCCTCATCAGTTCATTGCTTTGGTGCATGTGCTGCTGAATGCACTTTGAGCACCACCCAGATTGGGATCTTCTCTGTAGAAATGTACTGCTTTCAGTTTATTAATTGCATCTTTATAGTTCCTAATTTAGTTTATCAATCACGTCTCTACAGTCCCGAATGTGAGACTTTGCAGAAAAAGTGGTCAACCTTAGTGGACAACCAGCTAAATATGAGCCAGCAGTGTGCAGCCGCAGCCAAAAAAGCCAATGAAATCCTAAATTGCATTAACAGAGGGATACAATCAAGATCAAGGGAGGTACTAATACCACTCTATAAAGCCCTAGTAAGATCACACCTAGAGTACTGCATCCAGTTTTGGTCACTATAAACAAGATGTTGAGACTTTAGAAAGAATGCAGAGAAGAGCAACCAGGATGATTAGGGGACTGGAGACTAAAACATATGAAGAACGGTTGCAGGATCTGGGCATGGTTAATCTAGTGAAGAGAAAGACCAGGGGAGACATGAGAGCATGATAGTTCCTATATTTGAGGATATGAGGGGGGTCAGCTTATTTTCCAAAGCACCTGAAGGCCAGACAAGGAACAATGGATGGAAACTGACCAAGGAGAGATTCAACCTAGAAATGTGGAAGAACTTTCTGACAGTGAGAACAATCAACCCATGGAACGGAAGTTGCCTTCAGAAGTTTTGGGAGCTTCATCACTTGAGACTTTCAAGAAAAGATTGGACTACCATTTGTCAGAAATGGTGTGGGGGTCCCCTGCTTGAGTGTGGGGGGGTGTTGGTTGCTTCTAATTCTGTTAATCTGATCTAAAATTGTCGCTGCAAGGAAAGTTTGAGCTTCAGAGAAGTCTAAGTACTAAGCATTATGTGACACTCACCTCCAAAAGTTTGTGGATCCATGGCTTTCCTTTTTTGCTTGGGGTTGACCCCCTTTGGTTTTCATAGACTCATAGGGCTACAAGGGACCTCAGAGGTCTTCTAGTCCAACCCCTTGCTCAAGGCGGGAGTCTTACACCAGTCAAATGGTTGCCCAGTCTATTTTTCTGCAGTGGTACCAACATTTCTAGACAATGTATGGTCTGAAAGAACCCGAAAACAAAGAACTACTCATACGTTTAAGATCAGATAATTGAACGATTTTTTAAAGGCTTCAGACTGTGAAAAAGTTCATAGAAACCAGTTTAAATTCTTTAGATTCCTCCAGCAGTCTGTTCTATGTGATCTTGGTTACCAATTAATATTTTAGAGGGGGGAAAAACACAAAGTAGTCACTTGCCTGGATTTAGATACCCGAGGCTTTAATGATTTAGAGCTTTGAATACAGTGCTCAGCACTTTGGACTTGGCTCAGAAACAAAAGTTGTGCTAATGCAGATTGTGTAATCTTTGAAGTAAGCCTAAAATGGGGTGTGTTGCAATGGCCTCAGTCAAATGCAATCAAAACTTCCAACTTTTGCCCTTTTTATCCACTCTATGCAAAAACATCAAATATCGGTAGCCAAGGATAGAGAAAGAGGGACTTGCCGAAATTCATTTTGACATTTTCTTGAGAACAGTTGTGAGCTAGCCAAATTTATGATGCTGTGTCAAGAGTAATACAATTTTTGTTTTTAATTGGAAATATCTAGAGAGCAAGCTGACTGGTTAATGAAAGTGCTTTCTGTCAAAAGAAAAATGCAGATTACTGAATTATTCATATGTGAGGCATAGTGTAACATCCACATGTCTTGAAAAGCATCTCTATTTTTCATATAAATTTTATATCAAAAGAACATAAAAACTAACGGAAACTTAACACAGACTAAAGCGAACAAAGAAAGAGAGAGAGAGAGAAAAAAGAAGACTCGAAAAAGGAAGGATAAGAAGAAATAGAAAAAGAAGCTTCCATTTTTCTTTGGAATACTAGTATGATTACGAAGTTATCTCTTATTTTTATTACAAAAAACCTCACTTTTTTCTACTATCCCATTTTTTCCCCTAATCATCAAAAGCACAGATCTTAAGTGTCCATGGAGATTCTCAGTCATCCAGGTCATGGTTGTCCCAAAGGTGCTTTTTCAAGAGGCAACTGGATTTTCTTTGTTTTTCCTTGAAGATGTTTTGCTTCTTCAGTTCAGTTCCGTCTGGACTACTATAATGCTCTCTACATGGAGCTCCCCTTGAAGAGCACTCGGAGGCTCCAACTGGTCCAGAATGTGGCCGTTTAGGTGATTATGGGAATGACACAGCGCACCCATGTAACACCTCTCCTGCGTGAGCTGCACTGGCTCCCGGTGGTCTTCCGGGTGCAATTCAAGATGTTGCTTACCATCTTCAAAGTGCTCCATGGCTTAGGAACCGGATACTTACGAGATCGCCTTCTGCCACAGATGTCCTCCCACTGACCAATGCATTCCCACAGAGAAGGACTCCTCAGGGTGCCATCGGTCAAGCAATGTCGACTGGCGACCCCCAGGGGGAGAGCCTTCTCTGTGGGGGCACCCACCCTCTGGAATGAACTGCCCCTGTAGATATGTATGATTCCCGACCTTCGTACCTTCCACTGTGCCCTTAAGACCTTACTATTCCAACAGGCTGGTCTGGCTTAATAAGAAGTTGTAATGGGTGTTTTAATCTTTGAGTTTTTAATTTGGGGCCAAATTGTTTAATATGTTTTTAAATTGTTTTTAAATTTTGTATTATATGTTGTTTTATTGTGGCTGTACACCGCCCTGAGTCCTTCGGGAGAAGGGCGGTATAAAAATTTAAACAATAAATAAATAATACTGTTTGAAAAAGCACCTTGGGGACACAGATCTTAAGCTATCTTTTTTCTATTTCCTGCAAAATATCTAATAAAGAGATTCCAGTCAACCATAAAGGTAGATACTGTCATTTCTCTATTCAAATAAGTGTCAGGTTTCGAGGCCGTCTCAAATAAATTGCATTTCAAACAAAGTCTTTGATGAAAATCTTTCATTTATTAAGCATGACATTCTAGCTCCAACTCCATTGTAGCCAACACTGACTTCCTGACCCAAAACCCTCCCTTTCCTTTCCCCATTCCTCTGCACTCATTGGCCATCTTCCAAGTCACTCTACTCCTAATCTACTGCTCCAGGTCAAAGGAATGCCCCCCTCCCATCCCATCTCCTAGGGGATATTATCTCCAGGGAAAATAAGTAGATGAAAAGTCAAACATCCCTTTCCAGACGCTTCCACTTCTTATGTCAGCACTAGAGAAAATGCAGCTTGAAGTGCTGACATCAAGTTAACTTCCCTATCGACGTTATTTTCACCAATCATCCCACCACTGTGGATAGTTTCACATTTTTCCACTGAAAAGCATCTCTATTGGTTGTTGATAGATGACACTTTCACTTCTTTAAATGTGTGATGCTTTGATCACACTCCCAGAGACACCATGTTGGCTTTTTGGATGATATTTTGTGGAACCCCCACCCCCACCCCCCTGATCTCTGGGTGTAAGCACAGAAAACTATTAATGCAAGGAATGAACAGCCTATAAATTCCTTTATCCAGTGTTCTCACACTCCCTTAAATTCTTAAGATGCTCTCTCTCAGCCAGAAATACAGTCCTATTTCAGACAATAAAATGAAGTGGAGTGGAGTGGAGGAGTAGAGTAGAGTAATGGTAATGGTAATGGTAATGGTAATGCTAATGCTAATGCTAAGAGTGGAGTGGAGTGGAGTGGAGTGGAGTGGAGGAGTAGAGTAGAGTAGAGTAGAGTAGAGTAGAGTAGAGTAGAGTAGAGTAGAGTAGAGTAGAGTAGAATGAATTCGAATTAGAATAGGATAAGAATGGGACAGAACAGAGCAGAGCAGAGCAGGAAGGTATCTTGGAATTCTTCTAGAATCTAGTCTAACCCCCTGCCCAAGCAGGAGACCCTCTACCATTCCAGACAAGTGGCGGTTCAGTCTCTGCTTAAAAACCTCCAACTTCTGAAGACAAGCTGTTCCATTGATTAATCATTTTCACTGTTAGGAAGTTTCTCCTTAGTTCTAGGTTGCTTCCTTCCTTGATTATTTTCCATCCATTATTTCTTGTCTTGCCTTCTGGTGCTTTGGAAAATAAGTTGACGCTCTTCTTTCTGGTAGCCTCTCAAATACTGGAATATTGCTACCATGTCACCCCTAGTCCTTCTTTTCACTAGACTAGGTATACCCAAATCCTATGCTTCATTTTTACTTCTCTTCTATACATCCTTCAAACCTTCTGCCATGAACATTCAGTTCTTCCTCTGTTTATTTTCTCTCTCCTCCCCCATCTGTAGTCTCTCCAGGCAGCTTTTCCTCTTTGCTGTGTCTTCCTCTTAATAATTTATTTGGCACGGAAGATTTTCATCTAGAAATTGAAAAAGAACAAGCCAGCTTATTCGAGGCCCAAATTCCCTAATGTCAATTCGTCTTCCATTCCTTCTGAATTCTCATTTCATTGGGAGAATTTTGGAACATTTAAATTGAACATTGGACCTATATCCAGCTTCAAGCTTTTCCTGTTCTGTGGTCAATAAACTGGGTTTGATTAAACACGGTTAACAATCCAAGTCTCATCACTGCAAACTGTTGCGGAGAAAGTGCTCTTAAGTTTGCTTATTTGCTGTGGTTTTTCAGGAGGCTGGGAGGGAAGATGGAAATAAATTGTAAGACCTGTAATAGAAAAACAGAATATCCTTAGAAGTCTTCTGCTCAGGCAAGAAACCCTATACCATTCACACTAATGACTGTCTAATCTCGTCTTTAAAACTTCCAGTCTTGGAGCATTCACAACTTCTGGAGGCAAGTTGTTCCACTGATTAATTGTTCCAACTGTCAGGAAATTTCTCTTTAGTTCTAGGTGGCTTCTCTCCTTGATTAGTTTCCACCCATTGCTTCTTGTCCTGCCCTCAGGTGAATAGCTTGACTTCTTTGTGGTAGCCCCTCAAACATTGGAACACTGCTATCATATAACCCCTAATCCAGGGGTGGGTTTCAAATTTTTTTACTATGTTTCTGTGGGTGTGGCTTGGTGTGCGTGGCATGACTTGGTGGGCATGGCTTGGTGTGCATGGCTTGGTGGACGTGGCAGGGGAAGGATACTGTAAAATCTCCATTTCCTCCACTGGGATGGAGCTGGGACTCGGGAGACAGAGAATAGATGGGGGCAGGGCCAGTCAGAATTTTTACTACCAGTTCTCCGAATTACTCAAAATTTCCACTACCCGTTCTTCAGAACTGGTCAAAACCTGCTGAAACCCACCTCTGCCCTAGTCCTTATTTTCATTAAACTATTAAACCTGTGAATCATAGCAAATGTGGAAAAGAGATTAAAGATAGAAACCTAGAGAATTCCTGATGTGTTCTAAAAGCAAGCGAGCGCTATTCCTAGAGAGACAGCACTTAGTGCCGCCCATCAGAAGGCATTATACAATGTCTGGTTTTTTCTGTCTTCCATTAATTTTCTGATCCAATAAGAAAGGGAAAAAAGCCAACCGCAACACAACATTCTTTTATAATCCAGAAATTTCACACACACACATTCACAGAATTGCAAAAGTAGTCCTCCATTAGTCTTAAATCCATAGTACCTTTCCATGTCACACAAGTACCATAGGATGCTAACTTCTCCTGGTCATTAGACCATTTTTCAACATTCCTAAGTCTCAGAACAACTCTGGGTTGGGTCGATGTTTGGGGTGTTTGATTTCCCCAAGCTTTCTCTTTTTCAAGTAGACCCCTGACTCTCACTCCACATTTAACTAACACTTTAAAACTGCATGCAGTTTTAGCAATGTTGCTATGTAGGAGCTGGTAAAAGCTAAATCTCAGACCAGATCATGTACCTTCTCATCCAACAGTACTAATAGTAAGGTCAATTCTCCAAATATTGGCCATTATGTAGCCTTAATAATGGTGTTTGTGTTGTGTGTGTATTCATAGAGAAGAGGTATCAAAAAGGCACAATGACAATCACAGCCATGCAGTCAAAGACTGACCCCCTTTTTTGGTGGGATCCCCTCCCTGCACAGACACATAAAATCCAGGCAGAGCTTTGATTGCACTGTTGCAATTGCCAAGAGACCTTTTTGATCACTTAACAGGTCAGCTTTCCACTGAAACATGTTCACTGAGACTGGAAAATGTAATGCAAAATTCAGAAAAGATGAATCTTGAACAATAATCCTTGAAAAATGTGTTGAGAATGAAGGAGGTGGGAGGGAGAGAGGGGGTGTGAGAGAGGATAGATTACATAAAGAGATTGATAGAGTGATAAACAGAGACAATAGATAATAAATAACTTTTATTTATTGTCATTGTACGTATATACACAGTATACTCATACAATGAAATTCACTTAATATCCAAAGACCAGGTCCAACACACATAACGATCTCCAAACACCCCCAACAATCTCCAAACACCCCCACCCACCATAAATTCCCCACCCCTAAATCACCCAAACATCCACCCAACAGACCAAGTCATGCTGTCCTGTTTTAATTGTTCTGTATCTTCTGCCAGAAGGCAACAGTCCAAAAAGATTCTAAGCAGGATGGGAAGATATACATGAGAGTGATAGATAGAGTTGGATGGAAGGGTGAATGAATGGATAGGTAGGTAGGTAGGTAGATACATAGAGAGGATAAATAAATGATAGAGATATAGATAAGTAGATCATGGAGTTAGAGATGATAGAGATAACAGATAAATTGATAGAAGTAAATAGATTGATAAAGATAATATCTTGATAGTGATGATAGACAGATAGATAGATAGATAGACAGATAGATAGATAGATAGATAGATAGATAGATAGATAGATAGATAGATAGATAGATAGATAGGAGAGAGAGAGAGAGAGAGAGAGAGAGAGAGAGAGAGAGAGAGAGAGAGAGAGAGAGAGAGAGAGAGAGAGAGAGAGTTGCAGTCCTTTTTGGGGCTGGCTGGAGTAGTTGAATAGTGAGCTGTTCAAACGATGGAGCTTTCCAGGTGGCAGCCTGGAGGCTCCTGCTAGGTGTGACTCATCCTTTTGCAGCTCTCCTCTGTCCCAGATGACAGCTCCTTCCAATATTTAAACAGCATCATGGAACAGGAAAGCACCGGCTGCTTTGTGGGATGGAGGTTGCAACCATGGGAAGGGTGGGGCCAGCAGCCTGGAAAGCAAGAACCCACTGTGTGCCTTGCTAACCAAGCTCTTCCTTTAGGAAGGCACCCTCAGTGCTGCAGTTGCAGGGGACAGTGTGTGTGTGTGTATGTGTGTGTAGGTAGGTGTGTGGGTGTGTGGGGGGGGAGAAGCTGAAAGGGAGGGGGCAAAGCCTGCTGCTGTTCCCTGCTTTATTGCCAGTTGCTTTTCCAAGTACAAGCCAGTAACTCTGAGCATTGCAGTTTGCTGGGGGGAGGCCCAATCACATACAGAAGGAACAATCTATCCATCTTTGCTACTGCATCTTGTCCAGATTTTGGGTTCCTTACTTTTACACACACACACACACACACACACACACACACACACACACACACACACACATTTCATGCATATACAGGAGTGGGGAGGGAATGGAGATTTTGCAGTATCCTTCCCCTGCCACGCCCACCAAGCCATGCCCACCATGCCACACCCACAGAACCGGTAGTAAAAATTTTTGAAACCCACCACTGATGCATATTGTATAATGCATACACATTATGCAGAATGAGACACTCGAATCCTGTGTGATACAGGTAGCCCTCAACTTCCAACAGTTCATTTAGTGACCGTCCAAGTTACAACGGCACACTTACGACCATTCAAGCATTCCTACGTTCAGGTGATCAAAATTCAGAGGCTTGGTCACCGACTCATATTTATGACGGTTGCAATGTCCCGGAGGTCACCTGAACCCCCTTTACAACCTTCTGACAAGCAAAGTCAGGGGGGGAAATCGGATTCACTTAACAAGCGTTGCTAACTTCATGCCTGCACTGAGTCACTTAACAACGGTGGCAATTAAAATCATTAAATGGGGCAAAACTCACTGAACAAATGTCTCACTTAGCAGCATAAATGTTGGGCTCAATTGTGGTTGTACGTCAAGGACTACCTATATTGCTTTGGAGTGCAGATGAGTTAACTTACTTTTTTTTTTCCGTTTTTTAAAAATTATTTTATTAGTTTTAAAAGTAAAACAATGGGCATTGCTCAACATCTCTGGCTTCTAACATTTACGTCAAAATCAAGTTAACAAGTAATCTATTCCTTGCTCTATATACAAATTTACATATCTAACATACTGTTTTGAATAGCACTTAGACCCGTGATGGCCAACCTATGGCGCGTGTGCCCCAGGTGGCACGCTCAGCCATATAGGTGGGCACGCAAGCTCAGCTCCAGCGTGTATGTGCGCGCTGGCCAGCTGATTTTTGGGCCTTCTGGGCCCACTGGAAGTAGGGAAACAGGATGTTTCCTACCTTCCGAGGGCCTCCGGAGGTGGTGGGGAAGGCCCATTTTTTCTCCCCCTAGCCTCCAGAGCCTTTCTAGGAGCCTGGGGAGGGCGAAAATAGCCTCCTCCACCCCCCCCACCCCAGAGGCCCTCCGGAGGCCAGGATTGGCCCGTTTGCCTGGGAAGAGAGAAAAATGGGCCTACTGGGACCACCATGCCATCACATGCCAGGAACGGGGGGGGGGGGCAGGGTGATCGTGTGCACATGCACGGGATGCATAGAATTATGGGTGTGGCACGCGTACGTGCAACACCCCCCCCCCCACACTCCTGGCACACGATGGCAGAAAGGTTAACCATCACTGACTTAGACTCATATGCCACTTCACCAGTGCTTTTACAGTGCTCTCTAAGTGGTTTACAGAGCCAATGTATTTGCCCCCAACAATCTAGGTCCTCATTTTACCCACCTCGGAAGGATGGAAGGCCTAGAGGTGGAGCTCTTGCCTCACAATCAGGAGATTGTGAGTTCGATCCTAGGTAGAGGCAGATGTAGGGTCTTCTGCTTGGGCAGAGGGTTGGACTTGATGATCTGCAAGGTCCCTTCCAACACTGTTAATCTGTTAAATCTGAGTCAACCTTGAGCTGGTGAGATTTGAACTGCCGAACTACAGCTAGCAGTCAGCTGAAGTAGCCTGCAATACTGCACTCTAACCATTGAGCCACCTGGAAATGCTGAACCAAAAGCAACAAAGGAGAACGTCTGTAGGTCAGGATTGAAATGAGGGGTCCTTGGGGGGCTCTCTGAGCTTAGTCGTTTTCTTGGAGAAAAGGATAGTCTTCCCATCTTTTCCCCAGGTAGATGGGTGGCTTTTGGGTTGCCCTGGAGGAAAGGAAACGTCTCTTTTGAGCTGAGCTCCGATCCGGATGCCTATATCAGACAGATCCATGTTTTTGGCAACCATATGGAAGTACAGAAGCTGCTCTTACAAATAATATCTGGCTCTCTAACCCAGCGGTGTGAAACTCAAGGACCGGCTTGTGGTGCAGGGCAGAGGTGGGTTTCAGCAGGTTCTGACCAGTTCTGGAGAACCGGTAGTGGAAATTTTGAGTAGTTCAGAGAACCAGTAAATACCACCTCTGGCTGGCCCCGCCCACATCTATTCTCTGCCTCCCGAATCCCAGCTGATCGGGAGGAAATGGGGATTTTGCAGTAACCTTCCACTGCCACGCCACCAAGTCATGCCCACCAAGCCATTTCACACCCGCCATGCCACACCTACAGAACCGGTAGTAAAACAAATTGAAACCCATCACTGGTGCAGGGGTGATATTCACTTACCTTTGCTACCAGTTTGCAAATGCTAGCGTGAAGGCATGAACCACCTCCGCACATGCACAGGGCCTTCCACGCATGCGCAGAGCATCAAAAATGTGATGTGATGACATCCAGGTGGGTGGGCAGAGCCTCCCACAGCCACCGCAAAACTGGAGGCCCTCCCAAGTTCCATTTTCACTGGCAGAGGGTTGCTGGAGGCCATCCCAGCCAAAAACAGAGCTCGGGAGCCTGTTTTCGCTGGCAGAGCACTCGAACCACCACAGGTGCCCCCGTCATGAGTGATGTCAAGCTGGCCACGCCAACTGTAACAGTAATAAAATTGGAAGGGACCTTGGAGGTCATCTATTCCAACCCACTGCTCACACAGAAGACCTATGCTAGGGATTCGAACCGCCGAACTGCCAACCTTTCTGATCGGCAAGCTCACAACCCTGATGCGGCCTTCAATGAAATCGAGTTTGACACCACTGGTCTAGCCCTATTTTGTACAACGGTCATGTGTGTTGGGCAAACTCAGCCCATCAATATGGGAACACACAGATTTCACATCACCGTGCCTCGTGCAATAGAAGCAGTTGTGATATTTTATCGACTTCCTCCATTCTTTGTTACTGGCCAAGTTGAAGCTCTTCTAAAAAATGTCCAAGTTATACTTGCATTGTTTAAATTCTCACTTCGATTTTTTTCTTATTTTTGCAATTGATAACATCTTCTGCAAATAACACCTCACCCACATTCCTTCCAATTTATTGGAAAGCAGCCTTGGGTTGGTGGTACCTTGGCCCAATTCCTGAGCATCCTTCCCTAATTTAGCATGAGAAAAATGTAAAGAAATTGGGAGTTTATCGGAATAGGATTTATATGGGCAAGAAGCATAGCAAATCTCAGAAACTGGAGCAGGGGTTCTTAGCTCTTAAAACTCTTACTTTTAAGCTTGTTTGCTGGAAAGTTAGATCATTGATAATGGATGAAAGATTTAACAGAAATCGGCATGTATATGTTACATTTTCCTTTAAGGTCTGAATGAGTGAAAAGGGAATGACAATAATAATAATGATGATGATTTGAAAAAAACACACACCAGAATATAATACAGAATAATAGAATTGGAAGGGACCTAACTGGCCTGTCAATCACTGAGCCCAATCTTTCCTCTCTCAAAAAAAGCCAACACAGTTCTAGGCTGCATAAACAGAGGGACAGAATCAAGATCACGTGAAGTGTTAATACCACTTTATGATGCCTTGGTAAAGCCACATTTGGGATACTGCATTCAGTTTTGGTCGCTACGATGTAAAAAAGATGTTGAGACTCTAGAAAGAGTGCAGAGAAGAGCAACAAAGAGGATTAGGGGACTGGAGGCTAAAACATATGAAGAATGGTTACAGGAACTGGGTATGTCTAGTTTGATGAAAAGAAGGACCAGGGAGACATTGTAGGAGTGTTCCAATATCTCAGGGGCTGCCACAGAGAAGAGAGAGTCAAGCTATTCTCCAAAGCACTTGAAGACAGGACAAGAAGCAATGGGTGGAAACTGATCAAGGAGAGAAGCAACTTAGAACTAAGGAGAAATTTCCTGACAGTGAGAACAATTAATCAGTGGAACAATTTGCCTCCAGAAATTGTCAATGCTGCAGTTAAAAACTAGAAGTTTTTAAGAAGAGATTGGAAAACCATTTCTCTGAAGTGGTGTAGTGTTTCCTACCTAAGCAGGGGGTTGGACTAAAAGACCTCCAAGGTCCTTTCCAACTGTTCTATTCTATTCTATTCTATTCTATTCTATTCTATTCTATTCTATTCTATTCTATTCTATTCTATTCTATTCTATTCTATTCTATTCTATTCTATTCCTGTTTGTTGGTACAAGAGCAAATGCTAAAATATAATATTAAAAAAAATATTAAACTGTTTCACCCACCCAGTTTGATATGTCAGCTGGCCCTTTCCACTACAAATTCCAAGTGGAGCATTGCAGAGACTTTTAAACTGAGGAAAGAATGCAAAAGTCATTGTTGTTTTATCTTGAGTGAATTAAAAATACCCCTGAATTGTCACATCCTACAATGGGATTGAGGTTAGTGGTGCATGGGAGGAAGAGTGCAGGAAGCTCCTTGAATTGAGAAAAAAGAAGATTCACATAACTAACATATCTAAGTAGAATGTACATTGGACTTGAACTGTATCATACTAAACTGTGTATATGTTTGGGGGGGGATCGTTTGGGGAGAGAGTTGGATTGTTTGAATGTTCCTCCACATCAAACAGATCAAAGCAACAATAATACAACCAAAATAGAGTTTATTTTGATGCAAGTTCAGCCAAACTTTCTTCACAAATAAAACTGGCAGCGTTGCTCTTAGTTTAGTTTAGTTTAGTTTAGTTTAGTTTAGTTTAGTTTAGTTTAGTTTAGTTTAGTTTAGTTTAGTTTAGTTTAGTTTAGTTTAGTTTAGTTTATTAGATTTATATACCGCCCTTCTCCCGATGGACTCAGGGCAGTGAACAGCCAAACATTAAAATACAAGCAATATAAAAGTTAAAAATAATCTAAAAACATAATTAAATCAAATATTGGCTTCCCCAAATTTAAAACCCCTCCTAAAATTCACCCATTAAAATCTACATTAAGCCAGCCCGGCTTGCTGGAATAGAAAAGTCTTTAATGCCTTGCGGAAAGTGCGGAGGTCTGGGATTAATCGAATCCCCGGGGGTAACTCGTTCCAGAGGGCGGGAGGCCCCACAGAGAAGGCTCTCCCCCTGGGGGTTGCCAGTCGACATTGCCTGACTGACGGCACCCTGAGGAGGCCCTCTCTATGAGAGCGTATTGGCCGGTGGGAGGTTATCGGTGGCAGAAGGTGGTCTCGTAAGTACCCGGGCCCTAAGCCATGGAGCGCTTTAAAGATGAGAACCAAGACCTTGAAGTGTACCCGGAAGACCACTGGAAAAGCTAAGGTTTTTTTGCAATTACACAGGGATGAAATGCGCTTCTAAAAGGGCAAGAGATCTTTGATCCTGGTCTTAGCTCTTTGGAAGTGGCACACAATGCAAATAAAAGATAAAAGTTTCCCTTGTCCAGTTGTATTTGACTCTAGGGTGAGATGCTGTTCACCTCCGTTTCTTGGCCGAGGGAGCCAGGGTTGTCTGAAGACAATTTCTGTGGTCATGGGGCCAGCATGGCTATATACTAAAGGTACACATCCAGAGGTGGTATTCAGTTGGTTCGGACAGGTTTGGGCAAACCGGTACAGAAATCATGGGTGGCCCCGCCCCGGTGCTATTCCATCCTACTTAGGCACATTTTTGAGGCCGGGCACATGCGTGGAAGCTGTCCACATGTGCAAAGCAAGCATTCACACACAGGGTGAACCGGTGGTAGGAAAACGTGAAACCCACCGCTATGCACACCTAAATAGGAGGAGGAAGATGTGTTGGATATGTTTGCTGCCTTGTTTGTAAAAACAATGAAGGTAGAACATCAATAAAAACATAAAATAATTGTTGTGGTCCGCCAGCAGCCTGCGGAGCTGGCAGTGGAGTCAGACAGTGAGGAGGCTGAGGAAGAACATGGGCCAGTCCTGAAGGCTGGGGAAGGCCCTGATGAGGGCTCTGTTTCCCTGAAAATAAAACATCCCCTGATAATAAGCCCAATCAGGCTTTTGAGCGCAGGCACTAAAATAAGCCTTCCCCTGAAAATATTTAAATGCAGAGTTGGAAATAAGGTAAGATGGGAAGAGGATCTCCATCTTGCTCCATGTGCCCTAAAATAGAATAGAATAGAATAACAGAGTTGGAAGGGACCTTGGAGGTCTTCTAGTCCAACCCCCTGCCCAGGCAGGAAACCCTACACCACTTCAGACAAATGGTTATCCAACCTCTTCTTACAAACTTCCAGTGTTGGAGCATTCACAACTTCTGGAGGCAAGTTGTTCCACTGGTTAATTGTTCTCACTGTCAGGAAATTTCTCCTTAGTTGCTTCTCTCCTTGATGAGTTTCCACCCATTGCTTCTTGTCCTGCCCTCAGATGCTTTGGAGAATAGCTTGACTCCCTCTTCTTTGGGGCAGCCCCTGAGATATTGGAAGACTGCTACCCTTAGACCTTCTTTTCATCAAACTAGACATACCCAGTTCCTGCAACCATTCTTCATATGTTTTAGTCTCCAATCCCTTAATCATCTTTGTTGCTCTTCTCTGTATAAGTAATAAGACCTCCCTGAAAATAAGTCCAAGCGCTTATTTCAAGGTTCAAAAAAATATAAGACAGGGTTTTATTTTCAGGGAAACATGGTATCTTGTCTCAAAATATAAGTAGATAACTCACAATGACTTATCAAGGATTCCCTTGAAATCTATATCCTTTGTAAAAGTGGTTTTGGTAGACATTTTCATTTTGTTTTTGTAGAAGCTCCTCAACTCTTATGGTTATACCATTGAGATTAGAAACAAAAACTCCAAGCATCCTCTTTTGGTGAATTTCAGAAAAGAAAATTTTTGCCCCTTGGATTTTTGAGAAACTATTTTTATTCCCTTCTCTTAAAGAAAACAACAACCCTATCTCCACTATTGTCTATTTTCAGTAGACTTTAGTAGAACCGTAGAAGAATGTATAACTTCGTCATCGCTTACAATATAGTTTTCTCTTTTTTAAAATAGCAAAGCCTGTTGAGATGAGAAGTAACTCCTCCCCTCAGTTATTCATAGGAATAAATTACTCACCCTCAGGTCTGCTCACTTTTCCTCAGAGAAAACAGATGCTTGTTAACGAAGCAATAGCATAATTTGCCCTTTTACCCGTGCACGTAAAGGAAAACTTTTGCAGTAACACAACTGGCAGCAAAATGGTCCCTTTAAATAATTCACGTGGTCAGTGGCTGCATGGATTTCTGCAGACATGGAGCTGCATCTCTTTCCTCTTTCTAGCCTGTTTTTCAAAAAAAAAAAAAAAGTGGGTTGGGGTTTTTTTTTTTGGCCTTTGTGCCAAATGCACAATCTGAATCAAGGAAATAGGTGACTGTAGGTAGTCCTTGACTTAGACAATTCACTTAGTGACAGTTTGATGTTAAAACGGGGCTGGAAAAAGGTGACTTACAACCATTTTTCACACTTACGACTGTTGCAGCCAGAGGTGGGTTCCACTTACCTTTACTACCGGTTCGCAGTGGGATCACATGCGTGCTCTTCTGCACATGCGCAGAAGCTTCTGGGCATCTGCAGATCACCAATGATGATGTTGTGCTGGGTGTGTGGAGCCTCCCGTCGGTTTTATTACTGGTTTTACTACTGGTTCTATAGAACCGGACAGAATTGGGAGCAACCCACCTCCAAGCATCTCCACGGTCAAGGGATCAGAATTGTTCTGTCCCCAACCCCACGCACACACACCAACAGACGTTCAAGAGTTAAAGACCAAACCAGCCGGCAAAATCCTTTTCCTTAAGATAACGGAACTTGGCAACAACCTAGTGGCTGCCTGCCAAGAGTTTATTATTTACAAAGAGGAGAGATAACTTCTCCCCACTTCTGATACATCAAAAGAAACAGCTCAATAATTACGGAGTCAATCAAGACCAGAGATAATCCAGCAAAGTCTATAGCCAAAAATCCGACAATGCAGAATGGTGTGGAAGCTTTCAGCTTTGTTCGTCACAAGGTTTGACTGGCCACCACGCTCCCTTTTATATCCTGTGGGGTCTGGTCCAGTGACTCAGCTAATCTCTGGCATGCCTTTCCCTCTGCTGTGCACGCTTCTCCCTGCGCCACTGCTGAGGATCCAGCCAGCACTTATCTCCTTCATCACTGTCCACCTATGGCTGTGGGGACGTGCTTGGCTCTGGGCCTATCTCTCGCCCTTCGGTGTCCTCCGGAGGCATTGCCAGAGAGGAGAGTCCTGGAGAGGGAGGCCTAGCTAATTCCTCCCCCTCACTCTCAGAGTCTGTATCTACTGATGATACAGGCTCAGGCAATGGAGCCACAACAAGAATTCAGATGCTTGGCAACTGGTTCATATTTATGACGGTAGCAGTGTCTTGTAGTCGTGTGGTCAACTTCTGCGACGTTCTGATAAGCAAAGTCAGTAGGGAAGCCAGACTCACTTAACAACCTTATTACTAACTTGAGAATGGCAGTGATTCATTTAACAACGGTGGCCAGAAAAGTCATAAAACAGAGCAAAGCTCACTTAGCCAAGGTCTCACTTAGTAAGAGAAATTTTTGGGTTCAGTTGTAGTCTGAAGTCAAGGACTACCTCCTTATCTTTATTTATTGATTAGCCCTTGGGCCATATCAAAGCGCAATATTCCAGAAACAAATTATTACTATTACTTTGATAAAAACAATCTAAAAATGGAATTGGATAAAATACAGTTTAAAATGAAATCAGAATAAAATACGATTTAAAATGAAATTGGAATAAAATACAGTCTAAAATGAAATTGGAAAAAAATACAATAATTTAAGGCATAGATCTGATGAAATTATATTTCGGCATCAGCCCTACAATCTTCCCCAATCAGTCTCACCTATGCAGATCTCAACTGAACCATTTTGCTTAAGTACTGTGGTGTGTTAAATGTTATTTTCAGATTCTAGTTGCACATAAGGTAAATTGTTGTAACATCACTGGGACTTGGACAGAGCCTATCTGGTTCTCTCAATCTGAGTAGGCGCTGGCCATGGTGCTGAAATCAGTTTGGCAGCATCTGTTCCTGTCATTACAATGACTTTCAGATGCCTTTTAGCTCCTAGTATAGAATCTACAGGTAGCTCACTTAATAAGCCCCACTGGGATTTCTGGCAGCTTGCAACACCACATCTGTCATTTTATTTCTTTGCTTCTTTTCTTTTCAAGCCCTCTTGGAATATTAGGAGTTGATGTGTTTTTTTAAAATTTATTTATTAAAAAGAACAATCTGACTGAAATAATAGAGTAGAATAGAGCTGAAAGGGACTTTGGATGTCTCCTAGTCCAGCTCACTGCTCAAGCAGGAGATATTGGAATGAAAATATTCAGTGCCTTAATCTGCAACTATTAAAATCTATATTCCCTGTGCCTAGGTTTGGGTGGAACAACTGTGAAAGATGTCCTCAGTGTTAACCCTGATAGTGAATCCTCTCTCTCTGCAGAGGATTCAAAGAGGCCTTTTATAATTTAGCTGAAAGATTACAAGCTGGTAGTAGTGAAGCTGATACCAAGGAATGAGTGTGCATGCATTAGTATTCCATCTGCAGTTAACAAAGCGAAAAAATCCCTCAAGCCATCTGCTGATTGACAGGGAGATGGCAAGGAAGATATTTATTTACTTATTCATCTAATTTATAGAGTTGCCCACCTCACAAGTAAGCAATTCTGGGTGGAGTGCAACATTTGAAGGCCTCCTATGAGATTTGTGGAATCTAGGCCAGGCAATCACCTAGTCGTGGAGTTGCCCACGGCCTCAACCATGCTTATTTTTTGTAAATATGTCAAACCCATTCTGTATGAATGTGCTTTTAGCTGTGGGTTGTTTTTAAGCATCTTGTTTGTGTGTTTTTATTTTATGTGTATTTTTCTTTGGTACCAAATATTTTACATTGATATCTGTTAAGACTCGGTCAGGATCACAATACTAAAAATAAGTAATTTCACATCAACACTGATGAGAAATGGATATTGAATGAATTGAGAAGAAAACTAACTTGAGGACCGTTTTTTTAAAAAAATTTGATTTATATGCCACCCTTCTCCAGAGACTCAGGGCAGCTTACAATGCGTTAAGCAACAGCATTCATACTTTTGTATATTTATACAAAGTCAGCTTATTGCCCCCACAAACTGGGTCCTCAATTTACCTACCATAGAAAGGATGGAAGGCTGAGTCAACCTTGAGCCTGGTGAGATTCGAACTTACAGTAATTGCAGACAGCTGGAGTTAATCACAATGCTTTTTAGTCTGCTGAGCTATCAAGGCTCCAGGGTCCAGGCTGTTATAGACGGTGTTAAAACACGGAGCTGGGATTGAATCTACTCTGGGACTGGGTTTGACTGTTCACCCCCTGTCAATCAGATGATGAAAGAGGTGGGGTTTTAAGGAAGGGAAAGCCTATCCATTGGCCGAAACTCCTGCTCTTGACAGCATCTATTTCACAAGCTGAAAAAAATGTGATGTTTTCTTGCCTCTTAATGCTCAGGGGAAGCTCGGAAAGAATTCTGATTTCCCTTCCTCCCTTTTTTCCTGAACTAAAATTCTCAAATGTTGCCATCTTTCATCTATAGCAGATTTATAACTCTAGTTCTGCCATTGTGGCACAGTGGTTAAGATGCAGTATTGCAGGCAAACTCTGCCCACTGCTAGCAGTTCGATCCTGACTGGCTGAAGGTCGATTCAGCCTTCCATCCTTCGAAGGTGGGTAAAATGAGGAGCCAGATTCTTGGGGGCAAGATGCTGATTTTGTAAACTGCTTAGAGAGGGCTGTAAAGCACTGTGAAGCAGTATATAATTCTATTATATACAACAGCAATATAATTGCTATTGTTGTAGTTTCCTGTTCCTCATAGGCTTTTCAGAGTTATGCCAGCTAGTTCTATAAATTGTTTCCAAAGTACAATTCTATTGATATTTTATTTATTTATTTATATTCTTCCTTTATTATTTTTGTAAATAACTCAAGGTGGTGAAGATAATTAATACTCCTTCCTCTTCTTATTTTCCTCACAACAATAACCCTGTAAGGTGGGCTGGGCTGAGAGAATGTGATTGGCCCAAAATCACGCAGCTGATCTCCATTACTAAGTTGGGACTGGAATTCACATCTCCTGGTGATTGGTCCAGAGTCATCCAGCCAGCTGGCCTTCATGGCTAAAGTGAGACTAAAACTCACAGTCTCCTGGTGATTGGCCCAAAGTTACCCAGCTGGCTTTCATGACAAAGGCAGAACTGGAACTCACATCTCCTAGTGATTGGTCCAAAGTCACCCAGCTGGTCTTCATGGCTAAAGTGAGACTAGAATTCATAGTCTCTTGATGATTGGCCCAAAGTTACCTAGCTGGCTTTCATAGCTAAGGTGGGACTAGAACTTACTGTCTCCCAGTTTCTAGCTTGGTGTCTTCACCAGTAGACAAAACTGGTATTAGATTTATAATAGAAATATTACATTTCTTGTGCTGTATAGTAGAAATTTTGAGTAAAATTTCTCATTGTAGGTGTTAATGAGCATTATTATTCTTGAATATCTTCCTGGAGAGAGAAACAGAGATGCCAGCAGAAAAAGCTTCTGGGCAATGGGAGTGTGTATCTAAAAAAAAAAAAAAATCTAATCCAGTTTTCAGATGAGAAAATCTGGGTTTTTTGGTAGTTTTTATTCCAAAGAAATAACATGGATTTTGAGACATTGCCTCACTTTTAAAATCACAAGCATCACCACCACCAAACCGTCTGTTTAAAGTACAGATTTGATTTTGCAAAGGTCACAGGAAATGCCACCTTGCAACGGATTCCTTTCAACGAAGCTTTATCTCTTCAAATGTATCACAGTACAGTAGATTTTTTTTAGCAATAGCAATAGCACTTAGACTTATATACCACGTCACAGGCTTTACAGCCCTCTCTAAGCAGTTTACAGAATCAGCGAATTGCCCCCAACTATCTAGAGCCTCATTTTATTGACCTCAGAAAAATGGACGGCTGAGTCAACCTTGAGCTGGTCAGGCTTAAACTCCTGGCAGTGGGCAGAGTTAGCTTGCAATACTGCATTCTAACCATGGGGAGGGAGGGAGAGAGGGAGGGAGAGAGAGAGGGAGGGAGGGAGGGAGGGAGGGAAGGAAGGAAGGAAGGAAGGAAGGAAGGAAGGAAGGAAGGAAGGAAGGAAGGAAGAGCACTTAGACTTATATACCACTTCATAATGCTTTCCAGCCCTATCTAAGCAGTTTACAGAGTCAGTTTATTGCCCCCAACAATCTGAGTCTTCATTTTACCAACCTCAGAAGGATGGAAGGCTGAGTCAACCTTGAGCCAGTGAGATTCAAACTGCCAAACTCCTGGCAGCTGGCAGTCAGCAGAAATAGCCTGCAGTACTGCATTCTAACTACTGCGCCACCAGTGCTCTTAATCCAGATGCAATCCAGAAGCATCCACAGAACTATGCAAAAATGCAGGCGAGGAGTTAGTGCTAGGAAGAGGAAAGGCAAGAGATTGGGAGGAGTTTGGTAGTAACTTTTTAAATTGACCTATTTTAAAAAAGGCACCCATTTCCAGGGACCGTAGATAGCTCCCTTCATCAGAGGCAGGAATAAAGTGAGCTGCAGCTCACACAGTTTTCTGCAAGAGTCGTCATGGATTGGAGTGCATTTCAGTGCAACATTGCAATTGCTGAGTCAAACTAGACCATTTGAGCCTCTCCCCTCCACCCCCATTTCATTGAAATGGAAAAGATGGCCTGAAGCTCTGTAAGAAGATCCAGAAGATGACTATCCTTCCAAGTGGAATCAAAAAAGAGAATCATGGCTCATTAGCTAATGCTCCCTTCCTCACAGAGAGAAGAGAGAGAGGAAATCTTGAAAGTCAGAGCTATAAATTTTTGTGCCTCTGTCTTTCCAAAAGTCTGTAGGAGTCGCAAGCTGTTCATTGGTTTTCTGTGCAATTCACTTCCAAGATTTGTTCGCCATCCTGATTGAAATTCATGATTTGGGGAACTCTGGGATCCTGGGAATATAATAGGAATGCACAATTACGCAGGCCAGGGAATGCAAGACAACAGGAATGCATTATGTGTGCAAGCGAATGCCAAAAGAGCAGATAAAATGAAAGCCTGTAAGAAAACTGATCCTGTTGTACTGTATGCGTTGCTCGTGGCAGTGCCAGAGATTGGCATAAGTGGATACTTGGCAAAGCTCATACTTCTGGAAAATCCCAACCGCTGCCCCATTTTCTTTCCCTTTGCAAAGCTTATGTGTCTCTAATATTTCAAACATACTTCCTATATTGGGAGGCTTGTACTAGACCTTCAAATCAGGATAACGTGAATTTAAATGTTGCTCCATTAAAAGGCAGAAACAGAAAACCAAATTCCTGGGAAGATAGGTGGATGGCTGGATAAATGATAAATAGATAAAGATAGATGATAGACAGCAATATTGACAGACAGACAGACAAACAGACACACACACACACAGTAGATAGATAGATGATGGATACATAGATGATACATAGGAATAACAGACACGCATAAACTAAGTTCCTCTTCTCCATCCTGATGATCTGAGTTTGCAGGCATCTCAGAATAACTGAAATGGACAACATGTCTATGCTTCTCACTGGGAAGGAATTGCTATTCCTCCTCCTCCTCCTCCTCCTCCTCCTCCTCCTCCTCCTCCTCCTCCTCCTCCTCCTCCTCCTCCTTCTTCTTCTTCTTTTTTGGCTTTCTGGGATGTCTTTCTTCCCATGCAAGATGCTTTCAAGGATGCCAAGCTAACATTCAGATGGTATAAGAGTATCCTGGAATATACTAGCACAGGGTGATTTAGGTTGACGATGGTTGATCTTTGCATCAGCCAAAATCAGACCAGATTTCTGAATTTTATCTGGGTATATGCGTAAGATTCTAGGACCATTAGCCATAATCTGGCATAGAAGGAGCAAAATATGACTTTATGCTTACTATGTGAAAAGTGGGTTTTTCAAATATTGCCGAGCAGCTGTTTAGAGCCATGCCAGGGATGAAATCCAGCAGGTTCTGGAGAACTGGTAGTGAAAATTTTGGGCAATTCGGAGAGCTGGCAAATACCACCTCTGGCTGGCCCCAGAATGGGGTGGAATAGAGATTTTGCAATATCCTTCCCCCAGGAGTGGGGAGGGAATGGAGGTTTTACAGTATCCTTCACCTGCCACACCCACCAAGCCACACCATGCCCACCAAGCCACACCCACCGGTAGTAAAAAAAAAATTGGATTTCACTGCTGAGCTATGCATACCATGTTAGAGTACATGAGGATGGATGTAGACATGCTGGTGAAATTGCATACATCAATATGTGTGGGGGGGAGTTGGGAATTAGTGTTTAGTGAGAGGCACATGTGTGGTGCTTGAATTTTCAGTTCTTTCCCCACCTTATCTTGGCAGTAAATAGACACAATTTGAAGATCCATTTCAATGGGTATAGTTGTTCAGGAACTATACCATTCCAAAAGTGCGAGAAGCAATGCTAGTGTTTTGGGATTGTGCTAAGGAATTTTGGAGAGGGTCTCGCACATCTATAAAGGGAGAAATGTGATGAATACAGGTGGTTACATGGCATTTCAAAAACCTGCTTTACAAAATGGGACTTTCTGGTAGAACTTGGACTTTTTCCCAGTGTTCAGAAGGCAGCTGTTATGCACTCAGCTGAAACAAGTCCACTTGTGGGAGAAACCCGTAAGAAATCTGTTGGCCTTGACCACTTGTTTTTGTTCTCTTGTGCACCAATGCGATGTTGT
The DNA here is from genome assembly GCA_030761175.1 of Masticophis lateralis. Taxonomy (NCBI): domain Eukaryota; kingdom Metazoa; phylum Chordata; class Lepidosauria; order Squamata; family Colubridae; genus Masticophis; species Masticophis lateralis. The sequence continues at coordinate 16,823,312 of JAUDYJ010000012.1, read as the reverse complement.
TGTGAATGTGTTGGACTAGGAGCATAGCGACTCGGATTTTAGCCCATCCTCAGCCATGAAACTCCCTGCAGGAAGAGGATGGAGGGCTAAGCAAGCCTGAGCACCTGAACAAAATATGGAATATAAATGGAACCAGGTGTGGACTGCTGGGGGTTTGCAGAGGTTCGGAGAACCTCTAGTTAAGATTCTGTGCAGTTCGGAGATCTTCCAAATCCCACTCCTGGCTGGCCTCGCCCACCCCACCCCATCCCTCCCAGGAGTCCCCATGCAGCCCGTTTTGGATGAAAGTAACTGCAGGATGCTTGCTGGCTCGGGGAGGGTGAGAAATGGGCCTGTTTCTGGCCTCCAGAAAGCTTTCAGAGTCTGGGGAGGCTGTTTTTGTCCTCCCGGATGCTTGAAGAAAGCCCCCGGAGCCCAGGGAGGGTAAAAATGACCCCTCCACTGGGGTGCAGGAAGCCAGCTAGGCCACACCCACCATGGGCACACCCACCCAGCAACCAGGCAGAAAACCCCTTCCTAAAATTTTTGAAGCCAACCCCTGAACGGAACAGACAAAGTCATTCTAGGGACCACGGTGTCTTTAAATATGTTTTAGCTGCTCTTTTTCCCCCTTCGATAAGATGTTTCCAGATGCGTTGAACGTCTTTTCTTGCAATTCCTTTGGTATTTCTGCCAGACAGGTTTTGTGAAAGAAATATGTCAGAAAATATACCATGGCGTGACCTTTCTCTCTCTTTCAAAGCATTTAATTCTGTGTTTATTTCTCTCTCTCTCTTTTTTTCTTCTCTAGGATGTGACTTTCCCCAGGAAGATGGACCACGAAAGCAAGCGATCTGCTAAAACTCACTAGAGCCTGATGAGAAGAGCCGCTGATCCCTTGGGTTTCCTCCCGCAACATCGCTTGACAGCTGAAGGATCCAGAAGACACGAAAAGGCAGTGCTAAAATACCATGGCAAGCTTCAGGAAGGATGCAGTTCCTTAATTCAAGTTTCATCTGAATTGTGGTGGCTTGATCACATATAAAGCACATCTTCAAAGGAAGAGGCAGTTATGCCCATGTAGTTAACTGAACAGGGTAAAATATATCCACTTGCACAAAACACAGAACAAACGTTGATAAAATATAGCCGTCCCTCCAGACGTATTTGCTCAAAATGGATGATGGCCATAGAAACCAGGGGAGCCATGGGCTTGATGACTATCGCTACCAGGATGGTGGCTACACAGGTTATGCTCCCAACGACCCAACCTATCACACTGGGGAGGAGCCCAATCAGGAAGAAGATGCTCAGAGCGATGCTACCGAAGGCCACGATGAAGACGATGAAGTCTATGAAGGAGAGTACCAGGGCATTCCTCACCCAGATGACAAGCCCAAGCAGAAGAAGAAAGCCGGCCTGTCCAATGAGTTCAGAGATCATGATGAGCTTATAGCAGAAAAGATGGAAGATGAAGAGCAGTTGGCTCACCAGTATGAGAATATCATTGTGGAATGCGGACACGGACGATTCCAATGGATGATTTTCATTGTGCTGGGCTTGGCCCTGATGGCGGATGGAGTGGAAGTGTTTGTGGTTGGTTTTGTCCTGCCCAGTGCTGAGAAGGACATGTGTTTATCAAGCTCCAACAAAGGAATGCTAGGTGAGTCCTACATCTCTTAAGGAACTAGGAAGGAGGTTGTATAGTTTTCCTGATTATATATTTATACTTAAATATATTTAAATGTCTATGGAGATTCTCAATCTTCCATTCTCGATCTTCCATGGGGGTCCCAAAGATGCTTTCTCAAGAGGCAACTGGACTTTCTTTGTTTTTCCTTGAAGACGTTTTGCTTCTCATCCAAGAAGCTTCTTTAGTTCTGAGCTAAAGAAGAATAGAGAACTAACCAGTGGTGAAATCCATTTTTTTTTACTACCGGTTCTGTGGATGTGGCTTGGTGGGCGTGGCAGGGGAAGGATACAAAAGGATGCAAAATCTCCATTCCTACCCCACTCTGGGGCCAGCCAGAGGTGGTATTTGCTGGTTCTCCAAACTATTCAAAATTTTCGCTACAGGTTCTCCAGAACCTGTCAGAACCTGCTGGATTTCACCCCTGGAGCTAACTAAAGAAGACCACAGAACTTCAAGGAAAAACAAAGGAAGCCCAGTTGTCTTTTGAAATGGCATCTTTGGGACGATTATGTATTTAATTTCTAATTTCATTGCCTGCTCTCATTCTTGGGTGGAAGTATGGAGAGGTAAAACTGAACAAGCAGAAGACTGATAGGTGAATTGCTTCTCCATATTTCTCATTCTAGATCAACCTTACCTATGTCTTCCCCAATCTATTTAAGAAGTACTGAGACTGGAAAATTCTTGCTACCCACATCCGAGGGTACCTAAATGTGAATAGTTTTTTTTAAAAAAATTGTCAGATGTCTGGGGGTAGGATCAATACAATACATCACTTGTAAACCAGAAAAATTAAATCTTACCAAATGGAAGGCATAGAATCCATAGGCTTTCAGGCATGTTTTCCCACATATTATATTATCTATAAATTATTTTACACTTTTATTTGAAAGGATTGGCCTGATTATGATTTGATTTGATTATTGTTTAGTCTATTTTCTGGGTTTGCTCAATGTGGAATCATAAAATAAGCACAACATTAGCACAAATGCAGGCATGTGCAATCTCATTGAAATTAAAACGAACTAAATTTAGCTTGTTGCATGAATTCAGCAAACTGGCACGACACCAACCTGGTTAAGTATCTTGTGTGAATTTAGCCACTATATATGTCAGGCAGTTCAGGCTGGACCACAGAACCAAATTCATTCACATACATTTAGATATACAACCAGGTTTGGGAAATGTAATGCAAATTTCAATCTGCATCCTTTCAGCTGCCAGCAGCCACTGGATTTCTTAGTGGTATCTTGAGCATTTCTGAACTTTGGTCTATCAATTCTCATTTAGTTGGATGAAAGAGATTTTGCTTTTGAATTTTCTTAAAAGGGGGAAAAAAAAGAATTTGGACTTAGTGATAAACTCTTCTGGATAAGTCTCTACGTAATAGTCGGTAGGTTTCCAGGAAGACCGAGTGGCTTTAATGGGAATTGCCCTTTGTACAAGCAAAAGAAAGAAAGAAAGAAAGAGAGAGAGAGAGAGAGAGAGAAAGAGAGAGAGAAAGAAAGAGAGAGAGAGAAAGAGAGAGAGAGAAAGAGAGAGAGAGAGAAAGAAAGAAAGAAAGAAAGAAAGAAAGAAAGAAAGAAAGAAAGAAAGAAAGAAAGAAAGAAAGAAAGACCCACTATTGAAATTGAAAAATTAAAAAACCTACTAAGGTCATTCCAGTGATGGGTTACCCCCAGTTTGGACTGGTTCGCAAGAACTGGTAGTAAAACTGCAGGAGGCTCCGCCCACTGCTGCAGATGTCATCATAGGTGATCTGTACAGAAGCATGGCACACAATCCCGTTGTGAACCTGTAGTAAAGATAAGTAGAACCCACCCCTGGGCCACTCCCTTAATATTAGAAGCAGATCAGGGTAGATATTCTTTCTTTATGTTTATATATATATATATATATGTCTTTGGTTATTCGGGTCTTCTCCCACGTAAAATTGGAAGTGTCTTGGCGACGTTTCGACAAAGTCTCATTCATCAACTTCAGGCTGGTGTTCTCGGCTTCATGCTTCCAGGAGCAATGTGAACATTGTGCTTTGTGCTTCCAGGAACATTGCTCCTGGAAGCATGAAGCCGAGAACACCAGCCTGAAGATGACGAATGAGACTTCATTGAAATGTCGCCAAGACACTTCCAATTTTACGCGGGAGAAGACCCGAATAACCAAAGACCTACATACAAACACCTGCGAAAACCCCAGTATATATATATATATATATGTGTGTGTGTGTGTGTGTGTGTGTGTGTGTGTGTGTGTGTGTGTGTAAATTTTCCATGGCACATCCACATAATTGGAGAAGTTCGTTGTCCTGGATGTTGTGTTCCATGTGGTTAAATGTCGGACATTTTTCTATATGTGAAAATAGATTTGCTGCTATTCTCACCCACTCCCTGCCCCTCTGAAAGTCAACTTGGCAAGTCTGTTGAGTTCCAATGACCTCTCCTTTTCTGGAGAAAACACTTTGCCAGATGAAACTATGCAGTAATTACATTAAGAAAACTCTGCTGGGCCAAGCAGAAAACCATTTGACTTGGTTTTCTCCCCTCAAGTGATTTGTATGTAATTTTATTTCACTTGAATTGCATTAATTTTGTTCTTCAGTTTGGTTTATTTCTGCTGATAGATACTGGAAAAGCATCATTTTCCTTTTTCTTTAAATGTCTTTCTGTTGTCTCATAAATCGAAATCCAGGCAATACTGCACGATCTGAAAGTGATTCAATGTGGTATTTGTGTCCCAGTTGGGATAATTTTTATTCCTCTTGTCCAGATGTCTCTCAATTATAAGCCATGGCTGCATAGCAGGGAGGTGGAAGAGACAACAGTTGTTGTGATCCGCCAGCAGCCTGTGGAGCAGGCAGTGGAGTTGGACAGCGATGAGACTGAGGAAGAACATGGGCCAGTCCTGGAGGCTGGGGAAGGCCCAGATGAGGGTTCTGCGTCAGAGGCAGAGATGGTGCCAGGGCCATTGGGGAGTGAGATGCGGACTTCGGAGCCTCCAAAGATTGATAGGAGTGAGGCAGAGGAACAGGAGGAGCCTGTTCCTAATGCATGCGTGAAGAAAGTTGCCAGAAGGCAAGAGCAGCTCAAGCAAAGAGGACAAATTGGGAGTAGGGCCCCTCCCATAAGGCTTAAAACAGATCAGCAACGGCGTTTGGGCTTTGCCGGAAAACAACATTGGTAGCTTCGTCTTCGTCTTCGTCTTCTTCTTCATCTACATCTTGTATTTATTTTTGTATGACTGACTTCTGAATGTTTGCCAAGAAAGGCCTTTGGCAGTTTGCCTAATTGGACCAAGGTTTGAGATAGGACTGAGGAATTTGTGTTGGGAAGAATTTGCTTTAATTTAGTTGAATGATGCTGGGAATGAAGTCATTCTCAGCTGTTCGAATAAAGTTTGTTTGTTTTTTTCACGGACAGATTTTCCTGCTACTTACTTGGGCCTGGGTCACAACAACGTTCACAACAATGTTGTGATCAAGGTGCAACCCAACTGAATAGAGCTTCAGCTGCCATCTTGACTTTTTTGACCAGATCCTGTAGATCCAGATCCATCAGCAAGAATTTAGGCTTTGAACCTAGCCTAAATAGCAACTGCTATTTATTTTTTCACTTTATGTTTGTGCCTGCCTGCCTGCACACCTTCATGACTCTATTGGTTTGGCCCTCTGCAATAGTCCCAGTTTCTCATGTGACTCCTGGGAAAAATGAATTGCCCATCGCTGTGCTATACTCATATTACTGAATTATGAGACAGCAGAGCAGTCAGGAAAGACATTGGTGCAAAGACTTCAGCATTCCCATGGCCCAATCCTTGGACCCGTGTGTGTGTGTGCATGCTCTTCTGCGCATGTGCAGATCAACTTTGATGATGTCTGAGTCAGTGGGAGGAGCCTCCTACTGGTTTTACTACCGGTTCTTGAGAACTGGTCCGAACTGGAGGCAACCCACCACTGATCCAGAGACCTTTGTGCTGTTTCAGCACTGGGATCAGGCAGTTAAAGTCTAGCAAACAGGTTTTCATGCAGATTATATTTATTTTGGATATCCTCAAAACATAGACTTACAATCATGGTGAGTCAAGGTGAAACTCATCCGAGTATTTCATAATCTATCCCATTTCCTAGTGTAAAATGATGGTAGATCTGTCCCCCTATTCAGAAAGCATGCTTCTCTCCTCCGTGGCAATTCATAATAGCCGGGTCTTTGTTCTGCACCCAGGCAGAGCACCTCAGTGGCCAATCAGACACACAGATGTGGTCACATGTCATGGACTACATTTCCCATAATGCAATTTCTCTCTACTTCTCCCACAATGCAATCTCTCAAGAAGACAGCTCTTAATTCTTAAGGTAACTAATTCACTATAACACTATCTGAAACAGCACAACCTGGATTTCATTTCAAGAGCATTAATTTTTTTTTTCAGGATGGGGGCTGTCCCTTTATGTCCCATAATTGGGACATAATATATTTGGCAAGAGTTTAGAATGGTTGAGGGAGCCCTACATCCCTTGTTACATTAATTAAGCATGTTTGCAGAGAGCAATGGAATGATGATGTGTCCCTATTAAAAGTGGCGTGGAAAAGTTGGATCACAGGCATTTACATATGTGCCTGGCGAAGGAGGAGAATGGCCTCTGCTTTTAAGAAGCTTTGGAGAACAGCTGGCATGAAGGATTTTCTCTGCAGAAAAGGCTGTTTACCCCCCCTCCCCCCTTCCCTTTTTAATCTGTCAGCGAAGGCTCGAGTCAAAGCAGGGCATCCGTACTTTCCTGATGGCATTAATCATTCCCGTTTGTGACCTGGGGATTGTATTGATCTCACAAGAGTATTTTACCTAACCTGATGCATTGATCTACATCAGAGGTCTTCAGACTTGGCAGCTTTAAGACTTGTGGATATAAGCTGGCATAGTTGGCTGGAGAATTCCTGGAGTTGAAGGCCACAAGTCTTAAAGCTGCCATGTTTGGGGACCCCTGATCTACACGGACCATGCTGGTTGCGAACGATGAGACATGTGGGCTGATGTTTCAGTTAACAAAGCTTCTTCTCAGTTAACAAAACTTTTCTTTTGTCTGTAATAATTGCCTCGAACTAGTCATTATTAAATAAATATTACATCAATTATTAAATAATACATCTGATAGAATTTCTATAATTGGAACGGTGTGTTGGCCTAGAAGGTGGACTGCTCGCCTCACAATCAGGAGGCTGTGAGTTCGATCCTAGGTAGTGGCAGATCATTCTTTCTCTGGGCACAATGAGAATATATCTGCTGAACAAAACTCTGCATTGGCGACAGGAAGGGCATCTGGCCAGTAAACATTCAACTCCATTCAGTTGCCCAGACTCCACTCTGCAAGGGATTATGGGGTCATAAAAAGGAGATGATGGTTTGTTGTTGTTAGTTGCAAAGTCGTGTCCAACCCATCGCGACCCCATGGACAATTTTCCTCCAGGCCTTCCTGTCCTCTACCATCCTCTGGAGTCCATTTACGCTCACGCTGACTGCTTCAAAGACTCCATCCAGCCACCTCATTCTCTGCCGTCCCATTCTTCTTTTGCCCTCAGTCATTCCCAGCATTAGGCTCTTCTCCAGGGAGTCCTTCCTTCTCATTAGGTGTCCAAAGTATTTGAGTTTCATCTTCAGGATCTGGCCTTCTAAAGAGCAGTCAGAGTTGATCTCCTCTAGGACTGACCGGTTGGATTGCCTTGCAGTCCAAGGGACTCGCAGGAGTCTTCTCCAGCACCAGAGTTCAAAGGCCTCAATTCTTTGGTGCTCAGCCTCTCTTATGGTCCAACTTTCACAGCCATACATTGCAACTGCTGATTAGATGATGATAGAACTTCTGTAATTGTCTGGTTTGGTACAGCAACCAAATAGGACAGGGACAGACTCCAGTGGATAGTTAAGACAGCAGAAGGAACAGTCGCAACCAGTCTGCCTTCCATAGAAGGCCTGTATGGGTCAGAAGGAAGGCTGAGAAGATACCTACAGACCCTTCACATCCCTGGACATAAACTGTTTCAATTCCTTCCCTCAGGATGGGGCTGTAGGATTTGGCATTGCATGCCAAAACAACTCAACACAAGGACAGATTTCCCTCCCCCCCCCGCATGGCATCATTCTGCAGAACGCCTAATTCTCACAGTACAGCCATACCAGTGAGTAAATAATTTTACCCATTGGTATGTCTGTATCATTATTATCCTTCTCATCTTCTCTACTATACCCTCTTATTGGTATCATTATTATAATTACTATTACTCTATTGGTTTGCATGAACACTGAGTGCTTCTGTCCTGGAGACAAATTCCTTGTGTGTCAAATCATACCTGGCCAAATAAAGTTCAATTCAATTCAATACTTTTATTTCCAATATACTGGTATAGCCTTTCACAAGTTGGTATCTAATGGGCAGTGTTGGGCTTCCAGGTGTAGTGATCGTTGGACTAGACAACAGATTTCCTGAAGTTTTCCTGGCAACTGTGGCTGGCATTTTCAGAGGTGATTTACACCCTGAAACGCAATACTGTCTATGTCTTTGTAAGAGTTAGTGTCAGGTTTCCGCCAAGCTTCAAAAGAAATCCAGTTATTTATTAGGAGCTTCATGTCGGCACATTCCCAAGTGAAGCCAGCTCTGACCCTACATAATTTATGCCCCAATCATGACCCTGTTTCCCCCTCCCCCCCAGGGTGTGTCATCAATCACATTCGCCAATGGACAGTTTCGCTGGTTGTAGAGACCACTCCCCTTCGGCCATTGAAGGTATTCCTGTGATACAGCCTTGAGAGAGATAGGTCTGGAATGTGCATCTGTCTTTGGCTGCAGTGCCGTTTCATTGATTTCCCATCCCCTTTGCTTATGGCAACTCAAGAGTAGGCCAGGGATATTTTGCGAGTTGACTGTAATTTCCTGAATCTGAAAATTTAGTTTCTTCTTTGAGACAGAAGCATGTCTGCCCTTTGGGACATCTTAACCCCACCCCAAGTGAGGGGGATAAGAGTGAGGTCAGGTCCTGGAGTGAGGTCAACTCCAACTCTCCTTACCTTCTATAAGAGTTTAAAGACCGGGCTCTGCCAGTTGGTTTGGGACTCCAACAGAGGGGTTTCACATTGGGGGTGGTTAATAGATTATGATCTGTCCCCCCCTTCAGAGACCCACAAAACCACAGCCAGTCGAGGGTTAAGAAGCACTTGGCACACTCCACAGTTCTTATCTCAAACTTGGCAGCGATATGCACACCGTCTGCCAAGGACTTTAATAGTATACAGAAAGAAAAGCACCACAAATATTCAGCAAAGTCTCGGATCAGCTTCAGCTTGTAAACTCCAATGCCTAACCGATATAGTATAATTTGTTCATCACAGAGATCATTACCACCCCTCTGTCTGTTATATAGTCTCTCTGGGTGTGGTCCAGTGACTCATTGATCCTGTGACTCCAATCCAGTGACTCAGGTCTATTCCCTCATGCGTCTCCGCAGCTGCAGTAATCGTTTCTCTCGCCTTCTTTGGCGTGCGTCCAGGAATGACGTCTCTCCCTCACTCTCATCTGAGACACCTGTTTCCCCACTACTTGGCTCTCTTTCAGCTGGCACCTGAGACGGTGCCAGAGGGGGGCGGGCTGGGAGATCTGGCTGGCTCCTCTTCCTCCTGCTCAGAGCTTCCTTCCTCCAATGGGATAGGCTCAGAGGACGGGGCCACAACAGATTAACAACAGATCCCACCCCCTTCCCCTTCTCATCATACTCCCTCCCCATCTTTTTAGCTAGGCTTTTTTTTTGTCATAGTGTATTTATATTATTTATTAGTTTTTATACACTTTTATCATGTAATATTTAATTTAATATTGTAAGATGCCCAGAGTTACCATGTGGTAAGATGAACGGCTAATAACTTTTACAAATCATTCAATCATTCATTCATTCAATCAATCAATCCCAATTTACATGTCATCTTAATCTGCTGGTTTCTTAATTTGGTTTCTTAATTTGGTTTCATGGAGTTTACTTCCATGTTGTATGAGCTCAGTAAATTGTCACTTATTTCTTCCCAATAGTTGATGGGGACAATAACCATCCTTCCATCCTTCTGAGGTGGGTAAAATGGGGACCCAGATTGTTGGGGGCAATATGCTGACTCTGTAAACTGCTTAGAGAGGGCTGCAAAAGCACTATTAAGTGGTATATAAGTCTAAGTGCTATTGCTATTGCTATGTAAAGCACAATGAAGTGGTATATAAGGCTAAATGCCATTGCTATAGCAAGCTAACTCTGCCTACCACCAGCAGTTCGATCCTGACCGGCTCAAGGTTGACTCAGCCTTCCATCCTTCTGAGGTGGGTAAAATGAGGAGCAGATTGTTGGGGGAAATAGTAACTCTGACTCTGTAAACTGCTTAGAGAGGGCTGTAAAGCTCTTTGAAGTGGTATATAAGTCTAAGTGCTATTGCTATGTAAAGCACCATAAAGCAGTATATAAGTTTTTTTTTTTTTGAGGACAAGGCACCGCCTTAGAGATCAATACTGCTACTCTGAGAACTTCCTAGTAGAGGTTCCACCTGATGACTCATCTTGGCATGGGATGGAAATATTGGAATACAGAGAGGAGGCAGATGGTTGGAGGGATGACGGTAAAGCGGATGAGGTGACATTAATAGGCAACTCTTCAAATGTCTGGTCCTTATTTAAGCAGAAGAACATAGAAATCCACTCAGGAAAATATCTCCATATCCACATCTTTAGAATAACTTTCTAAAGCAAAACCCTCCTTCATGCTGTTGAATAGGAACTGATGGGAAAAAGGAGGATAAATGTCAGTCCAAGGCTCTCTTGAAATAGCCAGGAACTGTGAGTATCCAAAGCTCTGGAGATGATGCCAGAGAAGCACAAGATAGAGACAGACAGACAGACAGACAGGCAGGCAGACAGACAGACAGACAGACAGACAGACAGACAGACAGATAGATAGATAGATAGATAGATATAATTCTGAATCGAATCGAATTGAGTAGAATAGAATAGAATTTATTGGCCATGTGTGATTGGACACACAAGGAATTTGTCTTGTTGCATATGATCTCAATGTACATAAAAGAAAAGATGTTCATCAAGAATCGTAAGGTACAACACTTAATGATAATCATAGGGTACAAATAAGCAATCGAATCACACTAGGAAACAGTCAATATAAATATTAAGGATTTCAGCAACAAGGTTACAGTCATACAGTCATAAGTGGGAGGAGATGGGTGATAGCAATGATGAGATGATTAATAGTAATGCAGACTTAGTAACTAGTTTGACAGTGTTTTTATTTATTGACCAAGTGAGATTGGACACACAAGGAATTTGTCTTTGGTGCATATGCTCTCAGTGTACATAAAAAGACAAGATATATTTGTCAAGAATCATAAGGTACAATACTTAGTGACAGTAATAGGGTACAAATCAAATCATACAAGGATAAATCATGATACGGCAACAAGTTACAGTCATACAGTCATAAGTGGGAGGAGATGGGTGATAGGAACGATGAGAAGATTAATGGTAATGCAGACTTAGTAAATAGTTGTCAGTGTTGCGGGAATTATTTGTTAGCAGAGTGATGGCGTTCAGGAAAAAATGTTCTTGTGTCTAGTTGTTCTGGTGTGCAGTGCTCTATAGCCACTGGTGGGATTCAAGTAATTTTCTCTGCCCTAATGATTTCTTCCAAAAACCAGTTTGCCAAACTGCTCAGAAAGTTAACCATTTCTCCCAAAATGGTGCAAACTGGCTGAATCCCACCACTGTCTATAGCATCGTTTTGAGGATAGGAGTTGAAACAGTTTGTGTCCAGGATGCGAGGGGTCTGTAAATACTTTCACAGCCCTCTTTTTGACTCATGAAGTATACAGGTCCTCCATGGAAGGCAGGTTGGTAGCCACTGTTTTTTCTGCAGTTCTAATTATCTGTTGAAGTCCGTGTCTCCCTTGTTTGGTTGCAGGGCAGATGTAATGCTTCTGAGGGTAAATTCAGCTTCAGGACCCTCTACAGTCTCTCCCTGGAGTCCAATAATCCATACGGTCATCAAGAAAGGAATTCTATTGACACTCTGTATGTTTTAAGAGTTTACAGTTTGATTCAGTCATTCATGCGTGCATGTGTTTATAGAGTGGTGTGGTGGCCAGGAGGTGGAGCTCTCACCTCACAGTCAGGAGGCTGTGAGTACGATCCTAGGTAGAGGCAGATATTTCTCTCTCTGGGCACAATGAGAATTTATCTGCTGAACAAAACTGCACATTGGCAACAGGAAGGGCATCCGGCCAGTAAACACTCAGCTCTGTTTAGTTGCCCAAGACTCCACTCCGCAAGAGATTAGGGGGTCTTTAAAAGGAGATGATGATGATGTGTGTGTGTGTTTATATGTATTTATGTGTTATGCACATGCTTAATAGGGAAAAAAAAGAAACAAAAGAAAACAAAGCTAAAGAAGGAATAATGAATACACATGAAAGGGAATCACAGCTGGCTTGCAGCCTTGAAGCCAATGCACCTAAATGTTGTGTTGTTCACTACAAAGCCTTTGCTTTTTTCCTGATTAGGAGAAATAACCATATTTATGGACTCCTCCAATGGCTGATTACCATAAATATATAAAGATTCTGGCTGCTGCTGCTGTTGTTAATGCTGCAGTGCCTTTTAATGTCATAAGGGCTTTTGGTCTACCATGAGAGGGAATGAATCAACTCCCCGCTTTCCTTCGGTAAAATAAGGGAGCCAGCCATGAATTTGTGACTTTCTAGGAGCTTGTTTAGTAAACTGGGGATCTTGCAATGAGCCAGATGGCTCGTTGTGGTGGCAGTTTATTTGTTCTGCTTTGGGGATGTTCATTGGAACATTGGTTGCGTTGGTACATTTTGTCTTGGCCAATTTGTGTATATTTGGCTTCCTATGAGAACTGAGATTAAAGCCAAAAAAGGACTACAGTATATTATTCCGTCCTGTTCCCAGCTGGTCATTTATACTTGCACCTGCCTATATAGATGACCCTTCCTTCCTTTCTTCCTTCCTTCCTTCCTTCCTGCCTTCCTTCCTTCCTTCCCTCCCTCCCTCCCTCCCTCCCTCCCTCCCTCCCTCCCTCCCTTTCTTCTACAGTATCTCTCAATTACCCCTTCCTTCCTTCCTTCCTTCCTTCCTTCCTTCCTTCCTTCCTTCCTTCCTTCCCTCCCTCCCTCCCTCCCTCCCTCCCTCCCTCCCTCCCTCCCTCCCTTTCTTCTACAGTATCTCTCAATTACCCCTTCCTTCCTTCCTTCCTTCCTTCCTTCCTTCCTTCCTTCCTTCCTTCCTTCCTTCCTTCCTTCCTTCTTCCCTCCCTCCCTCCCTCCCTCCCTCCCTCCCTATTACAGCAGAGGGTACTGTAACACTTAGTTAATTTTAGATGATCCTCCTCCACATGTTAAGCAGGGATCACCAGGTCATTATAACCTCCAGGCTAGAGTAGGAAATTTTCCAGAAATTTTCCGGAAAATATTCCAGAAAAAGGCAATGACAAACATCTTCTATCTCATGGCCAGAAGAAAACTTACGGATGTGTCACCATCACTATCACCATTACCAGGAGCTGCATTGGACTTGAGGATGACTGTTTCCCCTTCCTTTTTCCCCCAATAGTAGGTGATAGACATTTGCTGCCTTGATGAAGGAAGGCTTTTGATGCCTTTTGCACAAGCTACTTGGTGGCCTTTGTTGGGGGTAGGGTGGGGGAGTGTAGTATCATCATTTCTGCAGAGTTGGCAAGTGGGCATTTTTGGAAACCTGGAGAGATGCCACTGCTGACCAGAATAAGTACAGGGACTAATAGGTGTTGTGTCCCTCTGTTGTACAGGACTCATTGTTTATTTTGGAATGATGGTGGGGGCCCTTTTCTGGAGTGGCCTGGCAGACAAACTGGGCCGGAAGCAGTGCCTGATCATATCCCTCTCCATCAATGCCAGCTTCGCGTTCCTCTCCTCCTTCGTTCAGCAATACGGCTTCTTCCTCTTCTGCCGCCTGATCTCCGGTTTTGGGTACGTACTGAATGCTCTGTAGAAGTACAAGCTTATTCCAGGCCAAGGGAGACATCTGATATTTGACAGTATTGCTTAATCAATTGGCTTCCTACACTTCTCACTCCCAAGCAAGCTCCTTGGAACCGCAATTGAACATATTGCAGTTTTTACAATGCAGTGTAAAATTTTGCAATGTTACGATCATGGCAGCAACCAAAAAAAAAAAAAAAATCCATGCAATCCTGGGTTGCATTAACTGAGGGATAGAATCAAGATCATGTGAAACATTAATGCTGTTATATAAAGCCTTAGTAAGAACATGCTTAGAATACTGCATCCAGTTTTGGTCATCATATTATAAAAATGATGTTGATTGTCTGGAAAGAGTGCAGATAACATCAAGAAAGATTATTAGGGGGCTGGAGGCTAAAACAAATGAAGAACAGTTGAAGGAATTGGGTTTGTCTAATCTAGTAAAAAGAAGGACTAGGGGAGAGATGATAGCAGTCTTCCAATATCTCAGGGGCTGCCACAAAGAAGAGGGAGTCAAGCTATTCTCCAAAGCACCTGAAGGCAGGACAAGAAGCAAAAGATGGAAACGAATCAAGGAGAAAAGCAACCTGGAACTAAGGAGAAACTTCCTAACAGTGAGGACAATTAATCAGTGGAAGGGCTTGCCTTCAGTTGTGGGTGCTCCATCACTGGAGGCTCTTAAGAAGAGATTGGACAACCATTTGTCTGAAATGGTATAGGGCCCTGATGGCGAACCTATGGCAGTCAGTGGTGGGTTGCTCCCGGTTCTGTCTAGTTCTATAGAACTGGTAGTAAAATTGGCAGGAGGCTCTGCCCACCCACCCAGATGTCATAAAGGATGATTTGTGCATTTGCAAAAGCTTCTGCGCATGCATAGAAGTGTGCATGCGCAGGCCTGTTACAAACTGGTAGTAAAGGTAAGTAGTACCCACCCCTCCCCAAAGTGGAACGCTGAGCCATGTCACCTGGAAAGTGCGGCATTGCCTGTTCCCCTTCCAGGTTTCTGGTGTGCATGTGAACACGACAATCCGCTGGCCTTCGTGTGTGCGGCACTGCTGGAAACGGGAAGAGCTAGTCTCCCATTTTCCGGTGCGAGCATGTGTGCTGGCCAGCTGATCATCACGCCCGCTTGTGCGCCATTAACCAGAAGACTAGCTGGCTACTGCCAATGTGCATGCCAGAAACTGGAAGTTCATTTTCCAGCATGCGTATGCCCCCTAGGCAGCTCCTCTTCCGGGTTGTGTCCCAGATGAGCACGGGTGTGGTTTGCCATCACTGGTATAGGATTTCCTGCCTGAGGAGGGGGTTGGATTAGAAGACCTCCAAGGTCCCTTCTGTCAGAGCAGCAATCAGCCCCGTTACCTTGCATGGGGTAATTGCCCTCAATTTGAGTTGGATCGTGACTTTCTCCTTGTGTATACTCTTGAAAAATAAAACCGAAATACATCTTCTAATTAAACTCATATTTATTGTAAAGAAAATAAAACAACTCACTATCTAAATTAGTTACATTTTTGGCAAAGAATCCCCAGCCTGACTTTAGCTGGCTGGAGAACAAAGGAAAGTTTTCAGAAGAGAAAGAATGCGGACATGCGCAGTAGATACTGATAAGGACTTGGCAAGCTACGGTAAGTCTGAAAGTCCAGAAATAAAAAGCTCTGCTGGTAAATACAAAAACGCAGTGACACCTTCCAACTCTGTCATTTTGTTATTCTGTTAAGTCCAACATAGATTTACAAAAAGAAAAAAAAAATAAAGAACACAGAGACAACATAGTTGAAATTACTAGGTTACTGTGAAACCCTTTCTATGGTTTCTAAGTTGTTTTATGCTTCCAGTTTCCTCCTTTTCTTTCTTCAGTATCGGAGGTACCCTGCCCATCGTCTTTGCCTATTTCTCGGAATTCCTAGCCCGTGAGAAGCGAGGAGAACACCTGAGCTGGCTCTGCATGTTCTGGATGATTGGTGGTTTGTACGCCTCAATCATGGCCTGGAGCATCATCCCACATTATGGTAACTCCTTCAAGACCTAGAGGGAATTTTCCTACTTCTGTTTCTTGTCTCCAGGCTGTGGTTAGCTAGCTTTTATTTCTTTGAAATTATGTCCTTCCAATCACCTAATGCAGGGGTCAGCAACCCGCAGCTCTGGAGCCGCATGTGGCTCTTTAATCCCTCTGTTGTGGTTCCCCGTCACTCAAAATATGCATCATAACTGCCAATGTGCGACACTCACTGATGCACAATTTATTAAGCTTTTCGACCCCCGGTAAGCCAACCATGGATAAATCCAAGAAAAGAAAAGTTTAAGAAGAAAACAGATTCTTTGATTCAACTATATATGCTAGTTTTGTGGCCGCTCAGGAAATAGTCAGGTACAGGAAGAGTTTTGTGGCTCCTGGTGTTATCTTTTCTGTGGGAAATGGGTCCAAATGGCTCTTTGAGTGTTTAAGGTTGCAGACCTCTGACCTAGTGGGACCAGGACACCAAACTAGGTTAAACAGACTGCAATATACCTTTATTAAACTAGATGGCCTCCAGGTTTTGGCCAATACCTTCTGCGTAACAGAATTTGGAAGAAACTTTGTGACTATTTCCATACAGTAGCTACCACAAAATCTTCATGGGCATGTCCATCAAATCATCACAAGTCATGCTTGACTCAAAGGATGATGATGATGATGAAGATGATGATGAGACCTCACCTTCTTTAACCAGGTATCATAGTCTAACCATTTGTAGAAGGAATTTAGTTGAAGAAGGCCAATCCGGTAGACCGGCCAATCCTAAATCTGCCAATTGTGGGTTGTTTCTGGGGTTCTAGATGGATTCTAGAATAATCTGGAATGTATTGGTGCATTTTATTGCATATTCATCTACCTAGCATCCACATTCTATCTTATCTCTAGACCATCGAAACCTGCTTTGCTTCACAAAGGGAGATGTAACAGATCTCTTGGACTATGCTGTATGCCGTAATGCTGAATAATGATAGTCCATGGCTTTCTTGATTAGTCCAGCAAAATAATGAGCTGGGCCAGCAGCTTCTAAATTTAAGGCTCTTGGGCATTGCACATAGTGGTGAATAAACCTGAAGGAAAAAAAATCTGATGCTGATTGGACATCTTTCTGGTTATTTCACATATCTTATAGCTAGAGGTTTGTTAGATTCGTTTTCTTTGGTCTATTTAATTTATATATGTTCCATTTTATCTAGTCACTGACCACAATAAGTATCACCCACCCAGCCAGCCAGCCAGCCAGCCAGCCTGCTGTCTATCCCTCCCTCCCTCCCTCCCTCCCTCCCTCCCTCTCTCCATCCATCCATCCATCCATCCATCCATCCATCCATCCATCTATCTATCTATCTATCTATCTATCTATCTATTTATCTATCTTCCATCTTCCTGTCTGTCTGTCTGTCTGCATCTGCCTGTCTATCTATCTATCTGTCTGTCTATCTATCTATCTATCTATCTATCTATCTATCTATCTATCTATCTATCTATCAATCTATCTATCATCTATCCAGCCAGTCCTCTATTTTCCCAGGAATTTTCCTTTCAATGGAGCAAGGAAGAACTTAGTTTATGTCTGTCTGTCTGTCTGTCTATCTATCTTTATTTCTATGTATTGTCTATCTATCAATCATCTATCTATCCACAGTATCGCTCTCTCTCTCTCTCTCTTTCTTTCCCTCTCTCATCTCTCTCTCTCCCTCTCTTTCATCTCTCTCATCTGTTTCTATCATCTATCATCTATCATCTCCCTGAATTTTCAACCTGGAATGCCTGACATTTGTATTGGCACTGATCTATTGTATTCTATTTTTCCTGTCCTCTTTCTCCCTTACAGGTTGGGGGTTCAGTATGGGGACCCATTACCACTTCCACAGCTGGAGGGTTTTTGTGGTGGTTTGTTCCCTGCCTTGCATAGCATCCCTTGTGGCTCTGAAATTCATGCCAGAAAGCCCACGTTTTTTGTTAGAGGTAAGCCAATCTGATCTGGGAAAGGAGACAGTTGCACAGAGTGGGCAACCCCCGGATCACTTGGAATCCTCCCCTTTTTTTCAGCACAGATTTTTAAAAAACGGGGCTACAAAGCAGCAGCAGCAGCAGCATGCTTTCTCGCTATTTTGAGGCTGAAAGGACTGCACAATTAGACTGAAGCCCAGAAAAAGGCTTAACGTAGACTAAAAATAACCAGACTACAAACTCTACGCCAACTATGAAAATATGGAAAGTTTCCTTCAAAATTCCACGATGACTTGTTGGTTCTTAAAGACAAATAGTTCAGTTCCTGCAATTTCTGTAACTCCATGTATGCATGGCAGTCTTACTTAAGAGAATTTCTTAGATGATCATGCTTGGAAAAAAATAGCTTTTAATTTCAGGTAGCTATCACAAAGTCAGATGTGAGCTCTCCAGATAGACAGACAGACAGACAGACAGACAGCTTGATAGATGATAGATAGATAGATAAATAGATAGATAGATAGCTTGATAGATGATAGATAGATAGATGATAGATAGATAGATAGATAGATAGATAGATAGATAGATAGATAGATAGAATTGTTTATTGGCCAGGAGTGCTTGGACACGCAAGGAATTTGTCTTTGGTGCATATGCTCTCAGTGTACGTAAAAAGACAAGATACATACATCAAGAATCGTAAGGTACAACACTTAGTGAATGTTATAGGGTACAAATAAGCAATCAAATCATTCTAGGAAACAATATAAAACGTAAGGATACAGCAACAAGTTACAGTCGTACAGTCATAAGTGGAAGGAGATGGGTGATAGGAACGGTGAAAACAATGAGAACAAATGTGTTTGTCTTCAGCTCCCAATTATCTTCATCCACCATGTCCAAGGGCTGGGGCTCTAAGGAAAATTGGGAGAATTTATTTGGAGGTTAAGCAGTTGAGTAGAATTTACACCAAAGCAGTTGAGTAGAATTTACACCAAAGCCATGTGCATGACTGCTTCATGGTGAGGTTCCTACTTGTCCTTTGACTGTCACTCTTCAACAAATCTGGGGAAGCCGGATTAACATTGATTTAATTTAAAATACAATTGATAAGAGTTAAAATGAAAGCAAATTAAATAGGATTAACATGATTACGTTTTATGGCTCTGCAGTGTTCATTTCTTCTTTCTCTCTCCCCTTAAAACATTGTTGGAGGTATTTCCAACATTTCTTGGAAATGCAAACAGTCCTGCATTTAAGATTATACTCACAGAAAAAAAGGGAGACGTGATTACCCCAGAGAACCACAATTCTTCAAGCATTCCTCTATCTTTGTTGTTCTCTGGAAGTAGAGGCTTCCCATAAAGCTGGGAGGAGAGAATGCAGATTAAGTACAAGTCACTTAATTCAGTCACCGGAACCAGAAGTTTATTCTTCCAAGATTTCAGATTCCTGGTAGGGCTCATCCTCAGGGAACTTCTCTCTCTCCAGAATGTATCATTCTGGAGAGAGAGAGAGATGATCCCTGAGAATGGGTTCCAGCACAAATCTGAAAACTTGAATGAATAAACCTCTGGTTCTGGTGACTGACTCATATTCGATCCTCCAACATTATCCCAGGATATTGGTCTTCATTTGTAAAAGTTGCTTATTCAGGAATGGAAGCAATTTCCACCCAGAGTAGTGCTCCCTCAGCTGTGGACATCTGGAGTTGCAGTTTCATCTCATCTGGATAGTAGTCGTTTGGATGAGGATGGTATACCACATGGGACTTCTGACTTCCTCTCCTCTGATTTTTCTAGATTGGTAAGCATGATGAAGCATGGATGATCCTTAAGCAAGTCCATGATGTCAACATGAGGGCCAAGGGAGAGCCAGAAAGGGTATTTACGGTGAGCTGGATCGACGTGATTTCTTCTGTCTCCTAGATCAGGGGTGTCAAACTCGATTTCATTGAGGGCCGCATCAGGGTTGTGTTTGACCTTGGGGGGCCAGGTTGGGTATGGCTGAGGTGGGCATGGCCAGCTTGATGTCACTTATGTCGGGGGCACCTATGGTGGCCTGAGCGCCCTGCCTGTGAAAATGGGCCATCAAGCTCTGTTTTCAGCTGCAATGCCTCCTGCAACCCTCTGTCAGTGAAAACAGAGCTTGGCAGGGCTCCAATTTGGAATTTTTATTATCAATATTATTATTATTTTGAGCATCCAATCCAACATGGAAAGTTACAATGAGATGGCACCCAGGACCTGAATAAGTGGCCACATCGGGCATTATCATTTCCTGTTCATTATTCTTTGTGTACATATATGAGATTTGCAAACTCTCTCTTGGAGTATGTATGTATGTATGTATGTATGTATGTATGTATGTATGTATGTATTTATCAAATTTATATACCGCCCTACACCTGGGGGAACTCAGGGTGGTGAACAGCCAAGATAAAAATACAGATAATACAAACATTAAAAACCCATTAAAATTATTAAATATTTTGGCCAAACACAAATTTAAAGCACCCTATTTGTAAAACAGATTAATGATTTAAAAAATTAAAAGGGAGAGTTAAGCCAGGCCAGCCTGCTGAAATAAAAATGTTTTGAGAGCACGTCGGAAAGGGCGCAGGTCCGGGATCCTCTGTATCTCTGGGGGGAGCTCGTTCCAGATGGTAGGTGCCCCCACAGAGAAGGCTCTCCCCCTGGGGGCTGCCAGTCGACACTGTCTGGCCGATGGCACCCTGAGGAGCTCCTCTCTATGGGAGCGTACTGGTTGGTGAGAGGCTGTTGGCAGCAGAAGGCGGTCTCGTAAATACCCCGATCCAATGCCATGGAGCGCTCTAAAGATGGTAACCAAGTAGTATTTTCTTTAAAAAATTTTCCCATTATCATTTGTACATCCCAATCAAACCTGATGGTAGAAGATGCTGTAAGATAGTAGGAGATAACTAAGAGAGGTAAACGTGTCCCTTTCCTGCAGAACTTGGCCACATGTCCCAAAGGTGCTTTTTCAGGAGGCAACTGGACTTTGTTTTTTCCTTGAAGACGTTTCGCTTCTCATCCAAGAAGCTTCTTCAGCTCTGGCTGGATGGTGGGGAATAGAAGGATTTATAGTCCTTGCAGACTGCTGGTCATCTGCAACCTTTTAGAGGGTCAATGAAGCACTTGGAAGTTTATCTGGGTCCTCAGGGTCACCTGAGGGTCACAGGAACCAAGAGCACCACTGAGGATGGCTCTGAGGACACAGAAAAACCTCCAAGTGCTTCAGCAACCCTTGAAAAGGATCCAAATGTCCAGCTGTCAGCTCCTGTCAGAGCTGAAGAAGCTTCTTGGATGAGAAGCGAAATGTCTTCAAAGGGAAAAAACGCCAAGAAAGTCCTGAAAAAGCACCTTTCTATCTTAAACAGCCTCCATTTTATTCCCGGCTTGGAACTGGACCTGGATAATTTAAAAGAAAAATTTTATAAGATGATGTATTGCTGGTATTTAATGCCAGATAAGCTATCGAAGATGTATGAAGGCATGTCAAATGAATGTTGGAAGTCTAAAAGTAAAGAAGGGACTTTCTGTCCTTTATGGTGGACATGTGATAAAGCAAAAAGAAAAAAGAAAGAAAGAAAGAAAAGAAAAGAAAAGAAAAGAAAAGAAAAGAAAAGAAAAGAAAAGAAAAGAAAAGAAAAATTTGGAACATGATTCATATTTTAATACAGAAAATTCTGAAAATGAAGATAAGGATGAAAGCAGAAACTTTCCTTTTGGGTCTAACAGAAAAAGACGGAGAAAAAACAATTGAAACTTTGATATGTTGAGCACCAGGGGTGAAATGTAGCATGTTCTGACAGGTTCTGGAGAACCGGTAGCGGAAATTTTGAGCAGTTCGGAGAACCGGTAAACGCCACCTCTGGTTGGCCCCAGAGTGGAGTGGGAATGGAGATTTTGCAATAACCTTCCCCTAGGAGTGGGGAGGGAATGGGGATTTTGCAGTACCCTTCCCCTGGAGTGGGGTGGGAATGGAGATTTTGCAGTATCATTCTCCTGCCATGCCCACCAAACCACGCCCACCAAACTACACCACGCCCACAGAACCAGTAGTAAAAAAAAATTGGATTTCACCACTGGTATAAATCCTTCCATTCCCCACCATCCAGTCAGAGCTGAAGAAGCTTCTTGGATGAGAAGCGAAACGTCTTCAAATAAACAACAAGAAAGTCCAGTTGCTTCCTGAAAAAGCACTTTTGGGACAACCATGACCTGGATGACTGAGAATCTCTAGAGAATCTTGGCCACATATCCATCCTTTCTAAAAGATGGAGTAGATCCAGAGAGGTGTATATGCTTATCTTGGAGAAAGCCTCAATGAATGTGGCAACATTTTGTTTTGTGTAGTGACACAAACAATTGTGTCACTACTGTTAAGGATATTGTTGTTAGCAACTAGCAAAGTGCACAGAGAAACGTTGCTGAGAGCAATGAGATAAGAGATACGTGCAAACTGGTGTTGTCAAAAGTTTTCTTTATAATAGAAAATAAACAATCTTGTAGTCTTCTAAACAGTCCAAGTCTTTACCGGTTCTTACCAAACAAACAGTAGTTGGTTCACTCTGGTTCACAAACCCCGGATGGTAGCAGATCCACCCACACACGCACGCGATGATAGCACAATGGCAGCTTATCATCAACTGAATACATTACAGTACCTTTCTTAAATACGTTGTTAAATTACAACTAATTATAGCATGACTCAGCATTACAGCATGATGCAGCATTAAAACTTAAAGTCACAGAACACATATATTGCCTGGACAATCTGTTAGGCTCAAATCATATCCTAACATCTACACAAAAGAGGATTAGCAGTTCAGAGATGGGAATGGGCCCTCCTCTGCCTTCTGTAGCCTTTGTGAAGTTGCTAACACAAATAAAGCTGTGTCTGAAGAGGCTGCTGGTGATGATGAGTTTTGTAAATTCTACTTCACTTTTTTCTTCTTCTTCTTCAGGTAGCTCAGATAAAAACTCCCAAGCAAGTTGATGAATTTATTGAAATACAGAGCTCCACAGGAACATGGTATCAACGTTGCTTTGTTAGAGCCATGACCACCATCAGACAGGTACGGAATAAGGGTAACTACGCAAAACACATCCAGGATTTCAATTTGTACAACCCAACAACCTGCCTTAGCAAAACACAGTTACCATGGTTACATAACATCCAATGTTCCAACAAACAAGCCATTTTATGGCTTAAGAAACAACATTTCTCCTTCCATTTAGTATATGAAGACAATGGCTAAGTACCTATGACATCTTCAGTCACAATCTAGTGCGTAATCTATGATGTCCTAATTCAACAATTTATTCTGCTTTCCTTCCAATGAATAATCCTTGGGATGAAACTATTCTGGAATGCATTTTGAAAATTTATGACCACGTGGTTGCATATTTTGCTTAGTCATAAACGTTTAACCATAGGAGTGGTGCGGTGGCCTGGAGTTGGAGCTCTCGCCTCACAATCAGGAGGCTGTGAGTTTGATTCTAGGTAGAGGCAGATATTTCTCTCTCTAGACACTCTGAGAATATATGAGCTGAACAAAAACTCTGCATTGGCAAGGGCATCCGGTCATTAAAACACTCTGCTGGCTCCATTCAGTTGTCCAGACTCCACCCCCGCAAGGGATTATGGGGTCATTAAATGAAGATGATGATGATGATAAATGTTTAACCGTGATCTGTTGAATATGTCCCTGTGGTCCATATATTGCCTTAAACTAAGATCAGCCAAATCAAATTACCGTATTTTTCGGAGTATAAGACGCACCTTTTTCCTCCCTAAAAAGGGGTGAAAATTTAGGTGCGTCTTATACACCAAATGTAGCCCCGCCCACCCCTGGCCCCCACCTTTTGGCCTCTGCCTCCCAGCAGTTTACCTCCTTGCAGCAAACAGCAAGAAAAAAACAGCTCCTTTCAGCTTCAGCACAGCCTAATTAGCACAAGTTGATTGGATCGGCCTCCCGACTCTCAGCTGTTTTGTTCTCAGCTGTTTTGCCCTGGCCTCTGCTGCTTGCTGCAAGGAGGTAAATTTCTGGAGCAGATTTTTTTTTCCTTCTGCTAATCAAACCAGGCTGAAAACGAAAACGAAAGTAAAGCAGGCTGTTTGCTGTTTGCTGCAACGAGGCAAAATTGCTGGGAGGCAGAGGAAGATTTCTTTTTCTTGTTTTCCTCACCAAAAAAGATAGGTGCGTCTCATAGTCTGGTGCGTCTTATACTCCGAAAAATACGGTATATCCTAACACAGTGTAGATCGAACAAACATTAGTTCACACAAAACTGTCAGCCTATGAGTGATGTTGATTAAACACAAGAACCTTCACTTAGTTAAATAGCTTAGTTGAACATGCCTTTTGAAATATGAAAGAAATCACAACAAATTATAGAATAAATTAAGGTCACTCATCTCATTGAACTAATTTGAGATTGTCATTGGTTTTACTAAGAGTTAGCTATTTTTTGTGATAACTTTTTTTTCCCCTAGGTAATGGACAATGTGGTTTATTGTCTGACAGCGCAGTACAGAATGAACACACTATTACTGTCAGTTATCTGGTTTTCAATGGCCTTAAGGTGGGTGTCTTAGAGGTTTTTTTAAGGTTTGTAGAACATTCCAAGAGCCTTGGTGGCGCAGCAGACTAAAGTGCTGTTAAGTAGCACCAGCTGCCTGCAATTACTGCAAGTTCGAATCTCACCAGGCTCAAGGTTGACTCAGCCTTCCATCCTTTCGAGGTAGGTAAAATGAGGACCCGGTTTGTGGGGGCAATAAGCTGACTTTGTATAAAAAGGAACACCACTTGGGGGGCCCCGAAAGCCCTACTAAGCAGGTATATACAAAAGTATGAAGGCTATTGCTTAACGCATTGTAAGCCGCCTGAGACTCCGGAGATGGTTGGCATATAAATCGAACCAATAAATAAATGAATGAATGAATGAATGATCCTTGCTCTTTGATCTGCAGTCAGTGCGTCCAACATATCAGCTATGAAATCAACTCTAATTGATGCATCCCTACATAGTTTTCAAAATTGAAATCTTTCAAAATTCTGCCCTGTATCAGTGGACAGGAAAATTGACTGGATGATTTTTCTACATCTGTCCAGAGGAAGAAGAGTGGTGCGGTGGCCTAGAGAGGGAGCTATTGCCTCACAATCAGGAGGCTGTGAGTTTAATGCTAGGTAGTGGCTGATATTTCTCTCTCTGGGCACAATGAGAATACATCTGCTGAACAAAACTTCGCACTAGCAACAGGAAGGACATCCAGCCATTAAAACGCTCTGCTAGCTCCATTCAGTTGCCCAAACTCCACCCAGCAAGGGATTATGGGGTCGTTAAATGAAGATGATGATGACGATGTCCAGAGGAAGTTCTCCAACCATCCCTTAAGGGCATGACTCCTACTTAGTGTTACTGTAGAACCACTGCTAATAAGTTACAGCTAATAAACCCCTTTGCAAGGAGTTCCTTCTTGAGGTCTCTCTCTGGGACTGAAGGGAAGGAACGGGAGCCAAGCTTTTCTAGAGGGGATGGGATGATGAAAAACAGAAGATTCACACATACAGTATATTTTGGAAGGTTGAACTAGCTTTTTGGGGAAGGGGCAGCTTCTTTATATGTCCCGTAGTTGGATTTTAGAGCCATTAGCCATAATAACAAAATAAAATGCCTATGAAGGTGAGGGCAGCAAGTATGCTTGTGAAGAAGGCACAGACGAGGCTGTACTTCCTGAGCATGCTCAGGAAGATAAATCTATCTCAGCATCTACTTCTGTCCTACTATCGCAGCACCATTGAGAGTGTCCTGACATACGGCATTCTTGCATGGCATGGGAGCAGCTCTGTAGCGGACAAAAAAGCTCTACAGAGAATCATTAAAACTGCCCAGAATATCATCGGGCTCCAGCTACCAGCCCTGGACGACATCTTCGCATCTCTGTTTAAGAAAGTTGCATAACATTCTCAGAGACTCTTCCCATCCTGCTTACAATCTTTTTGGACTGTTGCCTTCTGGCAGAAGATACAGGACAGTTAAAACTCGGACCACACGTTTTCTGAATAGTTTTTATCCCAGAGCTATAATTGTACTCAGCAATGAACTAAAGGGCCACCATCAATGAACTGTTGGACAGCATTACTTAGTCTGAGGTGTGGATGTTTGGGTGGTTTAGGGGTAAGGAATTTGTGGTGGGTGGGAGTGTGTTTGGGGATTGTTTTGAGTGTTGGATCTGGTCTTTAGGTGTTAAGTGAATTTCGTTGTGTGTATACACATACTGGGTATACACGTACAATGACAATAACGTTATTATTATTATTATTTGTGTACAATGGAGGATTGGGAGTACACTCATAGAACTTAGGCAAGTAGCCAGCTTCTATTTCCAGTCCTAAAACTGTGGAAGACTTCAAGAAAAGCAATGCAACTGATATTTCCACTTCTCCGCAGTTATTATGGCCTGATTGTCTGGTTCCCCGATATGATACGGTATTACCAAGAGGAAGCATATAAATCTGAGAGGAAGATCTTCGAGTCAGAATTAGTGAAGGACTTCACCTTTGACTTCGATCTCCGAAACCAGCTCTACTTGAATTGGACATTCAAGAATGACAAGTGAGTGTCCCAGCCTGTAATGATCAGCCCCCCTGAGCCTCTAGGGCTGTACCCACGTTCTGTCCAATATTCCAAATGGTGGAACTCATATAAGGTGGGTGGAGATCAGCCTTTGTATGTGAATCCTCTCCCAGCTCTTGGGAAGTCACTGACCCCTAGGGTTCATTTCAAAGAAGTTCATTGATCCAATCAATTCATGTTCAGCAGTTAGATCTTGTCCAAAACACATCTCAGCTGGAACCAGTTGGTTAAACTAACTTCTCCCCAGCAGCCATATCTTACTAACTAAGGGGCTAACTAATTCCTGACTCTCCTGATATAGAAGTTGAAGCCCTGGAAAGGACCCACAAAAAAGAGGTATCTCTGTGTGTGTGTTTCTTAGGCATCCCATCAAGTTTACTACCGTTTCCCTGAAAATAAAACCCAACCGGAAAAATAAGCCCTAACATGGTTTTTCAAGATGCTTGTAATATAAACCCTACCCCAAAAATAGGCCCCAGTTAAGATCATCTCCCAGACGGATGCAATTAGTACCGTATTTCTCCAAAAATAAGACCAAACCAGAAAATAAGCTCTAATGCATCTTTTGGAGCAAAAAATAATATAAGACCCGGTCTTATTTTCGGGAAAACACAGTACTTAATGATTCCCCTCCTGCCATGACAGAGAAGGCTTGAGTGTTAAAAATGAACTGGAATGAGTTGATGGGTTGTATCTAGAAGGTTCATACTATCTCCAGATTGATAAAATGGCTCCGTAGACACTATTTGCTGTTTTAAAAAACGGTGTATTCCAAGAGAAGAGAAAGCAGTATATTACATAATAATATAACTGATAACAAACAAAAAAAAGAGGGTCAGAAAAATCTTTAATGAGATACGTTGCACATTTGGCCGATATGCAGCCAACGACCACTTAGGGGTTAAGGGCTGCTATTAGGCCTTTAAATTAATTTAACTCCACTTAATGTGATTATTCCGCATGGATGTGATACTTTCCCCCTTCTATTTGATTAAGTAAAAAAAAAAATCCTTCTAGTTGAACTCAACTCTCGGGGCTACACGAACAGTTCCTTGTCAATACAGAAGTGGCTCTAAATCGCTTCCTTCATTGTCTGGCCTTTTGCCCAGACCCTCCTACCCAAATACTAACTAGGTTTGAAGTGGCTTAGTACTTCAGGAGACCACCCAAAGTTGCCACAAATTGGAGAGTTGGTTCCATTAAGTGATGCTTTTGAAGGTGGAGATGATCTTGGAGATAGGAATAAGAGCTGCAGCCTAGACAATGGTCTGATTAAGGAAATCTAAGTCCAAAGGAGGAATGGGGGTGGAGAAAACATCTCAGAAGGAGGGGAGTCCCTACAGATTTTACTCTGCTAGTTGTTGCTGACTATAGGGACTAGTCCTCATCTCCATTTCAAGGCCAGTACATGGTCCATTTCCATGGTCATGTGGCCAGCATGACATCATGGAGCACTGTTACTTTCCCATCGAAGTGGTACCTATTTATCTACTCACATTTGCATGCTTTCAAACTGCTCGGTTGGCAGGAGCTGGGGCAAGGATGGGAGCTTACCCTGCCACAAGACGCTCGGGTCTCGAACCTCTAGCCGACAAGCCCAGCATCTTCACCATAAAGCCATCACGCCACCCATCTCAGAAGGAACTCTCCCTAATTTTCAGGACAGTGAAATGGAAGGAGGGAGGGAGGGAGGGAGGGGAGAGGTACTTTCAGATATCAGGTCTTAGTAAGCCGCTCTGAGCCTCCGGAGAAGGGTGGCATATAAATCGAACCAATAAATAAATAAATAAATAAATTTATCAGTGGAACAACTTATCTCCAGACGTTGTGAATGCTCCAACACTGGAAGTTTTAAAGAAGAGATTAGATAACCATCTGTCTGAAGTGGTGTAGGGTTTCCTGCCTAAGCAGGGGGTTGGACTAGAAGACCTCCAAGGTCCCTTCCAACTCTGTTATTCTGTTTTTTCTGAGGTGCCCAAGACAAGAGACTGTAGAGTCCTATTCTGGCTGATGTAGAGAAGAAAAGGTTATTAAAAAAAAAAATCTAAAACCTCTCAGGGTATATCTATTAAGTTAGAAGGTTATATCTTTAGTTTGGCAAGATTTTATTAAGTGTAAGGAAATAAAGATCTGGACTCCAGAGGATCTCACTGCCAGGTCATTTCTGGGCTGATACCAGGAGGCACCAGAAATCAAGCTCAACTTGAAGGAAACTTACCGTTATTCCAGAGGTGAAATCCAGCAGGTTCTAACAGGTTCTGGAGAACCAGTAGTGGAAATTTTGAGTAATTTGGAGAACTGGCAAATATCACCTCTGGCTGGCCCCAGTGTGGGGTGGGAATGGAAATTTTGCAGTATCCTTCCCCTGAAGTAGGGTGGGAATGGAGATTTTGCAATATTCTTCCCCTGCGATGCCCAGAAAGCCATGCCCTCAGAACCGGTAGGGAAAAATTTTGGATTTCACCCCTGCTTTATTCTAGTTGTTTTTCTTTCTTTTTCCATTTCTTTGCACCTTAAAACTACTTGTTGGTTTCTATTTGGGGGCATGCTGACCTCTTGTGGCAATATGTGGGAAAGCAGTTCAGGTAAACCTTTTCTGCTGAAATTTATGGTTGGGCTGCATTTCATGACTCTCTTCCTTCTATAATCCATCCCCATGATGGCGAACCTATGGAACCTATGACCTGTGGCACATGGAGGCATATGATCCAGCGTGTATGTGTGCGCCGGCCAGCTGATTTCCGGGCCTTCTGGGCCCACCGGAAGTCATGAAACAGGTCATTTCCTGCCTCTAGAGGGCCTCTGGAGTGTGGGGAAAGCCGTTTTCACCCTCCCCAGGCTCCAAGAAAGCCTCTGGAGCCTGGGGAGGGTGAAAAATAGGCCTACCAGGCCCACTGATAACCTTTTTGCCGTCACGTGCCAAAAGCGGGGGGGGGGGCATTGAATTATGAGTGTGGGCACGCATGCGTGCAATCCCCCCCTGCACAACCCTCACTTTTGGCACGCGATGGCAAAAAGGTTAGCCATCACTGATCTATCCTGTCTAATCATTAAAATCATAGATCACAAGCTCATTTTCTCAATTTTTGCTCACAAAGACCATAAGAGGCTTCCGGTCCCCAATAAACATTAGAGTGTCTGTTTTTCTGATCAAGAAATTCATCTTTTCCACCAACATTGATCAACTTCACCATCCATTCCTCCGCAGTAGGTTGTGTCGAATCTTTCCACCTTTATGCATATAACAATATTGCCACAGTCATCGCATATTGAAATAAGTGGGAGCTTCTGAGCATCATCTGGTTTCCTATCCCAGCAGCTTCTTCTGGAATGATTTCAGTTATTTCCCCAACATCACCACCCGTCCACGCCTTGAAAGGAAGTCTCAGCAAGGCTTGATGGACCTCCTTACATCAAATTTCTCCAACTCTTCCACTAACAAAAATGCCTATGAGTACCTAAAGTTTCTAAAACTGGGGGGGGGAGGGGAGGAGAAGGTTTGTATTCTAAGTTTAAAGATGCTCCTAGTCTTGATTTTAACTCATTGCATCTTGGATAGATTCTGTAGTAGCCTGTTGTATTTCTTACCTTCTGCCCTTGGCTAATGAAAAGGTTTGAGGTATGATGTCAAGGTCTTAGCTCTTGTCCAGTGATGGGATTCAGCTGGTTCGTGCAGGTTCGGGCAAACTGGTAGTTAAATTGCTGGCTGGCGCCACCCCTTCCTGTCCCGCCCCTTCCAGGAGTTCCCACATGCCTCATTTTGGCTCCCAGGTTGCAGGGAGGCTTCCTAGGCCCAAAACGGGGCACAGGGGGCGGCAATCCCCCCGCAGCCCATTTTTGCTCCCAGGGGAGGTGCAAGAGGCTAAGTGCTGCCTGTCACACCCCCTGGCCACACCCACAAGCCATGCCCACAGAATCGGTAATAAACGATTTTGAATCCCACCACTGCTCTTTTCCATCCTCAGGTTCATTAAAATGAAAATGCGCGATGTGACTTTTGACAGCTCCCTCTTTGAGGATTGTCATTTTGAAGATGTGAGATCCAGCGAGACCTTCTTCAAAAAGTGCACCCTTGTAAATACCGTCTTCTATGACACAGGTACTGTAGAGGAGCACCTGGGCATGCCTGCGTGAGGAGGGGAGCTTTTTTTTCCCTGTAAAAGCAGAAGACACAGAATCAAGTCTTTAGAGCAGAACATGGAAGAGAAGCAGAATAATCCCTCCGCAGAGCCGGGGAGTGGAGGGTCTGCAATGTGTGGCCAAAATAGTTAAGATGGCAGCTCCAGTGGTGGAATCCAAACTCTACCTGCAGCCCATAATTAAGCAGAATTTGGATCACACCATCATGGCTGCCATGTTGAATAATTTGATTAAACCCTACAGACACCCCTGGACTGAATGTCAGCTGCCACCTTACGTTTGCTGTACTTGACTTTCTTATGCTGTGTCAGACTGCCATGAACTATGGGGAGAGGGAATGATGGCGGAGGGGGAAATGCTCGGGGAAAGCGAAAGTAGATATTGTGCCATCCCGAGAAACTGCTTCAAGGTCACCCAGCTGGAAGAAAGAGGAAGCTGCGGTCAGACTGACTGCTGTGAAAACATTTTGCATGGACCTGATTGGTTACAGTGGGGTGGGCAGAGAGGGGGCAGATAAGGGGGACGAAATAGAACTTAGTGATTCTCAGTTCTGGCTATGCATGTCTGCAATACACTTGGTCTCTCATAAAACTATACCTTTCTAAACAAATGGAGCCAAGGATCATTTCTGTTTAGAGGATTACACCATGGCAGGTCTGAGACTGAGTCCAAAACATTCACTTTTCTTTCTTTTTGAAGGATGCAAAGGCCATGTCATTACTTGTAATTTTCATGCTAAGGGTTTGATTCAGCAGTATTCCTAGGACCATCAGACCAGGGCAGAGGATTCAGGTTTCAACAGGACAATCTAAATCTTGTTCTTTTTGCGAAGTAGTCTTAAAGCCATGGGCACATGAGTTAGGCTGGAATTGGGAACCCATGACCACTATCTTGTCAGGTCTGAAACCTCCCTGCAGCCACGCCATAACATGATTTCCAGCTTTCCAACTTTCAATCGAAAAGATGTCCCTTCTCAGAATAATGTATAGAATTAGGGTTCTAGATTGGGGATTGATGAAGCTCTGGTCCCAATGATCTTTTTAAAAGAGCCTGGTGGCATGGCAGACTAAAGCACTGTAATTAACATTCAGCTGTCTGCAATTACTGCAAATTCAAATCTCCCCAGGCTCGAGGTTGACTCAGCCTTCCATCCTTTCTAAGGTAGGTAAATTGAGGACCCAGTTTGTGGGGGCAATAAGCTGACTTTGTATAAATATACAAAAAGTATGAAGGCTATTGCTTAACGCATTGTAAGCTGCCCTGAGTCTCCGGAGAAAGGCGGCATATAAATCAAATTTAAAAAAAAAATACCAGTCCTGCAATGTCAGCCAAATTGCGAAGTTAGGTAAAGGTTATAAATGTCTGAAGAATTCTGGAGACCTACTTTTCAAGATTCCACAAGACCTCATGGACGATTCTTTGCACAATCCCCTCATTCATCAAAATTCTCTCAGAAATTCAGAATGTTGTGACCCTCCCCATGAGAAATATACACTCCCCCCCTTCAATAATTCTCACCCTCACTGTGAACAGCTGTCTCCAGGAATCCGAGCCGCTAGTGATTTGTCACTCACATTGAAAACTGTTCTAGTGACGGCCATCCATTGTTTCCTTCTCACAGATCTCTACAAGTATAAATTCATTGACTGCGAATTAATGAACGTCACCTACTATGAGCAGAAGAGGGGTTGCCAGCTAGATTTTGAGGAAGACAATGATTTCCTCATTTACCTTGTCAGCTTCTTGGGCAGCCTTTCCGTCTTGCCTGGTAATATCATCTCAGCTCTGCTGATGGACAAATTAGGAAGAATCAAGATGATTGGTGAGTGGGGATGAACCAGGGGTGAAATCCAGCAGGTTCTGATAGGTTCTGGGGAACCGGTAGTGGAAATTTTGAGTAGTTCAGAGAACCGGCAAATACCTCCTCTGGCTGGCCCCAGAGTAGAGAGGGAATGGAGGTTTTGCAATATCCTTCTCTCAGGAATGGGGAGGAAGTGGGGATTTTGCAGTATCCTTCCCCTACCATGCCCTCCAAGCCACACCACGCCCACAGAACCAGTACTAAAAAAATTTGGATTTCATCACTGGGAATCAAAGTTGAAGGATGTATCTGGCAGTCCTTTCGTATGATGGCTGCCATGTCTTAGTTCAGGAGCCAGGCATCCAGAGGTGGCAAGCAACAGAGCCTCCTGGGACTGGTAAGGTTTCAAATAAGGGGTGGGGGGTTGCATTTAGCTGAAGACTTCTCCCTGCCTTTCTAAAACAATCGACAAACAATGCAAAATCCCTCTGGGTGAAAAAAAAGGCACCTTCCTAAGAAGGTGGAGCTGGCACGATCATCTTCCACAGGACTATTTCCTCCTTGGTAGTTATTAAGTAAAAATCAAGAACACTGGGGGTGGGGGTGGGGGTTGCATAATTTCAAACCGACAGGAGGGAAGTTCAAAAGTAATGTTAGAACGTATAACTTCACAGAAAGAGGAATGGTAGCTTAGAACTAGAGGCAGAGGATCAGTCATCAGTAAGTGAGTTTAAACATGCTAGGGGCAAACACGTGTCCATCATCTGACAAATAAATAAATAAATAAAAATCATAAATCATAAATACATAAATTAAAAGGAAAACAAAAAACCCTCAAAGGGCAGACTTGTTGGCTCACTAGGACTTTTGCAGCCATCAGTTTTCTATGTCACTATGTCTCTCTCTCTCTCTCTCTCTCTCTCTCTCTGTCTCTCTGTCTCTATCATCTATCTATCTATCTATCTATCTATCTATCTATCTATCTATCTATCTATCTATCTATCTATCTATCTATTTCTATCTATCTATCTATCTATCTATCTATCTATCTATCTATCTATCTATCTCTTACTGTCTGTCTCTCTCATCTAGCTAGCTAGCTATCATTTAGCGTAGGGCTAAATAAGGGAGGTAGGGATGCAGTGGCTCAGTGGCTAAGACACTGAGCTTGTCGATCGAACGTTTGGCAGTTCAGCTGTTTGAATTCCTAGTGCTGCGTAACGGGGGCTCATGTTACTTGTCCCAGCTTCTGCCAACCTAACAGTTCGAAAGCATGTAAAAAATGCAAGTAGAAAAATAGGGACCACCTTTGGTGGGAAGGTAACAGTATTCCATGCGCCTTCAGGATTTAGTCATGCAGGCCACATGACCACAGAGACATCTTTGGACAGTGCTGGCTCTTGGGCCTTGAAACGGAGATGAGCACCACCCCCTAGAGTCTCGAACAACTAGCACATATGTGCGAGGGGAACCTTTACCTTTACCTAAATAAGGGAAACTTACAAATGCTAGACACAATGCAATCCTGATAGCCTAAATTGCTAGTTCATTCTGCTCTATGCTTGCGTGCCTATCCTTGGTGCATTGCAGGGAGTGAACTAACTTTCCTCAGCTGACTAGCGGCACTCAGGTTGCTAGCAGTTCCAGCCTCCTCTGCCGGTCTCGCCTTGTCTCGCCTCATGTTGCGTTACCTCACATCCATCTAGGTCCAGTGCCAGCTTCTGCTTTCCACACACACAAATGCAGCTAATGTTTTTCCCACGGAAGTGGTACCCATTTATCTACTTGCCATATTACAAATTTTTCGAACTGCTGAGTGAGCTGGAGCCGGGGAGTGAACAGCAGGAGCTCACCCAATCTCTTGGAGCCAGGCTCGAACTGCTGAAGGGCAAATAATTTCTGGCTGGCAGTTTCAGCGTCATTAAGCCCCTGCACCCCCTTGATGAATTCTCATACCACCTTCTTTGCTTTGAAGTGGCCTGTTCCAGAAAGGGCATGGCAAGTTCTACTCAATTTTGGAAAGACACAACAGAAGTGTCTGCAAGGGACATCAAAACAGCCATCATGCATTTAAACCTTCTGTACAAGTGCACATTTTAAAAGGACGGGCTTTTAATTACCTAAATTTGGATCAGGGGTGAAATTTGACTGGTTCGGACTGACTTGGATGAACCAGTAGGGATGATTTGAATCGGTTTGCCGAACTGGTAAAAACCACCCTTGGTTGGCCCCTCCGATGCCCTCCCGGTCTCCCGGTCACCACTCACCCCTTCCGGTTGCTCGACCCATTCAACATTAAATGCTGCAGCAGAGAGAATCCGAACCTTTCTCCCTCCGTTCAGAGTGGAGCTGCTGCAGCCTGTCCCTTTAAGGTACTTCGACCCCCGGGAGGGAGGGGGCCAGTGGGGGACCATAAAAGGAGCAGCAGCTTTGCTGTGAATGGAGGAAGAAAAGTTCTCTCTGCCACAAGTTCTCTCTCTCTTCACTATGAGCCCTTCTGGTGCTCATACACACATTTTCCCCCACCAGGTTCTCTGTGTCAGAGCGGCAATCAGCCCCGTTACCTTGCGTGGGGTAATTGCCCTCATTTTGAGTTGGATCGTGGCTTTTATTCTTCTGTATACTTTGATCAATAAAACCAGAATGCATCTTCTAATTAAACTCATATTTATTGTAAAGAAAATAAAGACATCTCACTATCTAAATTAGATTACATGGTGGCAAAGAATCCCCAGCCTGACCTTAGTTGGCTGTAGAACAAAGGAAAGTTTCTAGAAGAAGTGCAAAGGAATGCGGACATGCGTAGTAGGTGCTGATAAGAAACTTGGCAAACTATGGTAAGTCTGACAGTTCAGAAATAATAGCTCTGCTGGTAAATATAAAAACGCAGTGACACTGTGGGCGTGGCTTGGGGGAGTCATGTGACTGCACATGAGTGACATTGAGTTGGCCACACCCACTCAGTCACAGGACCCCCACCACCAAGTCACGCCCACATAACCGGTAGGGAAAAAAATTGACTATCACCACTGATCTGGATGCCATCTTTGACTTGGTTGACTGCCACGCTCATATTTCTCCCGTCTTTCTTGCTTTCCCTTGCAGGGGGGTCCATGCTGATCTCGGCAGTGTGCTGTTTCTTCTTGTTCTTTGGCCAGAGCGAGTCAGCCATGATTGGATGGCAGTGTCTCTTTTGCGGCACGAGCATCGCTGCCTGGAATGCCTTGAACGTCATCACCGTAGAGCTGTATCCCACACATAAAAGGTGATTCATTTTTGCTGACCTCTTTTCGGGAGAATCCTAGTTCCCAATACGCTCCCACAGAGAGGGGCTCCTCAGTGCCGTTGGCCAAACAATGTCGACTGGCAACCCCCAGGGGGAGACCCTTCTCTGTGGGGGCACCCGCCCTCTGGAATGAACTGCCCCCCCGGGGATACGCATGATCCCCAACCTGCGTACCTTCCGCCGTGCCCTTAAGACCCTACTTTTTCAACAAGCTAGTCTAGTTTGAGAAGAATTCGGACTGGGTGTTTTTAAAGTCTTGGGTTTTTAATTTGTGGAGCCAAGGGATTTAATTTGTTTTAACTGTCTTTTAAATTTTGTACACTCACATGGGAGAAGGGCGGTATAGAAATTCAGTAAAATAAATAAATAAATAAATAAATAGTTTCCAGCTTTCAGTCACTTCTATCCTAGAATATACTTATTAGAGCCATGCAAAATGTATTGCTTATAAGCTCCCCTCGGGAATCTGGCCAACTTCCCTTTCTCACATCTACTTTGCAGTCCCAGAAAAGAACATAGAACATAGAATAATAATAGGATTGGAAGGGACTTTGGAGGTCATCTAGTCCAACCCCCAGCCCAAGGGCAGGAGATCCCATACCAGGGGTGAAATGCTACTGGTTCAGACCAAATCGCCCGATCCGGTAGCGATGGAGGCGGGTGGTTCAGAGAACTGGTGGCAAAAATCCCTGCCCCCCGCCCCATGCCCAGCTGAGCCACACAATCATCAGAGGCTTTTTTTTTTACTTTTAAAAGCATTTTTTCTACAACCTCTTCGGCCAAAAAAAAAATGCTTTTAAATGCTTTTAAAAGTAAAAAAAAAACCCTCTAATGATCACGCGGCTCAGCTTGGATCATCAGAGGCATTTAAAAGAAAAAGAAGCCTCTGCTGATCAGGCAACTCAGCTGGGATCGCCAGAGCCTTTTGAAAGCATTTTTTTACAACCTCTTCGCTGAAGAGGTTGTAGAAACAATGGTTTTAAAAGTAAAAAAAAAATGGCCACACTCACCCAGTCACATAACCTGCCACCCACCCACAGAACTGGTAGTAACAAATTTTAGATTTCACCACTGTCCCATACCCTCCAGACTTTCTTTGGGTTTTATGGGATGGGTACACATGATCATAGAAGGAATAACAGAGAAACAGAACAGAATAATAGAGTTGTAAGGGACCATGGAGGTCTTCTAGTCCAACTCCCTGTTCAGGCAGGGAGCCCTATTCTGTTTTAGACAAATCATTGTCCAATCTCTTCTTAATAACCTTCAGCACTGGAGCATTCACAACTTCTAGAGGCAAGTTGTCCCACTGATTAATTGTTCTAACTGTCAGGAAAATCCTCCTTAGTTCTAGGTTGCTTCTCTCCTTGAATAGTTGCTTCTTGTCCTGCCCTCTGGTGCTTTGGGGAATAGGTTGATCCCGTCATTTGTGCTAGCCCCTTAAATATTTGGAAGACTGTTATCATGTCATCCCTGGTCCTTCTTTTCATTACACGGGATCATCCTTCTCTTTCTTTTTAAATTCTAATGTTGGCTAAAAGTGACATTTTCTCTTGGGAAAAGAGATCAAAAGCTAACCTTTAGAACTCTGAGAAATGTGCTAATGGAATTAGGAGTAAAGATTATGCAACTGAAGTTGAAACGTAAGCTGTGCAATAAAAGGTAGGGATATTTGTAACAAAACAAAACATAGATAAAAATAAGGCTGGATAACATTGGTGTAATTCTTGTCCAGTTACAGCTGCAAAGCTATATGTAGAGATTAGATGGATGTGGTCCTACCTATTTGGAATGTGTTTACCTTCAATTAAAATGGAGTCGTATTTCTTTAATCCACCTGATTCCTCCCACAAAGCCAAACTATTTCCTTCTAAACTTAGGGATGCTGGAAGATCTCAAGCAATAGTAGATATGGATGAGGAATCACTAGGAAATCACACTGTGCAGATTAGACTGGACAACAACAACAACAACAAAAATCCTGGGCCGAACGCAATAGCAAATTCCCTCTTGCTGCCAGGAAAACTACAGATGGGTTCAGTAATGATATTACGGTTGAGTTTGACGTGGATTTAACTCTTGTAGAGAGGAAGGGAGATGACCTTGGTGGAAATATTCAAGAACTGTTCTAAACTGTTATAAGATGACTTCCATCTCTAGATGGTAAGGTAGATGACCTTGATGGAGATGTGTAGGAACCATTGCCTGGGCAAAAATGGGTTGAAGCATTTTCTAAGTCCAGGAAGAACATGATAATGGTTGGAAGTGGATCAAACAGACGCCTCCCTGATTGACATGGACATTGTGGGCGCTCCATCACTATCGAGTATGGACCTATGGACAGTATGGACATATGGCACCATGTCCAATCTATTCTTAAAAATCTCCAGTGATGGAGCACCCAAAAATCTGGGAGGCAAGCTGTTCCACCGATTCATTGATTAATTAATTGATTAACCCACTGATTAATGTCTGTCTGGACTTTTGGAATCAGAGAATTGTAGAACTGGAAGCCATCACTGAAGGTTTTCAAGAAAAGACTGGACATGGGATAGGGTCTCCTGCTTGAGCAGGAGTCTTCTGGGCTAGAAGACCTCCAAGGTCCCTTCCAACCCTATTGTTCTATATTCTAAGCGAGAAGAGGTCCAACACGATCAGATATGTAACAGACTGTTTCCTCTGTTATTGTAGCCATTCTCAAGAAAGCATTGTTCTACTCTTCCTATAAGAGTTGATTTCTTAGTCTAATCTACCTATAGTGGAGTAGATAAACTATACATTAACCCATTTTTAACCACCAGTGATAGCCTATTCACAGGAATGTTAATGCTGGCATCTCATTCTATGCACTATACAAACTCTTCCAAAAGCTATTCATTGTATTTTGCTGGTTCTAGTTTATTACTGGACCCTCAAATCTTTCTCCCCTCTTTTTTTCCTCCTCTTTTATGTCATGTCCTTCTCAATTTCTCTGTTTGCTGTTCCTGCCTCTGTACAAAATGTTTCATAACGTTCAAAGCAGAGGTGGGTTTCAGCAGGTTCTAACCAGTTCCGGAGAACTGGTAGTGGAAATTTTGAGTAGTTCGGAGAACTGATAGTAAAAATTCTGACTGGCCCCGCCCCCATCTATTCGCTGCCTCCCAATTCCCAGATGATCAGTAACCTTCCCCTGCCATGCCCACCAAGGCACACCCACCAAGCCACGCCCACAGAACCAGTAGTAAAAAAACCCCCTTGAAACCTACCACTGGTTCAAAGAGATCGATCCGCTATAATGAATTCACCATAAACGAGGTTAGGAAATCCCTTTTGCAAGTTTCATGATTCCTGTGCTTGACGTAAGATGCCTATTGAAGTTTGGATAGTTAGTTCTGGCTTCCTTGGTGTGCCCAGTTATATGTCCCTAAGGGTGAAATAATCGTTATAAATATGTAAAGGAATTGAAATATTCATATGTTAAAATAATTGAGCCTTGGATCTCTGGCTTTTGAATTCTGAAACCTTTCTATGATTTTTCTCTCCTTCTTATCTAGAGCCACAGCCTTTGGGATACTTACTGGCGTCTGTAAAGTTGGGGCCATCTTGGGAAACTCCATCTTTGCCTCTTTTGTTGGGATCACCAAAGTGATCCCCATTCTTCTGGCTTCTTCTGCTCTAGTTGGAGGAGGCCTCCTATCCCTACGGCTGCCGGACACGCGGGACCAAGTCCTGATGTGAGCAGCTAGAGGATGAACCGCAACACCGACCTACGGTGAAGAGACCCACTTAGAAGAAAATCAAAACGTCTACCGATTTTTCTCTGCCAATACCTCATATTTTGTGGGAAAAGGGGGAGAAGAAGAGACCTTCTATTGAAGGAAGGTTAAAACCTGATTCTAGGACTATTGTGTAGTGATGGTGGAGGCCACACAGCCAGTCAAAATATATGATACACCCCTTACCTGACAAATATGTGCAAAGTTCTAATCAGTAACCACCACAGCCTACTAGATTGGAGATATTCTACATTAAAAGGAATGTATAAACATCAATATACAGAAGATATCAGTATAGCTTGATATCTGTATTTCTAGAGCTTTCCAGGAAATCTCTCTCTCTCTCTCTCTCTCTCTCTCTCATATCTAATCCATCCATCTATCTAATCCATCTTTCTCTCTATATATATATTTATTTTCCATCATCCATCATCTATCTATCTTCTCCTTTCTCCAAGACCAAGGTAGGATACCTAACACTCCTTCCAATTTCCCCCCACAAAAACCAATTCTTTTTTTTTAGGATGGGCTTAGGTAGACTCACTGGCCTCAGGTCCCCCCATGCATTTCCACAGAGAAGACATTTGAACCTGGATGTCCCAGGCTCATGCAGTTGAATCCCTAGACCAGTGCTTCTCAACTTTGGCACTTCAAGACGTGTGGTCTTCAACTCCACAACCTCAATTCTGGGAATGGAAATCCAGACATCTTCAAAGTTGCCAAAGCTGAGAAACATCAACCCCAGATTTAAGGTTCAGAGAATTATTTTGGAAAAATGTCAACCATCAGCCCCACATTTGGTAGTAGGTAGAGTCTTATTTAGGGGATCCTAAAATAACCCTGCCTATATTTTCAGGGAGGGATGCTCAGCCTCTTCTCCTGTTGTCTCAGAATAAACAAATCCCTTTCTTCTTTTGTGGAATTGGAATTGGAGGAATCAAAGGCCATTTAGTCCAATCCTTTACTCAGGTCATTTAGCTTTTGTATTCCTTTTTGTTTGAAAAAGTCTGGCCTGTATTTGCATTATATATATTATATATATGCACATGCAAACAAACACATACACACACATTGTTCTGAAGTATGCATGTAAACACACACACACGCACACACTCACAGCCACCCACGTACTCTGAATAAACAACCCATTTCATTCTCGTTGTTTGGTCTCAAACAAAGCAGAATGCTTCCAATTTTCCCCATGGATATTTGAATCCCTGTAATGGACCCTGAAGTAGAAAGAGAAAGTGCTACTAATGCTAATTTAACCCATTGGACAGTATTCTAGTACTCTATTGGGCAATATTTCTACAAAATGAGTTGTTTTTTTGCTGCTGTCTTTGATTGAACCGGTTCCATCTGAATGTTGTTTTCCAGAACCAAATATGTTCTTCCTCTACCCCATGAAGAAGGGCAAGGATTTAATTCACCAATGTAGAAAACATAAAACTATTGGAAATCGTCGTGCACTATAGCCGTATGAATGCATGGCAATAGTTGAATTATTGATAGATGTCCATTTAACTG
This sequence comes from Masticophis lateralis, assembly GCA_030761175.1. NCBI lineage: Eukaryota > Metazoa > Chordata > Lepidosauria > Squamata > Colubridae > Masticophis > Masticophis lateralis. The sequence goes on along the minus strand of JAUDYJ010000012.1, from coordinate 16,782,432 downwards.
GAGTTAGTGCAAAGTATAGATTGGGGCACGGTCCTTCCCATCCTCTGAGGACTGCGGCCACTAAAAGTTTCTTTGTAGTACAGACTGAAAATGCATCATCGGCTAGAGGAAAAGAAGATTTTTCGGGAGGAGGAAGCCTATAACTCTGACATTGCTTAGGCTGTCTTGTTCTCAAGTATTCCATGCCATGGTCAATTTTAGGAGGCATGGAGGGAAGTCAACATTGGCATACAGGGCAAAGACATATTTCAGGTTATTGAGATGCCTGCTGTATGTGGATGGAGATGGCAAGAGACTGTGATTGCCAAGAAAAGGCAGAGGGACTTTTACGGCTGGCCTGAAGACATGCAATCCCATGGTTGGGGATGTGGAGTTTTGACTCATGCTTTGGACTATTGCCAAGGCGGCCAGGAAGACTCTGAGATGAGAAAGCGATCAACCGGATGCTTTTCAGGAATCTTCATCCGCGCCAGGATCCAAAGACCTCTCACAAAATCCTTACATCCTGTTTTGTAGGCAGTTTGCAGGAGACTTGCTGCTGACATTGCTATCTTATCTATTTATCTATCGCTCTGCTATCATTGACAAAATTGCTTCAAAAAAAAATTAAAATAAAAAATCAGGGGGGAAAAAAGAAGCCATCCTCAAAGAAAAATGCCATAAAAATGAAAACGAGCAAACCGAAACCCTGCGCCTCGCACTGTAAGGATACACCAGTCAAATCAAAATCAAATCTCGGTTACAGTCCATGACCAGCATAACTATAATGATACCTATGGCATAGATAAGACTCAGTTGCATACTGTCCAGCTGATGCATGTTCAGAATTCTCTGGCATCTGTTCAATGAGCTTGAGATCCCAGCTGCTTCCTCCTCGTTGTCTTAAATATCCAAAAGCCATAAGGTCTGGTCCACTCTTAGGGAAACAAAAATATGGACCAGGCCTGAATCTTCCCATTTCCTCTTGTGATGTTCTCCTGCACTTCTACAGATTTGTTTTGTACCCAGCCTGCAATTTGTGTATTAATACATCTATCCGCTAATTGTGGGGACCTGTAGCCGTAGCATTATGTGTACATTGAAAAAACAAACAAAACCCTATGTTATTGAATAGATGCGATCACTATCCACGCTGACCTTTCCTTTAGACACTCGTCCTAACAAAAAACCCCTGCTTCATCTTGTGTATCAACCTCCCTAGAATGCATACCCGTCACCTTGAATTTCATGTCGGGCAATGAGATTGCAATAAATTACAGACCAAATGGGTCATCCTGAGGCTCAGTGTTGGTTGTAGATTTTTCTAGCCTCCTGGCCAACCATCTTCTTCTTGTATCATCTTTCCCAGCCTGGGCAGCCATTAAGGGCTGGAGTTACAAGGTGGGGGAATTTTAATGGGGAAGGTAAAGATTTTATATGGGGAAGAAGTGGGCTATAACGGGAGAGGCAGTGTTACAAAGAGGTAAGGGCCTTCCTGTGTAGATGGATAGAACTACCGTGTTTCCCCGAAAATAAGACCCTGTCTTATATTTTATTTGAACCCTGAAATAAGCGCTTGGCCTTATTGCCACACACTCAAAAGCCCGATTGGGCTTATTATCAGAGGATGTCTTATTTTGGGGGAAACAGGGTAGGATTTTCTATTTTCCAAGTTTTGGGAAAGAGCTTTGCAGGATAGCCCTCTGTGTTTATCATGTGCAGAACTTCTATTATTTATTTTATTTATTTATTTATTTTGTCGAGTACATATTAGATAATATATATAAGTATAAGTGTGAATTGAATATGTAAAATAGGTACAAATAGAGGAAACATTAGGATAAGGATGGTAGGCATGCTGGTGCTCTTATGCACACCCCTTACAGACCCCTTAGGAATGGGGTGAAGTCCACAGTAGACAGTTTTAGGTTAAAGTTTTGGAGGTTTTGGGATGAGACCAGTGGTGGGTTGCCCCTGGTTTGGACAGGTTCTATAGAACTGGTAGTAAAACCGGTGGAGGCTCCGCCCACTGACCCAGACGTCATCAGAAGCGATTGCGCGTGTGTGATCCTGTTGCAAACCGGTAGTAAAGGTAAGTAGAACCCACCCCTGTATGAGACCAGAGACTCTGGTAGTGCATTCCAGGCATTAACAACTCTTACACTTACAACTTATACTGGACTTTCTGTATTTTTATTGTTATTTTTTTGCTAGCTTCAAATGGTAGGATCTCATGATGGCCATTTTTAGCCACAGTGGTCAGCAGATTTGACGGGCCATAAACAGGCTTGGGAGATATTTGCTACCCAGGGTCTGCTGGTGTCCTACCCACTCCTGGCTTAAATCCAATAGCAATAGCACTTATATACTGCTTCACAGTGCTTTTTACAGCCTCTCTCTAAGCAGTTTACAGAGTGCCCCCAACAATTTGGGTCCTCATTTTACCCACCTCAGAAGGATGGAAGGCTGAGTCAACCTTGAGTCTGGTGAGATTTGAACTGCCAAATTGCAGGCAGCCGGCAGGCAGCAGAAGTAGCCTGCAGTACCGCACTCTAACCACTGTGCCACCGTGGCGCACAATAATGTTCCTCTTGGTTGTGAAAGTTAAAATTCCCAGAAATCCTTCCTCTTAGGTCTTTAGACTTGTTGTACATCTGGACGAAGTACATCTCGCTTAGATCAAAATGCAAGGATGCTACTGTGAATGGATTGGGATCAGTGGTGGGGTTCAAATTTTTTTTACTACCAGTTCTGTGGTGGTGGCTTGGTGGGCATGGCATGGCTTGGTGGGCATGGCAGAGGAAGGATACTGTAAAATCTACATTCCCACCCCACTCCAGGAGAAGCTTACTGCAAAATCCTCATTTCCTCCCAATCAGCTGGGACTTGGGAGGCAGAGAATAGATGGGGATGGGGCCTGTCAGAATTCTTACTACCTGTTTTCTGAACTACTCAAAGTTCCCACTACCAGTTCTCCAGAACTGGTCAGAACCTGCTGAAACCCCTCTAGTTGGGATATGAGTGAGTCTTTGGAAGAATTCTCCAAGGGAAGCAGCTACAGCTAAAGCCTGCATCCACTAGCAGTATTGCAAAGTTATTGCAGTAGATCACAGCGGATCCTTCTTAGATGAGAAAAGTAAAAAAATAAATAAAATAAATCACCATCTCTTGATGCACGGATAATCATCTGCTGTTGAGCCATCCTATCCAGCTTAACCTTGCAAACCATTCCTGTCCTTGGAAAACCACCGGGACTTCTAGCTAGAAGGCATTTAAAATCATTACAAACTTGGATTTAAATTGGGAGCACTGTGGAGTGAGCTTTGTGGCGGGTCTGGCTATCTAGAATGGGGTTTTATTTTTCTAACCATCCATCAGACCCTGATTGTGGTGCTTAGGTATCTCATACTCTGGTATTATAACGCTCCATGTTCCCCTTTTCAAGCCTTGTATGGGTAGTCCTTGGTTTACAGCCGTTGGTTTAGTACAGGGGTGAAATCCAGCAGGTTCAGACAGGTTCTGGAGAACCGGTAGCGGAAATTTTGAGCAGTTCGGAGAATCGGCAAATACCACCTCTGGCTGGCCCCAGAGTGGGGTGGGAATGGAGAACTTGTAATATCCTTCCCCTCCCATGCCCACCAGGCCACGCCTCTCCAGGCCATGCCCACAGAACCGGTAGTAAAAAAAAATGAATTTCACCACTGGGTTAGTGACTATTTGGAGTTACAGTGGCCCTGAAAAAAGTGACTTGTGACTATTTTTCATGTGACCGTTGCAGCATTCCCCCTCTCTCTCCCACTCCCTCCCTCTATCTCCTCCACCTCTCTCAATCTCTCTCTCCCCCCTTCCTCCCTCCTCTCTCTCTCCCCCTATGTACCATCTATCTATCTATCCATCATCTATCTACAGTTCTCTAACTCCCTCCCTCCCTCCCACTCCTCCCTCTCCCCTCCCTCCCTCCCCTCTCTCTTTCTCTCACCCTCCCTCCCTCCCTCCCTCTCTCCCCCCTCTCAATCTCCCCACCCCACATCTACCCCTGCTTTAAAAATGACAATAATTGCCTGGCTTCTGTCCCTGAAGCTTCCCAAAATTGTTTCTGGATTTCTCTGATGCCCTTAATCATGAAACGGTTGACAGTCAGAATAAGAGCCAGGGAAGATTGCTAAAAAGAGAGTTCAGCCAGCTGTATCAAGCCCTTCAGGAGGCCTAAGACAGCACCGGCATAAATTGTGCTGCCTCCACTGGTGTTCCCTGTTCTACAACAACAACAAGGCTGGGAAAGGTGTTGTTATCCTTACATATCATCTGCAAGTTAATAGCAATAGCTATAGCAATAGAGTTTAGGGTTATATACTGCTTCTTGGTGCTTTTACAGCTCTCAGTTTACAGAGTCAGCCTGTTGCCCCCAACAATCTGGGTCTTCATTTGACCGACCTCAGAAGGATGGAAGGCTGAGTCAACCTTGAGCCAATCAGGATTGAGCTCCTGCCTGTGGGCCAAATTAGCCTGCAATACTGCATCCTAACCACTCACCCTTAAGTGTTCTCTATGGTGGCAAATTAAAGTTAAGTTAAAGAAGGGACAAAGTGGATTCTCCCCCCCCCCCCCGTTTTGCTTTTTTTGCCACCATCACCAATCGTTCTGCCCAATCAGAAGCATGGTTGGGTTGGGTGAAGGTAGATGGGTACTTACAACGACAGGTTTAAGCCACAAAGTTTTGCCACCTTTGAATAATAATAAAGAAGGACTGGGATGACGTGATAGCAGGGTTCCAATATCTCAAGGGTTGCCTCAAAGAGGGAGTCAAGCTACTCTCCAAAGCCCCTGAGGGCAGGACAAGAAGCAATGGGTGGAAACTAATCAAGGAGAGAAGCAACTTAGAACTAAGGAGAAATTTCCTGACAATTAGAACAATTCATCAGTGGAGCAACTTGCTTCTGGAGTCCAGAGATGGTGAATGCTCCAACACTGGAAGTTTTTAAGAAGATGTTGGATAACCATTTGTCTGAACTGGTGTAGGGTTTCCTGCCTAAGCAGGGAGTTGGACTAGAAGACCTCCAAGTTCCCTTCCAATTCTATTCTATTCTATTCTATTCTATTCTATTCTATTCTATTCTATTCTATTCTATTCTATTCTATTCTATTCTATTCTATTCTATTCTAAAGAAGAGAACCAACCTAGAACAAAGGAGAAATTTCCTAACAATGAATCAGTGGACCAACTTGCCTCCAGAACTTGTAAATGCTTCAACACTGGAAGTTTTTAAGAAGAGATTGGATGACCATTTGTCTGAAGTGGTTTCCTGTCTAAACAGGGGGTTGGACTAGAAGACCTCCAAGGTCCCTTCTAACTTTGTTATTCTATTATAAAGTCACATGATGATAACTAAGTCATTCTCTCTGCTGCTGCTGCTGCTTGGCATGCTCATCCTTCATGCCTACTGGGCTACTTTTGAATATGAGTCCAGCAGTCTTTTGAAAGAATGCTAAACCCACGTTCCAAGTTAGCTCACATGGAAACAGACATGGAGGAGAAGAAGGATGGGGTGAAGCAGGTGGGAGCATTGTTTCTGGAAGAGAAGGGCTGTGCTAAGTTACACAGCTGAACTTACAGCTGAGGGCACCTAGAAATTGCCAGTGGGTAGTCATGGAAAACACACAGTTGTGATTTGCTCATGCACAGTGCAGTGGTGCTGCCAGGGCTGGAATGGATTAGGCCAGGGGTTGGCAACCTTAAACACTCTAAGAGCCATTTGGACCCGTTTCCCACAGAAAAGAAAACACCGGGAGCCACAAAAACCTTTTGACATCTAAAATGAAGATAACACTGCATATATCCGTGATGGTGAACGTATGGCACGCGTGCCACAGGTGGCATGCGGAATCATATTAGTGGGCACGCCAGCTCAGCTCTGGGGCGCATGTGTGTGCCGGCCAGCTGATTTTCAGGCCTTCTGGGCCCACCAGAAGTAGGGAAACAGGCTGTTTCCTGCTTCCGGAGGGGCTGGGGGTGGGTGGGGAAGGCCCGTTTTTCTTTCTTACCTGGCTCCAGATCCTCTCTATGCATCTGGGGAGGGCGAAAACAGCCTTTCCCACTCCCTTGGAGGCTTTATGGAGGCTGAAAAGGCCCATTTCCCAACTCCTGGTGGAACAGGAAGTGACTTTTTTTGCTGTCCCCAGCCTCCTGAGACTCCTCTGGAGGCTGGGGACAGCAAAAAAGTCACTTCCTGTCTCACCGGGACTTGGGAAATGGGCCATTTCAGGCCTTTGGAAGGCCTCCGAGAGAGTGAGAAAGGCTGTTTTCGCCCTTCCCAGATAAATGGAGAGGATCTGGAACCAGGTAAGAAAGAAAAACGGGCCAACCAGGCCATCATGTTCCAGGAGTGGTGTATGTGTGTGTGTGTTGCGTGCGTGTGGGCATGTGCACGCGTGACCCTCCCCACCCCACCCTCTCCTGGCACGCGATGGCAAAAAGGTTAGCCATCACTGGCTTATATCGTTTTTTTTACCTTTATCCTACGTATAAAAAAGCTATAGTGCGTGGCATTTATGGAATCAATGAACTGCTTCAGAGAAAACACATTTTCATTGCTGCATGCAACAAAAACATTTTGAACTCCCCCCCCCCCCAAAAGATGCATTGAAAAGCTCAATAAATCGCGTGCAGGCAGGTGTCGGACATTGGTGGTTGTGACACGTGTTTTGAGCGATGGAGCTGCAGCAGAGGGATGAAAGAGCCACATGTGGCTGCAGAGCTGCAGGTTGCAGACCCCTGGGTTATGCAAACTGTTAACTGGTTTCCTCTACCCATCGTCCCAGGTAATGAAAGCAGTGCGAAGCCCATGTGCTGTTCTTATCAGCAGAAGCAATGAAACATCTGGGATGTGTTTATTCCAGAACTGGCAACACACAGTTGGCAGAACTTGGTTCTTTTTTTTTTCCTGTTCAGATTGTCCTTTTGTGCAGGGAGGAACTAACAATTTTTCCAAAAAGCAGAAGTCCCTTTTTAAAAACACTGGTCTACTGGGTTTTTTTTTGGGGGGGGGGGGAGACCGCTAAACTCCATTTACAAGGAACCTGTGGTAGACTTGACATGTCTTTTGGAGCCTGGCAGACATCTGAGAAGTGTCTTCAGTGACTCTTAGATTGAACCACAAGAGCATAATGTTTCTGTACAGGTAATCCCCAATTTATGACCACAATCGAGACTGAAACATTTTTATTTTTATTTATTTATTTTTTTTAATTAGATTTATATGCCGCCCTTCTCCGGAGACTCAGGGCGGCTTACAATGCGTTAAGCAATAGCCTTCATACTTTTGTATATTTTTATACAAAGTCAGCTTATTGCCCCCACAAACTGGGTCTTCAATTGACCTACCTTAGAAAGGATGGAAGGCTGAGTCAACCCGGAGCCTCGAACTTGCAATAATTGCAGACAGCTGGATGTTAATAACAGGCTATCTAGCCTGTTGAGCTATCTGAGCATTAAGTAAGTTGTGCCCAATTCAGTTACCTTTCTTGCCATGGTTGCAGGGGTGGGATTCAGCTGGTTCAGGCGAATCGGATGTTAATTTTAATCTGGTTTGTCGAACCGGTTGTTCCAAGGATGAGCTGACCCTGCTCACCCCACCCCATCCCTCCCAGGAGTCTCCACTCAGCCCATTTTGGATTTCAGATAAGTGCAGGGTGTGTGCGGAGGTTCTGGGAGGGTGAAAAATGGGCCTATCGGAAGTCTGGAAACAGGCATGTTTCCAGCCTCTGGAGGGCCTCTGGTGGTCAGGGGATGCCGTTTTCGCCCTCCTAGAGGCTCCAAGAAAGCCTCCAGAGCCTGGGGAGGGTGAGAACGTGCCCTCCACCATGGTGCAGGAGGCTGAGTAGGCCACGCCCCCATGGCCACGCCCACCCAGCAACTGGGCAGCGAACTGGTTGCTAAAATTTTTCAATCCCACCCCTGCATGGTTAAGTGAGCCTGGCTTCCCACATTGACTTGGCTTCTCAGAAATCTCCTGGGAAAGTCACAAATGATCATCTGCAGTGTCCCTGGGACACCACAACAAGCTAGTTGCCAAAGCACGTGAATTTTGATCACGTGATCATGGGGATGCAGCAATGGTTGTGTGAAAAACAGTCATAAATCACTGTTTTCGATGCCGTCGTAACTTTAGACAGTCACTGAACAAACGGCTGTAATTCGAGAACTATCTGTATATGCCATCAAGTTAGTGTGGCCTCTTAGCAACCACCTAAATAGACCTTCTCCGAGTTGCTTTTTTTTGGATAATCCATTTATTTGCTTTTTTTGGATACGTGTAGTGAAGTTCCTAAAACATTTAGGCAACAGTCCAGGAGTTAACTGGAAATAAATCCCCTTTGTTTTCAATATATTTGAGTTTCTGGATGTTCTTTCATTCCTTTCTTTTTGCCATTTTTCTCCAGAAACGAATGAAACATTTCTTTGATTATACCAAGCATTAGCGATGTTTAATCCTCCTTGGATTCCCTCTTTCCCCTAATTAAGAAGCCGCTCAGAAATGGAGGGCTTTGAAAGATGGAATGATTTGGCAATAGCTACCAACAAAGGAAGGATGATTGGAAGAGATGATGGAACTTGTTGAAATGGCCAAATTGACTTCTTTGATTAGACAACATCGAAGTTTTCAGTTTATTGCCGGCTGGAAACCTCTTATGAACTTTACTGGTGTAAAAAAAGGAACTTTTGATTTATGTTTTTGATGATTAGATGGGATTCATTATAGAGAGAAGAAAGTCACAATGTGACTTTAGAACTGCTTGGAAAGAAGATTAGAAGCCATTTCTCTATCTTTTCTTTCTTTCTTTCTTGTCCTTTTTAGTTTTCCCTTTGGTTTCTTTTTTTCCTCCCTTACTTTATATTAATTTGCTTTACTTTTTTGTTTTAAAAACTTTTAATAAAATCACATATATATATTTTAAAAAAAGAACAAAATGAAAGCTTTTGGTAAGGCAAGGCTCCAAGCTAACCGACAATAAATGAGCAATGAATGCTTATGTTAATAGCTCCTGAAAGCTTAATATATTTAAAGGGCTAATTTATAGCCTCTGCAAAGTTTGATTAGATCTAAAGCTTTATTGCCAGGGTGTTTTCTTGCTGAGTTTCCTAGTTCACCCTTGTGGGTTCCAAGCCCAATCCATTAAAATCAGCAGGGTGCTTGCAGGCCAAATGAGAAGAATTGGCAGGAGGGTGGTTGTACAGAAAATTGCAGCCTGCAGCCAGAGTTCTAGCAGACTTAAAATAAGTTGAATGACTCCTTTTGTTTCATCATTAGCAGCCTTTGACTAAATTGGCCTTGTGAGCTCGCACTGCAGGCCCTCCCAGAGAGTAAAAACAGAAAGCTAGAGGGTGCTACAGAACTCACCTTTTCCCCTTGCAATACTGCAACTGATGGTAGCTGCTAAAGGATGTAAGCAGGTTAAATCAAGCAGCGATGTGTGCGGAGAGGACGTGATATTGGTAACAAGAAAGAATTCTGGCTGGGATGGATCATTCCTGTTTCATACTGAAAAAAAACCCCCGCAGAAGTTAACAGAAATAACAGAATAACAGAGTTGGAAGGGACCTTGGATGTCTTCTAATCCAATCCCCTGCTCAAGCTGGAGATGGGCTGCTGGGGGTTCTCAGGGGTTCAGGAGAACCTCTAAGTAAGATTCTGTGCAGTTCAGAGAACCCCCAAATCCCACTCCTGGCTGGCTCCACCTATCCTGCCCCTCCTCTCCCCGGAGTCCCCACGTGGCCCGTTTTGGATGCAGGTAAATGCAGGGTGTGTCCGGAAGCCTGGGGAGGGAGAAAAACGGGTCTACCGGAAGTTCAGGAAGACCAGAAATGGGCCTGTTTCCAGCCTCCAGAGGGCCTCCAGAGGGCCTCCAGAGCCTGGGGAGGCCGTTTATTTATTTATTTATTTATTTATTTATTTATTTATTTATTTAATTGTATTTTTATACTGCCCTTCTCCTGAAGGACTCAGGGCGGGGCACAGGCATACTAAATCAATAACACATTGTAAGCCACCCTGAGTCTCTGGAGAAGGGCGGCATATAAATTAAATAAAAAAATAAATAAATAACAAGACAACAATTAAAAACCATTAAAATAATTCAATATCTGGCCGCGATTAAAACACCCAACTAAAAACCATTTAAAAAAACCATTTAAAATCATTGATCCGTCAGACCGGCTTGATAAAACAATAGGGTCTTCAGAGCACGAAGGAAGGCGCGGAGGTCGGGGATCTTTCGAATATCCGGGGCCAGTTCGTTCCAGAGGGCAGGGCCCCCCACAGAGAAGGCTCTCCCCCTGGGGGTCGCCAGTCGACATTGTTTGGCCGACGGTACCCTGAGGAAGCACTCTCTGTGAGAGTGTATTGGTTGGTGGGAGGCAATCGGTGGCAGAAGGCGGTCCTGCAAATATCCAGGTCCTAAGCCATCCTGAAGGGCAAAAACGCCGCCCCCTCCTCCGCCATGGTGCAGGAGGCCAACTAGGCCACACCCACCATGGCCACGCCCACTCACAACCAGGCAGAGTTAAAATTTTTGCTAAAATTTTTGAAGCCTACCCCTCAGGAGACCCTATGCCATTTCAGGCAAATGGGTGCACAGTCTCTTGTTAAAAACTTCCACTGTTGGAGCAGCCACAACTTCTGGAGGAAAAGCATTCTACTAATTAATTATTTCTGTTAGGACATTTCTCTTTATTTTCCAGGTTAGTTTTCTCCTTGATTAGTTTCCATCCATTGCTTCTTGTCTGAACCTTCAGGTGCTTTGGAGAAGTGATTGGGCCCCCCTTTTCTTTCGGGCAGCCCCTCAAATATTGGAACCAGGTTTTATCTCCCCACCACCACCACCACCACAAAACATATTGCTGCATCTGTTCATAGGAAGATGGGATATCAGGAATCCCTGATCATTCCAGGAAGGGTCACAAAACAATCCCTTCAGTGTCACTTAGGTCATTTTTGCTATTAAAACAGAACTCATGGATATCCCAAGCTGGATCCAGTAAAATGAAGGATGTATTTTTAAAAGCAAGGAATCTGTCCCCTCCCTATGTCTCTAAACGGGTAAAAAAAATTATGTTGGAGTTTTGTTTTATTAAATCTTCTAAAGGTAACATCTGTGTTAATAAAATATGTCTACTGCAATATGCATATCCCTGCTTCTTGTTCTTCCCCTTCTGTGCTTCTCTAATAGCTGAGAAGATAATTAAGAGCAGGATGTTACCTAGTTTGGGGTAATGAAACATCGGCAAGAAAACAATGAAGCTCAAAGACCACCAAGGACCCCTCAGATAATTAAGAATAAGTCATGGGTCAAAGCAGGATGATTAGAGGGTTTGCTAAAATGCTGAGCTTGTCGCTCGAAAGGTCGGCAGTTCTGCGGTTCGAATCCCTAGTGCAGCGTAATGGGATGAGCTCCCGTTACTTGTCCCAGCTTCTGCCAACCTAGCAGTTGGAAAGCACACAGAAAATGCAAGTAGAAAAATAGGGACCACCTTTGATGGGAAGGTAACAGCTTTCTATGCGCCTTTGGTGTTGAGTCATTCTGGCCACATGACCACAGAGAATCTTCGGACAGCGCTGGCTCTTTGGCTTTGAAGTGGAGATGAGCATCACCCCCTAGATTCGGGAACGACTAGCACATATGTGTGAGGGGAAGCTTTACCTTTTTAAGGTAGAGCAACCTCAGAAAATACTTGGGGAATTATCTCTATTCTTAAATGTCAGAGTTTACCTTTAAAATGGCTGGTTTTTGATGATGATGATGATGATTTTTACAAAAGTACAGTTAGTCCTTGACTTACAACAGTTCATTTAGTGACCATTTTGGAGTTCCAACGGCACTGAAAAAAGCAACACGACCATTTTTCACACTTATGACCCTTGCTGCATCTCCATGGTCACGTAATTTACACGGTCATGTGATTTATGGACGGTTGACAACTGACTCACATTGACGATGGTTGCAATGTCCTGGGGTCACAGGATCCTCCTTTTGCGACCTTCTGACAGACGAAGTCAATGAGGAAGCTAGATTCATTTAACGACTGTGTTACTAAGTTAACAACTGCAGGGATTCAGATTAGCCAATGTGGTGAGAAAAGATGTAAAATGGGACAAAACTCACTTAACAAATGTCTCACTTAACAACATAAATTTTGGGCCCAGTTGGGATCATAGGTTGAGGACTACCTGTATAGAGTACCTGCATAGCAATATTGCAGACTGACTCTGCCCACTGCCATGTGTTCAATCCTGACTGGCTCAAGGTTGACACAGCCTCCCATCCTTCTGAGGTTGGTAAAATGAGGACCCAGATTGTTGGGGGCCAGAGGTTGACTCTGTAAACTGCTTAGAGAGAGCTGTAAAGCACTGTGAAGCGGTATATAAGTCTAAGTGCTATTGCTATTCCTTCCTTCCTTCCTTCCTTCCTTCCTTCCTTCCTTCCTTCCTTCCTTCCTTTCCTTCCTCCCTCCCTCCCTCCCTCCCTCCCTCCCTTCCTTCCTTCCCTCCCTTCCCTTCCTTCCAGTATTGCTAACTAACTCTTCCCACTGACAAGAGTTCGAACCTGACTAGCTCAAGATTGACTCCACCTTCAATCCTTCTGAGGTGGGTAAAATGAGGACCCAGATTGTTGGGGACCATAGGCTGACTCTGTAAACTGCTTAGAGAGGGCTGTAAAGCATTATGAAGTGTTATAGAACTCTAAGGGATATTGTTAGTGCTACTACTTTCCCCATGTCTAGGGTCTGGGCTGCCCTTCATCAGAACATTGACTAAGCTGAGAGGGAGGGGTCTTTGTCATGACCTCCATTTCTTCCCAATCAGCTGGGATTCGGGAGGCAGAGAATAGATGGGGGCGGGGCCAGGCAGAGCTGGTATTTACCAGTTCTCCGAACTACTCAAATTTTCCGCTACCGGTTCTCCAGAACTGGTCAGAACCTGCTGAAACCAAGTTCCCAAACTTTTTCAATCATGGAACTCCCCCCCCCACTCCCCCGATTTTTTTACTTTTATTTTAAAATTAGATTAAAATTTGATCTTTGGGATTTTTTGTGGAACCCCTACGATGTTTTTGCAAAACCCTAGGGTTCCATAGAACACAGTTTGGGAACTAATGGTCTAGTTCAGGGGTGTCAAATTCGCATCGTCATGGCGTCATCATGTGATGTATTGTGACTGTTTTCCCCTTCATTAAACTGGGAATGGGCTTGGCCAGCATGTGATGCATCCGGCCCATGGGCTGGGAGTTCAACAGCCTGGTCTAATTTGTGGTTCTTCCTTTTAACTCCCAAGGCATTCCCGTCAGGGGTGCTATTCAGCAGGTTCTGACAGGTTCTGGAGAATGGGTAGTGGAAATTTTGAGTAGTTCGGAGAACTACACAAAAGGAGAATTACAGGAGCCTGGTGGCACAGTGGACTAAGTGTTGTTATGTAGCACTTAGCTGCCAGCTGCCTGCAATTACTGCGAGTTCGAATCTCACCAGGCTCAAGGTTGACTCAGCCTTCCATCCTTTCGAGGTAGGTGAAATGAGGACCCGGATTTTGAGGGCAATAAGCTGACTTTGTATAAAAAAGAACACCGCTGGGGTGTGTGTGTGTGTGCAAAAGCCCTACTAAGCAGGTATACACAAAAGTATGAAGGCTATTGCTTAACCCTTAACGGAGAAGGGTGGCATATAAATCTAACTAATAAATAAAATAAATAAATAAACCAGCAAATACCACCTCTGGCTGGCCCCAAAGTGGGGTGGGAATGGAGATTTTGCAGTATCCTTCACCCAGGAGTAAGGAGGGAATGGGGATTTTTGCAGTATCCTCCCTCTGGAGTGGGGCGGGAATGGAAATTTTGCAATATCCTTCCCCTGCCACGCCCACCAAGCCACACCCACAGAACCAGTAGGGGAAAAAGTTTGAATTTCACCCCTGATTCCCACATACCATTACATTTAGGCTGAAGATATTGGGAGACCATTTTTCCCCATTTCCCTTGGGGTATTATTCTGTACAGAAAAGATGACTTCTCCTTAATTATTGTTTCTTTCCTAGCCACTCTTTCCCACTATCCCCTGGTCTCAAGAACGATGATGAAAGACCCCAAAACTCATAAGCTAATATACTTCGGGAAGGAAACAATCTTTCCCTTTGTCCATTTCTAAATTAAATTTCGCAGCATTGGCTGGCCTGTAATTGGCATGAATCCGTAGGTGGGAAACCTCACTACAATCCATTGCTCCAATTTTCAAAGCCTTGTTGAAATTAGCATTCAGAATGAGGTTTAAAAAGAGCAAGATAGATGCGTTAATCCAATGCTTTAATGTAACTATTTTATTTTACATTCAGAGAACAACCCTGTTCGTCCCTCAAATGCTAGGATTAACAGATTAACAGAGTTGGAAGGGACCTCGTAGGTTATCTAGCCCAACCTCCCCACCCAAGCAGGAGACCCTACACCATTTCTGACAAATGGCAGTCCAATCTTTTCTTGAAAGTCTCCAGTGATGAAGCTCCCACAACTTCCGAAGGCAACTTCTGAAAATAGGCTGAAAATTTCAGCACCACCAATTCTAATAAGCTTATCCTGACTCTTTACAATCATTTGAAGTGGGTGGCCACCATGCCCTAAAATGAATTAAGTTCACACTCCAGGCATTTTAGGAAAGGAGCAGCGGGACCAGGGTAAATCTAAGGTAGCCAACAATCAGAGGCCTGATAACAACTCATCCCGTTAACCAAATTCATTGAAAAGAACAAGCTTTCAAGTTACAACTCATTTCATCAGATGCTTAGAATAGCTAGACCAGGGGTGTCAAACTCGATTTCATTGAGGGCTGCATCAGGGTTGTGTTTGACCTTGGGGGGCTGGGATGGGCGTGGTCAAGGTGGGCAGGGCTAGCTTGACCTTCCTTTCTTCCTTCCTTCCTTCCTTCCTTCCTTCCTTCCTTCCTTCCTTCCTTCCTTCCTTCCCAGTGGTTAGAATGCAGTATGGCAAGCTAACTCTGCCCACTGCCAGGAGTTCAATCCTGACCGGCTCAAGGTTGACTCAGCCTTCCATCCTTCCCAGGTGGGTAAAATGAGGACCCAGGTTGTTGGGGGCAAGAGGCTGACAATGTAAACAGCTTAGAGAGGGCTGTAAAGCACTGTGAAGTGGTATATAAGTCTAAGCGCTAAGCAGTATATAAGTAGTATTGCTATTGCTATCCAAAATCAGCACTTTTACCCCTAACCAGCAGCATAATCTGGGAGTGTTCAGTGATTGGTCAGACATGAACTGCACAGTTTGAGCATACATTAGGGTGACTCCATCCAAACACAACCAAGAAAACAATTAAGCTCCAAGATTCTGACAAATAGCATCCTGGCATTGTCTAAACTTCTCCAGAGTCTAATATTTTTAAAAACCTATTGCTGGCAACATCAAAGGAACTCAATCCAATCTTCCAATGCTATATAAATCCTGGATGGGTGGCAGGAAACATTGCCTGCTCTGGGCATTTTGGCACCATGACATGGAAAATATGGGCACTGTTTTTCTTCTCACTGCATCTAAGTAAATGGACTGGCAATCAATCTTCTCCAATCCTGAGGGTCTCCAGATTTTGGCACATGGGGGTCATTGATGTGGTGATCCCTTCTGCTCTTCTACTCTGTCTTTGATTACAAAAGACCAGAAGAAAAGCTCTTCCGGATGCTTAAACAAAAAGCTGAATATTGGAAGAAGCCGGAAGTCATTCTTGGTATGCATTTTTGTTTTCCTTTTTTGCCTTCCCCTGTATATCTTTCCGCGCTGCTATTTTTCTCTCTCTGTCTCTTTCCTCTTTATGTTTTTTGCTTGATTCTTAGCTCATGTTAGTCTTTAGGTGTACATTTTGGAACGCTTAATCAAGTTGTTATGAAACAAGGCGAAGCTGTTGCTAAGTGAAAGTCACGCGACTACGGCAGTGCTTGCAATTTGATTTCAGTTTTCCTTGGCAGCTTTCCTTACTTTCTTCAGCTGAACTGAGGTTTTTAGTTTTCCCTCTTTGAGGGCATCTTGGAATGGGGTAAATGAGCAAGTGAAAATGAGAGCGGGGGGGGGGGGGGGATGGGACCCTGCTAAGGTCATACATGCGAGGACTGGTTGCTAAGTGGATTGTTGGCACCATTTAGTGACTTTGAAAGTCACTAGGTGAGGACTAGTTGTAGTTTTTCTTCCTTTCTTCTGTCCAGGGATATCTTCAAAAGATTACAGATCTGTAAGGGTTTACAGCAATAATAGTAGCACTTAGACTTATATACTGCTTCACAGTGCTTTACAGCCCTCTCTAAGCAGTTTAAAGAGTCAGCATAAGGAGGAGGAGGAGGAGGAGGAGGAGGAGGAGGAGGAGGAGGAGGAGGAGGAGGAGGAGGAGGAGGAATAGCACTTAGACTTATATACCTCTTCACAGTGCTTTACAACCCTCTCTAAGCGGTTTACAGAGTCAGCCTCTTGCCCCCAACAATCTGGGTCCTCATTTTACCCACCTCGGAAGGATGGAAGGATGAGTCAACAGGAATGAAGGGAGGGAGGGAGGGAGAGAGGGAGGGAAATAGCAATAGCAGTTAGATTTATATACCTCTTCACAGTGCTTTACAGCCCTCTCTAAGTGGTTTACAGAGTCAGCCTCTTGCCCCTAACAATCTGGGTCCTCATTTTACCCACCTTGAATGGATGGAAGGCTGAGTCAACCTTGAGCCTGGTGAGATTCAGTAGCCTGCAGTACTTCACTCTAACCGCTGCGCCACCATGGCTCATAGGAACAGAGGCAGGAGAATAACAGAATGGACCTGGGAGGTTTCTAGTCCAATCCTTTACTCAAGCAAGAGACCCTCTACCATTTTAGACAAGTGGCTTCCCAGCTATTCCTGACGGAATAGAATAGAATAGAATAGAATAGAATAGAATAGAATAGAATAGAATAGAATAGAATAGAATAGAATAGAATAGAATAGAATTCTTTATTGGCCAAGTGTGATTGGACACACAAGGAATTTGTCATTGGTGCATATGCTCTCAGTGTACATAAAAGAAAAGATACATTCATCAAGAATCATATGGTACAACACTTAATGATAGTCATAGGGTACAAATAAGCAATCAGGAAACAATATCAATATAAATCATAAGCTTACAGCAACAAGGTTACAGTCATGCAGTCATAAGTGAGAAGAGATGGGTGATAGGAACAATGAGAAGATTAATAGTAGTGCAGACTTAGTAAATAGTTTGACAGTGTTGAGGGAATTATTTGTTTAGCAGAGTGGAGAAACTCTGGAAAAACTGTTTTTGTGTCTAGTTGTTCTGTTGTGCAGTGCTCTATAGCGTCGTTTTGACGGCAGGAGTTGAAACAGTTTATGTCCAGGATGCGAGAGGTCTGTAGGTATTTTCACAGCCCTCTTTTTGACTCCTGCAGTATCCAGGTCCTCAATGGAAGGCAGGTTGGTAGCCATGATTTTCTCTGCAGTTCTAATTATCCTCTGAAGTTTGTGTCTGTCTTGTTGGGTTGCAGAGCCAAACCAGACAGTTATGGAGGTGCAGATGACAGACTCAACAATTCCTCTGTAGAACTGGATCAGCAGCTCCTTGGGCAGTTTGAGCTTCCTGATTAATTGTTCTCACTGTTAAGAAATATGTCCTTACTTTTAGGTTGCATCTCCCTATAACGATCTTTCTCCCATTACTTTTTATCCTGCCCTCTGATGCTTTTGAGAATACATCGACCCTTTCTTCTCTGTGACAGTCCTTCAAGCACTGGAAGACAGCTATCATGTCCTCCTCATTCCTTCTCTTCAATAGGATAGACCAGGGGTATCAAATGTAAGGCCCAGCGGCCGGATACGACCCACGAGGTACTTAGATCTGGCCTGCGGGGTCACCCTGGAAACAGCGGAGGACCAGCGCGTGGTGCTTCTGACAGTGAAAATGGGTTCCCTGAGCTTCATTTTCGGCTACCACGGCCTCCTGCAATCCTTGGCCAGTAAAAACAGAACTCAGGAGCCTGTTTTCACTGGCAGAGAGCTCAGGCTCTCACAGGCGCTCCCGACAGGTGTGATGTCGAGCTGGCCACGCCCACCTGGCCATGCCCCCCCCATGGTCAAACACAACCCTGATGCGGCCCTCAATGAAATTGAGTCTGACATCCCTGGGCTAAATCATCTGCCGCAAAAATACCCTAATTTTACCCAACCACTTTGAAAAGCTACTTTTCTTTTGCATTTATTTATTTGTTTTATTTATTATTATTTATTTATTTATTAGTTCGATTTATATGCCGCCCTTCTCCGGAGACTCAGGGTGGCTTACAATGCGTTAAGCAATAGCCTTCATACTTTTGTATATACCTGCTTAGTAGGGCTTTTGTCCCCTCCTAAGCGGTGTTCTTTTTTATACAAAGTCAGCTTATTGCCCCCACAATCCGGGTCCTCATTTTACCTACCTCGGAAGGATGGAAGGCTGAGTCAACCTTGAGCCTGGTGAGATTCGAACTCGCAGTAATTGCAGGCAGCTGGCAGCTAAGTGCTACTTACAGCGCTTTAGTCCGCTGCTCCACCAAGGCTCTTTTATTTTGTTGAGTACATATTAGATAATATATATAAGTATAAGCATGTATTGAATACATAAAATGAATACAATTAAAGGGAACACTCCTAGTTATCTAATTGCTGGTGGCAATAAGAGAAGTTTCCGGTGACTTGAAATACAAAATATCAAGGAGAAACTTTTTTAGAACATTGTTCTTTTGCCTTCCCCGGGATCCATTCCAGCAGAATTTAGATTTAATTTTTCACTATAGTGACATTCTGGTACGGTTGAAGCTTCAGATGGGTGCCATTCAATATACACATATATATATCTCAAGCTATGGATAAGTGGAGTACTTATCTTACTGACACCTTGAAATCAGCTCCTGCTGCTGCATTTGAAAGCCACCTGCTAAAAATGCTCCACAGCACATTATATGAGGCAGACACACACACACACACACACACACACACACACACACACACACACACAAGTAGAGCTGTTTTATTACAAAAAAACTGATTTTATAGAGTATTTGAAGGGAAAATACTTGCTGGGAGAAAAATGCAGTTGCTAAGGATTATATCAAGTATGTGCTTTGGAAATACTTGGCAACGGTCAATGTACTGTAGAAATATGGGAATCAATACAGATTGTGGCTCACTCTATTGTTCCAGCAAGATTTTTTTACTGAGTTCGGAAGGAAAAACATACGTAGTATTTTTCTCATTCTCAGAAATTGCCAGTGCCCAACTTTTTACAAACGAACAAGAATAGCTTCAGTAAAGGCCTGCCCTGGAAGGTTAAAATGCTCTTAGGTAACCAAGTCCTTTCACTACCATCCAACTCTATCCCAACCACTCTGTACACCATGTATAGTATTTATGTATTATAACGTTTCAGCTCTACGCAACATGCTTAACTGAGTCGATTAAAACTCAGCTTTTGAACTGAGGGTTAGGGTGGAGCTATTATTATTATTGTTGTTGTTGTTGTTGTTATTGTTATTGTTATTATTGTTATTATTATTATTTAATCTGTAGTGAGATTCACAGTCTTTGAGGCTGGTTAATAGCTCAGCAGCTCGAGTCCTAACCAAGGACCTAGGAACTGTAAGGTATCGTTGGAGGATGTAAGCTGTTCTGAGTAAGGTGGGTTTTTATTATTATTATTATTATTATTATTATTATTATTATTATTATTATTATTATTATTATTATTATTTATTGAATTTGTATAGCGCCCTTCTCCCGAAGGACTCAGGGCGGTGGACAGCCAAGTTTAAAATACATACAATAAAAAAGTTAAGATAGCTAAAATGAATTAAATCAATCGGCCTCCCAATTTAAAACCCCACATCTGTACAATTTAAAAACTAACTAACCCATAAAAACCTTTTAGGCTAGGTCGGCTTGCTGGAATAAAAAAGTCTTCAGGGCCTTATGGAAAGTACGGAGGTCTGGGATCAGTCATATTCCTGGGGGTAGGTCGTTCCAGAGGGCAGGTGCCCTCACAGAGAAGGCTTTCTCCCTGGGGACCGCTAGCCGACATTGCCTGACCGATGGCACCCTGAGGAGGCCCTCTCTGTGAGAGAGTATTGGCCGGTGGGAGGTTATCAGTAGCAGAAGGCCGTCTCGTAAATACCCTGGCCCTAAGCCATGGAGTGCTTTGAAGGTGAGAACCAATACCTTGAAGCGCACCCTTAACTCTTAACGGAATAACAGAGCTGAAAGGAACCTTGGAGGTCATCTAGTCCAACCCCCTGCTTAAGCAGGAGACCCTATAGCTGAGTTGGCAAACCTATGGCACATATAGGTGGCATGCAGAGCCCTCTCTGCGGGCATGCGAGCCGTCGCCCCAGCTCAGCTCCATCACGCATGTGCACGCTCCTCCTGCCAGCCAGCTGGTTTTTGGGTCTTTGCCGTGCATGCGCGGGGGCTGGGGTGCATGCACAAGACATGCACATATGCACGCAGGGGCAGGGCCCACACAGGGAGGTCATGCACATGCACAGGGGGGGGGGCAAGAGAGCACAGGGTTCAGGTATCAGGAAACTTGGCTGGGATCATCAAGCCTTTTAAAAGCATTTTTTAACAACCTCTTCAGCCAAAGAGTTTGTAGAAAAAATGCTTTTAAAAGAGACTGATGATCCCAGCTGAGCCACGCGATCCTCAGAGGCTTTTTTTTACTTTTAAAAGCGTTTTTTTCAGCCAAAAATTTTTAAAAGTCTCTGATGATTGCGCAGCTCAGATGGGCATTGGGGGGGGGGCAGGGATTTTTGCTACTGGTTCTCTGAACCACCCGCCACCATCGCTACTGGATTGGGTGATCTGGTCCAAACTGGGAGCATTTCACCCCTGAGCCAAGGGTGTTTCAGGTCTAGAGAACTAAGTTGGGCCATGTTGAGGCTGAGAAACATATAGCATATATAGGTGGCCTATATAGTCCATTCCAATGCAGTGAATTCCATCTGAGAGCATCAGTTGTGAGAATTTCCCCACGTTTCTTTGTATGGGTTAAGTTGATGGTTTCAATTTTAAAAGCAAATTCTCTTTTCTCAGCTAGCAAAAGAACAAATCATAAGTCATCCATACTGGTCAAATTGGACCAGTATGGATAGTTAAGCCTAGGAAAGAATTTACATACAGTAGTGGCCAAAATTGTGGGAACCTTTTGGGAAAAGTGTATTTTCTAAAACTAGCTCATAACACCACTTTTTTGGGGAGTAGTACCCTAAATATATATATCAATGGAGAGATAATTGAATCAAGAATGTAATGCAATAACTTTTATGAAGGATTTGCTATTAGAATAGAGTTACAGTATAAAGAAGAAAAGTGAAACATGTAGAAAACACGAGATATACAAAAATGATCACCATGTCAGTTAATACTTAGCTGGGTAACCTTTAGCATGAATTATGGCCTTACAACGTCTTCCCATGGAGTGGAGTCGGCTCCATAGATTTTCAACTGGGTTAAGGTCTGGGCTATTCCCAGGCCATTCCAACAGTGGAATAGGATGAACTTGAAACTCCAAAAAAAAAAAAAGAAAAAGAAAAGAAAAGAAAAAAAGAAAAAGAAAGAAAGAAAGAAAGAAAGAAAGAAAGAAAGAAAGAAAGAAAGAAAGAAAGAAAGAAAGAAAGAAAGAAAGGTGCTATTAGCCATCCAACCTCAAAAATACACTTTTCCCCAAAAGGTTTTCACAATTTTGGCTACAATTTTGTAACTGTTTCAACTATTGTTGAATTAAAAAAAGAAACCAAGAGAAAAAAAATTACGACTGGGAACTCTACGGTTCTCAAAAATGAATGAGGGACTGACTTATTTGCTTAGTGAAAGTTCAGTGACTACATTTATTAATGCCTGGAAACGCCTTGTGGATTTTTTCTGCTTGGGGAAAAAAAAAACCTTGAATTGGTGATTTATGGATTTGATGATTAGAAAGGGTAGATTATGGAAAGAAGCAAATTACGATGTAAGCTTAGCGCAAGAGAGTAAAATATAAATGTACTTATAATTGCTGTTAAGAAGATCAGAAGCCACTTCTTTGTTACTTTTTTTTCTCTTTTCTTTTTCGTTGGCTTTACTTCTTTGTCACGTTCTTATGACTTTTCCCTATTCTTCGATTCACCATTTGTATTGTCTTCATTCTGTTAAAAACGTCTCTAATGATAATAAAAAAATTTTTTTTTTAAAACGAGCGAGAAGCTGCATGGGGGCTGAAATTTATTTGTCTGGCAAAGGAGGTTATGCTCTGCTCCATGGAAAGCTCTTCAATGGGGTGAAAGCTAACGGAACAGCAGAATAACAGAGTTGGAAGGGACCCTAGAGGTCTTCTAGTCCAACCCTCTGCTTGGCAGGAAACCCTATATCATTTCAGACAAATGGTTATCCAACTTCTAGAAACTTCCAGTGTTGGAACATTCACAACTTCTGAAGGCAAATTGTTCCACTGGTTAATTGTTCTCACCGACAGGAAATTTCTCCTTAGTTCTAAATTGCTTCTCTCCTTGATTAGTTTCCCTCCATTGCTTCTGGTCCTGCCCTCAGGTGCTTTGGAGAATAGCTTGACTCCCTCTTCTTTGGGGCAGCCCCTGAGATATTGGAAGACTGCTACCATCTATCCTGTACAAAACCTTTGATTGACATAATTCTACTGGGTAGCTTCTGATTCGCAGCAATGCAGATTTCAGAGGGCAGAAGGAAGATGGCAGCCCTTGCTAATAAACACCATTCACTTAGCAATGCCTCAAAAGCAATTGACTTCTTAAAGCTACCCTTAACCTATAAGGCCCAGAAACAAAATGTCTTCAAGGGAAAAAAAAACTAAGAAAGTCCAGTTGCCTTTTGAAAAAGCACCTTTGGGACAACCTCGACCTGGATGACTGAGAATCTTCATTAGACATGTAATAAAAGTGTGGCTGCATTTGGTATTCCTTCCTTCCTTCCTTCCTTCCTTCCTTCCTTCCTTCCTTCCTTCCTTCCTTCCTTCCTTCCTTCCTTCCTCTTTCTTTCTTTCTCTTTTTTCTTTCTTTCCTTCCTTCCTTCCTTCCTTCCTTCCTTCCTTCCTTCCTTCCTTCCTTCCTTCCTTCCCTTTTCTTTCTCTTTCCTTCCTTCCTTCCTTCCTTCCTTCCTTCCTTCCTTCCTTCCTTCCTTCCTTCCTTCCTTCCTTCCTTCCTTCCTTCCTTCCTTTCTGCAAATTCCGAACCAACTCATTCTGCAGGCCGGATTAATTTGTCATTTACATCTGGTGTACTTTTCCTTGTGTGTCTTCCTTCATGTTTTGTGAGGGAGAGTTTGACTCTCCTCAAAGCATGCCTGGGGGTGAGTAAGAGACTCTGTGAGTAAAGGATGACTAAAGCATCCGAAAGATTCAGCAGATGAGTAAAAGTAAGAGAATGTCTTCTCCCAAGGCTATCTTGAAAGGAACAAAAGTAACTTCTATCTTCTTTTTCTTCTTTTACGGGAGGAAAAAACCCGTGTTGGATAAAGTCCACATGGCTCATTATCCATTTAGCTAATGATCCATCCAGACTACCATTCTGAATAAGATTAAAATATTGATATTGTCAGTTGATTTAATTACCTGCCTATCTGGTTAGCCTCTGTGTGGTGAGTCACTGTAATTTCTATATTTCGTGAAGCAAACATCTTGAAGAAAAACAGAAATGGACCTGGTAATGAAATTAGAAGGGATGGACTCAAATGATAGGGCAGTATTCGTTTTTGGACTCGAAAGTGAGCTAAGGCGCAGCTAATTGATACAATCAATTAGGAGATATGATAGAAGTCTTCCAATATCTCAGGGCTGCCACAAAGAAGAGGGAGTCAAGCTCGTCTCCAAAGCATCTGGAGACAGGAGAAGAAGCAACGGATAGAAACTAATCAAGGAGAGAAGCAACTAAGGAGAATTTTCCTGACAGTTAGAACAATTAATCAGTGGAACAACTTCCCTCCAGAAGTTGTGAATGCCCCAACACCGGGGTTTTTAAAGAAGCTGTTCCTAAGCAGGGGGTTGGACCAGAGGTGAAATCCAGCAGATTCTGACAGGATCTGGAGAACCGGTAGCAGAAATTTTGAGCAATTTGGAGAACTGGCAAATACCACCTCTGGCTGGCCTCAGGGTGAGGTGAGAATGGAGATTTTGCAGTATCCTTCTCCTGCCACACCCACCAAGCCACGCCCACAGAACCTGTAGTAAAAAAAATTGGATTTCATCACTGGGTTGGACTAGAAGACCTCCAAGGTTCCTTTCAACTCTATTATTCTAATATATTAATGACAGTTGTTGGCATAATACTGAAACAGCACAGAGTTGGGCATCATGGTTTCCAAATTTAGGATTTCTAAAGGACCAGGAGTCAGGGCAGCTGAGAGGTCCCTGTATGTCTTCTACGAAAAACCTACACATCAGAGAGAGAGAGAGAGAGAGAGAGAGAGAGCAGGTCAGCCCTTGAGATTCAGAGCAGGGCAAATCTAGGAAGGAGAGCCTGGAGCTATATTTCTTTACAGTTTCTACTGAATTATTCATTCAATAATAATTTGCCTTTAATAAAAAAAAATGAAACTTTTGAAAAAAGAAAAAAATAATGCAATCGATTATAGAAAGTTTTTTAAAAAGTGCAAATAAATATAGGAAAGGAAAAAGTGCAACAATTATATCTATAACGCAGTGGTGAAATTAAATTTTTTTTACTACCAGTTCTGTGCATGTGACTTGGTGGGTGCGGTGTGGTGTGGCTTGGTGGGCATGGCAGGGGAAGGATACTGCAAAATCTCCATTCCCACCCCACTCCAGGGGAAGGATACTGCAAAATCCCCATTCCCATCCCATTCCTGGGGGAAGGATATTGCAAAATTCCCATTCCCTCCCCACTCCTGGAGGAAGGCTCCTGCAAAATCCCCATTCCCACCCCACTCCAGGGGAAGGATATTGCGAAATCTCCATTCCTACCCCACTCTGAGACCAGCCAGAGGTGGTATTTGCCGGTTCTCCTAACTACTCAAAATTTCTGCTAAACGGTTCTCCAGAACCTGCTGGATTTCACCCCTGCTATAATGGATGTCCACATGCACACTTTATTCTCTTTGTGTGTGTGTGTGTGTACATGTGCATACACATGTGTTTTTATTGAATTATTGTGGTCTTTTTAAAGGATCTTCAATTTACCGCAAACTTGTTTTTCTTAAAGTGATTTCTATTTGGGGATTGTTTTCGGTGGTAAAACTGTCAGACAACAACATTGTGAGTAAATGCAAATTTTAGCATCATATTGAGGAGGAAACCTCAACCTGCCAAACGGAAGTGTTTATTGTTACTGATGAGTAAGTGAAGGAAGAATCTGGTGTTGTGACAATGGACAATGTATTGTGACAAGAAGCAATGGGTGGAAACTAATGAAGGAGAGAAGCAACTTAGAACTAAGGAGGAATTTCCTGACAGTTAGAACACTTGGTCAGTGGAACAACTTTCCCCCAGAGGTTGTAAATGCTCCAACACTGGAAGTTTTAAAGAAGAGATTGGATAACCATTTGTCTGTTTCCTGCCTAAGCAAGAGGTTGGACTAGAAGACCTCCAAGGTCCCTTCCAACTCTTCTCTTCTCTTCTCTTCTCTTCTCTTCTCTTCTCTTCTCTTCTCTTCTCTTCTCTTCTCTTCCCTTCCCTTCCCTTCCCTTCCCTTCCCTTCCCTTCCCTTCCCTTCCCTTCCCTTCCCTTCTCTTCTCTTCTCTTCTCTTCTCCTCTCCCCACCCCACCCCACCCCACCCCACCCCACCCCTGTTCTATTCTATTCTATTCTATTCTATTCTATTCTATTCTATTCTATTCTATTCTATTCTATTCTATTCTATTCTATTCTATTCTATTCTCACAGTTTTCAAGATTCCAGACTAATGTTAAAGACATTTTCCTACAATATGTACAGTCCCTTTTCCCCCAATCTTGCCAGCTGCACAGGCCTTAACTTCAGCCCTTTGTGAAGACTGATATTTGAAGGCAGGTTGCCAGGTTGGCTGCCATCAATATTGACAAGGGAAACCAGTTGGCTGCTGTTCAGACACAATTTCTCTCCCCTCCCAATCTCTGTTCCTGTTGATGCCTCTGTCTGATCTGATCATTGCATGGTGAGGTTGTGCCATTATGCCATAGATTCCAAGGCCTCTGTCTAGAGGCGGGTTTCAGCCGGTTCTGACTAGTTCTGGAGAACGGATAGCGGAAATTTTGAGTAGTTCAGAGAAAAATTCGGTAGTAAAAATTCTGACTGGCCCCGCTCCCGTCTATTCTTTGCCTCCCAAGTCCCAGCTGATTGGGAGGAAATGGGGATTTTGCAGTAACCTTCCCCTGGAATGTGGAGGGAATGGAGATTTTACAGTATCCTTCCCCTGCCACACCCACCAAGCCATTGCTTCAAGCATGTTCAGCTGAACATTTTAGTTGTCTTTGTAGCCGCTGCTCATTCCACTTCGGCCTGTGATCATCTATTATTCCAAGATTCTTTTCGCTTGTACTCCTATTTAGCCTTGCAATGCTCATCCTATATGTGTCAGGGTTCCAAGTAACACACCCAACAGAATCAAAACTCCAAGGCAGGCATGCTTCTCAAAGTACAGATTTATAAGGCATGTCATATTGGCACATCTGGGGAAAACCTGACTCTAAACTCCCCCCTCAGGTTTTCCCTCAGTTAAAAGTAAAGTTTTTGTTTCCCAGTCTGTGCAATCCATCACATGGTCCAATCAGGTCATGGTCCATGTGTCAGTCGGGCTCAGATCCCACCTTCTTAGCACTCTGTTGAGAAAGTCCTTGGTTTCTAGAGGAAAGAATTTTATTTTGGCTACAACTCCCCAGCTATCTCTACTTCCCTCCCTCCCGTTCCCACAGCTCAACCCAGCTTGACTGTGGGAGCCCTGAAGGTGCCAGGGAAAATGGCTTCAGGGCTGACAATATGGATATCTCTCTGTGTATAAAACCACTCACGCATTAATCACAAAATCTCCAGAACCGTAAAGCCTACAAACTTGAAATTTGCCACTTATGTTCCTCTTGGCTTCTAGGTGCTCACTAAGAAAGGATTTTTCGAAATGGCCATCAGAACATTAGTATTTCCTATATTATTATTAACACGCTCTGATGCTAATTAGTTAGACGTTCTACTTCCTCTTCCAAATTGAAAATAACTCTGGAGAGAATAGGATAGCATAGGACAGGCTTCTGTGGGGCAAGCCTCATGGAGACAAGGAGATAGGATAGGAGAGGCTTCTGTGGGGCTAGCCTGAGGGAGAGAAGGGGAGAGGCTTCTGTGGGGCACGCCTCATTCAGAGAAGCAGCTAGAAAGCTTGAGGGAGAGAAGAAGATAGGATAGGAGATATTTCTGTTGGGTAAGGCTGAGGGAGAGAAGAGGAGAGGAGAGGGGAAGATTCAAGCTGTAAGTGTCGATTTATCAAGCCCGATCACATAGTTTCATAGCGAAGCATGAGGATCCAGCTAGTTTAATATATTTCCTAAGTGAAGTCAGCATCGGTCTTTAGAGGATTTCATTCAGAAGTTTTCATCCCATTTCTCTAATGTATCAAGAACGTTTAAGATGTTCTCTCTCCCGGGATATTAGCTGTGCCCACCCAGGTGGTTGTCATTGCAATTCTTACATTCTCCCCTTCCATTCCTCAGTCATTCATGAAAATAGGTTGGCATCATACGGTGTAGAATCAGCCCAAAGTTGTCCTCCCAGTGCTAAATCCTGGTTGTTTCCTTTCTCCAGAAATAGTTGTTGGACTGAGTGATTGTGGTGGCAGGGAGGGTGTGAAAAAAATGGCGTTTCTGAGCCCTTTCCTAGAAACCTGAAGTTGTATGACAGAGATAAGAGATTGGCGTTGAAATGCTCACAGATGGCACTTGCTATAAAGCTGCAGAAAAAGAATTTGTTAATTATGTCTTGCTCTCCCCACTGATTAAAACTCAGAAAAGATTAACTGTGACATTTGTCCTACATGAGAAGAACAAATCATAGCAATTATACCAGACTGCCCAGTGCTGGCTTAAACATTGCTGATTCTTCTGCAAAGGTTTGATATCTATGAGTATACTGTGTTTCCCCAAAAATAAGACCAGGTCTTATATTAATTTTTGCACCAAAAGACTCATTAGGGTTTATTTTCTGGTTAGGTCTTATTTTGGGGGGAAATACGGTACTAAATGCATCTATCCTGCTGACAGTCTTAACTGGGGTTTATTTTGGAGGTAGGGTGTCAACTTTGGAAGCCATATTAGCACCAGAAGCTTCCACGCTGCCAACTCCATGAGCCTGGAAAAGTAGGAGGGGGGATTTAAGAGAGTGAATGTAGTTAGACATAGTAGCATTCTTCCAGGGATGAAATGCTCCCAGTTTGGACCAGATCACCTGATCCAGTAGCGATGGCGGTGGGTGGTTCGGATGGCGGCGGGTAGCAAAAATCCCTGCGCCCACCCCCACCATGCCCAGCTGAGCCGCACGATCATCAGAGGCTTTTTAAAAAAACTTTTAAAAGCATTTTTTCTACAACCTCTTCCAACGAAAAAATGCTTTTAAAGTAAAAAAAAAGCCTCTGATGATCGCGTGGCTCAGCTGGGATCATCAGAGGCTTTTCAAAGCATTTTTTAAAAAGCCTCTCTGACAATCCCAGCTGAGTTGACTGATGGCAGAGGCTTTTCAAAGCATTAGAAAAAATGCTTTGAAAGGTTAAAAAAAAAGTCATCCAGTCACATTACCCCCCCCCCCCACCAAGCCATGCCTTCTTCCCTTGTATCTAGAAGAGGAGTGATTGTAGGGATTGCTCAAGTTGGGACGGATGATGATTGGACCATGTGACAGACTGATGAGTGAAGGGTCTGGATTTGAGGTTTTGATTTACTGTGGAAAAACTCGGAACCCTCAGATTCGGGTTTTCCCAGATATGCCAGTTTGCCTTCTCTAATAAATGGAACATTGAGAAATGCCTGCCTCTGAGTTTTTACTTGGAATTGGGGACTTTCTCGAACACTGACATAGGGCTTATATTACGAGCATCCTGAAAAATCATGCTAAGACTTATTTTCCGGCTGGGTCTTATTTTCGGGGGAAACCGGGTATTTAGGAAAAGGAGATGTTTTATGCGCTGTGAAAGCAGAATCAGAAAATACGGGGTTTTCCCCACCCATCAAAAAAAGAAGATAAATTAAAAGACCAACTACCCAGTTTTTCTCTAAATCACTTGGCTGGCTTCTGCTACCATGCCGAGTCCCTAAATCAAATAACGACATGGAAGACTTACATGTTATGAGAAACGTGGTAGTGGTATGTGGAACTCATACACCAGAAACTTGCCGTATGAATTTCTTTTCACCTTTGAATGAGACCACTACAGTCACCTGATTACAAGAGAGTTTAGACAAGATACTTCCAATTCTACATGGGAGAAGACCCGAATAACTAAAGACCTACAGATAGATAGATAGATAGATAGATAGATAGATAGATAGATAGATAGATAGATAGATAGATAGATAGTTAAAAGGAAGAGACAGCTGCAATCTCACATTGCTCCTGGAAGCATGAAGCCGAGAACACCAGCCTGAAGATGACGAATGAGACTTCGTTGAAACGTCGCCAAGACACTTTCAATTTTACGCAGGAGAAGACCCAAATAACCAAAGACCTACATACACACACACACACACACACACACACACACACATTCTTCATTATATAATGATATTTTAAAGTTTAGAGTTTAAATATCCATGTTACTTTTTTAAAAATGAAGATCTGTTCAACATGCAGTACTTTTAGAAGTATAAGATGCACTCCCCACCCTCCACCCCCAAAAGAGGGTGGAAATGTCAGTGCGTCTTATACACAGAATAGGCCATTTTTGGCCTCCCAAAACCCCACCCTGTGCATCCTATTTTTGCCAAAAATGGGCCTGTTTTCCTCAAAAATGGGACGCTCAGATGGTTTGGGAGGCCCGCAGAGTGCTCCTGGGGGCCAGGGAGGGCAAAAACTGAATGCACAGAAACCAAATGCGCGGAAAAACAACATGGCTATTCTTGAGTCATCTGTATTAGTGGTACGATTCAAATTTTTTAAATACCAGTTCTGTGGGTGTGGCTCGGTGGGCTTGGCATGGCTTGGTGGGTGTGGCAGGTGTGGCAGGGAAGATACTGTAAATCTCCATTCTCACCCCACTCCAGAGGAAAGGTACTGTAAAATTGCCATTCCCTCCCCACTTCTGTAAAATCCCCATTTCCTCTCAATCAGCTGGGACTCGGGAGGAAGAGAATAGATGGGGACGGGGCCAGTCAGAATTTTTACTACTGGTTCTCCGAACTACTCAAAATTTCCACTACTAGTTCTCCAGAACTGGTCAGTTCGTGGTGACCAAAACTGAATGCAATATTCCAAGTGTGGCCTTACCAAGACATTATCAAGTGGCATTAACACTTCACGTGGCCAAGTTTCTACTAACAGCTCTCTCACCATATGTTGGGGTATTGCACCATGCAAAACTTTCCCTCTGGGCAGTGACACTTTCCCAACCTTATGAGGTGTTAAATTATTCAGAGGCTACATCAACAAGCTGTTCATTGAGGGGAGAAGCAAAGAAACTGGCTTATTTGGAAGAGTATTTCATTTCCTCACAACTCTGAGTGTTTTTCACTTCGGGGATAGCAAATCAAGATGTTCCGGGTAATTGAATGTACTCTGATGTTCAGCTTTTGATAGGTAAACATTTAACAGATGTATTCCAGATGCCCCTTTCTGTGCAAAACCCAGTGAAAATTACTCTTCTATACATACATACATACATAAGATATCACAACACTAGAACTCAGGATGTTAATACACAGCCCATTACCCAGGTCGTTAAAACACAAAAGACTAATGGACACACATCAAGGACCCCACCCACACAGGACGTTATGAAACAGCTGACTAATCTGCAAACATTAACTCCATCTACCAATCAAAATTTAACAACAGGCAACCAACCAACTCATAGCAACAAAGCCAGCACCCCACACCTCCCCACCAGTATTTATAGAGAGACAGCAGCTCCGATCACCCTTTCCTCACACAAGCATGAAGCCAAAGACACCAGCCTGAAGATGATGAGTGAGATCTTGTCGAAACGTCTCCAAGATGCTCTCAATCTTACACGGGAAAAGACCCGAATACACCAGAACTTGCATACTTTCCCACCAAAGGTGGTCCCTATTTTTCTACTTGCGTTTTTTACATGCTTTCGAACTGCTAGATTGGCAGAAGCTGGGACAAGTCACGGGAGCTCACCCCGTTACGCATCACTAGGGATTCAAATCACTGAACTGCTGACCTTTGGATCGACAAGTTCAACGTCTTAGCCACTGAACCAAATCCCTCTACAAATGTACACATATACTTGAAAGAAAAAAAATAGTTGATGCCTTTATTTTTCACTTTTGAGTGCTAATAATGGTAAAGGTTTCCCCTGTGCAGTCATGTTCGACTCTTGTGGGGGGCTGTGCTCATCGCCATTTCTTAGCCAAGTGAGCCAGCATTGTCTGAAGATGTTTCTGCAGTCACAGGGCAACATGGCATCATGCCGCGGCACAGAGCTTTGGTGAAAGTGAAGAGAAGGACCAGGGGAGACATCATAGCAGTCTTCCAATATTTGTGGAGCTGGCACAGAGAGGAGGGGGTCAAGCTGTTTTCCAAAGCACCCTAAGGCCAGACAAGGAATAATGGATGGAAACTGATCAAGGAGAGGTTCAACCTGGAAATAAGGAGGAATTTTCTGACAGTGAGAACAACCAACCCATGGAACAA
Source organism: Masticophis lateralis (assembly GCA_030761175.1). Taxonomy (NCBI): domain Eukaryota; kingdom Metazoa; phylum Chordata; class Lepidosauria; order Squamata; family Colubridae; genus Masticophis; species Masticophis lateralis. Next base: position 16,750,559 of record JAUDYJ010000012.1, on the reverse strand, counting down.
CTTGCCTTTGGGAGTTGTGGGAGTTTCATCACTGGAGGCTTTTAAGAAGAGATTGGGCTGCCATTTGTCAAAAATAGTGTAGGGTCTCCTGCTTGGGTGGGGGGTTGGACTAGATGACCTACAAAGTCCCTCCCAACTCTGTTAAACACAGAATGCTGTTACTGTCCTGGTTCCAAGTAATGCCCCCAATTAATTCAAGACTCTGATGCTGTGGCTTTTCTCAAAGATCCTGTTTATTGGGTACATCATATCAGCACGCTCAAATGTGAAACCAACTCTGAATAATTCCCGCGCTTTGGTATAATTAAAGAATAGATATTGTCCAACTTCCCTTTGTGTCACAGGTCACGTTAACCAACCAAGCAGGTGTTGAACTTCTCATTACTCCCTCCTGCCGTTGCTTGGTTCTCATGAGCCTTATAGCTGTTTTGTCTGGCACTGTAGAGGAAAACATTCTACATTCTTCATATCCCTCTTCCTTCTCCCCATATTCATGGCAACTTAAAAATGAAGCAAAGTAAAGTATGGCTTCAGCTAGAGTCGTTTCGAGAGTTGACAGTTACCTTCCCAGCAAAGTGGTAACTATTTATCTACTCACATTTTCATGCTTTCAAACGGCTAGGTGCCCAGGAGCTGGGGCAAGAACGGGAGCTCGCCCTGTCACACGGTGCTTGGGTTTTGAACCCAGGCTGTCAGATTTCCAGCTGACAAGTCTGCTTTTTAACCACTGAGCCATCATGCCCCCTTTAGATGTTATAGAGCAGGGGTCCCCAACCTTTTGGACCTCAAGGACCACTAAATTCATAATTTTAAACCCCATGGATCACTAATATGATCTGCCTAATGACTGGCTGGGTGAGCGTGGCTTGGTGGCCATGTGACTGGGTGGGTGTGGCCAACTCAATGGCCAACTCGATGACACTCACATTGAGGGGCACCTCGCCAGACTCTATTCACCATCCCCTGCCAGCCACTCCTCGCCTCCCCAGTTGAACTGTATACAATTGCTTTTCCTTTAATGGATATTATGGAGAAAGTCCTCTATGGAAACTCCTGCTCTCTTGGCTGCAATGAGAAAAATAAATTTTCCCCAAACAAAGAAGCATCTTTAAGCATTAGCTTCCAGCGTCCAACATCAAAGCTGATACATTCAACAGGAATCTTTTACCATGCATGTAATACTGGGCACTATCGATCTGTTGAAAGACAAACCAATTTTGTCTTCCTGTCCCTCATGGCTTCTTAAGAAGTGATTGATACAATCAAAAGACCTTGCTTCAATTGTTTTCAAACAGAGAACAAGGTCACTGGAGTTCTCAGTTTTATGCCGTAGTAATAATAAGGTTTAAGCTTATGGCATAAACCAGCTGTGGTGATGGCCCCTTTGGTTATTGGCACAGCGGGAGCCATACCAAAAACCCTTGGATGTCACTTAGATCATCTGCACATTCATAAAATTTCCATCTGTCAAATGCAACAGGCCACGCTGCTCGGATCGGCACATCCAAGTATGTTGATGCGTTAGGATCTGAGGGTGAAGGTTCGTTCTCTGAGCTTGTGGGTTGGTTTCTGAACGTTTTGTTACCAGGCTAGGTAATAACTTCAGTGCAGATGAAATGTGTGAAATGTTCGGAAACCAATCCACAAGCTCAGAGAATGAACCATCACCTTCATCCTACCCCTGAGCTACAGACATTTGCCACTATTGCAAACATTAGGCTATCCGAGGTTCTTGGGAAGAACTTGATGCAAATGAAAGCCAGCGTAAGCTAAAGAATCGCAGCTGAGACTTTACATTCTTCTGTATAATAATAATTGTAGGTGATGACCAGACTGAGCCTGAGGAAGGGGTCAAATGCATCATTAATCTTGAATCCAGGGATGGGATTCAGTCGGTTTCGCATGGTTCGGGTAAAACGGATGCTAATTTTACATCTGGTTTGCCGACCGGTAGTTGCAAAGATCGGCTGGCTCCGCCCTCCCCTCCCAGGAGCCTCCACACAGCCCATTTTGGACACGGTGCGGTGCCCGTGCAGAGACTCTGAGTGGGTGAAAAACAGGCCTCCAGGAAGTTCCGCAAGTCTGGAAATGGGCCCATTTCTGGCCCCTGGAGAGCCTGGGGGAGGCCATTTTCTCCCTCCCGGAGGCTCAAGGAAAGCCTCTGGAGTCTGGGGAGGGCAAAAATGGGCTTCCCAGAAGTTCCAGAAGTCTGGAAACTGACCCGTTTCTGGCCTCTGGAGGCTGGGGGAGGCCATTTTCGCCCCCCCCCCCGGAGGCTCGAAGAAAACCTCCAGAGCTTGGGGAGGGTGAAAACGCCCCCTACCATGGTGCAGGAGGCCGAATAGGCCACACCCACCATGGCCACGCCCACCCAGCAACCGGGCAGAGAACCGGCTGCTAAAATTTTTGAATCCCACCCCTGCTTGAATCCCTTTGTGCCCGGAAAAGATCTAAGTCCAACCCACCTTGAATTCCATTGACTCTTATCTACCTCCAATTTGCTTGGGCTGTTAGTAGTTCAGATTCTTGTAGAGAGCTTAAGCTTGCAATAAATCTTTATACTTGTTTGAACTGCCTGGATCTCCTGATTTCTCTGGTGCTTATTTCCAGCTGTTCTATGTTTCAGGTGTCATGATAGTGTATCATGACACCTGAAACATAGTGCAATTGCGATTTAGCTAAGAAACACAATTAAGCGGTTGTCAAGCTCTGATTAAATGATTAAATGAAACTCAGTAGATGAAAACCCAGACGTTTAACAAGGCATGAAAAGATGAGAATTGTTATTGTATATTTTTTACTTTTTTTCCCCCTTCATGTCTGTGTTCACTCTTAGTGATTCCCCAGAATATTCCTGATGTTTTCTTGGCAAGATTTCAGAAGTCGGTTGATGCAGCCTCCCTCCTAGGACTGAGAGAGAGAGAGAGTAATGGACTAGAATGAAGCAAATAAACACCAGCATCTATTAAAAGCGAGTTTCAATGAATTCAAATGGGGTGTGTGGTGTCACAATCCAAGCCACTATCCTTTCGTGTGTAAATCAACATTACAAGCACATTCAGAAGGGGGCAGAATGTGGGTTACAATGCCTCCCCTGTTATTTTGCAGATTTTGGCATGCACATCCTGTGGATCAGGGCAGGGGTGGGTTCTAAATTTTTTTACTACTGGGTCTGTGGGCGTGGCTTATTTTGTGGGCGTGGCTTGATGGCCATGTGACAATTCTTTAGGATTTAGTGGAGGTACTGGTCTACCAGGCTTTTAACTGCATGCAGAGCTGTACTGGTCTACCCATTTATTTTTGCAGGCACCAGTCTACTCATTTGTTTTCTTTTAACATTGATCAGCTGTAGGGCGGCCCTTTGAAGCCCCACAACAAGAGTTTAAACAGTTTTTTTCCCTCTAGCCAATAGCTGGGACTCAGGAGGCAGCAATAGATTGGGGGTGGGGCCAAATAAAAGGTAAGATCATATCGTCAACGCTACCAGCTTGGCTGAACCGGAGCAAACCGGGAGGAACCCACCACACGCTTCCACCAGTAGCAGAAATTTTGAGCAGTTTGGAGAACTGGGAACTCCACCTCTAGCTGGCCCCAGAGTGGGGTGGGAATGGAGATTTTGCAATATCCTTCCCCTGCCAGCCCACAAGCCATGCCCACCAAGCCACACCACATTATGCCCACCAAGCCACGCCCACAGAACTGGTAGTAAAAAAAATTGGATTTCACCACTGCTGTGGATCCCTGTAGATCTAAGTCAGTTGTTTGCCTACTTCCATCTGAGAATGCAGTCCCCTTCTTACATCCGGTAAAGTAATTTAAATCTGGCCCTGTTCTTTGTCTTACCTTTCTTATACATTGCCTAAATTTCTCATGCTTCATCGAAAGCAGCAGTTTCTGTCATTGACAGAACTGGGCCCTTTGCCCTAGGAAATTCTGGCACCCGAATTAACTCTCCCATGAATGTTAGTGTGGGAGGTGAGGTGAACCCAAGCTCAGATTATATTTGTTTGTTTTGAGGCCAGTGGACGAAACATGAAGCTGATTTGATGCTAGTGGAATTTGAAGTTGCTTGACCTACTTTTCTTAATGATGAAATGATAATGTCAAATAATTCCTCTCAACGAGGAGGACAGTAGATATATAAATATCCAAGATGGTCTGTATAGGCATAGGGGATAATGTCTGCTTTTCAATCCATCGGAATAGACCTGGAAGAGACCTTGGTGGCCTTCTAGTTCAACTCCCTGCTCAAGTTGGAGATACTATACCATTTCAGACAAATGGTTGTCCAATCTCTTCTGGAAAATCTCCAGTGATGAAGCATCCACAACTTCTGAAGGCAAGGCATTCCACTAGTTAATTGTTCTCAGTGTTAGGAAGTTTCTCCTTAATTTCAGGTTACTTCTCTCTTTGATTAGGTAGTCCAAGTAGACAAGACAGATCAGACTAGGAAACCAAAGGCCAGACAAGGAATAATGAATGGAAACTGACCAAAGAGAGATTCAACCTAGAAATGAGGAGGAACTTTCTGACAGTGAGAACAATCAACCCATGGAAGAGAAGTTGCCCTCGGAAGTTGTGGGAGCCTCATCACTTGAGACTTTCAAGAAAAGATTGGAGAGCCATTTGCCAGAAATGGTATAGGGTCTCCTGCTTGACCGGGAGGTTGGATTAGATGACCTATAAAGTCCCTTCCAACTCTGTTACTCTGATATATATCTGACTTTTACAGTAGTAAACTAATAGAATCCTGCAAGTGTGAATGTGCTTCCTCTCCCACATCTTTATTTTTGTGAGAAGTAGATGGGGTCTTACAGATGTTGACTCCAAATTTAAGAGAAATAGGTCAAGAGCCACTTACTCTAATTACAGTTCAGGTCTGGACTCAGATTTCTTTTATCTGACCGTTGTCTTGGTAACAGCTTTTCCTCCTATTCTTCAAGGTTAGTCCTTCTCTCATTACAGGCAAGCAATTCCACATGCTTCATGTTGTCATTGAACAGATGACATCACAACAAACAGATGTCATTACAGCTTCAGATGGACACCTATGTGACAGGGTGGTACACGTTCTTTATTTTCATTGTTCTAGTAAGATAGCCCTCCCTTGAAGTTATCACCATTACGCTATCTCCATGGTCATGTGATTGTGATTCAGGTGCTTGGTACCCAGCATGCAGTAATGATGGTCACCAGCATCCTGTGCAGTGGTGGGTTCCCCCTGGTTTGGCCTGGTTCAGCCGAGCCGGTAGTGGTGACGATATGACATCACCAAACCGGTTCTCTTTGTTCGGGAGCTGGGCCCTCCCGCCCCCTCTCCCTGCGTTATTCTTACCTTTTATTTGGCTCTGCCCCCAATCTATTGCCTCCCGAGTCCCAGCTGATTGGCTAGAAGGAAAAAAAACTGTTTAAACTCTTTCCACGGGGTTTCAAAGGGCCGCCCTACAGCTGATCAGTGTTAAAAGGCAGTGTGGTGGTAGACCGGTGCCTCCAGAAACAAATTGGTAGACTGGTGCCTCCAAAAACAAATGAGTAGACTGCTCTGCAAGCAGTTAAAAGCCTGGTAGACCAGTACCTCTGTTAAATCCTAAAGAATTGTCAGATGACCATCAAGCCACGCCCACAAAATAAGCCACGTCCACAGAACCGGTAGTAAAAAATTTTAGAACCCACCCTGATCCTGTGGTCATGTGTGATCACCATTTATGACTTTCACTGCCAGGGTCCAAGAAGCAAAGTCAATGGAGAAGCTGGTAGGAGGTCATGAGTTGTGGTCATGTGACAACGTGCTTAACAACTGCTACCAGTATTAAGTCAGCCTAGACACATGATTTTGTTTTGGTTTTTTTTGCAACTGTGTCACTTAGCAATGGAATTCCTGGTCCCAGTTACAGTTGTACATGATTATAAAAATGCTCTTATTCCACAAATCAATTGTCCAATAGTCTTCCATCTCATCCCCTAATTGTATTTCTTGGTTTAATCATGTACACCTTATCCAGTACATTCCGAAGCACTTTATCTGTGGGAGGATTAAGTCCCTGACATGAAGTTATGTAAGTAGCAGCCAATAAATGCATATCATAGGCAACCTGTCAAATAAACCTATATTTTACCATATTCATAACCATTTAACAATTGGAAACCTAGGTGCAATTATTCCTGTGACATTTTATTTATTTATTTATTACAAATGCAGCCAGGCCTTCCTGTAGCACAGTCCCAAAATACATAAATCAATTTGTTCAAGGTAAGCTGTATGTCTAGCAGTTTTTAATTAATTCTTCTATAAATTGTCCTGTGAGTTAAACACCACCAAAACCACAACACAGGCCTTAATAATGTGCACATGGGATTTGTTGTTGTTGTTGTTAGTCACAAAGTCTTGTCCGACCCATCACGACCCCATGAACAACATTCCTCCAGGCCTTTCTATCCTCTACCATCCTCTGGAGTCCATTTAAGTTCATGCCTACTGCTTCCGTGACTCCATCCAGCCACCTCATTTTCCGCCATCCCCTTCTTCTTTTGCCCTCCATCGTTCCCATCATTCAGCTCTTGTCCAGGGAGTCCTTCCTTCTCATTAGGTCGCCAAAGTATTTGAGTTTCATCTTCAGGATCTGGCCTTCTAAAGGGACATGGGATTTACCGTATTTTTTGGAGTATAAGACTCACCTTTTTCCCCCAAAAAAGAGGGTGTAAATCTGGGTGCGTCTTATACTCTGAATGTAGCCCTGCCCAGCTTCTCAAACGGAGGTTTCAGAGGCTGAAAAAAGCATCAGAAAAAAAAAGCAATAAATAAATAAATAAATAAATAAAATTGCAAGGCACAGAGCTCACAACCAAGGAACCTGTTGCTAAAATTCACCTCTGGGAACAGCTGATTGGAGGTATTCCAGGAGGCCAATCCACCTGCCAATCAGCTTTTTTCTTATTTTCCTCCCCAAAAACTAAGGTGCCTTTTATACTCCGGTGCGTGTTATACTCCGAAAAGTATGGTACTTATTCCCAAAGCTAATCTTGGGTCTCTTGCCATATTTCTCTTAAATCCAGGCTTCATTGTTGTAGAGATAAAATGGTGGATTAATTTAGGTGTCTGGTCAAACTAAATACCAGGGGTGTTTCCTTCAAATGGGAATCTTAGGCTAGTCCAGGGGCTTCATGTGGCTCTTTCACCCCTCTGTTGTGGCTCTCTGTAACACAAAATAACAACCGCCAATGTGCAACACCCACCGGCACACTATTTATTGAGCTTTTCAACCCCCGGTAGGCCAACCATGGATAAATCCAAGAAAAGAAAAGTTTCAGAAGAAAACAGAACATTTAATTCAACTACATATGCTAGTTTTGTGACTGCTCAAGAAATAATCAGGCACCGGAAGGGTTTTGTGGCTCCTGGTGTTTTCTTTTCTGTGGGAAAAGAGTCCAAATGGCTCTTTGAGTGTTGAAGGTTGCAGACCCCTGGGCTAGTCACTTGGTTCTGTTGGGTTTTCTTGCTCTGAAAACTCTTTTTTTTTTTTTTTTGCTCTTCTCACCTCATGAGAATGTAAATTTAACACCTGGGATCTCACTGTTCATTCAGCAATGACTCACATCATTCCATGATATTTTCTTGACATTCCAGAGTAGAAATAGAATAACAGAATTGGAAGGGACCTTGGAGGTCTTCTAGTCTAACTCCCTGCCCAGGCAGGAAACCCTACACCACTTCAGGCAAATGGTTATCCAACATCTTCTTAAAAATTTCCAGTTTTGGAGCATTCACAATGTCTGGAGGCAAGATGTTCCACTGATGAATTGTTCTAACTGTCAGGAAATTTCTCCTTAGTTCTAGGTTGCTTCTCTCCTTGCTTAGTTTCCACCCATTGCTTCTTGTTCTGCCCTCAGGTGCTTTGGAGAAGAGCTTGACTCCCTCTTCTTTGTGGCAGCCCCTGAGATATTGGAACCCTGCTATCATGTCTCCCCTAGTCCTTCTTTTCATCAAACTAGACATACCCAGTTCTTGCAATCTTTTAAGTGTAAGAAGAGTAAGTTTTAGGCTTCTCTTGTTGCATTGATATCAAGTTATAGGCATGACCTAACTATTAAGCAATAAATCTGGTTTGATTAGCTGTCAGTGGATGGTATGACAGTGGTGGGTGAGGGCATCACATTTGTGACAAATTTCCCCACACTGTCATTTTGCACATCTGCTTCCAAAATGCACCATAAAGAGCAAATGCTAGAATAAGGTTAAAAAAAAAAAGCTGGTTAAATGACTTTTGCATTAACTGTCTGTGGGAGCCCCTGCCCTTTGGAATGAACTGCCCCCAGAAATGCGTAAGATCTCCGACCTCCGTGTATTTTGCTGTGCCCTCAAAACCTTGTTGTTCCGCCAGGCTGGGCTATCAAGGTAATGGTTTTAACTGGATGTTTTAAATTTTGGGTTTTAAATTTTGGGTTTTATATTTGAGCCAAAATTATTTAATAATTTTAATAATTTTTAATATATGTTTGTCTTTGTGCTTTTAATAGGCTGTACACCACGCTGAGTCCTTCGGGAGAAGGGTGGTATAGAAATATTCTTCTTCTTCTCCTCCTCCTCCTCCTCCTCCTCCTCCTCCTCCTCCTCCTCCTCCTCCTCCTCCTCCTTCTTCTTCTTCTTCTTCTTCTAAAATCTTCTCATTCAGGTGGAAAGGAGGCCCAGCACGTCACAGAGTAAATCTGCTCCTAATCTTAGTGATGTAACAATTGTTTGTTTCTCATCTGACACCCCGGCAAGACAAGTATTCTATTTTCCTCTAAAATGAGTATCTTTGGTCAGGACAAAATGAATTCCATTTGCCTTGGATCAAAGGACATAAGGGAGAAAGTAATTATTTTCGTGTCTTCTTATTTAGACCCCTGCTTTGCTTTGAAGCTCACTCTCAGCCTAATCTACTTGACAGATGGATTAATGTTTATTTAAAACTTGGATATTGTACACCATTCTATTGTGTTTTCAAAGTAGCTCGCATAATTTCGAGGCACGATATTGGCAACTAACTAAAAACAACAAAAACAGAAGCATAAAGCATCTGCCAATGTAATCAGTCCACAGTAAATTACACTGTTCCATATTTGCTCATCTTAAGGCCATATGTTGTACTACATTTTGGAGCTCCGGAGGCACTTATTTTGGCTTCAACAGCTAACGAGGCTGAACCTCTGGAATGAAAATATTGCAATAATTGAAAGCTACGGAGAACTTTGGAAGGAATATGAAAAGTTCTTTACAGATGAGAAAATCAATCGAGTCTTTCTAGGGTGAATTTTCCAAAGCTAGGATAGCAGTAGTGAAAGGTTATTTCCCATCACCAGCTGCCTTGACCGAAATCAGTGAGGAATATGGAAAGAAGTGACACCTTAGAAAGAAAACCTGAAATTAAATGTTAACTTCGGTTAGCTGAAGCATTTGTCAGTCTGGATTTATCTTCGTTTTGCTTCTCTATGATCTGGTAGAGAATGAGTAAGGATGGAGGAGACTGGAGCAATGACTCTATTGACAATCTGTCCATTGGTTTCAGACTGTACACCATCTTCACTTTCAGGGGAAAGATGAGTCATCATCATCATCCTCTTTTAATGACCCCATAATCCCTTGCAGGGTGGAGTCTGGACAACTGAATGGCGCTGAGTGTTTATCGGCCAGATGCCCTTCCTGTCACCAACGCAGAGTTATATTCAGCAGATATATTCTCATTGTGCCTAGAGAGAGAAATATTTGCCTCTACATAGGATCGAACTAAAGGAGAATGATGAGGAATGGCGCTTATTTTATCCAGATGTGTGGTTCCCCAGATGGGTGAGTTTTATAATATGAAGTTGGGGAGCAGGAACAAGGTGAGTTTCTCCTGCACCAACCTGGAAGCCAAAACGGGGCGCGGGGGCGCTACGCAAGCCGCCCGCACCCCATTTTGGGCCTGGAATGCCTCCTGCATCAATCTGAATCCCCCTTGTATGCGCCCCCCCATGCATGCATGCGCACATCCCCCACACATGCTCCGCAGAGACCCGATGACCATCTGGCCAGCAGGAGGCACATGTGCATGCACGATGGAGCTGGGCTGGGGTGATGGCTGGCATGCCCGCAGAGAGGGCGCATGCCATAGGTTCACCATCACAGGCTTAGTCTGTCTTCAAAACTGTTTTCTTCATACGGAGTCTGCCTCCCATGTCTAGCTTACTTGGGAGAGGATACTACTATGGGTGTTAGAGCTCACAGAGATGGCATACACAGGAGCGGCCACCTCTCAAGTTAGTTTAGTGCCCACCATTGAATCTCCTTTAGAACACTGGTCTCTAAGCTTGACAATTTTTAAGATTTGTGGACTTCAACTCTCAAGAGTTCCTTAGCCAGCTGGCACAGAATTCTGGGAGTTGAAGTCCACAAGTCTTAAAATTGCCACCTTGCTTTAGAAAATTGGTTAACTCAGGTCTCTTCTGCAGCAGAACTCAGAGAAGGAGATTTTAACTGAGGACAGCAACATATGCTGCTTCCAGCTGTTCATGTTAACATTTATTTTATGGTTGTTTAAAGTTACTGTAAAACTGCCTAGGGTTGCATGAGTAGGCGGCATACAAATAATTTTAATAAATGAATGATGCATCTCCCAGTTGGAAAATTCATACAGCGCGAAAGCCAATCTTATTAAAGAATCCATTTCTCTCCTGCAAACTGAGGTTAATTTAGGTGATTAAAAGTGCACCTCAGTTGGAATACTGTCAGCTCCTTTTAGATCGCTTGCTTTGAAATAATTTTAGCCTCTGAATTACCAGGGAGAAGACGGGGAATGGTTGCTATGGTAATTTCTGCCTGCCATATTGCTCCTCTAGAATCTGCCCCGTGGAATTTTGCAAGTTAATGGAATCTTGTCATTTGCAGAGAGAGGGGAAAATTCTTTCTCTTTGCTACAACAACATAACGTTTGATTAAACAGATTTGCCCATGGGTTTCTTACAGTCTCTCCCGCTGATTCCCCTCCTCTTTTGATTATACGTTATAAAAAGAAAGACAACGATCTAACTTAGTGTTTCTCAATTTGGGTAACTTTAAGATAGGTGGATTTCAATTCCCAGAATTCTCCAGCCAGCAGGATTTAAGATGTGTGGACTTCAGTTCCCAAAATGCCCCAATCTGGGAAACCTTAAGAAGGATGGACTTCAACTCCCAAAATTCCCTCATCTAGTGAGAAGACTAACTTCAGTTGCAAGTAGACCCTTAAATTATAAGAAGTGATTTGAGATTGCTCACCTCTTTTGTTTCCAAAAGATTTTTGGAATCTTTTGTAAAAATTACAATTCATAATAAGGAAGTGGAACTAAATTGTCAGGATATGTGTCAGATCCTATAGGAACCTCTGGTTCATATCAAACAATGCAAAAGCAAGCATGGCATCATAATTTATTGTAGGGAGGTTTAGAATTTTATGACTTCTCATTTCAAGCCTGAGCTACAAAAGGTCTCCTTTATTGGTACTGCTTCCATACTTAGCTATAAGCCACGGTGGCGCAGTGGTTAGAGTGCAGTACTGCAGGCTACTTCTGCTGACTGCCGGCTGACTGCAATTTGGCAGTTCAAATCTCACCAGGCTCAAGCCTTCCATCCTTCCGAGGTGGGTAAAATGAGGACCCAAAATTGTTGGGGACAATGTGCTGACTCTGTAAGCGGTTTATAAAGAGGTATATAACTCTAAGTGCTACTGCTACTGTCCCAATTGTCCACCTCATTCAATGATCCCACAAAATCCTAAAGTGTTGCAATGGGTTTATATTTCAAGATGCACTGGATAATGTTATGTCGCCTAATTGTGTATGATATATGTTTTGGAGTTTAGAAGATCAGGCACTAACTTTATTGAGTATTATAGCTTCTAGTGGACCAGACTAAAGCCTGTTCTGTCATTATAAATTTGCTTTGTCTTTGCCTTTGGGATATCTCTGTTAGGATATGGGGCGGGATGTCACAGCACAACCCATACAAAGGATTGATTGTTTGCTAATGACAAGATTCAGTCATATTACTGTGAATAGGGTAATTATAGGGGTGTTGTGGTGGCTCAGTGATTAAGACACTGAACTTATCAGCTGGAGCGCCAGCAGCCCAGGTTCGAGACCTGAATGCCACTCAGTGGCATGAGCTCCCATTCTCGCTCCAGCTCCTACCAACCTAGCATGCAAATGCAAGTAGATAAATAGGTACCACTTTGGTGGGAAGGTGACTGCTCTCTGTGATGTCATGCTGGTCACAGGACCGCAGAAACATCTTCGGACAGTGCTGGCTTAATGGCCTCGGCAACAATCAGTGGAGTAAAATCCACAAGCGTAATTATGGCCCTGGTGGCTCAGGAGACTAATGCATTGTAATTAACTCCAGCTGTCTGCAATTACTGCAAGTTCGAATCCCACCAGGCTCAAGGTTGACTCAGCCTTCCATCCTTTCTAAGGTGGGTAAAATGAGGACCCAGTTTGTGGGGGCAATAAGCTGACTCTGTATAAAATATAAATATACAAAAGTATGAAGGCTATTGCTTAACGCATTGTAAGCCCCCCTGAGTCTCCGGAGAAGGGCGGCATATAAATCAATTTTTTTAAAAAAATTATAGAAAACTTAGAATGAGACTGTACTGATGTGGTTAATGTTATTTAGCAGAAGCGACTTGAAATGTTGGTTCTTGATTTATGGTCAAGCTTTGAAAGGTGGGGAGGCAAGTCTCCCCACACAGGCACATAGCCGCACGGACATTAAATCTACCTAAAATTTATATTTAATTTAAATGCCGACTTGCATATAAATACATTACTGTTCTCTGTAATTTACAGCCTTGGTATAATTGTCTTCTGTTTTGTTCCCCTTTATTGGTGTCTTCTGTTGCCTTAGGTGCACTTTCTTTCCAACTGTTGTTCTCCTGTCTTTCTCTCTCTCGGTAAATAAATCCAAATCGTATGCAAACTACTTTGGGGTGCATTTAGTTCAGAGTCAAAGAGTCTGAGACTTTCCAAATGTTGGAGAACAGCATCCCCCACCTCATCACTGGCCATGGTGGGACTGAAGGGTAGCCATGATGGGATTTACGGAGAACCACTGAAATGTCAATTAAGGCTTTAATATGGATTGAAGGGGGACACAGTGGCTCAGTGGCTAAGATGCTGAGCTTTTCGATCGAAAAGTCGGCAGTTCAGCGGTTCGAATCCCTAGTGCCGCGTAATGGGGGTGAGCTCCCGTGACTTGTCCCAGCTTCTGCCAACCTAGCAGTTCGAAAGTACATAAAAAATGCAAGTAGAAAAAATAGGGACCATCTTTGGTGGGAAGGTAACAGCGTTCCGTGTGCCTTTGGCATTTAGTCATGCCATCCACATGACCACGGAGACATCTTTGGATAGCGCTGGCTCTTCGGCTTTGAAACGGAGATGAGCACTGCCCCCTAGAGTCGGGAACAGCTAGCACGCATATGCGGGGGAAACTTTACCTTTACCTATGGACTGAACTGGTAAATAATTAGATTGATAAGGTGCTAGCTGTTGAGAATGACAAACATAGACTTTGATAAATGAAATAAAACCATAACGGTATTTTTTCTTGGAAAAAGTGGATTTTTTCTTGTATCATTGGGGGATATCATGATGGCATGATTAGTGAGACTTAAGATATTGAGAGTTCGGGGTTGAGGGCACCATAGACTAATTATCCTCTGGATTTCTAGTGCCTTCACACTCCAGTTATTTCATTAGGCCATGGAGACATTCATTATGAGCCTACAGTTGAAAGATGTTTACTCCTTCAGCGTTTTTAATGTTACTATAGCTTTTTTTGGAGGGGGGGACATGATGGCCCATCAGTTAAAGACGCTGAGCTTGTCAGGGTGAAGGCTGAGAGCTCAGGTTTGAGACCCAAGCACCACGTGACGGGGTGAGCTCCCGTTCCTTGCTCCAGCTCCTGACCATCTAGCACCATGATGGCAAACTTATGGCACGTGTGCCACAGGTGGCATGCAGAGCCATATCAGTGGGCACGTGAGCTCAGCTCTGGTGTGCATGCATGCACCGGCCAAATGATTTTTGGATCTTCGGCCCCACCAGAAGTTAGCAAATGGGCCGTTTCCAGCCTCTGGAGGGCCTCTGGAGGGCCTCCAGGGTGGGTGGGGAAGGCTGTTTTTGCCCTCCCCAGGCTCCTAGAAAGCCTCTGGAGCCTGGGGAGGGCAAAAAATGGGCCTACCGGGCCCACCGGGCCATCGCGTGCCAAAAACAGGGAGAACGCAGGGGTGTCACGCATACATGCACAGGAGATGGGGCGCATAGAATTATGGGTGTGGACACATGCGTGCGCGACTCCCCCGTGCTCCCCCCGCTTTTGGCATGCAATGGCAAAAAGGTTAGTCATCACTGACCTAGCAATTCGAAAGCATGCAAATGCGAGTAGCAAAATGGATACCACTTCGGTGGGAAGGTAACAGCATTCCATGCTTATAGCCATTGCTGGCAATTTCCATGACTATAGAAATTGTCTGGTTTCCTCAGCTAAAGAAACAGAGATGAGCACCATCCTCTAAGAGTCGTACATGACAGGACGGGGGAAACCCTTACCTTTATGCTATTTGTAAGAAGGCTTTGATTATTTTAATCTTTTTTTCTTTAGGTTGCACAGATTCTGGGAACGGGGCAAATGATAGACTTTAGGAAATTAAATGTTGTAATAAAAGTGGGAAACTATACTGGTAGTTCCACACTAGTGGAGAGTCTCTGGTTGTCTATATCAGCTTAGACGGAAAAAGGGGCATGATGAGAAAATGTCAAGAAGAGTCATGAGCATCATCAAGCCAAGCCAAGATGATGGAACACTCAGATTGGTCCAGTAGCATTTTTGAAACACGGGATTTGAAACAGGGTTGTGGTGGTGATGTAAATATGGATGGGAGCAACGGCTGTATTATGTCGCAGGTGTTCTGACCTAGGCTTCCTTAGAAAATATACAGCACAATCTTAGTCCCGGCAAACCTCTTTAATTCATACGGCTGTGAATTATTGTCATTCCCAGTCCGAAAGTCTTTTCAAACAGTCTTTCAGGGGAATGTTAATAAACACCCACCTTATCTCCCTTGGAATGCTGCCAGAGAACTAATTGCCAAACGCAGGGCAAGGCCAAACTTAGCACAGAGTCAAACAGAACTTTCCAAAGCTTTAACCAACTAGATGAACTAATCACTTCTTGCAAAAACTCACATCCCGTTCGCTTCTCTTTTATGTCTTAACCATCTCCAAGCCTTCCTCCCAAGTCGACCCTGTTTTCTTAATTGTTCTTGTCTTCTGGCAGCTCTGTGCATGTGCACACTGGGAACAGGATCCCTCTGTTCTTCTGCCTCGCTGATATCAGACTCCGGAGGCTCCGGAGGCAGCAAAGAACTACCAGATGGCCTTGGCCCCCTCTCTGCCTCCAACTCAGAGCCCTCGTCCAAGCCTTCCCCAGACTCCAGGACTGGTCCACGTTCCTCCCCAACCTCCTCACTGTCCGAATCTGTTGTCAACTCTGCTGGCCGCTGGTGGGCCACAACAGCAGAGATGGGGGAATAGCCCAGGACTACCTTAACAAGCCTGATAACTCTTCTTTGCTTTTTCCCAGGAAAAAAAAAATCAGTGATTCAAAATCTCTGCAGGACTTTGAAAACTAAATTGGATGCTTTATTTCTGCTTTGCTTTCCAAAATCTTAAAAAAAAAAAAAAGGCTCCCTGGTTTAGTGGAAACCCTTGAATAAGCCTAGTTGATTTAAAAAGTTTGTTTGCAAACCATGCTTGCTAGAATGATGGTGCCTGAATTGCGGACACACACAAAGCCTGACAAATCTATATGAAATCTGTTTACTTTTTTTTTTTCTTCAGAATAATGCGCTGATTTTGAACAACTAGGATATACCGGAGGGTGGCTCCTTTGGTGTCAACCAGAGTTTCTGACTGGCTTAACTCATTCTTGTTTTAAATCGCTTTCTTTAAAATATGGAATATTCTGGAGACTATCATGCTGCAAATCATCCATATATTTTTTAAAAAAACTATGCCGTTGGTCCAGTGGTGAAATTTTTTTTACTACTAGTTCTGTGGGCGTGGCTTGGTGGGCATGGCAGGGGAAGGATACTGCAAAATCTCCATTCCCTCCCCCTCCAGGGGAAGGATACCACAAAATCTCCATTCCCACCCCACTCTGGGGCCAGCCAGAGGTGGTATTTGCCGGTTCTCCGAAGTGCTCAAAATTTCCACTACCGATTCTCCAGAACCTGTCAGAACCTGCTGGAGTTCACCCCTGCGTTAGCCTAACAAATGCATTCCAAGGGCATTCTTAGGGGGAAGAAAATGGAAGGAACTCCAAAGGATTGTCTGGAAATCTGCTCAACAGCTCATCAAAAAATTATGGAGAACTAGCCTGGAAAATGAACCTCTTTGACCTTTAAGAATACTATTTGTCAATACTCCAGAGTGTTAATGGGTGTTAAAATCACACATCTAAAAATGGCCAAGGTTGAGAAACACTAGTTCAGAGGAAAGAGGTATGGAACATCCATTTCTTTCTGACTCCCAAATGGATAAAGGTAGTCCTCAATTTACAACAGTTCGTTTAGTGACCATTTGAAGTTACAAGGGAACTGAAAAAAGCAACATGACTTAAAAATATGCTAAGAAAGAAAGAAGGAAGGAAGGAGGGAAAGAAAGAAAGAAAAAAAATAAAGAAAGAAAGAAAGAAAGAAGGAAGGAAAGAAAAAGAAAGAAAGAAAGAAAGAAAGAAAGAAAGAAAGAAAGAAAGAAAGAAGGAAGGAAGGAAGGAAGGAAGGAAGGAAGGAAGGAAAGGAAAGGAAAAAAGAGAAAGAAAAAGAAAAAGAAAGGAAGGTAGAAAAAGGAAGGAAGGAAAAGAAAGAAAGAAAAAGAAAGAAAGAAAAACAGAGAGAGAGAAAGACAGAAAGAAAGAAAGAAAGAAAGAAAGAAAGAAAGAAAGAAAGAAAGAAAGAAAGAAAAAGAAAGAAAGGTGATATGCGAAAATATGACCATTTTTCACAGTTGTGACCTTCGCAGCATCCTTACGATCATATGATCCAAATTCAGAAACTTAACAATGGGCTCATATTTACAATGGTTGCAGTGTCCCAAAGTCATGTGATTGCCATTTATGATCTTCTGATAGGCAAAGTCAACGGGGGAAACCAGATTTGCTTAAAAACCACGTTCCTAACTTAAAAACAGCCGGGATTCACTTAACAACGGCACCAAGAAAGGTCATAAAAGGGGGCAAAACCCACTTAACAACTGTGTCACTTACTAATTTACATTTTGGACCCGATGGTGGTCGTAAATCGAGAACTACCTGTACTGGCCATCATTTGGTCAGGAGGCAAATCCTCCTGGCAACCGTTATGACCTTCGGCCAATGTCCCACTAGCTGAAAAGATCATCTTATTTTTCTACCAGAGAGAAAATAATAGGAATGCAACACACATTTTTTTTTTGAGCAGCTGCGTTAATAATAATACCTTCTGACTCCGGTATGTATTTTAATAAGCATTAATCAGATGTTCCTTCTGTCAAGGTCTTTCAAGCCACCGGTTGAATAATGCTTGTCTATCCATCCTTTCCGAGCACCTCAAAGTGATTTAGGAAACGGTTCTTTTCTTTCAATTCAGCCTGCACGGAGCCTCAGGTGTCTTCCTGAATCCCGCTGCAGTGTAATCTAATGATCCTGAAGGGAACAATTTGTCATTCCTGCTTGCTTAATATTTTGCTCTAAAAATAGGACCAGAGCTTCCACAGATCCTCTTTGAGCTTATGTATGCTGTTAAAGAAAAAACAACAAACCATATCTGCAATTTTTATATATACATACCAAAATGTAATACACAAATAGTAATTAATGTGATTTATGAAAAGCGTTGGATAATCCTGGCTTGCAATGACCTCTCTTGTTTGTCTTCATTCAGACAACAGCATGAAATTCCTACGTATGTACTGTATATTTACTTCTCTTCTCCTTCCTCTTGATTTTAACTCAGCCTATTCGTTTCTGGATGATCAACTCAAGTGGGAAGGAAAAATAATCTCAGTTGCTTTCTAGTTTATTTTGCACACTACCATTTCTTTGGGAAATAATTAAAATGGATTGGTAAGGGTTGGAAGAACCCTAATTTACAAAGGCAAATGAATTGTTTTTTCATAGGTTATGTAGTTTGCTGCACCATGGCAGTGCAGTGGCTAGTATGCAGTATTGCAGGCTAACTGAGCTCGCTGCCAGCAGTTCGATCCTGACTGGCTCAGGGTTGACTCAGCCTTCCATTCTTCTGAAGTTAGCAAAATGAGGACTCGGTGTCAACTCTGAATCGAACCTGGCTGAAGCCAGGGTTCATAGTTTCCATGCACAATGGGGGGAAGGATGAGGGGGAAATAGTTAGCTGGTCTCATAGAAAAAATAAAGAGCTCCCCTGTGGGAACCAAGGTCATCCCAACAGGTGGCAGTAGGAGAAGCAAAAGTGATCGAGGGAGCACGCCAGCTGCTTTGATTGGACAATGTGAAACCCAGGGAGGGAAACCTTTGCTCTTTTAATTACACGGGAACCGCAGGGAAATTTTAGAGTTGGTTTTCACTGGCTGTGCTAATATGATGTGTCCAATAAACATGTTCTCTGAGGAATGTTCCTGCCTTTTTGGCAGCATTACTCGGAATGCTGACACTCGGTGTCAGGCCTGGAAGCCATCTTTTGCATTGGGCCTTCAGGCCTGCCACATTTATTACTGTGGGAGATTGGGAGGGGGCATTGTATGGAGCCTGGGTGATATATAGTCATAATAACATTCCTTTCTCAAGGCCATCTTGCCCTGCACCTGGAAAGCTGGAACTGGGAGGCATCTCTAGACGGTGGGACGGTGCTTTGATTGGACATTGTGATGGACTTGCAGGTGTTGGGCAGGGAATTGAACGTTTCTTTGGGTGGGATAAAACCTGGAAACTTTCAGATTCGGGTTTTCCCAGATGTACCAATATGACATCGCTAATAAAATGGAACTTTGAGGAAACTCAAGCCTTGGTGTTTTCTTTCATTGAGGGTGTTACTTGGAACTCTGACACTCAGATTGTTGGGGAGGGACAATATATGACTCTGAAAACCGCTTAGAGCAGGGGTCCCCAACCCCCGGTCCGTGACCCAGCACTGGTCCTCAGCATGCCAGAAACTGGGCTACCCAAACAAGCAAAATCACGCCTGTGGGATGCAGACAGCATGGGAAATCAATACCTCCAATCCGTGGAAAAATCTCTCTCCACAGAACCAGTCTCTGGTGCCCAAAAGATTTGGGGGCTACTGGCATAGAGAGTGCTGTAAAGCATGATGAAGCGGTGTATAAGTCTAAGTGCTATTGCTATTTGTGATTGTGTCAGATGTAGCTCAGCTTGTTAGGTTTACTACTTATTGCTACCTTACTTGGCAAGTCCACGACAGTCCACTTATCAAGTAGACTAAAATCTGGTGATGAAGTCGCCTAGTTTGGATAATGAAGCACCTGCAAGAAAACAATCGAGCTCAGGCGGCATTAAGGAGCCCTTAGACTAAGATCTACAAAATTGGAAATATGGTCACATCGAAAATTTAATCTCGCAAAATAGGCGGCCTATCAAAGAGCAGCATATAAAAGTCCATATAAAATGTAAAAGTCTAATGAGTTAACATCTGCTCCAATGTCACTCCAACAGTTCCGGGAGAAAGAATTCCGGAGATCTTGATTGAGCAAAGAAACCATTTAAGTTGAAGTCCTAAATCAATCTTGAGCTGGAAACAGAAAGAGAGAGCAGATGCAGCTAATATAGTGCGGATATAATTCTCCACCTTCCTGCCTCCCAGACATATTTCAACTCTCATCACCTCCAGCTGGTAGGTCCAAAGGTTTATAAATCGCAAATTGCTATAAACCGAAGCAGAGTTGGGTACTCTAGTCTGTTATTGGCTTTGATTGATGGGAGAGTGAAATCACTCATCTCTTATTTTTGCTTGAACTTCCTGTACTTTTCAATAGGGTAATGCTTGTAATCCAGAGACTATGATTACCTGCGTGGCATAAACCAGCTTCTTAAAAATGAGATGGTTAGAAGGTACCTATTTAATTTCTCATGAAGAAATCACTGGAGACTGAACTGATAATGAATGTTAGTCTAAGGTGAGAAATAATTCCTTGGATAGGTTCACATAATGCCATAATCCATGCTTTCTTTAACTACGGGTGACTTACTAAATGTATAAAAAACCTTTTTTAAAAAAAATCAGGCAGCGCTTTGGTTGCCACTGTCTTTGTTTTTTTATCACACCCTGCAGAGACTTCTGATTTGCATTGGGTAATGTTTTTGCTGCAGTCCTTCTCTGTCTCCCACCCCCACCCCCTTTGAATCTACGATACCATTGGTTTTTATTTATGTGCATATAGATAGAATGTTTAGAAGTTCATTGCACTGGGCGGAATCATAAATTACAGACTTGGAAGTGGCCATTTAGATCAGGGTATTGGAGGGTTTGTTCTGTACAGGAATCCAAATTTTAGCCTACAGGTGGCTGCTCTTCCCCAGGCTGGTGTAAGTCATGAACAGGTTAGAGCTGGAAAGTGGGGTTAAGTGTGTCATCAGTTTGGAGTCATTACAGATACTAGAGACCAGAGGTGGGCTGCTAGGGGTTCGCAGGGGTTCGGGAGAACCTCTTGCTAAGATTCTGTGCAGTTCGGAGAACTCCCAAATCCCACTCCTGGTTGGCCCTGCCCCGTCCACCCTGCCCCTCCCAGGAGTCCCCACGTGGCCTGTATTGAATACAGTAAGTGTAGGGCACACGCGGAGGCTCAGGGAGGGTGAAAAAGTGGTCTATCAGAAGTTCTGGAAGGCCTCCAGAGGACCTCCAGAGCCTGGGGAGGCCGTTTTCACCCTCCCGGAGATTCGAGGAAAGCCTCCGGAGCCTGGAGAGGGCAAAAATGCCCCCCCAACCATGGTGCAGTAGGCCGACTAGGCCACGCCCATCATGGCCACGCCCACACAGCAACTGGGCAGAGAACCCCTTGCTAAAATTTTTGAAGCCCACTCGTGCTAGAGACCCAAGTCCAGCCCCTCATGAATTCCGTTGACTTGTATCTAGCACCAATTTAGCTTTGCCCATTAGTAGATCAGATTCTTGTGTCGAGGTAGCAGTCATAAGCTCTTTGGTGCTTTCAACTCAAACTTTGAATGCTCCTGGTTATTTGCACCTGACAGCTGGCTGGGGAATTCTGGGAGTTGAAGTCCACACTGTATCGGTGTGTTAACTGTTCTTATTAGGAAATTCTTCCCAATATTCAGAATATACATCCCTCTGGAAAGGCAGAGAGGAGGTCTTGACATATATCTATAGGGATCTGTCTGTAGCCGTCCAGGTATCATCATCTTCTTTTAACGATGCCATAATTCCGTTTGGGGTGGAGTCTGGGCAACTGAATGGAGGTAGCAGAATGTTTACTGCCTGGATGCCTTTCCTGTCACCAATTCAGAGTTTTGTTCAGCAGATATATTCTCATTGTGCTGTCTGTAGCCTTCCAGGTATATGAGTTACATATGTGTGACGGATAGCTATGTAAAATGAATGGATGGATGAATAAAATATTAAACAAGTTTTTAAAAGTGCTAGCCTTCTTTTTTCAAAAGCAAGAACTGTAATTTTTTTTTTAATTTTTAATTTGATTTATATGCCGCCCTTCTCCGGGGACTCAGGGCGGCTTACAATGCGTTAAGCAGTAGCCTTCAAACTTTTGTATATCTTTTATACAAAGTCAGCTTATTGCCCCCACAAACTGGGTCCTCAATTTAACTACCGTAGAAAGGATGGAAGGCTGAGTCAACCTTGAGCCTGGTGAGATTTGAATTTACAGTAATTTCAGACAGCTGGTGTTTAATTACAATGCTTTAGTCTGCTGAGCTATCCAGGCTCTTTACATCTCTCTTATACCCTGATTCTTCCTCACTGCTTCCATTTGACCCGTTCTAATAGAACTACTATTTCTTCTGATTTTATAACTAGATTGCTATAGGTACATCCTAAGTTTTATTTTGCTTTTGTGGAAGTCATCTTAGAGAAAGTATTGACCGGTTGAGGTGACTCTTATTCTGCAATCTTTTTCATTCCTTTTCTTGAGACAATTCCTTTAGAGGGAATTGTCAATAGGCTTGTAAAACACAGATCAGCCATCTGTCCACGTTCTTCTGTTCCAGCACAATGTATCGTGAATTTCTGTGAGGTCTCTTTTTCTGCAGTAACTGCACATATACCTTGATTTAAAAAAAAATAATGAAGAATTTCAACCTAGCCCTGAATATCTCTACTCCTATTGCAACTCTTTTACCAAATAACTGCTGGTTATTAGTCTCCTTCTGGGCTACTATAATATAACCATGACTATCACCTTCCCTGTCTTGGATCTTAGACGACACTGGGGTGATATATAGCAGTATTCCAATATCGAGGGTGCTGTCATGAAGAAGAGGGGGTCAACCAAAACCCAGTTTCCCCAACCCTACCCCAAATCAAGGGACATACAGATTGTAAAAAGGGGGGGGGGATATTATTTCACAGAATCATAGGGCTGGGTGGGACCTTGGAAGTCTTCTAGCTCAGCCTCCTGTTCAAGGCAAAAGTCCTTATACCATCCAGTCAAATGGTTGACCAATCTACTCTTCAACACCTCCAGTGATGGAGTGTAGGGGTCTGCAGTCTGTATTTGTGCAGGAATTTTCCTATCTTGGATGGCAAACCTCAGATAAGGAAAATTCCTTGCACGTAGGCAGGATTTGGCATTAGTAAATAAGACTCTAAGTCTGTAAACAGGAGGAGAGGAAATGGGATATATGTGTATTAGACTTTAATTAAAGTCTAATTATAAGTGCTTAAGCAAGTGCTTAAGCAAAGCAGTAATGATTAACTAAAGATTCTAGTTACCTAGAATATTCTGTGAACCAATGATATGCTGCCAAGTACGTTGTAACTTGTAAGTAACAAATTATATAATGTCACTATGTAAGACAATAAAATCACCACATACATCTTCAACCTTTGTGTGTGTGGTCACTCTACAATGGAGCACCCACAACTTCCAGGGGGTGGGGTGGGGAGGTAGGTAAGCTATTCCATTGATTAACTGTTCTCACTGTCAGACCTGGAAGCCATCTTTTACATTTGGGCCTTCAGACCTGCCACATCTTCTTCTGTGGGAAAATGGGAGGGAGGATTGTATAGAATATGGGTGATATGTAGTATGTAGTCAAAATAACATTCCTTTCTCAGAGAGTCAAGGATGCAGTCAAAATAACATTCCTTTCTCAGAGAGTCAAGGATGCCTTGCTCTTGTACCTGGAGTCGGATGACTAGGAGGTGTCTCCAGTTTGGACGGTGGATGATTGGATCATGTGATGGACGTAAGTGTACTGGGCAGGGACTTGAAATTTCATTTGGGTGGGGAAAACCCGGAAACTTTCAGATTTGGGTTTTCAGATGTGCCAATATGACATCTTCAATAAAATGAAACTTTGAGGAACCTCAAGCCTTGGAGTCTTCTTTTGTTGGGGGTGTTACTTGGATCCCTGACATTTCCTTCGTTCTAGGTTGGATCTCTCTTGAACAACTCCCACCTGTTATTTCTCGATTGTTGTTCTGTTCTTGTAGCTTCCATCTACACAACTGCATGGACTCTTGATTATCTTTTTGCATTCAACACTCTTTAGTTCTGCTGAAAGAAAATATTTATGCCCCTGCTGTGATTGTGATAGTCGGTTCCCTCCCCTGTGTCTGATACGTTTGAACTATTACAATTGCTGTCTGACAGTCTAGGAATTTTATGGTTCCAAAACAAAATAGGTTGGAAGATTTGGTAAGATTTCACTATGCTGGACAGGCAAGACAACACTTGCAAATTCCCAGGATAACTTCTGTTGTTCTACTCTGTAATGCCTCGAGAAGGTTTTAAAAAAATACAGGCTGGAAAATATAAACAAATAAACATATTTACAGAGAAACTTTACTGTGATCCTTGCTTGTTTTCAGTGAGATTTTTCTTTTTCGGTGACCTTTTAGAGATCAATCAGAGAATAGAATAGAATAGAATAGAATAGAATAGAATAGAATAGAATAGAATAGAATAGAATAGAATAGAATAGAATAGAATAGAATAGAATAGAATAGAATTCTTTATTAGCCAAGTGTGATTGGACACACAAGGAATTTGTCTTTGGTGCATATGCTGTCAATGTACATAAAAGAAAAGATACATTTGTCAAGAATCATAAGGTACAACACTTAATGATAGTCGTAAGGTACAAATAAGCAATCAAATCATATTAGGAAACAGTCAATATAAATCATAAGGATACAAGCAACAAGGTTACAGTCATACAGTCATAAGTGGGAGGAGATGGGTGATAGGAACAATGAGAAGATTAATAGTCGTGCAGACTTAGTAAATAGTTTGACAGCATTGAGGGAATGATTTGTTTAGCAGGGTGATGACGTTCAGGAAAAAACTGTCCTTGTGTCTAGTTGTTCTGGTGTGCAGTGCTCTATAGCGTCATTTTGAGGGTAGGAATTGAAACAGTTTATGTCCAGGATGCGAGGGGACTGTAAATATTTTCACAGCCCTCTTTTTGACTCGTGAAGTATACAGCTCCTCCATGGAAGGCAGGTTGGTAGTCATTGTTTTTTCTGCAGTTGTAATTATCCTCTGAAGTCTGTGTCTGTCTTGTTGGGTTGCAGAACCAAACCAGACAGTTATAGAGGTGCAGATGACAGACTCCATAATTCCTCTGTAGAACTGGATAAGCAGCTCTTTGGGCAGTTTGAGCTTTCTGAGTTGGTGCACAAAGAACATTCCTTATTGTGCTTTTTTGGTGATGTTTTTGATGTTGGGTGCCCATTTTAGGTCGTGAGATATGGTAGAACCTAGAAATTTGAAGGTCTCTACTGTTGATACTGTGTTGTCTAGCATTGTAAGAGGTGGTAGCATGGGAGGGTTTCTCCTAACTAAACATGATTTTTTAAAAAAAATCATCATTATTAGAGATTGGACAACCATTTGTCTGAAATGGTATAAGGGTTTCCTGCCTGAGGAGGGGGTTGGACTGGAAGACTTACAAGGTCCCTTCCAACTCTGTTATTCTAACTAATTCTAACTAATTCCAAAATCATTGTTATTATTTATTTTATTTGTAAAAAGATAAAGTTAAAGGTTTCCCCTGTTCAATTGTTTCTGACTCTAGGGGCCAATGCTCATCTCTGTTTCTTAGCAGAGAAGTGTTGTGTTTAGGGACACTTCTGTGGTTACATGACATGTATGACTGTACGCTGAAGTGCATGGAACATTGTTACCTTCTCATCTAAGTGGTACCTATTTATCTACTTGCATTTGCATGCTTTCAAACTGCTAGGTTGCAGGAGCTGAGGCACGAACAGGAGCTTTCCCTGTCTTGCAGTAATTGGGTCTCAAACGCCAATCTCCCAGCTAACAAGCTCAGCATCTCTGCAAATAAGTTGGCAGACATACCTAATCCTCCTTCTGCCTCTGTTTTTTCCACAACGACGACCCTGGTGAAGCGAGTTGGGCTGAGAGACGATGACTGGGCCAAAGTCACCCAGCTGGTTTTCATTTATTTATTTATTGTATTTTTTGTATTTATTTATTGTATTTCATGAACTAGAACTTTCTACTTTCTACAGGTAGTCCTCAACTTTCGATCCACAACTGAGCCCAAAATTTATGTTGCTAAGTGAAAAATCTGTCAAATGAATTTTAAATATGAATCAATTGCCCAGCATTCAAATTTTCATCATGTCGATGCTGCAACAGTCATAAGTGTGAAAAATGTGCATAAGTCACTTTTTCCAGTGCTGTTGTAACTTCAAATGGTCTTTAAGTGAACTGTTGTAAGTTGAGGCCTACTTGTGCTTTCTAGCTTGATACCTTAACCACTAGACCAAATTGGCTTCTGGGGACAATGCTGAGTAGTTCCCAGTCTGAAGACTGGGAAATATTTTTTTGATTCAAAACAGTGGGAGAATGACCTGTGCTCCACTGAAGCTTTATACTGAGTGATAAAACTAACTCAAAAATATATTCACATAATTCTGTAAGTTGGAGAAAACTAAAGCACCTAAGTAAACCATAACTAAAAGAGTGCAGAGAAGAGCAACAAAGATGACGAGGGGACTGGAGGCTAAAGCATATGAAGAACGGTTACAGGAACTGGGCATGTCTAGTTTGATGAAAAGAAGGACTAGGGGAGACATGATAGCAGGGTTCCAATATCTCAGGGGCTGCCCCAAAGAAGAGGGAGTCAAGCTATTCTCCAAAGTGCCTGAGGGCAGGACAAGAAGCAATGGGTGGAAACTCATCAAGGAGAGAAGCAACCTAGAACTAAGGAGAAATTTCCTGACAGTGAGAACAATTCATCAGTGGAACAACTTGCCTGCAGAAGTTGTGGGTGCTGTTGCTCCAACACTGGGGTTTTTTAAGAAGAAATTGGACAACCAATTTGTCTGAAATGGTACAGGGATTCCTGTTTGAGCAGGGGATTGGACAAGAAGATCTTCAAGGTCCCTCCCAACGCTGTTGTTCTGTTCTGTTATTCTGAAAATATTTAGGATTCAAAATCCAAGGCTAACATCCAGAGAAACACTTGGACTTCTATGGTAGTCGATTTCTGCATGTTGTCTGTCTTCTTTCTTATCGGCAATGAAGCAATTCATCAATCAGTCCTGAATTTGTGAAGCTTCTCCGGTTATCTAGTTCTCCAAAGTGGAGTCAAGTTTCCAGGGAGTGGAGATTTATGAGTACGCCTGGCCTGAGGTCTGACAGATGGGAGGTAACATCTGTGCACGCTAATCCCATGTCCACTTTAAAGGCAAGACGGGTGATCAGATAGGACATGGACAGGATATGAAATAGCAGATATGCCTGGCCAAGCTGGATGGCATTTCTGTTTGCATTCTTGTCATTATTTCCAGACTTGCCCTTCTACCTTTCAATTAGCTCTAAATCTACACCCTTAAACCCGTGGCCTTATTTGCCCTCTATTGTAAGGTTGGCTGTTCTGTAGGGTCTCCTAGGACCTCTTTGGAATAGCTCTCTCCCGCAACTACAGGTCGTCCTTGACTTACAACAGTTCGTTTAATGACCGTTCGAAGTTACAAGAGCGCTGAAAGAAGTGTGTTGCGTCTGTTTTTCACACTTACGACCATCACAGCATTCCCCACGGTCAAGTGATTAAAATTCAGATGCTTGGGGAACGGACTCATATTTATGACAGTTGCATTGCCCTGTGGGTCATGCGACCGTGACCCCAAGAGTTATGGTGGCGCAGTGGTTAGAATGCAGTATTGCAGGTGAACTCTGCCCACTGCCAGGAGTTCGATCCTGACCAGCTTAAGGTTAACTTGTCATTCGGTCCCTCTAAAGATGATATTGCTCCCCAGCAGTCCCCAGACTGTTGGGGAGCACTATGCTGATTCTGTAAACTGCTTAGAGAGGGCTGTGAAAGCACTGTGAAGCGGTATATAAGTCTAACTGCTATTGCAAAATGCTATTGCCATCCTCTTTTGTGACCTTCTGACGAGCAAAGTCAATGGGGAAGCCAGATTCATTTAGCAGCCGTGTTATTAATTTAATAACTGCAGTGATTCAGCTAACCATGATGGCAAGAAATGGGTCAAAAACTCACTTAACAACTGTCTCACTTAGGAATGGAAATTTTGGGCTGAACTGTGGTCGTACATCGAGGACCACTGTAGTTGTTTGCTTAGGTTCCTCTGGGTCAAGAAGACACATTTTCTATGGGAATGCCCCAAAAGCTGTTCCCTGTGGACAACTGGTTAAATATTAGTTATTGAGCCTGATAGCTCATTAGTTATTGGTAATGGTAGCTCAGCAGACTAAAAAAGCATTGTGATTAACACCAGCTGTCTGCAATTACTGTAAGTTCGAATCTCCCCAGGCTCAAGGTTGACTCAGCCTTCCATCCTTTCTAAGGTAGGTAAATTGAGGACCCAGTTTGTGGGGGAAATAAGCTGACTTTGTATAAATATACAAAAGTATGAAGACTATTGCTTAATGCATTGTAAGCCGCCCTGAATCTCCGGAGAAGGGCGACATATAAATCAAATTAAAAAAAAAAGTTAACATTGTGCAGCGGCAGCCAAAAAAGCCAATGCAATTCTAAAATGCATTAACAGGGGATTCAATCAAGATCCAGTGAGGCACTAATATCACTCTATAAAGCCTTAGTAAGACCACACCTAAAATACTGCATCCAATTTTGGTCACTACACTATAAAAAAGATGTTGAGACCCTAGAAAGAGTGCAGAGAAGAGCAACCAGGATGATGAGGGGACTGGAGGCTAAAACATACGATGAACAGTTGCAGGAACTGGACACGGCTAGTCTAGTGAAGAGAAGGACCAGGGGAGACATAATAGCAGTGTTTCAATATTTGAGGGGCTGCACAGAAAGGAAGGGGTCAAGCTATTCTCCAAAGCACCCAAATTTTCCACTTATGGAAAATGCTGATTTGAGAAGGTAAGCGACAACGCTAACAATCTGCCCACAACACGGCATATGAATTGTCTTCAGCATGAATAAGTGAAATCCGTGGATGTGGGTGAGTATAGCGAGTGACCAAAACAAAGGGAGAGGCCAGACAAAGAACAATGGATGGAAACTGACCAAGGAGAGATTCAACCTGGAAACAGGGAGAAATTTTGTGACAGTGAGAACAAACAACCCATGGAACAGAAGTTGCCTTCGGAAGTGGTGGGATCTTCATCCCTGGAGGCTTTCAAGAAGAGACTGGACTGCCATCTGTCAGAAATGTTGTAGGGTCTCCTGCTTGGATGGATGGTTAGACTAGATGACCTACAATGTCCCTTCCAACTCTGTTAATCTGTTAAATCTGTTAAATCTCTCTTTTAACGAACTGATGCGAACACCAGTTGAAGCTCATTCCCTAACTTCTCCTGCCAATTTCTGCTTTCCAAAACAATGGCTCACTATGGGGGAATCATCAATAACTGCTGAGATTAGCAAGATGAGAATTTAATTAAATGCATTCTGACGCAGTCGGAACAAGAATCCAAGACGAGGGTTTTCTCCTTGGAGAAGCTGCAAGGAGCTGCAGTCTGCAGAGGGGAAATGGCTGTCTTCCCACACTCCTTTTTTTTTTTTTTGCCTCTTTAATTCCGCTTAAATTCCATCAGGCAGGATTTAAATATCCTAAAGGCAAAATAGCTCCATCAGTCAGCACGCCGACTGCATTTTTGAAGGAATATGTTTAACTTGGGGGCCTTTCAAATAAATAAAAGAGTGATAAACTCCCGTTCCTCTTTCTTTTCTTTCCTTAGGCATTGCTTACATAATATTGAAAAAAAAACCCATCTCCAAATCTTCAACAATCCATCTCATGCAATTATTTGTATCTGATTGAAAATGGCAATGCCATTTAAAAAAAAAATCCTTAAAACTGTTAGGCTTTAACCAAATACTATTAAAAAAAAGAAAATACGTCCATTTAGCCTCTTATTCCCAGTCAGGAAGGGGACGCGATGGCTCAGTGGCTAAGATGCTGAGCTTGTTTATCGAAAGGTCAGCAGTTCAGCAGTTTGAATCCCTAGTGCTGCATGACACGATGAGGTCCCGCTATTTGTCCCAGCTTCTGCCAACCTAGCTGTTCGAAAGCCCATAAAAAATGCAAGTAGAAAAATAGGGACTATCTTTGGTGGGAGGGGAACTGTGTTTCATGTGCCTTTGGTGTTTAGTTATGCCACATGACCATGGAAACGTCTTTGGATAGCACTGGCTCTTTGGCTTTGAAACGGAGATGAGCACCACCCCCTAGAGTCGGGAACGACTAGCATGTATGTGCAAGGGGAACCAGTCCAGGGAAATTTGACTAAGTAAGGTCAGATTTGATTTGTTTGTGAGTGGGAGGCCTCCAAACAAAAAGAAACAAGAGTTTAAAGTTAGACTGGGAAATTAAAAAAGAAAAAAAGAATTATTCTATAAGTAAGCAGTAGCATGGCACTTCTGTTTGATTGCCAATAAAACAATGACTCCATGATGGTCCAAGAACTGAGCCTCACCTCAGAGGCAATGTGACAGCATCTGAGTTCTATAAAACAGAAATCTCAAGATCTCAACTCAGAAGTTATGAGCCAGCACTAATGAAGCAGAAGATGGATGATTTTAAAAACTTGGCAACAAAACAGCAGGCATCACTTCTGGAAAATGCTGATTTGAGAAGGTAAGCGACAATGCTAGCAACTTGCCCACAACACGGCACGTGAGTAGTCTCCAGCATGAATAAGTGAAATCCGTGGATGTGGGTCAGTATAGTGGGGGATCAAAAACAAGGGAGACGCAAGATCTAGCTTTCCACTGTTGATAGAGGACCGTTAAGAAGACTGGCACTTTTGCAAAGAACCACATTGAGGAACTATGTTGTCCCTTAAATGAGGACCTCGCTGTTTGGAACTTATAATGATAAAGAAGCTGAAATGAAATGGAAGAGGTCAACCACCAAGCAAAGGGGATTGACTCAATGACAGCAGCAATGGATGCACCCTAAAGGACAGTGAAAGAGGAGAGGAGAGGAGAGGAGAGGAGAGGAGAGGGAAGGGAGGGGAAGGGAAGGGAAGAGGGGATGGAGGGGAGGGGAGGGAAAGTGAGGGGAAGGGAAGGAAAGAGGGGAGGGGAGGGAGGAGAAGGCAAGAGGAGAGGAGAGGAGAGGAGGGGAGGGGAGGGGAGGGGAAGGGAGGGGAAGGGAAGAGGGGAGGGGAGGGGATGGAGGGGAGGGGAGGGAAAGTGAGGGGAAGGGAAGGAAAGAGGGGAGGGGAGGGAGGAGAAGGCGAGAGGAGAGGAGAGGAGAGGAGAGGAGGGGAGGGGAGGGGAGGGAAGGGAGGAGGGGAGGGGAAGGCAAGGCAAGGGAAGAGGAGAGGAGAAGAGGAGAGAGGAGAGGAGAAGGAAAGGGAAGGGGAGGGGAAGGGAGAGGAGAGGAGAGGAGAGGAGAGGAGAGGAGAGGAGAGGAGAGGAGAAGAGAAGAGAAGAGAAGAGAAGAGAAGAGAAGAGAAGAGAAGAGAAGAGAAGAGAAGAGAAGAGAAGAGAAGAGAAGAGAAGGAATAGGAGAAGAGTAGAGCAGAATAGAATGAGCTGGAAGGGACCTTGGAGGTCTTCTAGTTCAGCCCTCTGCTCAAGCAGGAGATCCTATACCATTTCAGATAAGTGATTGTCTAGATTCTTCTTAAAAGCCTCCAGTGATGGAGCACCCACAACTTCTGAAGACAAGCTGTTCCACTGGCTAATTGTCCTCACTGTTAGGAAGTTTCTCCTTAATTCTGGATTGCTTCTCTCTTCGGTTAGTTTCCATCCATTGTTTCTTGTCCTGCCCTCCGATGCTTTGGAGAATATGTTGTCCCTCTCTTCTTTGGGGCAGCCCCTCAAGTACTTGAATACTATGCCAAGATGTTTGACTCTTCACTGTTACATCAAAGGCTCTTTCCTCTGAACTGGAGTTTCTGGTAGAGTCGAAAAGGTTTGCAAGAAGGGACAACCACTCAGACCACGTCTGCGCATCCTGCTTCGTCTGTGATCAGCATGGGCCACCTCTTTGAGAGTGCAAGAATGGATGGTGTTGTGAGGCTCCCAGTCCTAGCGCATCACAAAAGCAGCATCTGTCTATGATTTGCACCTGTGCTTCAGATGTAATGGTGAGGGTGAGGGGGTTTCTGCCCAAGTCACCTTAAGCCTTGTAATGCAGATTGTTTCAAGCAATCTGCATTACAGTTTAGAGCCTCAGATAGCTCAACAGGCTAGATAGCC
This sequence comes from Masticophis lateralis, assembly GCA_030761175.1. NCBI lineage: Eukaryota > Metazoa > Chordata > Lepidosauria > Squamata > Colubridae > Masticophis > Masticophis lateralis. The sequence continues at coordinate 16,718,662 of JAUDYJ010000012.1, read as the reverse complement.
TGTTATTAACATTCAGCTGTCTGCAATTAGGAGCCTGTGTAGCGTAGGGGGCTAATGCCTCCTACTAAAGGCAGCAATTAACACCAGCTGCCTGTAATTTCTCTGAGTTCAATCCTAGCCAGGCTCAAGGTCGACTCAGCCTTCCATCCTTTCTAAGGTGGGTAAATTGAGGACCCAGTTTGTGGGGGCAATAAGCTGACTTTGTATAAATATACAAAAGTATGAAGGCTACTGCTTAACGCATTGTAAGCCGCCCTGAGTCTCCGGAGAAGGGCGGCATATAAATCAAATTAAAAAAAAATAATAAATAAATAAAAAAAAATTATTGCAAGTTCGAGGCTCAAGGTTGACTCAGCCTTCCGTCCTTTCTAAGGTAGGTAAATTGAGGACCCAGTTTGTGGAGGCAGTAAGCTGACTTTGTATAAATATATACAAAAGTATGAAGGCTATTGCTTAACGCATTGTAAGCCGCCCTGAGTCTCCGGAGAAGGGCGGCATATAAATCAAATTTTAAAAATATAAATTAAAAAAAAGTAATAGTCGCAGCAATGGTTGTTTGAATGGCTTTCCATATCATAATCCTGTTGTGGTCCGCCAGCAGCCTGTGGAGCTGGCAATGGAATTGGACAGCGATGAGGCTGAGGAAGAACATGGGCCAGTCCTGGAGGCTGGGGAAGGCCCGGATGAGGGCTCTGCGTCAGAGGCAGAGATGGGGCCAGGGCCATCGGGGAGTGATGTGCGGACTCCGGAGCCTCCAGAGGCTGACAGTAGAGAGGCAGAGGAACAGGAGGAGCCTGTCCCTAGTGCACGCATGAGAAGAGCTGCCAGAAGGCAAGAGCAGATAAAGCAAAGAGGACAACTTGAGAGTAGGGACAAGAGATGATTGGCCCCTCCCATAAGGCTTAAAAGACCAGCAATGGTTCTTGGGCTCTTTGTCGGAAAACAAAATTGATAGTTTTGTTCTTGTCTTGCTGCACTTATCTCTGGTCGGCGTCTTCTGCTTCTAAACTTTTGCCAAGAGAAGCCTTTGGCAGTTTGCCTAATTATACCGAGGTTGGTGATTAGACTGAAGGATTTGTGTTATGAAGAATTTGCTTTAATTTAGTTTGGACTACGCGGAGAATGAGTTAATTCTCAGCTGTTGTAATAAAGTCTGTTTGTTTTGGAACTGTTTGCATTGACTACTACCTCCTTGGGCTCCTTGGGTCACAACACATTCCTGACTGGCAATGTGGGATGCCAGTCCCACTCTCCATTCTCGTTTCTTTCTATAAAATCTACCGTTTCAAAGTTATAAAATCAATCTGTGGTAAATCTAACAATTGATCCAAGCAAGGCAGGATCAAAATGGTGATTTTCTGGCCTGTTTGCTTAATTTTTGTAAGTCTCTTTCAGTTTCTCCCCAGACTACGCTAAACTCATTACACCTCCTCTCCCACCCTTTGTCCGCGGTATGCAATATTTCCCCTTTGCTTTTGCCAAAGAAAAACCTCTAGATAGGTAGGTAGATAAAACCTTACTGTGGCCGGAAGCCGGCAAAACAAGCAAACATAGAAAAACACAAAGAAAGAAAGTTTCTATGGGTGGGACCAAACCTTCAGGAAGCCGCTTCTGTTGCATTCTTGAAGCAAAAGAGCAAAACTTGGCAACATGATAGATGACCTAAACGATTCTGTCAGCTAACAGGAAAGTTACAGAGGGAACATCTCACTGCCCTGGAATTGAAAGGTAGACACACGTTTGACGTGAACCCAAATAAAATTTGCAATGTACTGTAGCAGCAGTTTGTGACAGCGCTAGATAAGAACGTTGCATCAAACTCCTAAACAAACAGCTGACAGTTGTGACAGCATTGAAAAAAAAGGGGGACATCTTGAAGATATATTAGTGGTAGGAATGATGGAATGGCACACAGCCCAGGTTCTTCAGGGCAACATTGGGAAGAGGGAGGGAGGAAGGGAGGGAGGAAGGAAGGAAGGTAGAAAGGAAAGAAAGAAGGAAGGAAGGAAAGGGAAGATAATGAAGGAAGAGGGAAGGAAGGAAGGAAGGAAGGAAGGAAGGAAGGAAGGAAGGGGAAGATGATGAAGGAAGAAAGGAGGGAAGGAAGGGGAAGATGATGAAGGAAGGAAGGAAAGAAGGAAGGAAGGAAGGGGAAAATGAAAGAAGGAACGAGGGAAGGAAGGAAGGAAGGAAGGAAGGGGAAGAGGAAGAGGAAGGAAGGAAGGGGAAGATGATGAAGGAAGAGGAAGGAAGGAAGGAGCAGAATTTATTTATTTATTTATTAGTTTTGTTTGCCATCCATCTTGCTGCAAGAATACAGGAATACAGGAAGGCAAGGCAGGAGGACATCCATGAGGGAAAGAGACCTGGACAAAGACGTGCTGGAGTACATAGAAATGGAAGAGCAACCTATTCTGTATTGTGGTTATTATTGTAGCCTCCGTGCAACAATGCCAAAATGGGTGGTGGTGGGGAATGAGAGTCAGCTTTAGTTAAAGAGATAATGTAGGTAGGGGATGTGCTGTGCAAAGGAATGGTACAGAGCAGTTCAATTTTTTTTACTAGCGGTTCTGTGGGTGTGGCTTGGTGGGTGTGGCAGGGGAAGGATACTGTAAAATCTCCATTCCCATCCCACTCCAGGGAAAGGTTACTGCAAAATCCCCATTTCCTCCCGATCAGCTGGGACTCGGGAGGCAGAGAATAGATGGGGGCGGGGCCAGTCAGAATTTTTACTACCAGTTCTCCGAACTACTCAAAATTTCCACTACCGGTTCTCCAGAACTGGTCAGAACCTGCTGACCTCTGGTACAGAGACTAGTAAGGAGCAAACAATTCCTGAAAGGAAGGGGAATCAGTCTAAGAGAATCCAGCCAGGCTTGCTGCCTTTCCTGCAAAGAAGAGGAAGAACCAATCAGATTGTGATGCAATGTCCAGTAGACCTTGGGAACATGGAGAAGGAAGGAGGGACATTATAGGAAAGATTCTTGAATCCAGAGGAAAGAAGAAATGTGAGAAAGAGGATCAAGTCACTCTGTCTTAATTATGCAAGTTATACATTGATCCAGACAATTACCGTATTTTTGAGTATAAGACACTCCGGACTATAAGACGTACCTACCTTTTTTGGTGAGGAAAACAAGAAAAAGAAATCTGCCTCTGCCGCCCAGCAATTTTACCTCCTCGCAGCAAATAGCAAACAGCCTGCTTTACTTTCATTTTTGTTTTCAACATAGCTTGATTAGCACAAGAAAAAAAAATCTGCTCCCAGCAATTTACCTCCTTGCAGCAAGCAGCAGAGGCCTGCGTAGCAATAAGCAATTGCAATCCCTGCAGACTGAAACAGCTGAGAGTCAGGAGGCCCATCCAAGGGACAATCAACTTGTGCTAATTAGACTGTGCTGAAGCTGAAATGGGCTGTTTCTTCTTGCTGCTTACTACAAGGAGGTAAATTGCTGGGAGGGAGAGGCCATAGGGTGGGGGCCAGTGGGTGGGCTATATTCAGTGTATAGGATGCATACAAATTTTCACCCCCTTTTAGGGGGGGAAAGGTGCATCTTATACTCTGAAAAATATGGTACTTTAGCAGGCTTTCAAGATTTTTTTAAGAAGTTTTTTATTGGTAATTCAAAATTAAAAACGTTGGACATAGATATGACATCATTGGTCCCAAGCATCTTCCAACACTTTAACTTAATACATAATATACTAATGATGATATAATAATATATTCCTTACACCTTATACATTATTTAAACATAGTATAATATAAACCATTTATACCTTATTTGTATACAATTATACATATCTATACATACATATACCCATCTATACAATTCACATACATATTTATCTATAATAATGTATATAATTGTAGTCTAACACTAAACATTTGTTTTGGCTATCCTCCTTTTATCTAACCATTCATAGAATTTTGCCCAGATTTTATAGTACAATGTTTTGCTTTTATCCTTGAGTTCCAAGGTGAATCTATCCATTTCTGCACAGTTGAAAATTTTTAGTAGTATTTCCTCTTCATCTGGGGTATCTTTCTCTTTCCACTTCTGCGCAAAGGCTATCCATGCCACTGAAAGGCTTTCAAGATTTTGTTACATATCTGACTGGCAAGAAATGTCTTTCCAGAAATCCAAGTATTCTTGTCCTGAATTTCCTAATGTTAAAGAGTTTTATACAATCTTGAGTGCCCATAGTTTCTACTAAGTGCTAGCTCAGTGATTCCATTTCCATTCTTTTTGTCTCTGGATTGGAATTTCTTAAAATTGCTTATGGAACATTTAGGAATTGCTTGGGAGATGAGTTGGATAATCTGGAATACAGACTTGTCCTTATTTAACTGTTACCAACTCGAGTCCAACTCTTGATGGCTATCTGGACAAATCTTTACTATCGTAGCCTGTTCCTGGCAACAACTCACCATTCTCTCTTCCAGAGAGAATTCAATGATATCCCTCATCCTTCTCTGCTCTTGATCCATCTTCTCCTTTCTTCAAGCTTGCCAGGCATATTTGCTTTTTCTGGTCCATCTAGTTCCTCATTCACATGTCTCAAAAATGTGAGTGGCTGCTTGCTAATCATTGCCTGAAGGGAACAGTCATTTTTTATTTAAAACTGATTGATTGGCTCTTCTTGTCATCCATGGTATTCTTAGTAACGTCCCCCAGATCCATAATTCAGAGTCATTTATTTTCTTCCTCTGATTCTTCCTCTGATTAAATTTACTGGAATTTAACTCTCGCACTAGGGATGTGGTGGCTCAGTGGCTAAGATGCTGAGCTTGTCAATCGAAAGGTTAGCAGTTCAGCGATTTGAATCCCTAGTGCCGCATAACAGGGTGAGCTCCCGTGACTTGTCCCAGCTTCTGTCAACCTAACAGTTCGAAAGCATGTAAAAAAATGCAAGTAGAAAAATAGGGGCCACCTTTGGTGGGAAGGTAACAGCGTTCCGTGTGCCTTTGGTGTTTAGTCATGCCAGCCACATGACCATGGAGACGTCTTCGGACAGCACTGGCTCTTTGGCTTTGAAACGGAGATGAGCACCACCCCCTAGAATCGGGAATGACTAGCACATATGTGCAAGGGGAACCTTTACCTTTACGTAACTCTCACACTATAACAGTAGTACTGTCAAAGTCAATAGTCTTGTATTTCTCAATAAAATCCATTCTTTAATCCAAGTTAACATCACCGCTTGGTGATACAATTCCCAATTTGGTAGACCAAATCCTCCTCTAGTTCTAGAATCATGAAGCAGTTTAAGATTAATTCTTGCTTTTTTCCCCTTGCCATAAGCCCAGTGCTTTGAAATAAATGCACATTTTCCACCCACGACCAGGAGAAGAGAATGTTTAGTCAGGATGCTGAGAGACATCTTGGGGAAACTAAAGAAAGTAAGAAAAAGCTGGTGGACCAGTTTCAGAGGTGGGTTTCAGCAGGTTCTGACCAGTTCTGGAAAACCGGTAGCGGAAATTTTGACTAGTTCGGAGAACCGGTAGTAAAAATTCTGACTGGTCCTGTCCGCATCTATTCTCTGCCTCCCAAGTCCCAACTGATCGGGAGGAAATGAGGATTTTGCAGTAACCTTCCCATGGAGTGGGGTGGGAATGGAGATTTTGCAATATCCTCCCCCCAGGAATGGGGATTTTGCAGTATCTTTCCCCTGCCATGCTCACTAAGCCACGCCCACCAAACCATGCCATGCCCACCAAGCCACATCCACGGAACTGGCAGTAAAAAAAAATTGAAACCCACCACTGATCAGTTTGCTTTTTGATAAATGGGCTGTTGTGGTTTGGAGTGTGGTCCAACCTGGTTACAGGTTTCCACTTGTTTTGTCATAGAACCTGAGCTGCAAGCCATCCAGAGAATGGGGAGCTACCCAGAGAACCACCCTCCTCTATGACTCTGACTGACTGGATGTAATAGTTGAAGAAGGGGTGGGAAAATATGAAGAAATCGCTAGCAGATGCCATGGAGGCGCCGTGGAGGTGTGGAGCCTGGTGTTGTGACTGTGTCATTACAATACACAATTAGTCCCCCCAAACCCCCTATTTTATTGTAAAGGCCGAGAATTACATTCATTCCCAGCTGAGTCCCAATTAGTTGCAAAACAAGTTCTTCGGAAGAAGTCCTTCGGGATAATTACCAACCTTTATCTTCTTTGACACCCTGCCAAAGGTCTTACTTGGCAAAGCCCCATGAAGTTCAGAAACAAACAAGAGATGCCGACTGGAAACAGAGTTAGCAACGTTGCTTTCCTGAAAAAAGGCCCAAGTGCCTTTGCTTCTCTTTTAAGCCTTATGGGAGGGGCCAATCATCTCCTGGCCTTACTCCTGAGTTGTCCCTTTTGCTTTAGCTGCTCTTGCCTTCTGGAAGCTCTGCGCATACATGCACTAGGAACAGGCTCCTCCTGTTCCTCTGCCTCTCTGCTTTCCAACTCTGGGGGTTCCGGAGTCTGTGCATCACTCCCAAATGTCCCTGGCCCCATCTCTGCCTCTGACGCACCACTTGTCTGAAGTGGTGTAGGGTTTCCTGCCTGGGCAGGAGGTTGGACTAGAAGACCTCCAAGGTCCCTTCCGTTATTCTATTCTGTTCTGTTCTGTTCTGTTCCGTTCCATTCCGTTCTGTTCTAAACTTTTCAGTGGAAAAAAAGAAAATGAGACTTTCCTGAAGATTACAGACCAATTACTTGTTTCCCTACAACACTCAAGACGCTCCCTTGAATAATAACAAATTCCATGTATCTGAAGGGAGATTCTCTCCGTCCAGTTCAGAAAAAGGGAAAGTACCAAAAAAAAATTCAGGAGGAACAACAAACAACCTTTAAAACAAATCACAACAGAAGTTAATTTCGCTATGGGTTGGACTGACTTCAAAACAGCCTGAAAAAGTTAGGTATAAGATACAATGGGGTTTTTTTTCCCAGCGTTGTGCAAAATTTGCCCTCCCAGCCGCGGGCGTGCATCTTAATAAATTATGGTGTTTTTATAGGCACTAGTAATAATTTGATATACTGCAGGAATAGTCCACTGGACTCAGATGGACCACAATAACCTTGGCCAGCAAACCAGAAAACTGCTCTATGAATAATACAGAACAACCCTCCCGGTGTCAGAAATCTTTCTCGACAAAACCACAGAAGATTTATATCTGTATCATTTGCACATAAATGTCTGCTGTTATCTTCAAAAGAAAAAAAAGGCTTTCCAAAAACATCTCTGCTGAAAAAAGCCTGCAAGCAAAAATATCCGGTGGACTGTAGGTTACATCCTCTTTTGTGCCTTTCTTCTTTTACCTGAGAGATAAATACGGTGATATAATCAGGTGCAATCGTATTTATGCAAACTTGCTTTCTCTTTCCCTTCGGCAAAGCGTCAGCGGCCCGCAGTGAGTGAAATAAGCTGTCGGTTTTCTAGCACTTGGGAATGGAAAGGCGCCACGGAACAGAGTTTTTTGCAGGGTGATACACCAGCTTCTGCTAGCTACAGATAGAACTGAATCCGAGCCAAGGCGAAAGGATTGGCTGCAAATAATATATTATTTCCAGTTATTTAAAGCTGTCTCTGAAGAGCAGGATTTGGGATCAGCCAGGAGGGAGGTGGGTTTTTTTAAAAAAATGTAAGTGGATTGATTTTAAAGTGTTCGTAAATTGTTTGTAATTGAAAACTTTACAAAGAACGTGAAGGCTAACACAAACTAGTAAAGGGTAAAAAGCAGGGAAGGGAGGGAGGGAGGGAGAATGAGATGAAAGGGAGGGAGGGAGGGGAAGGAAGGGGGGTGGAGGAATGGAGGGAGGGAGGGAGGGAGAATAAAAGGAAGGGAGGGGGAAGGAAGGAAGAAAGGAGGGAAGGAAGGAAGGGAGAATGAGATGAAGAAAGGGAGGGTGGGAGGGAAGGAAGGAAGGAAGGGGAGGAGGAGGAATGGAGGGAGGGAGGGAGGGAGAATGAGATAAAAGGAAGGGAGGGGGAAGGAAGGAAGGAAGGAGGAAAAGAAGGAAAAAAAGGAGGGAAGGAAGGAAGGGAGAATGAGATGAAGAAAGGGCAGGCGGGAGGGAAGGAAGGAAGGAAGGAAGGAGGGGGGAGGGAGGGAAAGAAAGAAGGAAGGAAGGATGGAAGAAAGGAAGGAGAAAAGAAACAGAAGTATAGAAAGAAAGAATAAAAAGAAATAGCAGGAAATATAGATGGTCCCGACTTATGACCACAATTGAGCCCAACATTTCTGTTGCTAGGTGAGACATTTGTTAAGCCCCATTTTATGACCTTTCTTGCCCCAGATGTTAAGTGAATCACTGCAGTTATTAAGTTAGTAGCACTGTTGTTAAGTGAGTCTCGGATAGGAGAAGACCAGGAAGAACAAGAGATCCAAGTCAAGAACCCCATGAATTCCATTGACCCTTATCTAGTGTCAATTTAGCTTTGACCATTAGTGGACCATGTTTTTATGTATAGGTAACAAGAATAAACTCTTCTGTGCTTTGTCTATGGAGATTCTCCATCCTCCAGGTCTTTTTCAAGAGGCAACTGGACTTCCTGGTTTTTCTTTGAAGACGTTTTGCTTCTCATGCAAGAAGCGTTGGGTCTTCTGTGCTTTGATCTCAACGAATGTTCCTGGCTCATTGCACCTGACATTGTAAGGCAGTTGCTGCTGCTGTTGTGATTATATCCCCCCTTCCCCCGGTAAGATGACTAGTTTGCTGTGTTGTGCAAAATTGCTTGCAGAAGTTCTTATTCACAGTTGTGAATTTGTGTAAGGGAGACAAAGATGGACTGGTTTTCCTCTTTGAGATTCTTAAAAATTATACAGGTAGTCCTTGACTTCCAGTTCATTTAGTGACCATTCAAAGTTACAGTGGCACTGAAAAGGGTGCCTTCTGACCGTTTTTTTGCAGTTACGACCTTTGCAACGTCCCCGTGATCATGTAATCAAAATTCAGATGCTTGGCAACTGTTTCATATTTATGACGGTTGCAGTGTCCTGGGGTCATGTCATCCTCTTTTGTGACTTTATGACAAGTAAAGTCAATGAGAAGCCAGATTCTCTGAGCAACTGTGTTACTAACTTAACAACTGCAGTGATTCACTTAACAACTGTGGCAGGGAAGGTCGTAAAGCGAGGCCAAAAATCTTAACAATTGTCTCACTTAATGACATAAATCTTGGGCTTGATTGTGGTCATAAGTCAAGGGCTACTTGTAGTCACGATTAATCCTATAGGTGGTTGTTGCAACTTTGCAAAATGCAAAGCCATTCCTTGACCTGTGTAAAGAAGAGTGTTCTGTAGGCAATCCTGTAAAGGTAAAGGTTCCCCTTGCACGTATGTGCTAGTCGTTCCTGACTCTAGGGGGCGGTGCTCATCTCCGTTTCAAAGCCAAAGAGCCAGCGCTGTCCGAAGACGTCTCCGTGGTCATGTGGCCGGCATGACTCAACGCCAAAAGTGCACGGAACACTGTTATCTTTCCACCAAAGGTGGTCCCTATTTTTCTACTTGCATTTTTTACCTGCTTTCGAACTGCTACATTGGCAGAAGCTGGAACAAGTAACAGGAACTCACCCCGTTTCGCACTGCTAGGGATTCGAACTGCTGAACTGCCGACCTTTCGATTGACAAGCTCAGCATTTTAGCCACTGAGCCACCATGTCCCTTAGGCAATCTTGCCTCCACCCCACCCTGCTAATGGCATCGCAAGAGGGGGAAATAGAGCAGAGCCACTTCCTCAGATAAGCATCGTTTTGACAGGCCGTATAAACAGAGCCACAAAATGTCTGCCTACTAACGTTAATTGATTTCCAAGGGCTCTTAAAATGCAAGGAAGCAAGAAGATAAGGAGACCTTCACGGCAAAGGCCAGGCTCACGTGTCCCGAGCAATTTTCCTTGTGTGAATGATTTCTTTGTATCTGGTAAATCCCTTGATGGTCCCCCAAACTCTTGAGTCGCCCAAGAAGGCACAAAGAAATGAAACCAAAATGCACAACTCTTTTATTGAATGTACCCGTTCTTTAATATTTTGCCCAGGTAACTATATATATATATAGAAGTGTTGCCTGAATTTGCATTGCTTCTCTTCTTGGGAATCTATTCCTCCTCAGTTAAAGCTGATAAGGCAAGAGGGGGAAAGGATACTAGTCCAAGGGACAGATTCCTAGACCTAAGCTAACCAATATTTTGTAAAATCAAATCAATCAATCAATCAATCACAGAATTTTTTGTTTAATTTGATGTATATGCCGCCCTTCTCTGAAGACTCAGGGCGGCTTACAATGTGTTAAGTAATAGCCTTCCTACTTTTGTACATTTATACAAAGTCAGCTTATTGCCCCACAAACTGGGTCCTCAATATACCTACCTTAGAAAGGATGGAAGGCTGAGTCAACCTTGAGCCTGGTGAGATTCGAACTTACAGTAATTGCAGACAGCTGATGCTAATCATAATGCTTTAATCTGCTGAACCACCAGGCCTGGTTAATATAGAATAGAATAACAGAGTTGGAAGAGACCTCCGAGGTCTTCTAGTCCAACCCCGTGCTCAGGTAGAAAACCTTATACCATTTCAGGCAAGAGGCTGTCCGGTTTCCTTAAAAAGCTCCTGTGTCAGAGCACCCACCACTTCTGAAGACAAGCTGTTCCACTGATTAATAACAAATAATAATAATAATAATATAAATATAATAAATAATGACATAATACCAATACATAATAAATAAAATAAAATAAAAAATAAATAAATAAAAAATCAAATGAAATTGAGGGGGCTGCCACAAGGAAGAGACGGGTCAGCCAGTTCTCCCAAGCACCTGAAAGCAGGATAAGAAGCAATTGGATGGAAATGGATGAAGGAGAGACCCAACCTAGAACTAAGGAGTAGAATTAATCAGCGGAATAACTTGCCTCCAAAAGTTGTAGGTGCTCCATCACTGAAGATTTTTAAGAAGAGATTAGACAACCATTTGTCTGAAATGGTATCAGTCTCCTGCTCAGGCAGGGCGGCTTGACTCGAACCGTGATGGCTACCTATGGCACGCATGCCCAAAGTGGCATGTGAAGTCATGTTGCTCAGCATGCACAGCCTTGCCTGTTTGTCTTCTGGTGCACATGCGCACACGATGATCAGCTATCCTTTGCCCACATGGCAGTGCCAACCCAGAAGTTCGGCTTTTCCAGAGCGCCATCCCTTCGTGCACGTGGCAGTGCCAAAAACCGGCCTGCGCATGTGCACCAGCCAGCTGATCGTCGGGCACGCATGCACGCTAGGACCCGGAAGTTTGACTTTTCCAGAGCATGGCCCTGACCCGGTGCCAAAAAGGTTTCCCATCATTGGACTAGGACACCTTCAAGGTCCCTTCCACCTCTGTTATTCTGTTAAATCGGCTTTGTATATATATTTTTGGAAGTCTCTGTTAGTTTAATAAGCACAGGAAAATCTGCTGAAAGATAAATATTTATTTGGGAAATCTACAACTTCCAGCATGGACTATCTATAGGATTAGATTCCCTCTCCTCCACCTTGCTTTGGCTGTTTTAATGAGCAAAATGCTTGTCCCTTTTATGTCACAAAAGATCCATAGAGTTTGTTTATTTGTTTGTTTGTTTTGTCAAGCATATATTATATGATAGATACAAATATAAACATAATTATAAATATATGAGAAGGATACGAATAAAAGAAAACATTAGGACAGGGACGGTAGGCATGCTGGTGCACTTATGCACGCCCCTTACAGACCTCTTAGGAATGGGGTGAGGTTTACAGTAGACGGTCTAAGGTTAAAGTTTTGGGGATTTGGGGAAGAAACCATAGAATCAGGTGGTGCATTCCAGGCATTGACCAGTCTGTTACTGAAGTCGTATTTTCTGCAGTTTAGTTTGGATTGCTTTACCATGAGTTTGTATCTGTTGTGTGCTCTCGTATTGTTGTGTTTGAAGCTCAAGTATTCATTGGCTGATAGGACATTGTAGCAGATGATTTTATGTACTGTGCTTAGGTCAGACCGAAGATGGTGAAGTTCTAAATTGTCTAAGCCCAAAATTTCGAATCTGGGGGCAGAAGGTATTTTGTTGCGAGCAGAGGAGTGGAGGACTCTTCTTGTGAAATATCTTGGGACTCGTTCGATTGTATTAATGTCCGATCCTATCTTTCTGTCCTCTGTTTCGAAAAGCAGTTTTATTGTGTTTATAGCCTGTAAGACAGTTTCCTCTGTCAAAATTTCAGTGTCTTCAAAACCCAAGACTTCCGGTACTTTCCTCTGCTTAGGAAAATGTTCGCCTGATGCTGAAATCTGTTTTTCAACTGCATATTCTCCCATCTTTCTAAGCTTATCTCAGAATGCTTCAAAGTATCATTGGGGGTTATTTGAGCTTTCCTGTGGAAATGGTTGCTTTTGGTTCAGCTGTTTTCCTTGTCACAACTTTCTCTTTGTTGCCCGCCTCTTTTCACTGTCTCCACAACCAGATCTGCAAAGGTTTGGTGAAGGCATCCCTTACTATACACTTCCCTCGGAACGTTCATTCGTTCATTCACTCATTCAGAGCAGCTAGAGTATCCCCTTGATTTTGCAATATGGAGATCTTAAGACTGCAGCAGTTGTGGTCAATGTCTCTTCAATGTCATTACAAGCAAGAGGCTGAGGTTTTCAGTCTGTTTATAAGATAATTGGAAATTAAGGGGCTAAAGGAATGTGTTAAATCCATACTTTTATTTTAGATCAGAAAATCTGGAACAGATTAGAGGATAGGATAGGATAGGATAGGATAGGATAGGATAGGATAGGATAGGATAGGATAGGATAGGATAGGATAGGATAGAATAGAATAGAATAGAATAGAATAGAATAGAATAGAATAGAATAGAGAATGGGGCAGGGAAGGGAAGGGAAGGGAAGGGAAGGGAAGAGAAGAGGAGAGGAGAGGAGAGGAGAGGAGAGGAGAGGAGAGGAGAAGAGAAGAGAAGAGAAGAGAAGAGAAGAGAAGAGAAGAGAAGAGAAGAGAGAAAATAGAATAGGATAGGATAGGATAGGATAGGATAGGATAGGATAGGATAGGATAGGATAGAATAGAATAGAATAGAATAGAATAGAATAGAATAGAATAGAATAGAATAGAATAGAATAGAATAGAATAGAATAGAGAATGGGGCAGGGAAGGGAAGGGAAGGGAAGGGAAGGGAAGGGAAGGGAAGGGAAGGGAAGAGGAGAGGAGAGGAGAGGAGAGGAGAGGAGAGGAGAGGAGAGGAGAGGAGAAGAGAAGAGAAGAGAAGAGAAGAGAAGAGAAGAGAAGAGAAGAGAAGAGAAGAGAAGAGAAGAGAAGAGAAGAGAAGAGAGAAAATAGAATAGGATAGGATAGGATAGGATAGGATAGGATAGGATAGGATAGGATAGGATAGGATAGGATAGGATAGGATAGGATAGGATAGGATAGAATAGAATAGAATAGAATAGAATAGAATAGAATAGAATAGAATAGAATAGAATAGAATAGAATAGAATAGAATAGAATAGAATAGAATTCTTTATTTTTTGTCTTTTTTGTCTCCAGTGCATAAGCTCTCACGGTACAAACAACAAAGTAGTATAATCATAAAATACCAGTAGGAGAAGGTAGCAAAAAAGATGAGGAAAAATAATAGTAATATAGCCCCACTACATGGGTAAATATGCTTAGATACTATGATCTAAGTGGAACCCATGCCGTGTAAGCAGTATCATTATTGGCTATGTTTGATCTTCAGGACCAAATATTAGATATCTCCGCTGTGACATCCTGGTTTTCATAGCACAGAGCACCAAATTTATCTGAACATATCCTTAAGTCATCAATTTTAAATCTGCATTATTAGTTTTCATTGTCCTCATGATCTACGCCTGCAAAGCTGGTGCCCCAATTTTCACCCATCCCCAGACAGTCCATCTTTCTTCCATTCATGAAACCTGCTGCTACCTAAACGTGTATGGATATACCTGATGTCTATGGAGATTCTCAGTCTTCCAGGTCCTGGTTGCTTTTTCAAAAGGCAACTGGACCTTGTTTTTTTGCTCGAAGATGTTTCACTTCTCATCCAAGATGCTTCTTTGGTTCTGTGGCTACCTAAATCTGATGTAATTTCCAAGCATCAACCTCTAGTTCCAACTTATGAATAAATGAAGCTTCCAATTTACAATTAACAAAGGAATGTTGATTTTTAAACAGTTATACGACATGAGGTGCAAGTAGGATGAAGTTGGAATAGGGATGAATGGGTCAAAGGGTACCATAGATGTGTAGATTTTTTTCTGAACCTACCAGGGGCTGCATCTCTAAAAGCAGGCAACACTAAGGAAAAGACCTGAGTACTATTAACTTGAAGCCTACATTTAATTTAATTTGATTTCATTTAAATTAATAATTCTAGCAAATGGAAAATGAAACCTACTATGTGAGACACATTTTCATTAAATGCAAAATATGATTATTTTCTATATATTTAAACACATTGAACACTACTGTTCAATGGCAACTTTCTTAGGAGCTCTTAGTAGCATACACCTCTTTGCTGCAGTCAATTTTGTAACTTCTACTGCTTCTCACAAAGTCTGACTTATTAGATTTCACCTAGTATCCCTTGCAAGCTCGAAGACTTATTTATTAGATATTGTGCCTTTCCATCAAATTGGAAAGGATTTATTGAGCCTGAGCAAAATAGCAAGTAGGATGCTGGCCCTTCTGGAGGCAGCTGATAATGTTGAACATCAAGACCAGAATCCCAGAAGCCACAGATTTTTAGCATCACATAAAGCTTCTCAGATCATCCTTAGATTCTTCTCTTTGAGGTTGAGGAACAAGAGTCAACAAGATTGAGCCAAGGATCTGGCAACAGGTTTCTTGAGTCTTTGCTCCTGAGGTGCTTCTGCGGACTGCAGGGATCCATTCACAGATCCAACAGAAGTTGGTTCTGTTGATCAGGAGAAAAATAATCTATTCAGGCAACTCCTTTAATAGGGCAAAGGAAGGAAGGAAGGAAGGAAGGAAGGAAGGAAGGAAGGAAGGAAGGAAGGAAGGAAGGAAGGAAGGAAGGAAAGAAAAAGGAAGGAGGGAAGGAAAGAAATAAAGAAAAAGGAAAGAAGGAAGGAAAGAAAGAAAGAAAAAGGAAGGAAGGAAGGAAAGAAAGAAAAAGGAAAAGGAAAGAAAGAAAGAAAGAAAGAAAGAAAGAAAGAAAGAAAGAAAGAAAGAAAGAAAGAAAAAGGAAGGGAGGGAGGGAGGAAAAAGGAAGGAAGGAAGGAAAGAAAGAAAGAAAAAGGAAGGAAGGAAGGAAAGAAAAAGAAAGGGAGGGAGGGAGGGAGGGAGGAAGGAAGGAACTGTTTGAGTTCTTCCAAAGTCTTGATTTACTCAAGGAATGTGTGTTAGGTGCCTCAGCTATAGATACTCTAGAAAGAGTGCAGAACTGAGCAACAAAGGTGATTAGAGGGTTGGAGGCTAAAACTTACGAAGAACGGTTGCAGGAATCGGATAAGTCTAGTCTTGTGAAAAGAAGGACTAGAACTGACATGATAGCAGTGTTCTGATATCCCAGGGGCTGCCACAAAAAAAAAAAAAAAAAAGGGGGGGGGGGTCAAGCTATTCTCCAAAGCAAAGAAGTAATGGTTGGAAACTAATCAAGGAGAGATCCAACCTAGAACTAAGGAGCAATTTCCTAATGGTGAGAACAATTAAGCAGTGGAACAACTTGCCTCCAGAAGTTGTGAATGCTCCACCACTGGAGGCTTTTTAAGAAGAGACTGGACAGCATTTGCCTGAAATGGTATAGGTTCTCCTGTTTGAGCAGGGGGTTGGACTAGAAGATCTCCAAGGTCCCTTCCAACTCTAATATTCTATGTTATACTATAGTTAAGCAACCTCTGGTCCTTCAATTTCCTCAATCATTAAAATCTTTAATTTGAGAGTCATCATTTGTGTAAGATTGGTGGAATCGATTGCATTTTTTCCACTCTTGCACCAAAACAATTGTTCCAAAGGCAGAGTGTTCTGGAACCAAATGTTTGAGCAAAAGCAAGATGATTTATACATATAAGAAAAATGATAGATCCCCTGGACGGTGGCAGGCGATAGCATTTTCAGCATTGCCCCAATGACCCGAGCTTTTCAATGTGATCCCTGATTTTTGTATGAGTTAAGGAAAGCGAGACTTTGAGTAACTTGATAAAACTGGCCTGGGTGTCAGCTTTAAATCTCTTTAGCAAAGGCATGGACCCAAGTGTATTTTTGGAAGACTGTATTTCATATCTAAAAAATGGTTTATGGAAGCTTATCTCAAGGCTTTCTGGAGCATTCTGATAGCTGCCTGATAGCAGCACAGTCTCTTTCATCTGTTTTAATTTCAGAGAAGATAAAAATAATCATGGGTAAAACCCAAGTTATAAAGTAGTGAATGTGTCCTGTAACTTACAATTGAGATGTTTGTATGTATGTATATACATACACAGACACGCACATATGTGTGTGTGTGTGTGTGTGTGTGTGTGTGTATCTATATCTATACAGTATATTCAAATCCAAGTAAGGGTATAGCTAGCTGATGAGAGCTAAATAGCTTGAAATAGATCTATACTAATCTCCCTTGATTTCTTTGTCAGTAAATATAAATTTAACACAGAATAGTTTGTCACGAAAGTGACTGCCTGAGGGCTCCTGGATTGGGGCAGAAAGGCGAAAAGGAAGCAGTATGCTCCTTCCCATATTTGGATAGACCAGGTTGCTTTGATAGAAAACGTATATAAAACCTGGTGTGTTTGTGTGTGTTATATACATACATACATACATTCTACAGAACCGGTAGTAAAATTGGCGGGAGGCTCCGCCCACTGACCCTGACATCATCAAAACGCTTCTGCGCTTGCACAGAACAGCACACGCACATGTGAACAAAGCGATCACGTGCACGTGGCCCTGTTGCAAACCGGTAGTAAGGGTAAGTAGAACCCACCCTTGATACATACATATAATGGTTCCTGCTACATGGACATCTCCCTCCCTCCCTCCTTCTCACCCTCTCTCTCTTTCTCTTTCACAGCTCCCAAATCTGCTGGAGAATTGGAGGTCCAGCTGGCTTCATTACAACATCTTAAATGTATAGATAAGATTGTTCCATGAAAGAGACCTTGAAGCTTTATAAAGGATACTAAAAAGAGATTAGTGGAAAGGACACAGAATCAGTGCTGTCACATGGGGGTGGGGGAAAGAAGGCTGTTTTGTAGAGGTATTTAGAAAGGGGACAGATTAGCAAGGTCACCCTCCCAAACCAGTTGACCTGGAGGATACACCCGGTATGCCCAATTTAATACCTGATAGTATGAACAAGAAATCCAACAGTATGAAGATTGTCCAGTTACAGCATAAAAACACACAACTCCAAATTAACGATAATTTAAATATCACAGAGTTAGGACAGCCATACGCAATGAGACTGGAAGAGTCCAGCTGTTCTCGTGTCATCCCCAAGCATTGTGCATTTTCTCTGGATCTTAAAAATAAATTATGGTGTTTTGCCTTTGGAAAATTGCCATGCCTTCTCAGAAGCCCTGGAAGCAGGGGTGAAATTCAGCAGGTTCTGACAGGTTCTGGAGAACCGGTAGCAGAAATTTTGAGCGGAAATTCGGAGAACCAGAAAATACCACCTCTGGCTGGCCCTAGAGTTGGGTGGGAATGGGGATTTTGCAATATCCTTCCCCTGTTACGCCCACCAAGCCATGCTCACCAAGCCACACCATGCCCACCAAGCCACACCCACAGAACTGGTATTTGAAAAATTTGAATTCCACCACTGCCTAGAAGGAAGTTTTGACAACGCCAAATGTCTTCTTCTAAACTCTAAACAAAGTCCCTAGGATGGGCTCCTTGTGGTCTCTGAGCTTGGTTACTTCCTTTCAGATGCTCCATTATCCAACTAGGTAATATCATCAGTGCTCTGATGATGTTATCTAGTTTGGTAATGAAATGCCTCCAAGAAAACAACCAAGCTCAGAGACCACCAAGAACTCCACACTTCAATCCTGAGCTACAAATCGTCTCTTCTAAAATCCCTAGTGTGGGAATGCCAGATGAATATCCTTGTGAAATTTTCTACTTTCTGGAAAGGCATTTTAGGATGACCTTCGGTAACAAGATTCCTGGGCCATCCTAGCTGTTCCCAACATCAATCAAGAGTGAGCATGACTGTCCGGTTATAATAACCTCCTGGCAGTCACCTCCTGGCAGTCTCTCCAAGATTTAAGTCAGCAGCACTTTCATTAACACCATCCTGCTGCATGACATTTTACTACATTTTATACAGAGGTGAAATCCTACCGGTTCGGACTGGTTCGGACGAACTGCTAGGGATTATTGGCATCAGTTTGCTGAACTGTTAATACTGAAAACTGAACTAAAACTGAACCCCTCCTTGGCCCCACCCTCATCTGGCTGGTCACCGCTCACCTCTTCTGGCCATGCGATATTCCACAGAATTCAATGCTAACTGCAGCAGAGAGAATGCTAACTTTTCTCCCTCCATTCAGAGCAGAGCTGTCCTTTTAAGTAGTCCCCAGGAGGGAGCGGGCTGGGAGGGAACTGTAAAGGGAGCAGCAGTTCCGTTCTGAATGGAGGGAGAAAAGTTAGCATTCTCTCTGCCACAGAATTCAATGTTAAATGCAGCAGAGGGAATGCTAACTTTTCTCCCTCCATTCACAACGGAGCTGCTGCAGCTTGTCCCTTTTAAGGTAGTCCCCAGGAGGGAGGGGGATGGGGAGAGCAGCTAGAATGGAACCATTTTCGTGAAAGGCAGGAAAATGGGGAAGGGGATTTTCCTGCCTGTCATCCATTCCTCAATCTCAGCACATACTGAGGGAAGGATGGTAGGCAGGAATATTCCCCTCCCTACTTTCCTGCCATTTGCGACAAGGAATGGCTGGGAGGGGAGGGGCCGGTGAGGAGCCCCTTGATGTGAGTGATGTCAAGTTGGCCACGCCCACCCAGTCACATGACCTCCCCCAACAAGCCACGCCCACGGAATCAGTAGGGGAAATTTTTTAATTTCATCCCTGATTTTATACCTGGAGACTCCAAAAGAGTAAACCATAAGGGGGAAACATAAAGGACAGTTGCTAAAGGTTCTTGAGTTTACACTTGCTTTGAAGGAGTAATCTGTGG
The DNA here is from genome assembly GCA_030761175.1 of Masticophis lateralis. NCBI lineage: Eukaryota > Metazoa > Chordata > Lepidosauria > Squamata > Colubridae > Masticophis > Masticophis lateralis. The sequence goes on along the minus strand of JAUDYJ010000012.1, from coordinate 16,699,498 downwards.
GAAGTATAAGGTTGGCATATTTCTGAGGGTGGACTGTGACCACTTGCCATGGCAACTCACTGTGGCCAACTTGCTGCAGGACAACTCACCGCCGGACAATTTAAGAATTCAAATTATTTAAAATAAATAACATTTTAATGTTTGTCATTCGCATTTCATTCCGCCCCTCCTTTGGCATCCTTTTTAAAATTATTCTATTCCACCATTTCTTCTATATTAGTGTAACTCTTGTCCTGCAGTGAGTTGCCCTATGCCGAAGTTGGCTGTGGTGAGTTGGCCATGGCGAGTTGGCTGTGGCAAGTTGGATGTGGTGAGTTGGCCGTGGTGAGTTGGCTGTGGTGAGTTGGCCATGGTGAGTTGATTGTAGCAAGTTGGCTGTAGCAAGTTGATCATGGCTAGTTGGTTGTAGCGAGTTGGCTGTGGCAAGTTGGCTGTGGAGAGTTGGCCGTGGTGAGTTGGCTGTGGTGAGTTGGCTGTGGCAAGTTGGATGTGGTGAGTTGGCCGTGGTGAGTTGGCTGTGGTGAGTTGGCCATGGCAAGTTGGCCATGGCGAATTGGCCGTGGTGAATTGGCTGTGGTGAATTGGCCATGACAAGTTGGCCATGGTGAGTTGGCTGTGGTGAGTTGGCCATGGCAAATTGTCCTCTGATTGAGCCCTGCAAATTTTGCTGAGGTCTCTGGTTTCCCTGTCTGTGAGGACTCCAAGCTCAATTCAGATGCAACTGAGAAGCAGAGAGGTGGTGCGAGGCAGTCAAAAGGAGGTGCTCAGATCAATGACACTGAAATAGTTTGGTTCCCTTCCAAATAGCCACAGGACTGCATTGACTTTCTGAATGGCTTTGGGATGTATTTAAAACCCAGTGTGATTAGAGGCTTACACAGTGGATTCAGGCATTGCCTGCAAATGGGCAAATAAAAACATGCTGTTTATTTATTTTAGAGCTTAATTTGATGTACTGTACAGGAGTCAGGCCATTTCGGTGCATTCGGAAGAGGGAAGGGTGCTAATCAGCTGCAGAAGGCCCTTAAATCTGGTTGGTAAGCAAGCAATGATTTTACACATCATGTAAAGCCCTGGTTTGCTTCAGCATATGTTTTGACCGAGGCTTCCTTAGAAAGTAAACAGCACAAACTTAGTCCTGGCAAACCTCTTTAATTCAAACGGCTGTGAATTATTGTCATTCCTAGTCCAAAAGGCTTCTCAAACAGTCTTTCAGGGAAATGTTTACAAACACTCACCTTATCTCCCTTGGAATGCTGCCAGAGAACTAATTGCCAAACGCAGGGCAAGGCCAAACTTAGTACAGAGTCAAACAGAGCTTTTCCAGACCAGATGAACTAATTGCTTCCTGCAAAAGCTCATGTCCCGTTCGTTTCCTCTTTTATCTCTTATGGGAGGGGCCAATCATCTCCAAACCTTACTCTCAAGTCTACCCTGTTTTCTTAATTGTTCCTGTCTTCTGGCAGCTCTGCGCATGCGCACACTGGGAACAGGCTCCCGCTGTTCTTCTGCCTCACTGATGTCAGACTCCGGAGGCAGCGAAGAACTCCCAGATGGCCCTGGCTCCCTCTCTGCCTCCGAATCAGAGCCCTCGTCCGAGCCTTCCCCAGTCTCCAGGACTGGTCCACGTTCCTCCCCAACCTCCTCACTGTCCGACTCTGCTGCCAGCTCTAATTGGCCACCTGCGGGCCACAACAGCACAATGCATTGGCTTGAGTTGGTTCAGTATGCACAATATGCAAGTTATAAATTGTGATTTCCATGCACCCCTGTCCAGCATTCCAGTCTAAGGCTGCATTAACTGAGGGATAGAATCAAGATCACGTCAAGTGTTAGCACCACTTTATAATGCCTTCATAAATCCACACTTGGAATACTGCATCCAATTTTGGTCACCATGTAAAAAATGATGTTGAGACTTTGGAAACAGTGCAGAAAAGAGCAAGAAAGATGATTGGGGGCTGGAGGCTAAAACATATGAAGAACAGTTGCAGGAATTAGATATGCTTAGTTTAATGAAAAGAAGGGCTAGGGGTGACATGATAGCAATGTTCCGATATCTCAGGGGCTGCCACAAAGAAGAGTGATTCAAGCCATTCTCCAAAGCACCTGAAGGCAGGCGAAGAAGCAATGGGTGGAAACTAATCAAGGAGAGAAGCAACCTAGAACTAAGGAGAAACTTCTTGACAGTTAGAACAATTAGCCAGTGGACCAACTTGCCTCCAGAAATTGTGAATGCTCCAACACTGGAAGTTTTTAAGAAGATGTTAGATAACTATTTGTCTGAAGTGGTGTAGGATTTCCTGCCTAAGGAGGGGGTTGGACTAGAAGACCTCCAAGGTCCCTTCCAACTCTGTTATTCTATTTCTATTTCTATTTCTATTTCTATTTCTATTTCTATTTCTATTTCTAATTCTAATTCTAATTCTAATTCTAATTCTAATTCTATTCTATTCTATTCTATTCTATTCTATTCTATTCTATTCTATTCTATTCTATTCTATTCTATTCTACTCTACTCTACTCTACTCTATTCCTATTCCTATTCCTATTCCTATTCCTATTCCTATTCCTATTCCTATTCCTATTCCTATTCCTATTCCTATTCCTATTTTATTCTTCTTTTTGCTATTTTTGCAGCAAATGAAGGCAATAAGATTCTGGCAACCTCGATTTTTCTCCTTAAAGTTGAGTATGACAAGGAGAAGAGCATGGATCTCTGTTGCAAAGAAATCCTAGATCATCAAGCAGATGATCAACAGAAAAGGTTGCCTTCCCTCTCATGAATCACACTCTGGAAGGCTGGAAAGTGAATTGTGTTATTTTTAGCAGCTGAATGCCAGATAACTGACTTTGCTCGGGGTAGTAACTCTGAGGTGCAGAGGCCCAACAGCATGCTGGAGATTGCGTTCCAAAGAAAGTTACGGATCGTCCCTGGGAGGAAAAAAAAATCCCCATAAAATAAATCATTAACGTGGTAGAGTCTGGATGGAGGAAATGGGAGTGGACATGTGTGGGAGGGGATCAGAGAAAAGGTCTGGCAGATTGAGATAAATAAATAGGTTTTCTATTCCTGCTTGAATTTCGATACGTCAGTTAGACTTTGTAATCCAGACTTCCACATTAGACATGGATACATACATACATGAATCTTTACTTCATGTGGGAAATGTTAGATGAGAAGAACGCTGGAGGATTATGCTCAAGGCTAGTCATCCAGCATCCAGTGAGCTTGTCCACCTTCTGCAGCTAATGCTATCATTGAAACTTTTCTAAACTGAGATAATTATATGGTAACTGGCTGACAAAGCCTACTCCTCTCTCTGAATACTTCTCCCACTACGTTCTGTCTGGGAAGGAGGAACACAAGATTTTTTTTATTTATATATCTCTGTCATTTGTCTGTCCATCCATCTATCCACCCACCCACCCACCTACCTATCATGTCATCTATCATATCATATCATATCTATCTGTCTGTCTCTCTTTCTGTCTGTCATATCTATCTTATCTATCTTCTCTCTCTCTCTCTCTCTCTCTCTCTCTCTCTCTCTCTCTCTCTCTCTCTCTCTCTCTCTCTATGTCATCTATCTATCATATCTGCCTGCCTGCCTGCCTGCCCGCCCATACCTACCTACCTACCTACCTACCTACCTACCTACCTACCTACCCACCCACATCATCTGTCTGTCTGTCCATCTGTCCATCCATTCGATTGTCCATCCATCCATCCATCCATCCATCCATCCATTTATCGTACCTTTATTATTTTTACCAATAACTCAAGGTGGCAAACATAACCAACACACCTTCCTCCTATTTTCTACCCCATTCCATGAGATGAGTTGGGCTAAAAGGAGAGTGACTGGTCCAAGGTCACTCAGCTGGCTTTCGTGGCTGAGGCAGGACATGAACTCACGGTCTCCTTCTTCCTCACCTGGTGCCTTAACCACTAGATCAAACTGGTTCTATCAATAGGTAGTACAGATAGGTGTTGTCCAAGCTGGCCGACTCTCTATCCTGGCCTCCTCCAGTGCATCTGAATCATGGAATGGTTCTGAACTGAGCCGGAAAATATTTTCAATAGGCGCAGATCGCCTATGATGACATCCGGGGCGGTGGGCTGAGCCTTCCACCAGTTTTACTACTGGTCCGAACCGGGGGCAACCCACCACTGGTCTGAAGAGGTGTAGGGTCTCCTGCCTAAGCAGGGGGTTGGACTAGAAGACCTCCAAGGTCCCTTCCAACTCGATTCCCTTTTATTTTTGCCTGTCTTTTCCTCCACAATCTGTTTGCCTAATGAAAACACAACCCAGGAATTTTGGAAGCTAGTCATAAAAGCAAATTAGGTTTGGGGTGCTGGGAAATTGTGAACTTTGGATCTCGTTTGGATTTATGGAGAGGTAGGGAGATGTAATTACAACAGGGTGAGGTCTAAATCTACAGGCCAGATGAGGAAGTTGAACCAATCTCTGCTCCCTACCTGTTGGCATTAGCATGTCACCTGTGACTTGTCACCGTAGGGTTGAACTTTGATTTTGTTTTATTATATTTTGGTCAATATTTGTAGCCATCTATTTTATGGACTGTCCTGCCAGAAAAACTAGAAACACATCAAACAAATTCTTTTTTCTGTTTTTTAAAGTCAGTATTTCTGGGAGAAAGAGATTCACCAGATGAACTAGAATGTGATGCTTTCGTGTAAGACGAATCTTCGGCCTCATTTTCTCAATTTGTCCTCCTCTGAAGTGCAATTTTTCTTTAGCCGTGGTACATACTTTCATTCTTCTTGTAAGCCAAAAAAAAAGAGAAAAGAAATAGAAAGTGACATTCACGAAAGGAAGCTGGCTGGGTTAATCCTTCCCCTTTTCGGCCGCTTAAAAGTGATCCACTGCCATCGTGGTATTTCCTACTTTCTCAGTGGAACCTAATTGAACTTAAATTACAAGCTTGAGAACATGCTGAAAAGGCAAAAAGATAAATTGTCTCTTTCATACAATGCCCAGGAAGCTGACAAAAAGAATAATTTCTTTGGGCACCGATTCATAATGGCATTCATTATCCAGGGAAGGAAACAACTCCTTGCTGGAAAGGAAAATTGTGTGGATGTTCCTGCTTGGGGCAAAGAGATTTTCATTAAAGAGCAGGGAGCACTGCAGCTACTGTTCTGATATAGGAGTCACTCATTCTAGTTCAGCATTGCATGGAAGGGAGAAGAGAGGCGTTATTATAAAACACGAGGAAGGTTAGATCTCCAATAGAAGCAAATATTTCTAGCTCAGGGTTGAATTGAGGGATCCTTGGGGCCGGGATGGGCTGCTGGGGGTTCACAGGATGATGATGATGATGATGATGATGATGATGATGGTAATAATAATAATTTTATTTCTATACCCCCCTTCTCCCGAAGGACTCAGGGCGATGTACAGCACATTAAAAAACACAGAAAACAGACAACAATTAAAAATAATTAAAATTATTAAATATTTTGTCTCAAATTAAAACACCCAATTTAAAATAATTTACATTGATAGCCCGGCCTGGTGAAACAGGTATGACATTATTTTTCCAGTTTTGTGCATAGGTTATCCTGGCTGAGTTTATAATATGTAGAATTAGATATAATAATAAAGAAATACAATATCTAAAAATCATCTTGGTAGTTTCTTGGTGGGTCTGTTGCCTAATTAACTGCACAATACATGGACAAACTTAACCATAATTCACTATGCAGTTCAATAATGGTTGAAAACTGAACAAGGATTCAACCTGGAAATGAGCATAAATTTTCGGACAGAAAATCCAACCCATGGGATAGAAGTTGCCTTCGGAAGTTGTGGGAGCTTCATCACTGGAAGCTTTCAAGAAGAGACTAGACTGCCATCTGTCAGAAATGGTGTAGGGTCTCCTGCTCGAGCAAGGGGTTGGACTAGATGACCTACAAGGTCCCTTCCAACTCTGTTATTCTGTATCTGTGTCATTTGGGAGACTACAAGCATCCTAGACCCAAGCTAAGTCCAAACAAGTTAAAGAATCCCTGGAAAGAGAGACCTTCCTTTTGTGTGAACTTCAACAACGTAGAGTTGGGAAGTAGGTGTGTGTAGTAGGTGTGACAGCTAAAGCACTGTGATATTGATAGTCAGCCTTGAATTGTGCTAAGTAGGCAAACCTATCCATATGCTTTGATCAAAAGGAAGAGCCTGGTGACGCAGTGGACTAAGTGCTGTTAAAGTAGCACTTAGCTGCCAGCTACCTGCAATTATTGCAAGTTCAAATCTCACCAGGCTCAAGGTTGATTCAGCCTTCAATCCTTTCGAGGTAGGTGAAATGAGGACCCAGATTGTGGGGGCAATAAGATGACTTTGTATAAAAAAGAACACCGCTTAGCGGGTGCCGAAAGCCTTACTAAGCAGGTATATACAAAAGTATGAAGGCTATTGCTTAACACATTGTAAGCCACCCTGAATCTCCGGAGAAGGGTGGCATTTAAATCTAACAAACAAACAAACAAACAAACAAATAAATAAATAAATAAATAAATAAATAAATAAATAAATAAATAAATGCCTGCAAGCAACTTCATAACTCTGTCATACAGACTTCAGGAATGATGGGGAGGCAGGGGTTGGAAAATCATACATACTGTATTCAGTGGGACATCTTTCCCTAATTCTCTCTGAGAATCCAAATTAAGTGGCAGCTACCTAGGTGCTGGAGGAGACTCCTGTGAGTCCCTTGGGCTGCAAGGAGATCAAACCGGTCAGTTCTAGAGAAATTCAACCCTGACTGCTCTTTAGAAGGCCAGATCCTGAAGAGGAGACTCAAATACTTTGGCCACCTAATAAGAAGGAAGGACTCCCTGGAGAAGAGCCTACTGCTGGGAACTATGGAGGGCAAAAGATGAAGGGGATGACGGAGAACGAGGTGACTGGATAGAGTCACTGAAGCAGTTGGTATGAGCTTAAATGGACTCCAGGGGATGGTAGAGGACAGGAAGGCTTGGAGGAACGTTGTCCATGGGGTCGCGATGGGTCAGACATGACTTTGCAACTAACAACAACAAACCATCTTGCATCCTAAAGGAAATCAACCTTGACTCTTCTCTGGAAGGACAGATGTGGAAGCTGAAGCCCAAATACTGAGAAGAGAGGCCTCTTTGGAAAGGCTCTGATAAAGAGAAAGATGGAAGGCAAAAGGAGAAAGGGATGGCAGAGGGGGAGATGGTGAGATAGTGCCTTCAGTGCAATGAACATGAATTTGGGCAGACTCTGGCAGACAGTAGAGGACAGGGGCGCCGAGAGTGCTATGGTCTTTGGGGCCGTGAAAAGTCGGATATGACATAGCAACTGTACAACAACAACACCTTGCAATGAATATGTCAACACTGAGCTCTAAAAATAATAAAAAACAATTGGTGGGTTGCTAGAAGAGGTGGTCACTCAATTTCACTCATCCTCACTCCCTTGTTACTTAGGGCTGGCCAAGCCCAGTGTAAAAATATGAGAAGGTTTTCTCTGGAAACGAAACATTCATCTTGCTGTTTTGCTTTTTTGAACCTTTATCATTCAATGCTCTCCGTAGAGAATCTCATTGTGCACAATGCTAAGTGATTAATCGCCATGTCTTTCTTTCTCCAGCTGCTTCTCTCTCTCTCTCTCTCTCTCTCTCTCTCTCTCTCTCCACCCCTCTCATTTTTTTACTAAATATTTAAAAAGAATAAAATGATACAACTTTTGAAAAAAGAGTGTCAAAAAAGTAAAAATAATAGATGATGAAAGAAAGAAAAAGAAAGAAAGAAAGAAAGAGAGAGAGAGAGAGAGAGAGAGAGAGAGAGAGAGAGAGAGAGAGAGAGAGAGAGAGAAAGGGCTATTAAAAAGCAGCTTCTGATTTTACCAGCAACTACACATACATTCCTTTTTTATCTTCTCCCTCTAACGTCACAACATAATTTCCTGCTTTCCGTAATCTTCCCTTCCTAATCATCACGCCCATATGTCACAAGTTCATTTTTCTCTTCTTTTAGCAAAGAGTTCAGCAAGGGTTTCCAGTCCAACAAATGTGGCTGTGTTGTCCATTCTCTAACCGAACCAGAATAATTTTGCCCTCTCTCCTACTTCTGACCTTTTCAGAAGCCATTCCTCCTTCGTGGAAGCACTTTACTTTCTCTGCATATAACAGTCATGCACAGTGGTGAAATCCATTTTTTTTTTTTTGCTACCGGTTCTGTGGGCGTGGCTTGATGGCCGTGATGTAGTTTGGTGGGCGTGACTTGTGGTATAGAGTTGCCCGGTGTTGTATATTTTTTAATATTTCTTAACGTTGTGCTGAAATTAAAGAATTATTCCTTAAACACAAAGAATTGATCAAAGCTGCACAGTCAAATAAAAAATACACACGACAGCAAAGTAAAATGTAATTTAATATTTTACATATTATTATAATATATTTGATGTTTTGAATTTTAAGTAAAGTTTTGAAGTGATTATTTTAATATGTGTTAAAATGTTTGTAAGAAAATATATAATTTAATTGTATTTTTTTTTACTACTTAACCCCCCCCTCTCCCCCCGCTTGTCCGCTATTTTTTGGAAGCAGACCTGGCAACCCTTCTTGTGGACATGGCAGGGAAAGGATATTGCAAAATCTCCATTCCCACCCCACTCTGGGGCCAGCCAGAGTTGGTATTTGCCGGTTCTCTGAACTGCTCCAAATTTCCGCTACTGGCTCTCCAGAACCTGTCAGAACCTGCTGGATTTCATCCCTGGTCTTGCAGCACTTATCATATACAAAAAATGGTCTTCCATAATTCTCTATCCATTAGTTCCAGCAAGAAATTATTATTATTATTAATTAATTAAATTTATCTGCCGCCCTCTCTCCAACAAGGACTCAGGGCGGCTCACAGCAATAAAACAAAAAGAATCAATATTTAAATGTTAAAACTATTAAAATTCCCCTTAAAAAAACCCTTCAGTCCCACCCAGTCTGGTGTCAATTGAATGTTAATCTTTCACATTTGGGGGGGGGGGGTATCTCTGTGTGCAATTTTGGGCTTTTTTTTTCTCCAGCTGTCTTTCTCATTCCTTAGCTTTCTCCTCATTCCACCTTGAAATACGTACACGATGTACTTGATATTCTTCCTTTCTTTTGGCTTTTTTCTCCAGCTATCTTTCTCGTTCCTTAAGTTTCTACTTATTCTCCCCGTTCCTCCTTGAAATATGTTCACCTCACGATCTGCTTGTTTCCAGATAATGGTTGCTGTCTTTAATAAATGGTCTTGTTTTGTTTTTTTGGTTTTTGCTTGCTTCTTATTTCAAAACGCTGGCTCAGACTTCCAGAGATGTTTATTTTTCTTGAGTACCCCACTTCAGCTGACCATGATTGCTGAATTTAAAAATTCAGGAGGGTTCTTGAGAGCATCATGATGGGGACAAAGGATGGCCGTCCTCACCTTCATGGACCATTGAACTGCAGGAACCACCTGGCAGACTCTGGGATGCTGCGAAGCCGTGAAGTCGACTGATATGATTCTGAAAGTACATTGTCTATCATTTGCCCTTCCAGAGAAACTACTCGGAACTGAATCGCAAAACAACAATTGTGCTAAAAGGTATCTAATAAATATGTAAATCAGTCTATCTTTATTCATACAAGGTAAAGCTATTATCCTTACATCTTTACAGGGCATCACTTTAAGTGACAGATCCTTTTTACAATATCTCTTAACACCTGTAAGCCAAGAAAACAATCTGGAGGCTGATGATACGAAACAAATAAAGCTACCAATAAAAATATATCTAATATTTATCTAATACGATACGTCACAGAATGATATATCGTACTAGATAAGTATTAGATTTTCATGGCTTTGTTATTTCTCATCATTTGCGTCAACGTTATTATCTTCTTGGTTTACAGGTGCCAACAATATCGGTAGGTTTATAAAGAATTGTGACTGTTCACTGTTATAGTGACATACCACACAATGTTTTTCTTGGTTGTACTTTTCTTGCTGTTTTATCAAGACTTGGAGGTCTTCTGCTCCAATCCCCTATTCAAGCTGGAGACCCTATACCATTCTGGACAAGTGGCTTTCCAGCCTCTTCTTAAAAGCCTCCAGTGATGGAGCGCTCACAACTTCTGGAGTCCAGCTAACATTTTCCTCAGCTAGCTATTGCTATTGCTATCTCAAATCTATGAATGCTTCCGCAAAGGAAGTTTATCCAGTTCATTTTACAATGTTGGCCTATTGCCATCCACCATCTGGGTCAGGGATGAAATCCAGCAGGTTCTGACAGGTTCTGGAGAACCGGTAGCAGATATTTTGAGTAGTTCAGAGAATTGGCAAATTAAAAGCCTCCAGAGATGGAGTGCTCACAACTTCTGGAGTCCAGCTGTTCCACTGGTTAATTGTTCTCACTGTTAGGAAGTTTCTCCTTAAATCCAGGTTGCTTCTCTCCTTGATTAGTTTCCATCCATCATTTCTTGTCTTGCCTTCTGGTGATTTGGAAATAGGTTGAGCCCCCTCTTCTTTGTGGCAGCCCCTCAAATATTGGGACACTGCTATCATGTCACCTTCTTTTCACTAGACTAGACATACCCAATTCCTACAACTGATCATCATGTTCTAGCCTCCAACCTTCTAACCATCATTGTTGCTCATTTCTGCACTATTTTTAGAGCCTCAACATTAAAAAAAAATTGTTAAGGCACTTTTTACATTTTTTCTTTCTTTTCTTTGACAATGTGGTATCTCTATCAGTATCATCTTTTGTTCTATTCTTGTTCTCTTTTTTTTATTAGACTTCTATACCGCTTCATAGTGCTTTACAGCCCTCTCTAAGTGGCTTACAAAGTTAGCATAAGCATATTGCATATTAGCATATTGCATTAGCATTAGCATATCGCCCCCAACAATCTGGGTCCTCATTTTACCCACCTCAGAAGGATGGAAGGCTGAGTCAACCTTGAGCCAGTCAGGATTGAACTCCTGGCAGTTGGCAGAATTGGCCTGCAATACTGCAATCTCACCACTGCATCACCATGGTCCTTCCTTCCTTCCTTCCTTCCTTCCTTCCTTCCTTCCTTCCTTCCTTCCTTCCTTCCTTCCCACTTAGCAATAGCACTTAGACTTATATACCACTTTACAATGCTTTATAGCCCTCCCTAAGCAGTTTACAGAGTCAGCATCTTCCCCCCAACAACCTGGGTCCTCATTTTACCCACCACGGAAGGATGGAAGGCTGAGTCAACCTTGAGCTGGTGTGATTTGATCTGCTGATCTGCTGAACTAGCAGTCAACTGAAATAGCTGCAGTACAGCACTCTAACCACTGCACCACCTCGGCTCATCATCATCATCTTTCTCTCTTTTCTCTCTCTCTTTTTGGTTATTTATTTAAAAAAGCAATGTTTTTTTTTAAGAAAAGATACAAAAATCTAGATGAACACTAGGGGGTGGCAAAGAGATGGGGCGGGGGGTTGTACCTCTACTGGCGTCTAATCTTCTAGAATCTAGCCCAAATAAACAGCTCTAACCTGTTGGTTCTTAGGAGAGGAATAAAAAGGCCTGCTGGAAGCCAAGCTATTTTCTATAAGGTGTACAAAAGCTTGCATCAGGTTGGGTTCTATTTACCTTTACTACCGGTTCGAAATGAGATCACACATGTGCCTTGCTTCTGCGCGTGCGCAGATTGACGATGATGACATCCGGGGCAGTGGGCGGGGCTTCCCACCGGTTTTACTACCGGTTGCTGTGAACCGGTCCAAACCGGGGGCCAACCCACCAATGACTTGCATCCTTTGTCAGGTTGGTGCCTTCTGAATATGTTGGACTACAATTTTCCTCAACATGGGAGGAAATAATGGGAATGGTAAACTGAGGCGGTGAAGAGTGAAGCTCCACACAGATTTCTGGTCTCCACAACTAAGAGAAAGGAGAACTGTTATGTTGGGAATATTTGAATATACCCCAAAGCCAGTGGTGGGTTCAAAAATTTATACTACCGGTTCTGTGGGTGTGGCTTGGTGGGCGTGGCAGCGGGAAGGATACTGCAAAATCCCCATTTCCTCCCAATCAGCTAGGACTCGGAAGGCAGAGAATAGATGGGGGCAGGGCCAGTCAGAGGTGGCATTTACTGGTTGGAATGTTGGTATCTGTAATCAGATACCAGGTTCATATTATCATATGTGGTGGACATGCCCAAAGGCCAAAAATAAAATAAAATAAAATAAAAATGGGACTAAAACAGTGGTGAGTTTCAAAAGTTTTTATTTATTTATTTATTTATTATTTATTTATTTATTTATTAAATTTATATACCGCCCTTCTCCTGACGGACTCAGGGCGGTGAACAGCCAATTAAAAAACCAATACAAAAAAGTTAAAATCATGCTAAAACAAATATAAATAGGCTGAAGGTTTAAAAACAGGTAAAAATTCTAAAAAATTTTTTAAAAAATAGAAGGGATCAGGCAAGTCTGGCAAGTTGAAAAAGATAGGTCTTCAGAGCCCGACAGAAAGTCCGGAGGTCAGCAATTGTTCTCAGTTCTGGAGGAAGATCGTTCCAGAGGGTCGGGGCTGCCACAGAGAAGGCTCTCCCCCTGGGGGTCACCAGCCGACATTGTCTGACTGACGGCACCCTGAGGAGGCCCTCTCTGTGGGAGCGAACCGGCCGGTGGGAGGCAATTGGTGGCAGAAGGCGGTCCTGTAAGTACCCTGGTCCTAAGCCATGGAGCGGTTCTGTGGGTTTGGTTTGGTGGGCGTGGCATGGCATGGCATGGCATGGCATGGCATGGCATGGCTTGCTGGGCATGGCAGGGGAAATATATTGTAAAATTTCCATTCCCACCCCACTCCAGGGGAAGGATACTGCAAAATCCCCATTTCCTCCCAATCAGCTAGGACTCGGGAGACAGAGAATAGATGGGGGCGGGGCCAGTCAGAGGTGGCATTTACCGGTTGGAATGTTAGTATTTGTAATGAGATACCAGGTTCATATTATCATATGTGGTGGACATGCCCAAAGGCAAAAAAAAAAATGGGGCTAAAACAGTGGGTTTTAAAAGTTTTTACTACCGGTTCTGTGGGTGTGGTTTGGTGGGTGTGGCATGGCTTGCTGGGCATGGCGGGGGAAAGATACTGTAAAATATCCATCCATTAGGTGGTGGGGGGGCAGTCAGAATTTTTACTACCGGTTCTCTGAACTACTCAAAATTTCCGCTCTCAGTTCTCCAGAACTGGTCAGAACCTTCTGAAACCCGCCTCTGCCCAAAGCAGCTGACATAGTCAAAGTTACTGGATGAACTTCCTTTGAAGAACCACTCATAGATTTAAGATAGCAATAGCACTTAGATTTACAGTATATACCACTCCATAGCACTTTATTAATCCATCTGTCAAGAAGATTAGGCTGAGAGTGAACTTCAAGGCTAACCAGGGGTCTCAATAAGACATGAAAATAATTACTTTCTCCCTTATGTCCTTTGATTCAAGACAAACAGAATTGGTTTTGTCCTGACCAGAAATACTTGTTTTAGAGGAAAATAAAATACTTCTCTTGCAAGGGTGTCAGATGAGAAACAAACACTTGTTAAAGGTAAAGGTAAAGGTTCCCCTCGCACATATGTGCTAATCGTTCCTGACTCTAGGGGGCGGTGCTCATCTCCATTTCAAAGCCAAAGAGCCAGCGCTGTCCGAAGATGTCTCCGTGGTCATGTGGCCAGCATGACTCAACGCCAAAGGTGCACGGAACGCTGTTACCTTCCCACCAAAGGTGGTCCCTATTTTTCTACTTGCATTTTTTTTTACATGCTTTTGAACTGCTAGGTTGGCAGAAGCTGGGACAAGTAACAGGAACTCACCCTGTTATACAGCACTGGGGATTTGAACCGCAGAACTGCCGACCTTTCAATCGACTAGCTCAGCATCTTAGTCACTGAGCCACCACATCCCTACAAAAACTATAAAAATAAATGATTGTTACTTCACTAAAATTAGGAGCAGATTTACTCTGTGACATGCTGGGCATCCTTTCCATCTGGATGAGAAGAGTTTAGTAGCGCACGTTACTAAGCGACCCACCACTCATTCTAACATTTTCCTCAGCTAGCTATCGCTGTCGCTATCTCAAATCTATGAATGCTTCCTCAAAGGAAGTTTATCCAGTTCATTTTACAATGTCGGCCTATTGCCATCAACCATCTGGGTCAGGGGTGAAATCCAGCAGGTTCTGAGAGGTTCTGGAGAACCGGTAGCGGACATTTTGAGTAGTTCAGAGAACCGGCAAATACCACCTCTGGCTGCCCCCAGAGTGGGGTAGGAATGGAGATTTTGCAATATCCTTCCTCCAGGAGTGAGGAGGGAATGGGGATTCTGCAGTATCCTTCCCCTGGAGTGGGATGGGAATGGAGATTTTGCAGTATCCTTCCTCTGCCACGCCGAACAAGCCACAACACACTCACCAAGCCACGCACACAGAACTGGTAGTAAAAAAAAATTGATTTCGCCACTGATCTGGGTCCTCGTTTTACTGAGCTCAGAAAAATGGACGGCTTGAGCCCATCAGTATCGAACTCCTGGTTGTGGGCAGAGTTTGCCTGCAGATACTGCATTCTAACAACTATGCCACCAGGGCTCCTGAGCTAAAGGTAAGGACATGAAGGAGAAATAAAAACAATGTAAAGAAAGAAGATAGGATACCATCCTTGCTTTGTTATAACTGTGGGATTTAGGGTCATCCGATGAAAGATGCAGGCTGAGACATTTGAGAAACAGAAGGAACATATTATATTAATGGGCTTAGATGCCACTAGCAGAAGATTAAGCCAACTCATGGAGGGAAAAGCTATCCGTGGCCATGAATAGCACCAGCTGCCTTTTTCATTGCCTTCATTTTTTCCCCTTTTGCATCATTCAGTCCCAAGAGAAGCTGCTGAGAGGCAGCATTGAGAGAAGCTGGGTGAGTTTAAGTCTTGCTTGGGGTGGGGGGGGGGGGCTTGGTCCTCTATGGAGCTTTTTTCTTTCAAGAAAAAAGCTCCACAGCTTGGTCATTTGTAGGACATGACTCTTCCTGCAGAGATGTATTGCCAAGCTTATGAGAAAGTTAAGCATCATGTATTGGTTGCAAATCTTCATTGCAGACCTGTTTGTTGAGATCTGGATAGATCTTAGTCTGGGTTAAGCACACTTTATGAAGCCAACCAGTTGTGTTTTACAATACAATACAATACAATACAATACAATACAATACAATACAATACAATACAATACAATACAATACAATACAATACAATACAATACAATACAATACAATACAATACAATTTACAAATACAATACAATTTACAAATACAAATAATACAAATACAAATAATACAAATACAAATAATACTAATACAAATAATACAAATACAAATACAATACAATTCTTTATTGGCCGAGTGATTGGACACACAAGGAATTTGTCTTTGGTGCATATGCTCTCAGTGTACATAAAGAGACAAGATACATTCATCAAGAATCATAAGGTTATCACTTAGTGATAGCCATAGGATACAAATAAGCAATCAAATCATACTAGGAAACAATATCAATATAAATCGTAAGGATACCAGCAACAAGTTACAGTCATACAGTCATAAGTGGGAGGAGATGGATGATAGGAACGATGATAGTAATAGTAATGCAGACTTAGTAAATAGTTTGACAGTGTTGAGGGAATTATTTGTTTAGCAGAGTGATGGCGTTCAGGAAAAAACTGTCCTTGTGTCTAGTTGTTCTGGTGTGCAGTGCTGTATAGCATTGTTTTGAGGGTAGGAGTTGAAACAGTTTATGTCCAGGATGCGAGGGGTCTGTAGATATTTTCACAGCCCTCTTTTTGACTGGTGCAATATACAGGTCCTCCATGGAAGGCAGGTTGGTAGCCATTGTTTTTTCTGCAGTTTTAATTATTCTCTGAAGTCTGTGTCTGTCTTGTTGGGTTGCAGAACCAAACCAAACAGTTATGGAGGTGACTGGTTTGGTTCTGCAACCCAACAAGACAGATTTTTATTGATTCATCATGATTAAATGGGCTCTGGTTTCAATTATGTGAATAAAACCATTGTTCCAACATTTCCTTCTGGAAGCTAATCCAGGAATTGTGACAGCCACACCCAGAATGTAGATCCATGCATCCAGAGGAACCTTTGTCCCTCAGGTGTTTTGCAAAAGGCAACTGGACTTTGTTTTTCCTTTGAAAACATGTCACTTTTCATCCAAGAAGCTTCTTCAGTTATGACTGAATGGGGAATGGAAGGATTTATAGTCTTTGCAGTCGTTAGCCCTCAGAAAGTTGGTTGTTAGCTCTCTGAGAGTCCTTGAAGCCACTTGGTGGTTTACCTATACCCCCGGAGTCATCTGATTAAGGTGACCTTAAGGTAGTGGTGAAATTACTACCGGTTCTGTGGGTGTGGCTTGGTGGGCGTGGTGTGGCTTGGTGGGCAAGGCAGGGGAAGGATACTGCAAAATCTCCATTCCCTCCCCACTCCTGGGGGAAGGATATTGCAAAATCTCCATTCCCTCCCCACTCCAGGAGAAGGATACTGAAAAATCCCATTCCCTCCCCATTCCTGGGGGAAGGATATTGCAAAATCTCCATTCCCTCCCCACTCTTGGGGCCAACCAGAGGTGGTATTTTCCGGTTTTCCGAACTACTCAAAATTTCCGCTACCAGTTCTCCAGAACCTGTTAGAACCTGCTGGATTTCACCCCTGCCCTGAGGGTACAAATAAACCTTCAAAGTGGCCTCAAGGAATTGCACAAGCTTCTTGGATGAGAAGCAAAATGTTTTCACAGAAAAAAACAAAAACAAAGTCCAACAAAAAAACTATGACCTGGAAAATTGAGAATCTTCCTAGACAAAGGACCTTTGGTCCTTAAAAATGAAACTACCTGCATTCTTTTGAACGTGGCTGGTACTTTGGCCTCATTCTCTAATCCAGGTTTCTGATCCTTCTCCTCAGTGATATTCAGACTCAGGGGATTTCAAGGCCATCTCACTCACAATGAAGATCCATCCAGATCTCACCTGGAGTTTTGTAGTTCAGGTACGGTAGCCTCACCGAACCAAAAGCCCATTACAATTCATTCCAGCCCCTTATGCTGAGTCACATGAGCTGAAGGGGGCTTCAAAAAGTGGAATTGGCAACTTTTTGGGAGTTGTCCCATTCTTCTTCCTGTAAAGACACACGGGGGAAAAATTCTGATTATTTTTTATTAAACTCTGCAGCTTCAGGATGGTCTAACTTATTTTTGTTTTGCCCAATTTTTCTTTTGCTGGGTTCTCTTTCCCTATCAGATTTGGTCCCATTCTTTCTTATATTCCGAAGCCTGTACTTCTGATGAAGACAGAGGATTTTGTATTTCCAATGTGGGAGGAAGGATGGAAGGAAGGAAGGAAGGGAGGGAGAGAGGGAGAGAGGGAGGGAAGGGAAGGGAAGGGAAGGGAATAGAGGAAAGAAGTGAAGTGAAGGAAGTAAGGAAAGGGGAGAGCAAGAGGAAGGGAGTGTAGGAAGTTAGCACCTACCCCTCTCCCAGGGAAATGAGATATTTTAGGAAATATTAAGGGCAGAATATTTCCCCTAAAAGGGAGACAGAAACTCACCATCACCCCGCCCCCCCCCACACCTTTGTCAATGGACCATTAAGGCCTGGACCAGTCTATTCTACATAGCCATTTTCTACAGAGCCATAGTAGGAATTGACCAAAGCCCTTTCACCCAGCAAGAGTCAAGCAAGCCTGGGACACAGACAACCTACAGTTACCCCTGCATGGCCCCATGGGAGTCTGACAACCAATCAGCTCAATACAAACTCAAATTCAAAGCCCAACAGAGGGCATAAAACCCAGGCACTCTCAGCATCTCTGCCCTTTTTTTCTTCACCCAAGATCTTCAAGGCATATGATGCTGTCCACCATTAAAACCATCGTTCCAAGCAGCCATCATGTTTCCAGTGTCTTTTTCCCCACTTGGAACTGAACCCAGATGGACATTTCTTCTTCTTCTTCTTCTTCTTCTTCTTCTTCTTCTTCTTCTTCTTCTTCTTCTTCTTCTTCTTCTTCTTCTTCTTCTTCTTCTTCTTCTTCTTCTTCTTCTTCTTCTTCTTCTTCTTCTTCTTCTTCTTCTTCTTCTTCTTCTTCTTCTTCTTCTTGGAATATTCTATGCTTTAAGTTCTTTACTGTTTTCACCCATAGTTTGATGGTTTATCAGATTGGATAAGAGAAGGGAAGAGTGCTGCAATCTGCACTGTGCACATTTATTCTTTGGGTTCCTGCCAAGGATGGCTATTTCAAATGAATTTCCAGGCGTTTTGCTTCTCAGCATCCGTGTAACAGTCCAGCACACATGGAGCTCTTCTATTTTGATGCTATTCTTTTTTTCCTACTGCTTTCTTTTCAAAAGCCCAAATTCATTTGCTGAACTGAGAGGCTGATGACTGTCTATTGTTCGTAATGAAAATCCATTCATCAGAGCACAGCAGGGGAGGAAATTAAATCTGGATGTTCTCTCTCTATTCCCAGGTAACTATTTCTGGTGAAGAAAGTTGGACCATTCTTTTCTTTTCAGGAATTCAGAAACAACAACAAAAGAAGACAGGCAAGGTAATTGTTGCAACGAGCAGGGCTGAAAAGAAATGAGATATCTTATTTATTAGGCACACCGCTAACATTCCTGCCAACGTAGGGAGATGCCTTGTCTCCATCCATTCATTTTCCCTGCAGTGTAGAAAGATACACCCACCCCTCTCCTAGAAGAATGAGATGTTTTAAAGGTAAAGGTTCCCCTTGCACATATGTGCTAGTCGTTCCTGACTCTAGGGGGCGGTGCTCATCTCCGTTTCAAAGCCGAAGAGCCAGCACTGTCCGAAGACGTCTCCGTGGTCATGTGGCCGGCAGGACTCAATGCCACATGGAATGCTGTTACCTTCCCACCAAAGGTGGTCCCTATTTTTCTATTTGCATTGTTTACGTGCTTTCGAACTGCTAGGTTGGCAGAAGCTGGGACAAGTAACGGGAGCTCACCCCATTAGGCAGCACTAGGGATTCGAACTGCTGAACTGCCGACCTTTCGATCAACAAGCTCAGGGTTTTAGCCACTCAGCCACCGCGTGTTTTAGGAAATATTAAAAAGGCAGAATATTATATTTCCCTAAAAGAAGAATGGAGAAACATGCTCTTGGAAAGCAGCCCCCACCCAGCAGATATTTGGTGCCCATTGAGAAGGACTGGGCCAGCCTATCTACAAAACAAAAGACCTTCAGCTCCAAGGTGATGGGATTAAGACATGACCCTTCAGGACATAATAGGAGCCACGGTGGTGCAGTATTAAAGTGCAGTACTGCAGGCTACTCCTGCTGAGTGCGGCTGACTGCAATTTGGCAGTTCAAATCTCACCAGGCTCAAGGTTGACTCAGCCTTCCATCTGAGTCAACCTTGGAAGGCTGAGTCAAACTTGAGCTTGGAGCCAACCTTGACCCAGATTGTTGGGGGCAAGGTGCTGACTTTGTAAACCGCTTAGAGGGGGCTGTAAAGCACTGTAAAGTGGGATGTAAGTCTAAGTGCTATTGCTATTAACCCGCTACCATCTAGCAGCAGAGCTCACCACATTGCACAATCTCCTAAGATCATTGCATCACCCTCCAAACTTCAACGAAACATAGCTCAGACAACCTACAGAGCCAACTATGATCCCCTATAGAATACATGTTCTTGCACAGGAACAGGAAGTTCAAGTACAAAACCCAAAAGAAGGTATAAATAGCCTCCACTCTCAACTCCAGAATTCCCCAGCCATCCATATGTTAACATTTATTTATTTACGCCATACATATTCCTAGTCTTAGCATTGTTGGATATTCTCACACTTCAATCACTTTTTTTCCTCAGCTGCCAAAATGGCTTGTTATGCCACTACAGAGGGAGTCCTTAATGTACAACCTCAATCAAGCCCAACATTTCTGTTGCTAAGCAAGACAGTTGTTACATAGGTTTTGTCCCATGTTACGACCTTTCTTGCCACTGTTGTCAGTTGAATCACTGGAGTTGTAAAGTGAATCTCGCTTCCTCATTGACATTGCTTGTTAAGTGGCAAAAGGTGACTCTGGGACTCTGCCCCTGTCAAAAACACATGCCAATTGCCAAGCTTCCAAGTTCTGATCATGTGACCAGAGGCAGGTTTCAGCAGGTTCTGACCAGTTCTGGAGAACTGGTAATGGAAATTTTGAGTAGTTCAGAGAACTGATAGTGAAAATTCTGACTGGCCCCACCCCCATCTATTCTCTGCCTCCCAAGTTCCAGCTGATCGGGAGGAAATGGGGATTTTGCAGTATCCTTCCCCTGTCATGTCCACTGAGCCACGCCCACCAAGCCATGCCCATAGAACCACTGTGCCATTATAACTTTGAACGGTCACTAAATGAATGGTTGTAAATTGAGGGCTAACTGTAATGTCCATGCAAACCTTTGAACTATTGCTTTGAGCATATCTTCACTCCACTTACATCCCAAATCGTACCGTCAATTTTGTCTTAATTCTACTTACTTTGCCAAAGGCTTCTTGTTTAGCCTTTTATAGCCGCACTCAATATACTTTTTGTATATTCGTCTTAGTTGCTCTGCTGCTCATTCAGCCTCTTTTAACCTTAATCATTCCTTGCTCTCTTTAACTGGATCCCTTGCAACTCTGTTTTCTTTAACTCCATTTTTCTCCCTCCAAGATTACAGCATATCTTTCCTTCGATTTTTCCGCAATTCTTTGCTACAGTTGTTCTCCCATGACTGTTTACCCAAGAGGCTTAGTTAGCTGAGAAATGTTATAAATTTTATTTTTGAAAATCCAGGTCTGCAATATCAGCTAGCCTCCTCTATCCGTGGGTGGAGTGACCTTCAGAGAACTCAAGCAGATTAGCAAGGTGGGTTTTCAAATTCCTTCGCAACAAGGTGTTCTGTTTTACACACTTCATTTTATTTAGGTTAAGGTAAAGGTTCCCCTCGCACATATGTGCTTGTCGTTCCCGACTCTAGGGGGCAGTTTCAAAGCCAAAGAGCCAGCACTGTCCGAAGACGTCTCCATGGTCATGTGGCTAACGCCAAAGACGCACGGAACACTGTTTCCTTCCCACCAAAGATGGTCCCTATTCTTCTACTTGCATTTTTTACGTGCTTTCGAACTGCTAGGTTGGCAGAAGCTGGGACAAGTAATGGGAGCTCCCCCCGTTACACAGCACTAGGGATTCGAACCGCTGAACTGCCGACCTTTCAATTGACAAGCTCAGCATCTTAGCCACTGAGCCACCACGTCCCTTCATTTTATTTTATCTTCCCATCAATTTTATTTTATTTATCTCCCACCAATTTCTGGGAACAGATACTGAACTAACTGGGCTTTAGTTTTGAGGATCTCTTTGGGATCTCTTTCAGGACAGGTGCTTTGAAATGTACAAGATTATGTGTAAAGCTCCTCTTTAAGGCAACTGCATCTCTTTTCATAGAAGCCTTGGGGGGACGGGGAAAGAACAACAGAGCTATTTTAATGAGTTGCATCTTTGGCCTTTTTAAAACCTGTGTTCTTATACACTCGGGCACATTTCAAAGCATCTATTCTGAATCATTTCTGAAGTATGCACAACCCTACTATTTATAAAGGAAAAGAAAAGAAAAGAACTAATAATGGTAGGAAAGCTATAATTTAACTGACAAACGCTGATTAAATAAGGGGCAATTAACAGTAATTCAAAAATTAATTTCCCCACTAAGCTGCAAATCAGAACAATCTAAATGAGTTCAGCCTGTGAAATGAAGCTTTTAAGCAAAAAAAAAAAAAAAAAAAGGCAAGCTCAGGGAGCCTTTCGCACTGTTTGCTCCTTTGCCCATGGACATGTCCCAGTTTGAGCAGTTTATAGGTAATGAGATCACACCACAGCATTTCAAGGACACTTTTGTCAAGAGGAGAAGAAACGGCTATTGGCTGCATTCGCCGCCCGTCAACCCAGGATTTTAACTTTCATTTGTGGAATAAAATAGTAGCAACCCAATTCTTCTGTCTCAGGGGTCCCCAACCTTTCAGACCTCAGGGACCACTAAATTCATAATTTTAAACCCCACGGACCACTAATATGATCTGCCTAATGACCGGCTGGGTGGGCGTGGCTAGGTGGTCATGTGACTGGGTGGGTGTGGCCAACTCGATGTCACTCACATCGAGGGGTGCCTCGCCAGCCTCTACTCAACCACTCCTCTACTCAACTACTCCCCTCCCAGCCACTCCTTGCCTGCCTGCCCGGGCTCCTTAGGGCCCCAACAGGAAGCAGTTGTTGGAGCTAAGCAGCCACCATGAGAAAAAGTTGGCAAAACAGCTCACTTCAAATTGGATCTGGCCGAGAAGGAGACTCAGCAGAAGCACCTCAATGAGGACTAGGAGCCTAGGCTTTCCAAGCAGAGGGAAGACCCTAAACCCTCCTCTTCCTTCCCCCACTCCTCTGCATTCATTGGCCATCTTCCCAATCATTCACTCCTAATCTACTGCTCCAATTCAAAGAATTTCCCCCCTCCCATCCATCTCCTAGGGGACATTATCTCCAGAGAAAAATAAGTAGGTGAAAGGCAACCGTCCCGTTGCAGACGTCTGCGTTCTCCTTCTTATGTCAGCACTAGGATAAGTGCATGTTGACGTGCTGACACTTAACTTAGAACCACTACAACTTCCAAGATGGACATGCAGGGGAAAGATATCATAATGTCATGCTCATCTATTGTTGCTATAGACCAGTGATGGAGAACATTTTTGGTACCAAGTGCCCAAACCACAATACACATGCGCATGTGTGCACACACATACCAGAGGCCCAGAAACTTGAAGACCATCTGGTCTTCGGGTTTCCGGTGCGTGCATGCATGCCGGCCAGCTGGTCTTTGCACGTGCCAGAGCCCCAGAAACCAGGTGGCTGGCGTGCTCATTGGCACACCATAAACCGGAAGAGTAGCTGGCGACGGCGCGCATTCCACAGAGTGGGCCTCTGCATGCCACTTCTGGTATGTGCACCATATGTTCACCATCATGGCTATAGACAGTTCAACTTGTGCAGCCCTTCTTAAAAGAATATAAGGTAAAGGTAAATGTGCTAGTCATTCTAGGGGGGCGGTGCTCATCTCCGTTTCTAAGCCGAAGAGCCAGCGCTGTCCAAAGACGTCTCCATGGTCATGTGGCCGACATGACTAAATGCTGAAGGTGCATGGAGCATTGTTACCTACCCACCAAAGGTGGTCCCTATTTTTCTACTTGCATTTTTATGTGCCTTCGAACTGCTAGGTTGGCAGAAGCTGGGACAAGTAATGGGAGCTCACTCCGTTACGTGGCACTAGAGATTCGAACCACCGCACTGCTGGCCTTTCTGATCGACAAGCTCAACGTCTTAGCCACTGAGCCACCGCATCCCCTACTAAAAGAATATACAGGGTTGGTTTTACTTATCGTATACTATTGTATAGCCAAATGGTGTTAGGCATCTGTTTCTGGGCCTAATTCTTGGATTATAGGACTATAGATTATGATACATGCCAAAACCTTCTTAACCAATTCTATCTGAGCCTAGAGAGGAAGAGGAAAAGAGGACAACTTGTAGTAAGAGGGGTGGCTGATATATTTTATAAATAAATTTTATAAATGGAAGAGGAGGAGGAGAAGAAGAAGAAAAAGAGGAAGGAGGAGAAGAAGGAGAAGGAGGAGGAGAGGAAGAAGAAGGAGAAGAAGGAGGTGAAGGAGAAGGAGAAAAAGAAGAAGAAGGAGAAGGAGAGGGAGAAGGAGAAGGAGGGAAGATGGAGACAGGAGGAGAAGAAGGAGAAGGAGAAACCATGAGTGATTATACCAGGCACCACAATATTTGTTCTTAATCAGGCTCACAAGGCAATGTTAAAAATTGTTCAGGTGTGAGACAGAAGAAGACTTTGTTGCTCTTGAGGTCCAGGGTGAGAAAGAGTTAATAGAACTCATGTCTGCTGGGAGTGACTTGCTGGGCCAAGCGCTCCTGACAGCTGCCCGGGTTTAAAATACAGCCCCTTGGAAAAGGAAAAAAAAAAGCAGCTGCAGTGGAAAAGATGAAGGTCGGAAGTGCAGGGGAATTTTTGCCAACCTTGGCTGCACGTTTCTTGCCGAGAGGGAGCAGAGGGCGTGCACAGAGGCTGGAGTTTGTTTACAAGTCACTCTGGGACCAGATTGCTTGTTTGCAGGACAGAAGGAACAGAACAGAGGCAAAGAGGTGGTTGCATATCGGGGCCAAACAGATTGCCAGATAATGCGATAATTACAGCCCAGAAGAAATCTTTGCAATTCAGTCATTCATTTATTCTTGGGCCTCATCCAATACAGGTCATCCTCAACTTACAACCGTTCATTTAGTGACCATTCAAACTTGCAATGCACTGAAGAAAGGGCCATGTCCATTTTTCAGTTAACAACTGTCGTAGCATCCCCGTGGTCGTGTGATCAGACGCTCGGCCACTGGCATGTCTTTATGACCGTTCCAGAGTCATGTGATCCAGTGGTGAAATTCAATTTTTTTTACTACCAGTTCTGTGGGTGTGGCTGGTGGGCATGGTGTGGCTTGATGAGCATGGCAGGGGAAGGATACTGCAAAATCTCCATTCCCTCCCCACTCTGGGGCCAGCCAGAGGTGGTATTTGCCGGTTCTCCGAACTACTCAAAATTTCCGCTACTGGTTCTCCAGAACCTGTCAGAACCTGCTGGATTTCACCCCTGATGTGATACACTGTGGCGGCCTTCTGACACACAAAATCAATGGGGAAGCTGGATTCACTTACCAACCATCTTGCTTATCAATGGAAATTTTGGGATTTAATTGTAAATCGTAAGACGAGGACTGCCTCTAATCCCTTTCCACTAGTAAATGCTTAGTTTGTCCTACGCAAGGTAGAAAGAGAGTAGTTGTTGGGATTTTATTTGCAGAAACGGGAGATTTAATAAATCAACAGCTAGTGTCTTGATGCCAAGTCCCTGACCTCAAGAGTCCAACTCCGAAGCTTTGACTTCACAATGAGACTCATTGTTAGTCCTGTGGTCATGAAGCTAAGCATTTAATTTACAGAATTCTGGAAACCAAATCAGCCATGTTTACATTTGCGCTTCAGTTGGAGATGCAAACAACACAGGCTCATCCCCAACAGCCTGTGCTGTCTTTAACAGTGAAGGGACACAGGGCAGAGCTGAAATCCAGCAGGTTCTGGAGAACTGGTAGCGGAAATTTTGAGCTGTTCGGAGAACCGGCAAATACCACCTCTGGCTGGTCCCAGGGTGAGTGGGAATGGGGATTTTGCCGTATCCTTCCCCTGGAGTGGGGTGGGAATGGAGATTTTGCAGCACCTTTGGGGCAACCATGACCTGGATGACTAAGAATCTCCATAGAATATTAGCCATGTTTACAGTTTACCTAGCACCTTTAACCAAGTTCAAGGCCAAGCCCAGGAAGTCCCATGGTATGCAAGACTTGGCTGATGTGACCTTTTACAAGCGATGTATAACCTGGTTAAAGGTAAACCCTACCATGAAGACCCCCTCCCTAGAGACCTAAAATAACTTATTTAAAAAAAGTTGGGGCCCTTTTCTGTCTGAGAAGATACACTTCCATGAAACATGTAACTGAACCCTTCTCCTTGCAGGAGATGACCAGGCTGAGGTCAAGGGAGGGGTCCGACGTATCATCAGTCTTGAACCCCTACATTTGGTTAGCTACAAAGGAAGGATACAGATTAATCTGCTCCAGGTCAAAGAGTTGTAAACTGAAGGAGGGATGCCAAAGATCATCTACTAAGCCTCTACAGCATGCAGGAAAACAAAACAAACCATGTCAGAGTTTGCAGCAATCCAACCAGCACACAAGTAAAGAATTCAGCAGGATTCATTTATAAAAGAAACTTCTTTATATACAACAATGTAAAGCATGATGCATGTATACAATACCCATGCAGCAGAACTCATAATCCAGAACCACAGAATCTATATAATACATAGGCTATATTGCAAGGACAAAGCAACTCTTACATACAAATCAGTCAAGCTAAGCCATGGCCAGGCTCCGAGCCACCTGAGTCACCGAACAGTCCCCATTGGCTGACCTGTTACCATGTCTATTCCAATTCAAGAACTCTCATACACCGACAAACCAGCCTAGAGAAATGGTTGTATGGCTGTTTCTTGAAAGCCTCCAGAGATACAATCATAATCTCCACAGGTGGACTGTTCCACGGTTGTTCAGATGCCACCATCAGAAGGTTTTTCTTGGTGTTTAAACAGAATCCAGGTAGATGCAACTTCTACCTGGTATTTCTGGTCTTCATTTGTGTGGTTCATGGAAAAATACTTGATGACATTCCTGTGACATGCTACTATGTTCCTGAAATTCAACTATTGTGGCTCCCTTCCTTCTCTGGCCTGGTCTCACAAGGCAGGTTCTCAAGTACCAATATAAAAGAGTATTTGTAGCTCAGGGTTAAACTGTAGAGTTTTGGGCGCTTGATGGTTTTCTTGCAGAGGTTTTGTTACCGAACTAGGTAACAACATCAGTAGATCAGAGGTTAAAATATGATAATGTTATCTAGTTTGATAATGAAACCTCTGCAAGAAAACCACCAAACTCAGAGAGCACCAAGGACCCCACACATCCTCAAATCCCTTTATTTTTGTTGCACTCCTTGAACACTGTCCAATCTTTTAATGTATTTGTGGAGATGTGCTATCCAGAATTACATGCAACACTCCAGATGTGGTCACTACAGTGCAGGGCAAAGAAGAATAATGATTTCACTCATTTCGGAGACAATGTTTCCTCTAATTCAGCTGGAAATGTTCTAACATTTGTTGCATGCTACTGACTCATTTGCTTGTGTGCAATGACCACCCTTAGCTCCTCCTCAGAAGTCCTATTTCCAAGCTATGGATCCCCCCTCCCCCCCCCGGGTTGTGTGAAGGCAGCAATTTTGTCCACAGCCCATCCAAACATCTCTGGGTGGTCTGCCTTCCTTCAATTATTTTTATTGTTCTAAAATGCTGTTACTGTTTCATTTTCAAACAGACATGAAGATAATAAACAATCCACCCTACACACAAGCAAAAGAGAAATGTTAAAGAAGAAAATATGTAAAAAGAACATACAGAAAATACCGTGTAATTCCAACTATAGCCCGAGTTTACCTGATTTTGGGTTTTGCAAGGAAAAAAAAAAGCTTTTTAATGGTGAACCAAGCCTGTTCAAAATGTTTTCTCAATGGGAGAGGTAATATGACATTTTCTGATTAACCAAATATACAATTTTCTCCCAAACTGCGTAATCACACATCCCTGAAATCCAGTCCTTTATCTCTGGAATTAAGAGTATTTTTCCACCTTCCAAGGATTAGTCGTTTGGCTATTGTTAGAGCATGAAAAACCCATCTTCATTCTGAACATATTAAATTCCAAGTATTATTATATAATTCAGTAGAATACACATATCTTTGAAAACCAGTTTTCTCATCTGTCAACATATTATATAACATTACAGTACTCCCAAAAAGGTTGTAAGGAACAATATAACATACGAGTTAGAGGGCCCTCATATATCTTGTGATGCCCACATAAATAACACCCCCCCCCCTTGGTTGCATCCTCTTGCCCATTACCAGGTTCTCTCCATCATCCCTCCCTCCCTCCCTCCACCATATCTGTCTGTCTCATCCATCTCTTCTTGTCCAATCATCTCATCCATTATCTCTCTCCATCCATCATCCATCCATCCATCACCTGTCTATCTATCCATCCACCTTCATATCTACCTGTCATCTATCTATCCATCCATCCATCCATCATGTCTATCTATCCATCTACCTTCCTATCTATCATCTATTTACCTATCCATCCATCCATCCATCTATCTATCCATCTACCTTCCTATCTACCTATCATCTATTTACCTATCCATCCATCCATCCCTCATGTCTGTCTATCTATCTACCTTCCTATCTACCTATCATCTATTTACCTATCCATCCATCCATCCATCCATCCATCCTTTCATCTCTATTTCTCTCTCTTAACTATATCAATTGATCAATCTCTCTCTCTCTCCCTATCTCTTCCTGTCCATAGTTGGGCATCCTTAACATCAACTGAGGTGTTACTATTATAGAGACGTGGATCCATTTTCTCAGAGTGCCTGAAGTCACACCTGTGGCACCAGCCTGGTTCGCTTAACTGGGGTTAATGTACGAAGAAGTCTACCTTAAGGATCAGGTCTGCAAAGCACCAGAAGCAGAGGTATCTCTGGGGTCAGGTTGAAAAAATCAAAATGGCACCCCCATCCATACAAAATAAAGCTTTATATATATATATATATATATATATATATATATATGTCGTCATCTGGGGAGCTCCAATTGCACCATTGGGTGGCTGCCATCTTGACTTTTATTTTTATTTTATTCTTTGTTTTAAAAAACCCTACCCCGGAAGTACTCTTCAGGCCTTATAAACAGTTCAACACAACAGGGCAAGGCAAAGATTTGGCCCTTAGCCCAAAGAAGGAAACCTCCTAAGGGGGACTGGCTCATTGCCAAACACTAAACCCAAAGCCGGCTGTCTCTTCTTGGTCGTGTGTGAACCCAACCCAGTGTGGCCAGGACTCAGCTTCCATTGATGTGGGGGAGGAGGACTGAGGGTCCCAGATAGCAGAGCCGGGGGCCAAAGCGTCCTGGGAAAGCAGCCAACCAGCCAGCCCCCCTTTTTCTTCCCCTCCAAGCCCGCCGTAGAGTTGGCCTCCTCCTCCTCCTCTCTCCACCAGCCCCGTCGCTCCCCAGGACGCTCCCTGGCTCCTTTCCTTCCCCAGGGAGGAGGCCGAGAGTGGCCGCCTGCCTGCCTCCCTTCGCCAAGCGGGCGCCCCCCATTCCCCTCCCCTCCCGTCCTCCTCCGAGATGCCCCTCCCGGCCCCTTGGCGCCCATCCAGCAGCGGGCGGCGGCGGCGGCAGCAACGGCAGCGCCCGAGAGCCGGAGCTGGCACGGCGGCCACGCGAGGGGAGGAGAAAGCGCCGAGGAAGGGGGGAGCCTTCGGAGCGGGCGGAGGAAAGAGGCGTGCGAAGAGCCAGCCGGCCATGGCAGCGCTAGCGGCGGCGGCTGCCGGCAGGAAGGGAGGCGAGCGCCGGGGGCGGCGGCAGCGGCAGCAGCAGCAGCAGCAGCAGCGGCAGCGGCAGAGGCAAAAGCCGGCTCGGGGCATCTGATTGGAGCCGCCGCGTCCGGGCAGCTCGCGCGGGCGGGGAGGCGGCCAAAGAGCCTCGGGGCTCCCGCCACGCAGGAGGCAGCGGGAGGCGGAGGATGCAGGCGAAGAAGTCCCGCGGCTCCTCGACGGGTAGCGGCGGCGGCGGTGGAAGCGGCGAGCTGCAAGGGGACGAAGCGCAGCGCGCCAAGAAGCGGAAAAAGAAGGACTCGCGCTTCGCCAACATCCAGGTCTTCCTGGTGTCCGAGTGCGTCCTGATGCTGGCCCAGGGCACCGTGGGCGCCTACCTGGTGAGCGGAGGGAGAGGAGGGGAGAGGGGCGGCCGAGCCTTGGCAGGGAGGCGAGGTGGGGGGGACGGGGACCACCAGGCGATGATGATGATGGTGGGGGAGTGAGGGGGGGGGGAAAGATTTGCCTCCGATCCCGTTGACCGACCCAAGATTGGGATCCTGCCACCTTATCCTGGGAGCCCACGTATATTCATTAGGGGGAAGGGAGAGGAGGGGGGGTAGTCTTGCCTGTTGGCTCTCATCCCTCCCCAAAAAACCCCAAGACCCTCCGGCCCCGGGGCTGCTATATCCCTGCCGCCCCACCCGAGCGCGGAAAGGCTGAGCCCAGGCTGCAGAGGCGGACGAAAGGAGCGCACGGGTGGCGTTTGGCTTTGGCGGTGCGCCCTTGCCTGCCTCTCTTGCCGCTTCTTGCCCGGGTCTTGTGCCAGGCTTGCGGGAGGCGCGAAGGTGCTGCGAAGGGGCGTGTTTGGCGCAGGTTTTGCCGTTGACTGACACCGCCGGCCAGCCAGGCGCAGCCCCCCCCCCCAACTCCCTCTCTCTCCGGTCCCACTGCACGGGTGTTCGCGCCTCCGCCTTCCACGGCCGGCTTGCCTGCCTGCCTGCCGCCGTCTTGGGCTGACCCAGGAAAAGCCAAAAAGTCCTTAGCCGGCTTTAGCCCCGCTCGGACCCGCCGGGCAGGGGCGAGAGTTAGTCCGAGTTACCCCAACTGCCCTCTTCCCCGAAAAGTGGTCTCCGGCCGCCTCCCACTTCGTGCTCTGGGGAGCGTGGGCCACTTTCTGAATTGCGCCCTTGCTAAGTGGACGCGCTTCCTGCGCTTGGGTTGGGTTGGGTAGCTTTTAAGGATTTGGGTCCCTTCCAAAGGGAAGACGGGCCTTCCGAGTTCTCTCCTTAATGAAACGAATTCAACTTGTGCCTTGCCAGAGACCAGAGAAGTAGTAGGGAGCAAGTAGGAAGAGAGTAAGGGAGTCGGGAGAGGTGCGGAGTTGATAAGGTGACCTCCGGGTTTAACTCCTTTCAGCTGCAGGAAAGACTTGCAGAGTTTTTTTTTTAACTCTTAACTGGTAGGTAGCATGGTTTATTAAATTAGTGGACTCGAACATGGTTTATTAAATTAATTCAGGTTCTGAAAAATCCAGCAACGGACCATGGGGATTGGGTTGAAGGAATTGGCACAGCTGAATTGAGGCTGCCTATCCATTGGGTTCAGCCCATTCAATTGCAATCATTGGATGCTTTTGCTTCACTGAGTTCAACTAAAGTTTGACATGTATTTGGAACTACAGTTCCAGTGTGGGCCATAGATAAACCAATCAAAACTTCCATGGGGCTTCTCTTGCTTTAAGTCAACCCCATTCTCTTTCAACGTTATTCTGGTTTCGTGGTTTAAATAATTTGTAAGCCTCTCAGAATCTCTGGGGAACCAGCCTGCATATAAATTTTAATCATCATCATCATCATCATCATCTTAAGAAGGTACTTGGTTGATACCTAGGACGCTGGCAGCAACCCGTATCAACCATTAGCACCAGTCAATGGTATTTGTGATGCATTTTTGAATATTTAGTTGACTGAGTTTCATGTTTAATGAAATAATAATAATAATAATAATAATAATAATAATAATAATAATACCACCACCACCACCACCTAGAATGCTGGCAGCAACTCTTATCAACCATTAGTACCAGTCAATCGTATTTGTGATACATTTTTAAATGTTCAGTCGACTGAGTTTCATGTTCAATGAATACAAAAGATAATAATAATGCTATTGTTTTCAGGCCTGCCCAACAGACCTGTTCTAAAGCTGCCTTAGGAAAAGGTTTCAAGCAAAAACTTAAAAAGTCCTTCCTGCGCTAGAAGTCAAAATGCCAATGGATACTTAAATTCATCTCTCTATCCTGCTCCCTCCCTCCCTCTCTTTTTTTCCCCACTGATGTCTTCTCCTTTGAAATGCAAAGCATCAGCTGACTTGGGGGTGGGGGGGGAGAGAGAGAGAAAGAGAGAGAGAAAAAACCTTGCTTGTCCCTGATAACAGCCGTTAATCTGCAGAGGCTTCACAGCAGAGAAATAAGCACTATCATCACTTGCTAATGTCTGTAGATGACATTGCTGTTTGAAGGCCCTTTAAGAGAGGGGAGCATGGCCACATTAAATAAGTAAAGAATTGTAAGCTCTCTGGGGCAGAGACCCTTTTGCTTACAGTTCTCTGTGTCGCCGGGGACGACGGTGCAGTGATCCTTGTTACAGCCTCCTGAATTTACAGCCCTTCCAGATGTGTTGGGAGTTACAGCTCCTGGCATTCTCAGCCACACCTGGAAGGGGCCCATTGTGGATTGTGCTTCCTTGTGTGGTGAGCTTGTAAAGGTGAGCTTTCTGGAAGGCAGGATCTCGGGAGAGCAACGGCCCAGGAGAAACTGAAAAATGGAAGAGGGCTGAGGGAGGGAAAATGTATTTTTGCAAACCTTTGCCTTGTGCATCTCTCTTAAGCCATTCGGTGCCGTCAAAGTGACTCGGTATTTGCCTATGGGGCAACCTCTCTGTGTGGGGAGAGAGCAAGGGAAGAAATAGATGCATTCAGAACTAGGCCGGAGAGAAAAGGCAAAAGAGTACAGATTGTCCTCGATTTACGACTGCAATTGAGCCCGAAATTTCTGTCACTAAGTGAAACATTTGTTCAGTGAGGTTGCCCCGCTTTACGACTTTTCTTGCCGCCGTTGTTAAGGGAATCACTGCAGTTGGTAAATTAGTAACATGGGTGTTAAGCGAATCCGGCTTCCCCCTGGACTTGGCTTGTCAGAAGGTCTCAAAAGGGGATTGCGTGACCCCCCCTCCTCCCCCCCGGACACTGCAATCGTCATAAATACGAGTCAGTTGCCAAGCGTCTGAGTTCTGATCATGTGACCACGGGGTTGCTGCAGTGGTCACAAGTGTGCAAAATGGTCATAAGCAGTGATGCTATTCAGACCGTTCTATCCGGTTCGGGCGAATTGGTAACGGTGCCTGTGGGAGGGTCCACCCACCCGCCTAGACGTCATCATATCCTGTTTTTGATGTTTTGTGCATGTGCTCATATTTGCAAATTGGTAGCGAAGGTAAGTGAATACCACCCCTGGTCATATGTCATTTTTTCAGTAACTTTGTAACTTTGAATGGTCACTAAATGAACTGTTGTAAGCCAAGGATTACCTTTACAGGGTTAGTTGGGGAAGTGGGGGGAGGTTTAGCTGCCTTGCTGGCTGATTGGATGTGTGTGTGCCTGAGAAGTGGAAAAGGAGAGAGAGCAGGAGAGCTGCCTGTTTCATTTTCCCATCCTGGAGCAAAACGGCAGTGGAGCAGTTACCAATCTCCGATCTGCTTTGGCATTTCCAAGACCAGTTCATACAATAGGGCTGTTCCCAGCTTGGTTGGTTGGTTTAGCTGAGGGGTCAGCAACCTTAAACACTCAAAGAGCCACAAAGGTCCTAACCGGAAGCTCCCCATTCAATTCTGGAGCCAACCAGAAGTCCAATTGCCCCTCCATAGAGTCTCCTCCTAGCACGGCATCCTTTTTCCTCTGCTGACCAGAAGTCTGGTTCCCCCACCATAGAGTTTCCTCCTAGCGTGGCATCCTTATTCTTCTACCTATCCTAATTAAAAGCCCTATCAATTGTGGAGCCAACCAGCAACAGGGAGCTGCAGCAGAGGGATGAAAAAGCCACATGCGGCTCCAGAGCCGCAGGTTGCTGACCCCTGGTTTAGCCAAATGGGGTAAGGAGAACTGGTCAGTTCTTGCAAAAAAAAAAAAAAAAAAAAAAAAAAACCCGAAACCAAAAAACAGTGAAAGTATTTTAAGAAAAGTACTTTGCAAGCAGGGCTGAGCTGGGCATTTAAGCATTTTATTCAGTGCAATTCATTTTCCACTTGATAAAGTACCCATCAAATGGAGTTTAGCGCAACCAACTCTTAAAAGCATACTAAAAAAAAAAAAAATAGGTACACAAACATGGTTTCTGAAAATGAACAGATGTGCAGAATACCACGGTGGGATCTTAGTCCTATGCAAAATAAATAAAAATAAGTAAAAATGGGAGAGGCCATTGGTTCTCTAATTCTGAGCTCTGCTTCTGCTTTTCGTATTTATTTAAATCAAATTGACTTGTTTTTTATTTGCTTCCTTGTCCAAAGTAAGCATCACAGACTTTGGTCCCGAGATAGACTCTGTATGACAGGTTTACAATTTGAAAAAATATGCCTTCCTATAACATCGGACTATAGACCCCGGGTGATGTCATAATTGCATCCTTCTTTGGGATACGGGTGGGAAAGTTCTAATCCTCTTGAAGAAACTCCCTGGGATTTAATTAATTTGAAGTCTCCCTGTTTGAACACTTGTTCCCTTTCTTAGATACTTTTTTTTTTATTATTCCTTCTTAAGTCACTTTTTATTTTAACCTGAGCTGCCAGAAACGTGCCCCAAATACATGTAATTCCTGGCTGCTTTAGAATAATGAATGCACAAGCTGTTTTTTATTATTATTATTATTCTGTAAATGTCTTCCGTTAAGTGGTAGAAAATTATTATTTTGCCCTGTAGCTGAAGGTAAACTGAGAATTTTATATTGCTGTTTGCTTTTGTTTCTTCTTTCATCCCGCAACCTTACTATCACTCCAAATTTCACAGGAAACAGATTTAATTGGTGTCTTTTACCTGAGAAATTGGAACCTGTTGTGAACATTCAGAGTTCTTGCAGCAGCCTTAATAAATGATCACACACACACAGAAACACACGCACAAGTGAGCCTTTAACCTTTACAAGTGGTGCAAGGCTAGGGACACGCCACATTATTAAAAACGTCTGGAATTTCCCTCACTTATTTTTTTTTAACCCCCAGAGAGTTTTTAACACTAACATTTAAAACCTACCTAGCTTGTGCTAGAACGGATCTATGGATGGTTCTCTAATGAGTGAAAGTGTTTCCCAAGATAAAGCTATAGCTATGCTGTGGTAGGATTGTGCAGCTTGCATTGCATTGCAAACGTAATCTCTTCCTGCTTCTGACATGTATATCAGATTAAAATAAAGGTAGGGGAAGTAAGACCTTTGTAAGTGCTTCTCAGGCATTTTGTATTCGGACTCTGAAGGGTTAGTTAGTATTAAGAGACATGGTGGCACAGATCTTAGAATGCTGCATTGCAGGTTAACTTTGCCCACTGCCACCAGTTTGATCCTCACTGGCTCGAGGTTGACTTAGCCTTGAGGCGGGTAAAATGAGGACCCAGATTCTTGGGGGCAAGATGCTGACTCTGTAAACTGCTTAGAGAGGGCTGTAAAGCACTAGGAAGTGATATATATGTCTACTTCCTATTCCTTCCTTCCTTCCTTTCTTCCTTCCTTCCTTCCTTCCATCCATCCATCCATCCAGCCTTCCCCTTTTCTTCCTACTGAGCTGTGGCGGGGCACTGATTACAATGTAATATTACAGGTTAACAATGCCCACTGTCAGGAGTTCGATCCTGAACAGCTCAAGGTTGACTCAGCCTCCCAACCTTCCGAGATGGGTAAAATGAGGACCCAGATTATTGGGGGCAAGAGGCTGACTCTGTAAACCGCTTAGAGAGGCACTGTGAAGCAGTATATAAGTCTAAGGGCTATTACTGTTGCTATCATCATGATGAAAACTACTTCAATGCTGCCATGAGTGGAAATCTTTGGTTGGTAGCACAGAAAGCTGGTTGAAAGTTCATGGACTGGATGTTCCAACAGTCTCAACCAGCATGAACTACCCGGGGCAGGGTTGTAGGGAGATGTAGTTCATTAATATTTTTTCTCTGGACTGCAAAATTGCAGAGTGGGACTTTAACCAGGACCTGGTGGTAGGACCTGTGGATTGGATGGGGCTTATATTTGTTGTTGTTGTCTTAACCGTTCTGTTGTGGTCCGCCAGCAGCCTGTGGACCTGGCAGCAGAGTCGGAAAGTGAGGAGGCTGGGGTGGACAATGGGCCGGTCCTGGAGTCATGTGGCCGGTCATTGGAGCCGGGGCCATCTGGGAGCGATGCGCGGACTCCGGAGCCTCCAGAGGCAGACAACAGAGAGGCAGAAGAACAGGAGGAGCCTGTTCCTCGTAGACACATGCAAAGAGCTGCCAGAAGGCAAGAGCAGCTGAAGAAAAAAGGACGACTCGGGAGTAAGGCCAGAAGATGATTTGCTACTCTCATAAAGCTTAAAAGAGCAGCAACGAGCCATTGGGTTCTTTGTAGAAAAGCAACGTTGATTCCAGTGCTTCTTGTCAGTGTCTCCTGAACTTTGTGGGGTTTTTGCCAAGAAAAGCCTTTGGCAGGTTGCCAAAGACATCAAAGGTTGGTGATAAGTCCCATGGACTGGTTATTAAGAATTTTGTTTTGGACTAAGCTGAGAATGAATTAATTATCAGCTGTTTTAATAAAATAAGTTTCCTGAGGACTGAATTGTGTTTTGTAATCATTACTTGGGCCTTGGTCACAACATGTTCAATCGTATCCGACTTTTGGAGACTTTATAGGAAAATGCTCTCCATGCTACCCTGTCATCTTTCAAATGTTGGGTCTTCAACTTTGCATCAGATTCGATATTATCAAGTTGGCGTGTCCTTTGCTTGTCCCTTCTTCTTGACCCATTAAACCATTCCTAGCATCATTGCCTTCTCCAATGAATTTGCATGCGTGACGTAGCCGAGGCAAATCGGACGCAAGTCTTATGATTTTTCACTTCTAGTGATGCGTTTGGTGGCTTATATTTACAGACCAAATAGGAATTTTAATTGGTTTTCATGCAAGCAAGAGCACATTTCCTTCGAACATAATGTTCTATCTTTGCACGAGGAAGAGATTTGTTGGGGTTCTTTGATAGCTGTATGTTTTGTTTTGTTTTTTTTCCTCCAATGCTTATTTTCCTATTGGAAGAAATATCCTTCTGGGTTCAGTTCCAAGTGGGGAAAAAGACACTGGATTCATGGAAGTTGCTTGGAAAGATGGTTTTTTAATGGTGGACAGGATCACATGGTTTGAGGTCCTGGGGGAAAAAGCAGGGAAGAGATGCTGAGAGTGCCTGGGTTTTATGCCCTCTGTTGGGCTTTTGAATTTGAGCTTGTATTCTGATTGGTTGTCAGACTCCCATGGGGCCATGCAGGGGCAACTCTGTAGGCTCTCCTGAGTCCCAGGCTTGGTTGAGCCTTGCTGGGTGATGATGTAATGAAGGGGCTATGGGCAATTCCTACTATGGCTCTGTCAGAAGGGAGTAGATCTTTGTTATGTAGAATAGACTGGCTCTGTTGTGGCCTGCCAGTGGCCTGTGCAGATCGTGGCTGATCCCGACGATGAGGAGGCTGGTGTGTGGTCGCACCAGCAGCCTGCTCAGCCGGCGCTCGCGTTGGGCAGCGAGGAGGCTGAAGAGGATGTGGTGCCAGAGGCAGAGACTCAGCCTGGGCCTTCAGAACCTCCAGAGGCTCCTTCAAGTGAAGAGTGAAGTGGAGGAGCCTCTCCTTAATGCTTGAGCACGCAGGGCTGCCAAAAGGCAGGAGTGGCTACTCAGGAGGAGGAGGTCTCCTTAAGAGTAAGGTTTGAGGATAATTGGCCACTCCCTTAGCCTATTTAAATAGTAGGCAGTTAGTAATTTCTTGCTGGTTTTCTGGGCTGGTTGCCAACCTTTGCCGGACTTTGTTTATTCTTGGTACGTTATAACTTTGATAAGGACTGTTGGTGTGTGTCACAATCCTTGGGAATCCAGAGCTGGGGCAGAACAGGCCCAGGCCTTAATGGCCCATTGACAAAGGTGTGTGTGTGTGAGGGCTGAATTTCTGTCTCCCTTTTAGGGGAAACATTCTGCCCTTTTAAATAATTTCCTAAAATATCTCATTTCCCTAGGAGAGGGGTGGGTGCTAACTTCCTACAATCCCAGAGCAATGTGCTATATAGACCTTTCTGGTAGGTTCACTCCGTGACTCTGACTTAAAAGTCTGAGGCAAGTTAGAGGCAGTGGTGAAATCCAATTTTTTTTTTAAACTACCGGTTCTATGGGCGTGGCTTGGTGGGTGTGGTGTAGCTTGGTGGCGTGGTGTGCCTTGGTGGGCGTGGCAGAGGAAGGATACTGCAAAATCTCCATTCCCACCCCACTCTGGGGCCAGCCAGAGGTGGTATTTGCCGGTTCTCTGAACTGCTCAAAATTTCCACAAAATTTCTTCAGAACTTGTCAGAACCTGCTGGATTTCACCCCTGGTTAGGGGTCTGGAAAGGAGCAGGGCCCTTGCTTGTTGGGGTGATTAATGACAGTGGCAGTGGGGAGACAAGGTCAGAATTTTGGAATTCAAAGAAATAACCTCCCAGTAGCTGGGGGGGGGGGGGAATAAATAAGCTGACTTTGTATAAATATACAAAAGTATGAAGGCTATTGCTTAACACATTGTAAGCCGCCCTGAGTCTCCGGAGAAGGGCGGCATATAAATATAAATATAAATAAATAAATAAAGAGCCTGTTTCTTTTTTTTTTCTATCAAATTGGGCTGCATGGCTGCATATTTGTTTCCCAGCTGGTTATGCACAATGACAGCTGAGAATATGTAAAACAGGAACGTGCCAAGAACTGATTCCCCACTTCACCAGCCCTAAAAACCATTTCACGGGAACTTATTTTGAAGGTTTTGGGGAGAGTTGAAGAACCGCAGGGATTCTTCCCTACTACTATTAAATCTACACAGGGGCAAGTAGCATCATGCACGTTTTGAGCCAGTCGTTCAGTTCATGCCATTTGTGGATGATATCATGGCATTTGGGTTATGTTCCAGCAGTGGCTTAACCCATTAAAGAAATAGTAGGTTCATTCTCATAACAGCCTAGGTTTAGAATAGAATAACAGAGTTGGAAGGGACCTCGAAGGTCTTCTAGTCCAACCCCCTGCTTGGGCAGGAAACCCTACACCACTTCAGAGAAATGGTTATCCAACATCTTCTTAAAAACTTCCAGTGATGGAGCATTTACAACTTCTGGAGGAAAGTTGTTCCACTGATGAATTGTTCTAACTGTCAGGAAATTTCTCCTTAGTTCTAGGTTGCTTCTCTTCTTGATTAATTTCCACCCATTGCTTCTTGCCTGCCCTCAGGTGCTTTGGAGAATAGCTTGACTCCTTCTTCTTTGTGGCAGCCCCTGAGATATTGGAGCACTGCTATCATGTCTCCTCTAGTCCTTCTTTTCATCAAACTAGACATACCCAGTTCCTGCAACCGTTCTTCATATGCTTTAGACTCCAGTCCTCTAATCCTCTTAGTTGCTCTTCTCTGCACTCTTTTAGTTATGGCTTACTTAGGTCAGTGATGGCTAACCTTTTTGCCATCGTGTGCCAAAAGTGAGGGGAGTGTGGAGGGGGTTGCTCATGCACATGCCCACACCCATAATTCTATGCGCCCCGCCCTCTACACATGTGTGTGCAACTCCCCCACGCTCCCCCCACTTTTGGCATGCGATGGCAAGGTAGGCCTGTTTTTCACTCTCCCCAGGTTGCAGAGTCTTTCTAGGAGGCTGGAGAGGGCAAAAATGGCCTTCCCCACTCCCCCAGAGGCCCTCCGAAGGCCGGAAACAGCCTTTTTCCTGACTTCCGGTGGGCACAAAAGGCCCGAAAATCAGCTGACTGGCGCGTATATGCATGCCGGAACTAAGCTCACGTGCCCATGATATGGCTCTTTGTGCCACCTATGGCACGCATGCCATAGGTTCGCCATCACGGACTTAGGTGCTTTAGTTTTCTCTGACTTAGAGAATTATGTGAATATGTTTTTGATTTAGTTTTATCACTCAGAATAAAACTTCAGTGGAGCACAGGTTTCTTGAGGGATGGAGGCCAATAACTATGGGCCCATCTAATGGCAGCTGCAATATAGCATTTAATACCATCTTCTTTTCTTTTCTCATATCTTATGTCCTTGACTTGCTATTTTCGGTGCTCTGTGTAACCCTGGAGGAGAATAGAGTGATAGTTTGCTTGCCTGAATATGTGCATGTATAAATGACCATTTAAATTTGGTAAGTGAGATAAACATGTTGGATAAAAGTATTCAATGTGTTATTTATAAAGTTTGTCTTGTCCAATGTGCTCTTGAGCTGCGTACAAAATAGTTTTAAAAATAACTAAATGATTTATCATTTATGAAATATTTTGCTATACAGAAGGAGAGGAAGAAGGGAAGGAAGGAAGGAAGGAAGGAAGGAAGGAAGAAAGAAGGGGAATGATAAACTATTTTTTATTCATTATTGGAATAGGACATAAAGTTGCAACTTTGCACATAAAGCACAAAAAGCTGTTGTACTATGATAACATAGTATCTAATTTAATAAAAACATTTTATACTTTTCCTTCCAGCAAAATTAGCTAACGCTTGAGATGAATGCCAGAATTCCAAAATTACAGTAAAATAATTATTGACAAGTAAACTCAGAAGAAAAAAGAATAGTATGGCAGAAAATTAAATAAATACTGTGTGATCCTCCCTCCCTCTCTCTCTCCCTCCCTCCCTCCCTCCCTCCCTCCCTCCCTCCCTCCTTCCTTCCTTCCTTCCTTCCTTCCTTCCTTTCTTTTCTTCCTTCCTTTCTTCCTTCCTTTCTTTTTTCTCCTTCCTTCCTTCCTTCCTTCCTTCCTTCCTTCCTTCCTTCCTTCCTCTTTCTTTCTTTTTCTTTCTTTCTTTCTTTTCCTTCCTTCCTTCCCTCCCTCCCTCCCTCCCTCCCTCCCTCCCCCATTCATGCATGCATTCATTCATTCATTCATTCATTCATTCATTCATTCATTCATTCATTCATTCATTTTTATTTTAAACTTGGAAAATAATTGAGACACAGGAATCCTTGGCTCTTTTAGCCCTGCAGGCTGCCTGCACTTCCGTGTTTTGTTTTTTTTTTTTCCCTCCTGACGTAGCCTTGGTAACTATTCCGGGAACATCTAACAAAATGGCCCAGTTGAGAGAGCATTCTTGTGCCATTCTTGCTCCATTCTTGTTCTGAAGAGAAAGGGTTCCACCCTCAAAAGGTGTGGCATGCCATGTCACCAGATTCACTTGGGGTGAGGACTGTCCCACTGTTCCTCCTCAGATTTGAAGCGAGTTTCACAGGCACAGACCCTGTTATTTCTGCATCCTCTCTAATGTTCTGTTTATAGTTTTGTTTGACTCCTCTTTAATTAGCCCACGAGCACTTTGAAAATAGACATTAGAATGGAGTTTTGCTGGCAAAGATCCAGTGGAAGTTAACATCATAATGCGAGTCTAACTTAAGCTCAGTCCTTATTTGCCTTTGTGGTGAGCAGTCAGCTTGCAGTCAATCGGGACAAGGAGCTGGAAAAACGTCGTTTGTCCTGCACCAGGAAATTAACTGAAATGCATCATCCAGGACAAGCAAGTTAGGGCTTCCTAGCTCCCATGACTTGTGTTTTTAAAATTAAACAACATAAAACTCTGCTTCCCCAGAGCAGGTTAAAGACACATTGAAGCCATGAGTATCGATAAAAATAGAAAAAGTACAGATAGTCCTTGACTTATTATGGAGCCCAACAGCGAATAGAATAGAATAGAATAGAATAGAATAGAATAGAATAGAATAGAATAGAATAGAATAGAATTTTGTATTGGCCAAGTGCGATTGGACACACAAGGAATTGGTCTTTGGTGCATATGCTCTCAATGTACATAAAAGAAAAGATACTTTTCTTCATCAAGAATCATAAGGTACAACACTTAATGATAGTCATAGGGAACAGATAAGCAATCAAATCATTCTAGGAAAGAATCAATATAAATCATAAGGATACAGCAACAAGTTACAGTCATACAGTCGTAAGTGGGAGGCAATGGGTGGTAGGAACGATGAGAAGATTAATACTAGTGCAGACTTAGTAAATAGTTTGACAGTGTTGAGGGAATTATTTGTTTAGCAGAGTGATGGCGTTTGGGAAAAAACTGTTCTGTTGCTAAGTGAGAGAGTTGTTAAATGAGTTTTGCCCCGTTTTATGACCTTTCTTGCCACAGTTGTTAAGTGAATCCTTGCGGTTGTTCAGTTAATCAGACTCACTTAACGGTGGTTAAATGAGTCTGGTTTCCCCATTGATTTTGCTTGTCAGGCGGTTGCAAAGGGGGATAACGTGATTGCGGGACCGTCATAAGTACGGGTCATTTGCCAAGCATCTGAATTTTGATCATGTGACCATGGGGATGCAGCAACAGTTGTAAGTATGAAAATCATGTCCCTTTTTCAGTGCTGTTGCCACTTTGAATGGTCACTAAATGAACTGTTGTAAACCGAGGACTACCTGAGTTGAATCCCTTATTTGTTTGCTCCTAATGGACAAAGTCTGGCCAAACTAAAACAGCGGGATGGTATGAATGCGTGTTGTCGCCAGGGTGGGGGGATGGGTTGGAGATTATTATTTTATTATTATTTTTATTTTTTATTATTTTGTTTTATTTCTTTTATATTGTGCTTTTATGTCTTTGTAAGCTGCCTTGAGTCGCCATGTGCGAGTAGCTATAGCAACAACACTTAGACTTACATACTGCTTCACAGTGCTTTTTACAGCCCTCTCTAAGCGGTTTACAGAGTCAGCTTCTTGCCCTCAACAATCTGGGCCCTCATTTTACCCACCTCGAAAGGACAAAAGGCTGAGTCAGTCTTGAGCTGGTCAGGATCGAACTCCTGGTGGGTGGGCATCGTTTGCCTGCCATTCTAACCACTGCACCACCAGGGCTCCTAATAGTAATAGCAATAGCACTTACACCTATATAAAGGTAAAGGTTCCCCTCACACATATGTGCTAGTTGTTCCCGACTCTAGGGGGTGGTGCTCATCTCCGTTTCAAAGCCGAAGAGCCAGCACTGTCTGTGGTCATGTGGCCAGCATGACTCAACGCCCAAGGCGCACGGAACGCTGTTACCTTCCCACCAAAGGTGGTCCCTATTTTTCTACTTGCATTTTTATGTGCTTTCAAACTGCTAGGTTGGCAGAAGCTGGGACAAGTCACGGGAGCTCACCCCGTTACGCGGCGCTAGGGATTCGAACCGCTGAACTGCCGACCTTTCGATCGACAAGCTCAGCGTCTTAGCCACTGAGCCACCGAGTTCCTGATTAGACCTGTATACCACTTCACAATGCTTTACAGCCCTCTCTAAGCCGTTTACAGAGTCAGCATATT
Source organism: Masticophis lateralis (assembly GCA_030761175.1). NCBI lineage: Eukaryota > Metazoa > Chordata > Lepidosauria > Squamata > Colubridae > Masticophis > Masticophis lateralis. The sequence goes on along the minus strand of JAUDYJ010000012.1, from coordinate 16,656,732 downwards.
TGACCCCAACAATCTGGCTCCTCATTTTACCAGCCTCTTTTGAAAAAAAAGAGGTTGACCTTTTGAAAAAAGCACTTTTTGGGTTCTCTGCGTCTGATTCAACCTGTTGCGTGAAGCCAGACATACCATAACTTTGGTAAATTAATGGTTAAAGGTATTACTCAATGTCAATTCAATATTCATATTAAGAGCGTACTTGCAAACTAAGCATTTTTCCTTAGCCAAAGAGGCACGTTCATACATCTTCTTGTAGTATTTAATTTACGCAGTCCTTTCTTTTTTCTTCTTCCATCAACTATGCTCTGTGGCCTTAAAAACTAGAGTCAATGCCATTGACTATTCATATTAGAAATTAGGGTCAATGCTATTGACTGTTTATGTTCCTAACTGCAATGATGCCAAAATATAATGATGTGGCAATGCAAATTCCATCTTTTCATGCACCATAACACTACGCACATCTACACCAAGGGCAGAGTTTGTGTAACTATGTTGCAATGCACACACTGTCACTTCCCCCACTCTCTCTCTCTCTCAGGGTTGTTGTTGTCATTGGGAAAATAGGAGGAGGAGGAGGAGGAGGAAGGAGTATTATATTCGCTGCCTTGAGTTGCTGATAAAGGCAGGATAAAAATCTTAACAAAATAAAAACGAAGAACACCTCTGAAAATAATGATGGTTAGGATTAGCGTTGAAATACATACGGGGGAAAAAAACGTTTCCGTTTACTGATGAACTAATCCTGTTGAACAAAAAAGATATATGAACAAGTTCTGCTCTTCTAAGCACCTGCCCACATTTTGCACAAAAAAAAAACCACAGGAAACACAGAAGCATGGGTGTGTTGCAAATGCTTCAGAAGGACTATAAATTAATAGAGGCAGTGAGTAAAAGATAAAGATTCGGTGGATAAACTGTAATTTAGCTTGCACACTTTGGCTAAAGCTCTCCTATTGCTCAAAACTCAAGTGGAGATGAGAAGGTGATTGCAGTGATTGATGGACGAAGTCCTTTCGGCAGAGGATGTGGGCATTGATCCGAAGGCCTTTTCGTCTTTTCCAAGGCATGTGAGCTCCCTGAAAGGATCCAGAAAAAAATAATAACTTTACAAATCCCAACTTCTAAATGCGTGATGGCAAACCTATGGCACATGTGCCAGAGGTGGCACGTAGCACCCTCTCTGTGGGTGTGCGAGCCGTCGCCCCAGTTCAGCTCTGCTGCACATGTGCACGTGCCTCCCACCGGCCAGCTGATCTTCGGGTCTCTACCACATGCGTCGGGGGCGTGGGACATGCAGGGAGCCACGCATGCATGTGTCGGGGTTGAGGGGCAGGGTGCATCGGGGGGGCGCACACATGGGGGGTGGGGCACATTTGCCGGGGCTGTGCGCACATTGCATTTTGAGGGTTCGGGCACATGCTTTGGGCACTCGGTCCGGAAAAGGTTAGCCATCACTGATCTAAATCAAGATACCTGAAGGGAATAGAGAAATCAAACACAGGTTGTAGCTAATTCTGTCGACTGTCAGCAGTTTGATTCTGACTGGCTCAAAGTTGACTCAGCCTTCCATCCTTCCGAGGTCGGTCAAATGAGGACCCAGATTGTTGAGGGCAATATGTGGACTCTGTAAACAGCTTAGAGAGGGATGTGAAGCACTGTGAATCGGTATATAAGTCTAAGTGCCATTGCCCTCCCTGCTTCCCTGCTTGAACAGTAGTTAGAATGCAGTATTGCTGGCTGACTCAACCCACTGCCAACAGTTCGATTCTGACCAGTTCCAAGTTGACTCTACCTTTCATCCTTCCGAGGTCAGTCAAATGAGGACTCAGATGGTTGGGGGGGGGGGGGCAATACGCGGACTCTGTAAATCGCTTGAAAGCATGATGAGAGCCTGGATAGCTCAACAGACTAAAAGCCTGTTATTAACATTCAGCTGTCTGCAATTATTGCAAGTTCGAATCTCCCCAGGCTCAAGGTTGACTCAGCCTTTCATCCTTTCTAAGGTAGGTAAATTGAGGACCCAGTTTGTGGGGGCAATAAGCTGACTTTGTATAAAATATACAAAAGTATGAAGGCTATTGCTTAATGCATTGTAAGCCGCCCTGAGTCTCCAGAGAAGGACGGCATATAAATCTAATTTAAAAAAGCAGTATATAAATCTACATGCTATTGCTATCTTTCAACAAGGGCAGAAGGCAAAGAACAAGGAAATAATGATGTCGAAGGGAAAGAGGAACGTGGGCACCTCACAGAAACAACAAGGAAGTTGGAATCAAATGAGAAGCAGCGATAGCAACAGTTGTGGGCATTGCCAGGAAATGGGTGGGTGTGATTTTCATTCAAAGAAGGCAAGGCAAGACTTCCTCACCAGAAAGAGAATCAGAAGCAGGACTTTCAAGGCCTTAAAGACTTAACGACCACAACTGAGCCCAAAATTTCTAAGCGAGACATTTGTTAAGCTCCATTTTATGACCTTCCTTGCCACAGTCGATCAGTGAATCACTGCAGTTGTTAACTTAGTAACCCGGTTGTTAAGAGAATTTGGATTTCCCATTAACTTTGTTTTTCATAAGGTTGCAAAGGGGGATCATATGACCCCCGGGACATTGCAACTGTCATAAATATGAGTCAGTTGTCAAGCATTCAGTTTTGGTCACCACACTATAAACAAGATGTTGAGACTCTAGAAAGAGTGCAGAGAAGAGCAACCAGGATGATTAGGGGACTGGAGGCTAAAACGTAGGATGAACGGTTGCAGGAACTGGGCATGGCTAGCCTAGTGAAGAGAAGGACCAGAGGAGACAGGATAGCAGTCTTCCAATATTTGAGGGGCTGCCACAGAGAGGAAGGGGTCAAGCTGTTCTCCAAGGCACTTGAAGGCCAGACAAGGAATAATGGATGGAAACTGATCAAGGAGAGAGTCAACCTGGAAATAAGGACAGTGAGAACAATCAACCCATGGAATAGAAGTTGCCTTCAGAAGTTGTGGGAGCTTCATCATTGGAAGCTTTCAAGAAGAGACTGGACTGCCATCTGTCAGCAATGGCGTAGGGTCTCCTGCTTGGGCAGGCGTAGGTAATCTGAAATTCTGATCATGTGGGGATGCTAGAGCGGTTATAAATATGAAAGATGGCCATAAGTCACTTTTTTCAGTGCCGTTGTAGCTTTGAATGGTCACTAAATGAACTGTTGTAAATTGGGGACTACCAGTAGCTTCTTTCTTGAATGGGACAGTTATTTCTACCTATGACATGGATATTAACCCTAGTCTGGTGGTTGCATTTGCAAATGGAAGCATTTCACAGACTGAGAAAAAGGGGGAACATTTCATGTTCTATAAATCAGGGGTCTCCAACCTTGGTAACTTTAAGACTTGTGGACTTCAATTCCCAGGTCCAACTGGCTGAGGAATTCTGGGAATTGAAGTCCACAAGTCTTAAAGTTACCAAGGTTGGAGACCCCTGCGATAAATGCATCTCTTTAAAAAGGAGCCATGTACTAAAAGCCCCATCACTTTTAGTGATGGAGAAAAACTTGCCCCTGTTGATAGAGCTCGCAACTTGGGTGTCCTCCTGGATGCTCAGATGTCCCTAGAAGATCATCTAATGGTTGTGACCAGGGGGGCCTTCACATAGGTTCTCCTGGTGCGCCAGTTGTACCCTTTCCTGGACCGAGATGACCTTCGCACAGTCACTCATGCCCTGGTTACTTCCCGCTTGGATTACTGCAATTCCCTCTACATGGGCCTGCCCCTGAGATGCACCTGGAGACTCCAGCTGCTCCAGAATGCAGCCGCATGGATTGTTATGGGAGCCGCTCGTTACTCCCATATAACACCCCTCCTGCGTCAGCTGCACTGGTTATCAGTGGTCCTCCGGGTCCGCTTCAAGGTGTTGGTTCTCACCTATAAGGCCCTACATGATTTAGGTCCAGAATATTTACAGGACGTTCTCCTGCCTGCTTCCCACCATCCTGTTCGCTCACATAGGGCCGCTCTCCTCAGGGTCCCGATGGCGAGCCAATGTCATCTAGCGGTGCCCAGGGGTAGGGCATTCTCTGTGGGTGCTCCCACCCTCTGGAATGAATTACCTACTGAGCTCCAGACGGCTCCTGATCCCTGCTCCTTCCATCGGGAGCTGAAGACTTGGCTGTTCAAGCAAATAGGCTGACTCTGATTCTTGGTTTATTATTTATCATTAATTAGTTATTTGATTTAAAGTGCGATTTTATTGTACATGTTTCTTAACTTGTGTTCTCTGCCCTGAGTCCTTCGGGAGAAGGGCGGCATATAAATACATGTAATAAATAAATAAATAAATAAATAAATAATAAATGTATTCTGTTTCTGATGCCCCAAGTCCCCAGATGAACTTTTCCCAACTTGTTTCCCTCTTAATGCATTGGGACTCCAACTCTCATCATTCCTGGCCAAGCTGGGGAAGTCTGATTTAAAAACAATGCAGTGAAAAACAGAACTCAGCCTGGGCTGGTGAATTTGCGAGTGATGGCGTGATCGGCTTTGAAGGTGCGACATTGCACGAGGCTCTTTTAAACTCTGCTGCAGGGGCTTTGAGAAGGAAAAAGAGCAAATTCTTTTGACCTCGTTTATGTTAAAACTGAAGCCTTGTTCAATCCATGGCCTTGCATATTAAGTGAAGACTTCCGATGTGATTATTATGGTATGTCTAAAGTCCTTCAGCCTTAAGTTCTAACTGATTACCAGCCAATTAAAGATGCTTTATAGGGACACGGTGGCTCAGTGGCTAAGACGCTGAGCTTGTCGATCGAAAGGTCGGCAGTTCAGCGGTTTGAATCCCTAGCGCCACGTAATGGGGTGAGCTCCCATTACTTGTCCCAGCTTCTGCCAACCTAGCAGTTCGAAAGCAGGTAAAAAATGCAACTAGAAAAACAGGGACCACCTTTGGTGGGAAAGTAACAGCGTTCCGTGCACCTTTGGCATTGAGTCATGCTGGCCACATGACCACGGAGACATCTTCGGACAGCGCTGGCTCTTTGGCTTTGAAACGGAGATGAGCACTGCCCCCTAGAGTCAGGAACGGCTAGCTCATATGTGCGAGGGGAACCTTTACCTTTACCTAAAGATGCTTTAGTGCAGTGGTGTCAAACTGGATTTCTTTGAGGGCTGGATCAGCATTGTAGATGCTGGCCGCGGGTGAGGGGGCAGGGAAACAGGACAGACGCCTCCTGCAGCCTCCCCCCCGCCCCATGCCCAATTTTGGCCAGTAAAGTGTTGTAGGAGGCTGTCCAGGCCGAAAATGGGCTGGGGGTGGTGGTGGTGGTGGCATGCCTTGTTTTTGTTAACAGAGGCACCATGGGCCGGTCCTTTGCTATTTCCGGGCCCTTGAGTTTGACACTCCTGCTTTAGTGCATCAGTCATTATTCCTGGCTTGTTTCCTTACATTTAAATTCCTCTCCATTTATAAATTTCTGAACCTGAACCTCCAGTACGGCTGTCATCAGGAGGGGTTTAAAAATAGAGGACAATTTGAAAAGCTTAAAAAAAAAAATCAAAATGAACACATTTCTTTCTGGCAACAGAAAACTGGAAATCCTGGGGTATGAAAGCTCTTTGCAAGCAATATTTCTATCGTCTTAATTCAGCCCTTCCTCTCCAATCTCATCAAGTCCCCTTTTTTAGGCTGAAGCGGTTATTTCTCTCTACTTTCTGCAAACGGAGACCAAATTCTCCTCCCGTAGATATTTTGATTCTCCCTTATTTTTTTTCCCCGCTCACCCTAATGCTAAAATCTTGGCTTCATCTTGGGTGAAATCATTCATTGTACAGTCAGGAGCCAAATTCCTGGGCTCAGACGGTTCCTAGGTTTTTTGTTATTTTTTGCCTTTTGCCCTTTGCAGGGCAAAGAATCTTACTTAATTTTCCTCTGTTCAACCTTTAGCCTTCCAGTGTGCAAAATCACCGGAGCTGACCTAGTTGCATAGATTCATCCTCGGCTGGAATCAGGAGAGGGGGCTCATGGTAGGAAAAAAAAAAATGTGAAACTGTCCAGCTGTGGACGTGTTGCTGAAGACAGGCAGCTCTCTGTGTTTTTCCTGGTTGTGCTTTTGAGCAAAAGCTTTTGAACTCTCTGCTGATGGCCAGTAGCAGCTTTGAAATTTGTTATTCTGTGTGAAGATGACAGAGGCAAGGAAGAAAAGTGGGGAAAGGAGCACAATGCCCAGGACAGATGAGATTAAAATGGGGCCCAGTTTGTGGGGAGATCAGATTGAACTTGATTTTTAGGGCTAAAGCTAATGTCTAGGCTTAGAGTGAATGAGCTGCAAAGGACCTTGGAGAACTTCTAGTCCAGCCCTATACCCATGATGGCGAACCTATGGCACGCATGCCACAGATGGCACATGGAGTCATATCGGTGGGCACATCAGCTCAGCTCTGGCACACATGCGCGTACTGATTTTCGGGCCTTCCGGGCCCACTGGAAATCGATAAACAGGCCATTTCTGGCCTCCGGAGAGCCTCCAGAGAGGTGGAGAAGGTCATTTTTGCCCTCCCCAGGCTCCTAGAAAGGCTCTGGAGCCTGGGGAGGGTGAAAAATGGGCCTACTGGGCCTGCCGTGCCATCACATGCCAAAAGCGAGGGAAGCGCGGAGGTGGGTGGGTGTCACACATACATGTGCGGGGGCGGGGCGCGTTGAATTATGAGTGTGGGCACCCCCACACACGAAAACCTCCTGCGCTTCCCCCGCTTTTGGCACGTGATGGCAAAAAGGTTAGCCATCACTGATCTACACCATTTCAGATAAGTGACTGTCTAGTCTCATCTTAAAAACATCCAGTAATGGAGCGCCCACGATTTTCGAAGGCCAGCTGTTCCACTGGTTAATTGTCCTCACTGTTAGGAAGTTTCTCCTGAATTCCAGGTTGCTTCTCTGCTTGATTAGTTTCCATCCATTGTATCTTGTCCTGCCCTCAGATGCTTTGGAGAATAATTTGGACCGCCTCTTCATTGTGGAAGCCCCTCAAATAATGGAACACTCCAATCATACATCCCCAGCCTAGTCCTTCTTTTCACTAGACTAAACATATCCAATTCTTGCAACCGTTCTGTAGTAGAATGGTAGAGTAGTGTCGATCGAAAGGTCGGCAGTTCAGCGGTTCGAATCCCTGGTGCTGCGTAACAGGGTGAGTTATTTGTCCCAGCTTCTGCCAACCTAGCAGTTCGAAGGCACGTAAAAAATGCAAGTGGAAAAACAGGGACCACCTTTGGTGGGAAGGTAACAGCGTTCCGTGCGCCTTTGGCATTGAGTCATGCCAGCCACATGACTACGGAGACGTCTTCAGACAACACTGGCTCTTTGGCTTTAAAATGGAGATGAGCACCGCCCCCTAGAGTCAGAAACGACTAGCATATATGTGCTAGGGAAACCTTTACCTTTACTTACAGTCTTGGAAGATCTTTTTTATAGGTGTGAAAATAATAAAGAACTCAGTTTGGAAATGTTATCAGATGTCATTCTTGGTTTTGGACCTGAGCAGACTACATTAGTGTGGCTTCACTCATGAAAGAGAACTTCTCTTCTGGAGACATTATTTTCCCTGAACTTGCTATTTCTTTGGCTGGTTTTGCAGGAAGTGTTTGAGGCAACCAAGATTTTGTTCGCTGTCAGAGGGTTTTGTTGCTTTGAGCTTGCTTGCTGGTCCTTGTGAAGGAAAAGGAAAACCAAGTGAAGTCTTTGGGCATGAAAGAAATAGATGAATTAATGAGGAATGACTAAGGGTTTCATTGATAAGGTTGCAAAACAGTTGGGTTACAAGTGGTTGGATTGTCACATTAGAGATATATACAATAAAAAAGGAAGAAGAGGCAAAATAGCCATTCTCCCCACAATTTCTACTTCACCCAACCGCCTATTTTTGGAGAAAGTGCTCCCCTTCCTTCAAATAACGATGGAAAAGACATATCATCAATTTGTTGCTACATGTCAGGCAACTACATTTCTTCCCAGTGTTGTATAACAATTCTTCTGTCCCTCCCCACACAAAGAGGCCCATCACGCCATTTCCTTTCAAAGCAAACAACATTATACAAAGTACAGAAAATGAGTAAGCTAAAGGACTTGAAGGACTTAAGAACAGTACGTTGGAAAAAAATAAAAGGCATGGGGTTTTAAAAAATGAAAGGAATCATAGTTCATACCGAATCATTTCTTATTCTTCTCCATATTGTCAAAGTCTTTGGAGCTATCTGAACTCAATGCACTTTTTCCCTCCAAGAGTAATACTCACAGATTTTCTGAAATGGATGGGATGTTTAGAAGAATTTCAGTGAATGATCTAGTTCCCTTTAGAACCCATATATGTCTCTGTGTATGTTAGGACAGAGATAAGTAGACAGAGTAGAAACTGGGAGACGGGAGGTTCAAATCCTGCCTTAGGCACAAAGACAGTTGGGTGACCTTGGGCTACTCACATTCTCTCAACCCTAGAGAACCCTTCCCAAAAAAATCTTGCACAAATAAAAAAATAAATAAATTGCAAGGACTTGTCCAGGCAGTAACTAAGAGTAAACATTGACTCATTGGAGATCTCCAGATCTTCTCTTTCTAACAGCCTTCTGATGAACCGGTGAGGAGACAGGTTTCTTCACCAATGGTGGAAAAAAACCAATGAGTACCAAACAAATGTTTCCCATAAGGAATAATGTAGTCATTCACAAGGCAGCCAACACCGATACATTCTAACTTGTGCATTGAGTACCAAACAAACAATGAGTACTGGGACAAAATGTTCACATCAGATTTCACAGAGTACCAAATTCAATGAGTTTCAGAGCAGTTGAGTACCGAAGAACCCTACAATTCATTTTTTGGGAACCATGATGATAGGCTTCCAGCTGAATATTTTAGTTGAAGGTTCACTTTGTAGGTTGAAATTGTCCTGTGTAAGAATTCAGTCAAAAGCTGATCTTTCCTACAGCGAGTAAATAGATTCTTCAGCGTTTCCCAACAAATTAGAGCAGGCGGTTTCTTACAATTACAATTGACTGATAGCAATTAAGATTGGAGGAAGGTGAAAGGGTTTAAAGAATACTATACCCCTCAGTCTCTGCCTCTCCTTTCTACACAATAAAATAACATTAGAATGACAGATAGAATAGAATGAGCTGGAAGGGGCCTTGGAGAGCTTCTACTCCAGTTCTCAAGCAGGAGAACCTATACCATTTCTGATAAGTGACTGTCTAGACTCTTCCTAAAAACCTCCAGTGATGGAGCACCTATGATTTCTGGTGGCAAGGTGTTCCACTGGTTAATTGTCGTCACTGTTGTGAAGTTTCTCCTGAATTCCAAGTTGCTTCTCTCTTTGATCAGTTTCCAACTATTGTTTCTTGTCCTGCCCTCTGGTGCTTTGGAGAATAATTGGACACCCTCTTTATGGTAGCCCTTCAAATACTGGAATGCTGCTATCATGTCACCCCTAATTCTTCTTTTCTTTAAACTAGCCAAACCCTTTGGACCCTGACACCAAATCCTGCAGCTGTTCTTCGTACGGCCTCTGATCATCTTAATTGCTCTTCTCTGAACTTTTTCCCAAATTTCAACTTCTTTTTTTGTAGTATGGTGACCAAAATTGGTAGCTGTATTCCAGATTTGGTTTTACTTAGGGTTTGATGAAGTGGTGTTAGGACTTCACGGGATCTTTGATTCTATGCCTCTGTTTATACAATCCAGGACTGTAGTAGCTTTGTTGGTTGCTGCTGCTGCACATTGCTGGCTCATATTCAAGTGATCATCCACTTGGACTCTAAGGCCCCTCTCATAGTTACTTAATGTGATTAAATGTGTTTCATGTTTTTTGATTACTTCCCAAAGATAATAAAACTGAGTTGAGGGATTGGCCAACCAATGCCTCCTGAACAATTTTGCTTCTTAGTTCCTATAGCCTACTGGGCAAATGTAAGAGGCTGTACAGGACTTACAACAGTGGTGAAATTCAATTTTTTTTACTACCGGTTCTGTGGGTGTGGCTTGTTGGGCGTGGTGTGGCTTGGTGGGCATGGCTTGGTGGGTGTGGCAGGGGAAGGATACTGCAAAATCTCCATTGCCTCCCCACTCCTGGGGGAAGGATATTGCAAAATCTCCATTCCCACCTCACTCTGGGGCCAACCGATTCTCCGAACTACTCAAAATTTCCACTACCGGTTTTCTGAACTACTCAAAATTTCCACTATCCCGGGCTCATATTACCATATGTGGTGGACATGTGTAGAAGCCAAAAGATACTGGACTAAAATCCACACATGGTTAGAGAAAATGATTAAAAAACACATTGATTTCAAACCAGAGATTTTTTTATTAGTGATCTTACCAGAAACATATAACAGAGAATTGAGTTACTTGATTGTGAATGTATTGACAGTGGCTAGAATTATGTTTGCTAAAAATTGGAAAAATGAGGAAATACCCAAACAAGATGAAGTTATTAGGAAAATTATGGAATGTGCTGAAATGAGCAAATTGACATTTGAAATTGGAGAACAGTAAGATAAACAATACTATAAAATATGGGATTTATTTTATCAATGGCTAGCTAATAAAACATGGAAATGAAATATGAAATATGAAATGGATGTTATAATATAATTTATGGAATTGATTTTAATGGGATGAAAATGCCATTGTTAAATGAATGATAAATGAGAATAATGATATAAAGATATATGTTAGATTGATAACACGGGAAATTAGAGAATTTGTAATGATGGATATGAGATGAAGTACAAAAGATTTGTAACCGACCGACGCACTGCTTGTAATTGGAATGGATGATGGATGTTTTTATGTTTTGGTTAAAAAATAAAAAACTTTTTTCAAAAAAAAAAATCCGCTACCGATTCTCCAGAACCTGTCAGAACCTGCTGGATTTTACCCCTGATTTACTGTATTTTCCTGCGTATAAGACTACTTTCTAAGACACAAAAATCTTCTCAAAAGTCGGGGGTCGTCTTATATGCCGGGTCTCATTCTCCTGTAACCAGGCAGACCAGCCCATAAGGCTCTGACGAGCCTTAAATGGCTCTGAGGAGGGTCATCTTATACGCCCAGTCGTCTTATACGCCGGAAAATACGGTACAACCATTTGTTCAGTGAGCATTCAAAGTCACAGTGGCAGTGAAAAAAATGACTTGCGACCATTTTTTGCACACCCATTGCAGAGTCTCCATGGTCCCACGAACAAAATTCAGAAGCTCGGTGACTAATGTGGATTCATCATGGTCGCAATGCCACGGGATCATGTGATCAGCTTTTGTGACCTTCTGACAAGCCAAGTCAGTGGCCAGATTCACTTAATAACCACGCTACTAACTGGCAAGAAAAGTCATAAAACGGGGCAAAACTCACCTAACAATTGTCTCACTGAGCAACAGGAATTTTGGGCTCAGTTGTGGTTGTACGTCAAGGACTACCTGCAGTTTAAAATATTTAGAAAATAACTATAGGGCTGACACCCAAACACACAGACAAACCACGGGTGGGTTCTAATTATCTTTACTACCAGTTTGCATTGTGCCCTTGCATGCGTGCTTGCTTCATTCGCGCACGCAGCCTCTCTTCTGCGCATGCACAGATGGCCTATGATGACATCCGGGTCAGTGGGCGGAATGTCCCACTGGTTTTACTACCGGTTCTTGCAAACCGTTCCAAACCGGGGGGCAACCCACCACTGACACAAACACATGAATGTGCTGAGTTTATCCTTTGCAAACGGGATATCCTTTGCGTTATAGAGGGAGAGGAAGTTTGCGGTACGAATTCTCTTGACGCAAATAGTTTTGAGGCCCAGAGGCGACACATATCCAACGATCTGCTTTGGCAGATTGCTTGGTTTGAATTTTTTTTTATTTTTATTTTTACTGAATCTTTCAGGCTGCCCAGGATGAATTGAACATAATCTTCTCCGTCTTAGACTCCGTCCGTGCTCTCGAAAGTTAGTCTTGGTAGCAAAGCTGGCCAACTCCCATTTTGAAAAAGCTGGTTTAAGACAGCCTGGGTGGATGTGGCAATCATCCTTCCTCTGCGTTCCTTTGCATTAAACACACACACACAAACACACACACAGACAGACACTTGTGAAGCCTTTTTCATTTTGGGAACTGCAGGTGCTTCAGAAGGGTAGAGAGTAGAGAGATTAATTTGATGTGTGCACGGAATGACTAATCAGGGTACTTATGCTTCTAAAGGCAGAGGGGTCTGGAAGCTTTTTTTCTTCTTCTCCAGCTCTGCTTGCATAACACTCTTAAGTAGGTCAATTAAAGATCGAGGAGTGAATTTTTTTTTTAATCTCGCTTGGCATTTGTGGGTTTACGATCTTGTACGAACCCACCTCTCTCTCGGTTAGCTTTGCAATTGACAATATTAAACACGCTCCGAAAATGAATTAATGGAGTCATTAGGTTAAGACATTGACAGGGGGATGCATTCTTGCAACCTGCCTAACCCGGTCATTGGGGAATAGGATAGAATAATAGGATTGGAAGGGACCTTGGAGGTCTTCTAGTCCAACTCCCTGCTTAGGCAGGAAACCCTACACCACTTCAGGCCAATGGTTATCCAATTTCTTCTTAGAAACTTCCAGTGTTGGAGCATTCACAACTTCTGGAGGCAGGTTGTTCCACTGATTAATTGTTCTCACTGTCAGGAAATCTTTCCTTAGTTCTAGATTGCTTCTCTCCTTGATTAGTTTCCATCCATTGCTTCTTGTTCTACCCTCAGGTGCTTTGCAGAATAGCTTGACTCCCTCTTCTTTGTGGCAGCCCCTGAGATATTGGAAGACTGCTATCATATCTCCCCTAGTCCTCTTTTCATTAAAGTAGACAGACCCAGTTCAGAGGTGGGTTTCAGCAGGTTTGGGAGAACCGGTAGTGGAAATTTTGAGTAGTTCAGAGAACCAGTAAATACCACCCCTGACTGGCCCCGCCCAGCCCCATCTATTCTCTGCCTCCCAAGTCCCAGCTGATTGGGAGGAAATGGGCATTTTGCAGTAACCTTCCCCTAGAGTGGGATGGGAATGGAGGGTTTTACGCTATCCTTCCCCTGCCACGCCCACCAAGCCATGCCACACCCACCAAGCCACACCCACAGAACTGGTAGTAAAAATTTTTTGAAACCCACCACTAACCCAGTTCCTGCAACCGTTCTTCATATGTTTTAGCCTCCGGTCCCCTAATCATCTTGTCTCCATTTGCACAATATGTGAAGCACGGTGAGGACAGGTAGTCCTCGACTTACAACCACAATTGAGCCCAAATTTTCTGTTGATAAGCGAGGCATTTGTTAAGTGAGTTTTGCCTCATTTTACGACCTTTCCTGCCACGGTTGTTCAGTGAATCACAGTTGATAAGCTTGTAATACAGGTGTTCAGTGAATCTGGTTTCCCCATTGACTTGGCTTGTCAGAAGGTCGCAAAAGGGCGTCACGTGATCTTGGGACAAGGAAGCGGTCATGAATAGGAACCAGTTGCCAAGCATCTGTGTTAAGGATATTTTTGGCTCATATCCGATGTTGTGGGTTATTGAGCAGAGTACCCTTTGAGTAAACACATGAAAAGCGACTGGGAGTGGTTGTGAACAATCAGAGTTAACATGCAAACACACTGAGTTGTTGCAGTCTTTTACTTTTAGAAAAAGTAAAGCAAAGTCCAAAAACAATCCAAGTCATACACAGATAAGACGAGAGTTAAAAGATCAATCCAGGGATTGATCAAATACAAAGTCTTCTTACCAGTTGTAGTCATACACAATAAAAAAAGTTCTTCTTGAATTTCAAAACAGGAACATGTTCAATATCAAAACATTCAATAAATAGTAGAAAGCAACATGTAGCTATGATCAAACAGTGATCATCCAGAGAGACCAGGTAGAGAGTTACAGCAAATGAGCAGGTAAAATGGTGTAGTATCCACACAAGCCATGATCCTGACTTCCCTTAAGTACATTGGCTACAGAGTTTAGCCAATCAGGATACAGGATGATGCAATACAGCTTTAAAGCAATATAATACCCTTCTGGCTGCAAACATACATTGTTGGTTTATATATTGCCTGACCAACCAGTTAGACAAATAACCATTTCCTAACAATCTGAATTTTGATGACATGACCATGGTGATGCTGCAAAGGTCGTAACTGTGAAAAACGGTCATAACTATGGGTGCATCCTGCATCCGATTCCACATTTATTTATTCAATTTCTATAACTGCCTATCTCAACTAATGACTCTGGTGCCTTACGATTCCAAAGCTATAAGAACAATAAAAGAAAACATTTTAAACGATCAAAACGTCCAAAACAAATACAGGTCATCCTTAACTTACAGCCACAATTGAGGCCCAAACTTTATGTTGCTAAGCGGGACCTGTGTTCAATGAATTTTGCCCCGTTTTACGACCTTTCTTGCCACCGTTGTTAAGTGAATCGCTGCAATTGTAAAGCTAGCAGCACAGTTGTTAAGCGAATCTGGCTTCCTCATTGTCTTTGCTTGTCAGAAGGTCATAAAAGTGGAGCGCATGAATCCGGGATGTTGCAACCGTCATAAATAGGATGAATTTTGGTCACGTGATCAATGGGGAGGCCCCAAAGGTCGCAACTGTGAAAAACAGTCGTAAGTCACATTTTTCAGTGCTGTTGCAACTTTGAGCGGTCTCAAAATGTTGTAAGTCGTGTATTTAACTGCTTTACTTAAGGTGGGATAAGTGTGGCACCCAAAGGTTTGAGAATTAACTAATGGAACAGATTGCATCACCAAGTTGTTGATGCTCCATTGCTGGAGGTTTTAAAGAAGAGACGAGACAGCCATTTGCCCGGAATGTTATAGCGCAATGTTGGTGAACCTTTTTGGCACTGAGTGCTGAAATGGGAGCGTGCACGTATTCGCGTGCCGGGAACTGGAAGAGCAGCTGCCCGGCGTGCATGCGCGTGCCGGGTGGCTTCTCTTCTCGTTTCCAGCATGCACATATGCACCACCCACCTGGTCTTCCGGTTTCTGGCCCGCATGCCCGCACAAAGACCACCTGGCCAGTGCACATCTGCGTACCAGAAACTGGAAAAGCAGCTGCCCAGTGTGCATTTGTGCACAGGAAGTTGATCCTCTGGTTTCCAGCGCGCACAAGCACGCCGGCCAGCTGATCTTCGCACGTGGATGCATGCCAGAAACCAGAAGATCAGGCAGCCCGTGCACATGGGCGTGCCGGAAATCGGAAGAGCAGCTGCCCAGCACATGCATATGTGCTAGGTGGCTGCTCTTCTGGTTCCTGGCATGCCCGCACGTGTGAAGGCCAGCTGGCCAGCGCGCTGGAAACTAGAAGACCAATATGCAACAACTCACATGCCCAGAGAGATGGCTCTGCATGCCACTTCCGGCATGTGTGTGATGGGTTCATCGTCACGGGTATAGCATCTCCTGCTTGTACAGGGGGTTAGACTAGAAGAGGGGTCGGCAACCTTATACATTCAAAGAGCCACAAAGGTCCTAACCGGAAGCCCCCCATTCAATTCTGGAGCTGTCCGGAAGTCTGGTTCCCCCCACACCATAGAGTCTCCTCCTTGCACGGCATCCTTCTTCCTCTACCTGTCCTAACCGAAAGTCCTATCAATTGTGGAGCCAACCGATGACAAGGAGCTGCAGCAGAGGGATGAAAGAGCCACATTCGGCTCCAGAGCCATGGGTTGCTGACCCCTGGAGTAGAAGACCTCCAAGGTCCCTTCCAACTCTGTGAAACCTGTCATTCTGTTCAATAAATCACCTGGCCTCCCTTGTGTGGAGAGAGTGAAATGGATAAATCCAAACTTTAAACGTTGCAAGATGTCAGACATGATGTCGCTGCTGATAAAATACCGTTGGTGGAATAACAGGTCGTCTTCAACTTAAAACCGTTCATTTAGCGACCATCCAAGGTTACAACAGCACTGAAAAAAGTGATTTGTCCTCGCACTTATGACCGTTGCAGCATCCCGATGGTCACGTGAGCAGTATTCAGACATGTGTCAACCGGTATGCATTTGCAATGATTGCAGCATCCCAGGAACATGTGATTGTCCTCGGTGACTTTGCAAGCTGGCAAGCTTGGACTTTCCAACAAGCAAAATCAGTGGGGAATGCTTGATTTGCTTAATGACCACAGGATCACTTAACAACTGCAGCGATTCACTTAACAGCCATGGGGAAAAAGTTGTAGACTTGGGTGTGACTCCCTTAACGACCGTCTTCCTTGGCTTTATTAGAAATTTTCATCCCAGTCGTGGTCGTAATTGAAAGACTTGTGAATCTGAACGGACCTTTTTTCTCGATAAGCTATCTTTACCTACTATCTTTAGATAGTCGGGAAAGATCCCTCTGTCGGGAAGGACTCTTGAGTACCCTTGTTGGCATATCTGCATAAATTTACATATCTGCATATCTATATATGCATGTCTCTCCCCCTCCCCCTCCCTCTCTTCTCTCTTTCCCTCCCCCCCCTCTCTGTCTCTCTGTCTCTCTCTTTCTTATCCGTCTGTCTGTCTGTCTATCTATTCCCCCCTTTCTCTATCCCTCCTCTCTGTATTGCCCTCTCTCTGTCTCTTCATCCGTCTATCTATCTGTCTGTCTGTCTGTCTGTCTATCTATCTATCTATCTATCTATCTATCTATCTATCTATCTATCTATCTATCTATCTATTATCTATTTCCCCCTCTCTCTATCCCTCCTCTCTGTATTCCCCCCTCTATCTCTCCATCTGTCTGTCTGTCTGTCTGTCTCTCTCTCTCTCTCTCTCTCTCTCTCTCTCTCTATCTCTATCTCTATCTCTATCTCTATCTCTATCTCTATCTCTATCTCTATCTAATCTATCTATCTATCTATCTATCTATCTATCTATCTATCTATCTATCTATCTATCTATCTATCTATCATTATCTATTCCCCCCTCTCTCTATCCCTCCACTCTGTATTCCCCCTCTATCTCTCCATCTGTCTGTCTCTCTCTCTCTCTATCTATCTATCTAATCTATCTCTATCTAATCTATCTCTATCTGTCTGTCTGTCTGTCTGTCTGTCTATCTATCTATCATCTATCTATCTAATCTATCTATCTCTATCTAATCTCTATCTATCTATCTATCTATCTATCTATCTATCTATCTATCTATCTATCTATCTATCATGTCTGTCTGTGTCTCTCTCTCTGTCTGTCTATCTGTCTGTCTATCTATCCATCCATCTACCCACCATATGTACATATATCTCACAAAGGAAGAGATCTTTTTACAGGCGCAAGAGACGGCTTCAGTAGATCTTAACAGTTTGACAGATTGGAACATTAGCTGGAGAATATTTATAGGTGGAACCAAAACATTTTATTTTTACTGCAAATGCTGATGAAAAGAAGGATTCTTGATTAGGCGATGGCTCCCTTAGGACTTGGACTGGCAAAACAGTCCCTAAAAATAGAGATGGTGAAAGGAAGGGAGGAGGCGGAAGGCTAGGAGTTCACAGAATAAGGAGCAGGAGGGGAGGCTGGGAAGAGTAAGAGTTCACTTGGGAGGTTAAGCACCAGAAGGAGGATCTTTAATGGCAAAGCAGGGCCGTCAAGGGGGAGAAAATGGAAAGAGTTGATAGATGGGGCGGGTGTGGGGGCGGGGTGCATCTAGGGTGCCATGCACATGGGTTGGGTGAGGCACATGTGCTGGGGCTGTGCATGCATTTCATTTTGAGGGTTCAGTCCAGAAAAGGTTAGCCATTACTGGACTAGGGGCACCAAGCACTTTAACAATTGCCAACTATCTTGGGAATCCCCAGTCTTTAGTTCCTCCCATATCTTATAAACAGAAACCAGCCTGAAAGCTGTCAGTCTTAACCTTGCAATAGTGGTGAATATCTGACCTTCACTAGTTCATCACAAGACCCTCCCCTGATGTGAACCCACATCTGGCCCCTCATAAAACCCTCACTTGATGTGACCCACCCATCACAAGATCCCTGCAACCTACTGACCACACAAAGCCCTTATAAGCAGAAGAACATCAACACTAGACATTCCCTAAATTCCACTGAAGATGTTACCTAGCCTGGTAACGAGATGTTTGGAAACCAACCCACAATAGCCGTAGCCCTTAGACTTATATACCACTTCACAGTGCTTCACAGCCCTCTCTAAGTGGTTTACAGAGTCAGCCTCTTGCCCCCAACAATCTGGGTCCTCATTTTACCAACCTCGGAAGGATGGGAGGTTGAGTCAACCTTGAGCTGGTCAGTATCAAACTACTGGCAGTGGGTAGAGTTAGCCTGCAATATTGCATTCTAACCACTGCACCACTGAAGAAGGAAGGAAGGAAGGAAGGAAGGAAGGAAGGAAGGAAGGAAGGAAGGAAGGAAAACAGCCATAGCACTTAGACTTGTATACCACTTTACAGTGCTTTATAGCTTTCTCTAAGCAGTTTACAGAGTCAGCCACTTGCCCCCAACAATCTGGCTCCTCATTTTACTGTCCTCAGAAGGATGGGAGGCTGAGTCAACCTTGAGCCGGTCAGGATTGAACTACTGACAGTGGGCAGAGTTAGCCTGCAATATTGCATTCTAACCTCTGCACCACTGAAGAAGGAAGGAAGGAAGGAAGGAAGGAAGGAAGGAAGGAAGGAAGGAAGGAAGGAAGGAAAATAGCCATAGCACTTAGACTTATATACTGCTTCACAGTGCTTTTTACAGCCCTCTCTAAGCGGTTTACAGAGTCAGCCTCTTGCCCCCAACTATCTGGGTCCTCATTTTACTAACCTCGGAAGGATGGGAGGCTGAGTTAACCTTTAGCTTGGTGAGATTCGAACTGCCAAATTGCAGTCAGCAGAAAATAGCCTGCAGTACCGCATTCTGACCACCGCGCCACAAGCTTGGCGAACGTATCTTCCACCCCCTAATCCTAACCTTCTTTGTTTATTTTTTTTTTCAATGAGACACAGATCATATTCTAATTCAGGCTTCTTTTTAAAAATATGTCAGATTGGTCCAGTAATTCTGATTCAAGTACAGGTAAAAACAAACAAACACGTTTTTTTCTTCTTTTTTTGAGGGATTGCATTAACCCCTGTCTCCATGCAGCTGGGCGATGGTGTTTTAAACAGCCAGCCAGCTAGGTAGGGATATGTGTGTGTGAGAAAGTAGGGGAGAGAAAGTCACTTACATAAGTCTCTTTGCTCCCTAAATGAGGTTTCCAAGCATTTGGACGCTCGGCTCCCTGGAGGGAGCCATTTCATGTTCATGGAAATATACAGCATGTTAAAAAAAAAGAAAAAAACCAACCATCTTTTTTCATCTGGCAATTAAAGTGCCCAGGAAGTCCAGATGCAAATTACAGCAGTTATTAGCTTTACAAATGGAACTTTTAAGGTGTTGGGAGATTTATCTTGCACATTATATGGAGCCCGGAAACAATATCAAAAGCTTCTGGCTTCGATCACTTGCTTCTCTTTTCATTGCTTTCAACTAGCAAGACCTACTGCAGAGTCCATATTCTTAATGATTTCTTCAGCTCTCCCTCATTTGATGGAGTATGCGCCATCCAACTGTTTTTGGCTTCTACAGACCATCTAGATCAGGGGTCCTCAAACTATGGCCCGGGGGCTGGATATTGTCCGTGAAAGCCATTAATCTGGCCTGCGTGGGACCATGAGGCTCTCCCACCCATATAGTCCCACATACCCGCCAGCCCCACCCGCCTTCTGGAGGCCGAGGAGGCTAAAAAAGGGACATGCGGAGCAGGGGTGAAATCCAGCAGGTTCTGACAGGTTTTGGAGAACCAGTAGTGGAAATTTTGAGCAGTTCAGAGCAGTTTAGTCTGGCTGGCCCCAGAGTGGGGTGGGAATGGAGATTTTGCAATATCCTTCCCCTGCCAGGGCCACCAAGCCACAACACAGAACCGGTAGTAAAAAAAAAAAAATGAATTTCAGCACTGATGAGAAGGCAAATGTTTTCAACATTTTCAAGAGGGGAAAAAAACAATTTTCAAACATTTTCAAAGAAGAAACCAAGAAAGAACAATTAGAACAATTAATCAGCCTCCAGAAGTTGTGAATGCGCCAACACTGGAAGTTTTTAAGAAGATGTTGGATCACCATTCATCTGAAGTGGTGTAGGGTTTCCTGCCTAAGCAGGGGGTTGGTCTAGAAGACCTCCAAGGTCCCTTCCAACTCTGTTATTCTAAAGTCAAGTTGCCTTTTGGAAAAGCATTGTTGGGTTTGCCCCTAATCTTTAACTGAGGGGTGGGGGTTGCATTTCTTTGTTGTTGTTGTTGTTGTTAGTTGCAAAGTCATGTCCAACCCATCGCGACTCCATGGACAATGTTCCTCCAGACCTTTCTGTCCTCTACCATCCCCTGGAGACCTTTTAAGCTCATGCCTACTGCTTCAGTGACTCTGTCCAGCCACCTCATTCTCTGTCATTCCTTTCTTCTTTTGCCCTCAATCGTTCCCAGCATTAGGCTCTTCTCCAGTGAGTCTTTCCTTCTCATTAGGTGGCCAAAGCATTTGAGTTTCATCTTCAGGATCTGGCCTTCTAAAGAGCAGTCAGGGTTGATCTCCTCTAGGACTGACCGGTTGGATCGCCTTGCAGTCGAAGGGACTCACAGGAGTCTTCTCCAGCACCAGAGTTCAAAGGCCTCAATTCTTTGGCGCTCAGCCTTCCTTATGGTCCAACTTTCACAGCCATCCATTGCAATTGGGAACACCATAGCCTTTGACTACACACTCTTTTGTTGCCAGGGCGAAGCCTCTGCTTTTTAGTATGCTGTCTAACTTTGCAATAGCTTTCCTCCCCAGGAGCAAGCATCTTTTAATTTCTTGGCTGCAGTCTCCATCTTCAGTGATCTTGGAGCCCAGGAAAATAAAATCTGTCACTCCCTCCATTTCTTCCCCATCTATTGCATTACTATGTTGGGGTAAAACTTCAAATGTTTATACCTCATGTTTTGTAAGTTTAAATGTTTTCTTTTGAAAAGCGGCGTGACCTTAAGCCAGATAGCATGCTGCATTAGAGCTCCCTCCATTAAGAGCGACAGGAAAACTTTCTAGCAAATCCACAATGTTTTGAAAAGCAATGAGTCATTTGTGGGTTTACAAGGCCAGGTGCAACCCCTTCTTTTGTCATCTGGCCCTGTTCCTTTGCGGTGTACACAACAGTGTAACAGCCCTTGATGTTTGCACAAAGCCTCCTTTTTCAGATGGTTTGTTTACACTCTTTTAAGCCCTAGAATGCTTTGTCCTATGACTTCCCCCCTTTCAAAAGAACCCTTCCTTTGTATCCTGGGCTCCATTGTCATGGCTGTTTCTAATCAGTAGACACATCATTGTGCTAGCTTTCCATCTGCCATGTGCTGGGCATTTACAACCTTCTCTCCTAGCAATTGAGTTAAGTCCAAAGATCAAATTTCTCAAGAGGTCTGATTAGCAATATTTATTAGAACAAAGGCTTAGATTGCAGTGCAAGAATTCCAACAACCAAGCTGTAGACAACCCAAGACCAGAAATTTCTAATTTCCTATGGAGAGTCTCAGTCATCCAGGTCATGGTTGTCCCAAAGGTGCTTTTTCAAAAGGTGACTGGACTTCCTTTGCGTTTTTGTTTTTTCCTCTTGAAGACATTTCACTTCTCATCCAAGAAGCATCTTCCTTTCTGAAGGTGCTTCTTGGATAAGACGTTTCTTGGATGTGAAGCCACCATTCAGTTAGAATGGAAGAAGCTTCTTGGATGAGAAACAAAACGTCTTCAGGAGGAAAAACAAACAAACAAAGGAAGACCAGTTGCCTTTTCAAAAAGCACCTTTTGGACAAATTCTGGTTTATATTCTTGTGCTTCTTTGGTCTCAAAAGGCAAGGGGCTTGCCTAATTGACCAAGACAGTTCAGCCTGTAGCTGTTTAGTCTGGAAACAGCCATACCATTTCATATTGAAGTGAAAACCAACAGTCAGAGATGTAGCAGAAGGATGTTGAGGAACACAGAAGTAGCATTAAGCTTTGAGAGAGATACCGGCAAGGTGCTCTTCATTGTCTCATTTGATGCTGGTAACTGGTTTCAGCATTAACTGCAGATTATTCCCTAGCATCTTTTGTTGTTCAGTTGCTAAGTCATGTCCAACTCTTCATGGACCACAGCGTGCTAGGCTTCCCAATCCTCCATTGTCTCCCAGAATTTGTCCAAGTTCATGTTCATTGTGTTGATGACACCATCTAACCATCTCATCCTCTGCCATCCCCTTCTCCTTTTGCCATCCATTCTTCCCAACATCAGGGTCTTTTCCCATGAGTCCTCTCTTTTCATTTGGTGGCCAAAATATTTGACCTTCAGTTTCAGTATCTTCCAAAGAATAGTCAGGGTTGATTTTGTTACCCTAGCACAGGGGTCAGCAACCTTAAACACTGAAAGAGCCACAAAGGTCCTAACCAGAAGCCCCCTGTTCAATTCTGGAGCCAACCGGAAGTCCAGTTCCCCTACCATAGAGTTTCCTCCTAGCGTGGCATCCTTTTTCCTCTGCTGACCAAAAGTCCAGTTCCCCCACCATAAAGTCTCCTTCCTAGCATGGCATCCTTTTTCCTCTACCTGTCCTAACCGAAAGCCCTATCATTTGTGGAGCTGACTGGCGACAGGGAGCCCCAGGAGAGGGATGAAAGAGCCACATGTGGCTCCAGAGCCACGGGTTACTGACCCCTGCCCTAGCGTCTACCTTCTTGTAAGATAAGACCATTGTTCTATGCTACCAAGGTTTTGGATACCTAGTTTTAGCTCGCTTTCATAGGATACCCTTTCGCTTATTTTAGAAATGTTGACTTTCTTCTTCTGGAGGCCCAGTTGGCCTTGCAGCCCGGTTTGCCTCTCCTTCCTGGTGTTGGGGTGTGGGTGGGGAGAAAGAGCAGAGGGCATCCTTGGAAGCTGTTCAACCACGCTCCATCCTGCCATGGTCCTTTTGGAAATAGTCATCCAAGTAGGTATTGCCAGTAATGCTTAGGACCCTCTCCTGAACTCCATTTCCTACCTTGTTTTCCCTAAAATAAGACATCCCCTGATAATAAGCCCAATCGGGCTTTTGAGTGCATGCGCTAAAATAAACCCCTCCCTGAAAATATTTAACCCCATGTGCAGCCAGTCCCCACCATTTACTCTGGTTTCCTCCATGCACCCCAAAATAATAAAACCTACCCGAAAATAAGGCCAAACACTTATTTTGGGGTTCAAAAAAATATAAGACAGGGTCTTATTTTCAGGGAAACATGGTAAGTAGGACAACACCTGTGCATGTACAGATAGGTGTATCCATGGCTCACCTGCTGGGAACTAGGGTGTATGACAATTCGCCATGGCCAAATCGCCTTGGCTAACCCACCAAGACCAACTGACCACAGGACAAGAATTACACCAATATCGAAGAAAGGATGGGGGGGCAAGAGCAGGAGAGAAGGTGAGAAAGGGGGAAGAGAGGAGAGGAGTGGGAAAAGGAAGGGGAAGGAGGGGAAGGAGAGGAGAGGAGGAGGAAGAAAGTAGAAGAGGAGAGGAGGGAGGGAGGGGAAAGAAAGAAGGAGAAGGTTTGTTGTGAAAAGAAGGAAAAGAGACGGTAGAAGAACGACCCCGAATGTGATTAAAATGTCTTATTTTGATGCTTTCGTTAGAAAAAAAGAGATGTAAATATATGATTATGGATAAGAGAATGTACATTTATATTATGTGTATAAGAAATAAAAATAACTTGTTTCAAAAAAAAAAAAAAAGAAGAAGAAGAAGAAGAAATAATGGAATAGAATCATTAAAGAAAGGAAGCCAAAGGAGGGGGCAGAATGAAATGCGTGCGGCAAAAATTAAAAGAATTGTAATTTATTTTAAATAATTAAATGGAATTGTTCCATCGTCCCGTGGCGAGTTGGCCATGGTGAGTTGGCCGTGGCAAATTATCCCATTCCCCTTTCAAAGAGCTCTGCCTATTTGTGGGACCAAGCACAAGGGGTTGCTCGTTTTGTGTTGCTTTGCCACCTTTATTACAGCAGTTTATCACTGCAATGCAGAGCAGATTCCAGGGCCATAAATGGACATCCCTGATGACACGAGCAAGGTTAGAATTCTCAGCACTTGCGGCTTATCAGAGAGGAATGGGTTGTTTTTTGAAAGAAAAGGTGTTGCCAAATAAATGGGGAAGGAGGGAGGGAGGCATTGTAGCAATCTGGTTTGCCAGAGACGGGAGTCCGGTTTGCCACAAGCTTATTTATTTATTTATTGGTTCAATTTATATGCCACCCTTCTCCAGAGACTCAGGGTGGCTTACAATGAGTTAAACAACAGCCTTCATACTTTTGTATATACCTGCTTAGTAGGGCTTTGCCCCCCCCCCCCAGCAGTTTTTTTTTATACAAAGTCAGCTTATTGCCCCCACAATCTGGGTCCTCATTTTACCTACCTCGGAAGGATGGAAGGCTGAGTTAACCTTGAGCCTGGTGAGATTCAAACTCGCAGTAATTGCAGGCAGCTGGCAGCTAAGTGCTACGTAACAGCACTTTAGTCTGCTGCACCACCAAGCTTCTTGCGTAACAGCAGAGGTAGGTTTCAGCAGGTTCTGAGCAGTTCTGGAGAACCGGTAGCGGAAATTTTGAGCAGTTCGGAGAACCGGTAGTAAAAATTCTGACTGGCCCTGCCCCCATCTATTCTCTGCCTCCCGAGCTCCAGCTGATCGGGAGGAAATGGGGATTTTGCAATATCCTTCCCCTGGAGTGAGGAGGGAATGGAGATTTTACAGTATCCTTCCCCTGCCACGCCCAGCAAGCCACGCCCAGCAAGCCATGCCATGCCACGCCCACCAAGCCACACCCACAGAACCAGTAGTAAAAAAATTTGAAACCCACCACTGTGTAACAGGTCTATATTATTGATTTGGAGAGAGAGAGAGAGAGAGAGATTGAGAGAGAGAGAGATTTCTCATTCCAAGAAGCTCGTTCATTTCTGAGGAAGGAGAAGATGTTTTCCTTTTTCCTTGAAGACGTTTCGCTTCTCATCCAAGAAGTTTCTTCAGTTCTTCAAACAAGAAGACTGATGACAGAATACAGGTTAACCAGAGTTGGAAGGGACCTTGTAGGTCATCTAGTCCAACTCCCCCCGCTGCCCTCCCCGCCCAAGCAGGGGACCCTACCTAGACCACAAGAGCCTGGTGGCGCAGTGGACTAAGTGCTGTTAGGGTACTGGAGGCTAAAGAGCTCCAGTCCACTAAGAGCCTTTGTGACCCAGCAGATTAAAGTGCTGTTAAGTAACACCAGCTGCCTGCAATTATTGCAAGTTCAAATCTCACCAGGCTCAAGGTTGACTCAGCCTTCCATCCTTCCGAGGTAGGTAAAATGAGGACCCGGATTGTGGTGGCAATAAGCTGACTTTGTATAAAAAAGAACACCGCTTGGGGTGGGGGTGGGGGGGCGAAAGCCCTACTAAGCAGGTATATGCAAAAGTATGAAGGCTATTGCTTAACACATTGTAAGCCGCCGTGAGTCTCCGGAAAAGGGCATCATATAAATCGAACTAATAAATAAATAAATACATTTCTGACAGATGGCAGTCCAAGCTCTTCTTGAAAGCCTCCAGTGACATTTCGAAAGACATTTTTCAAAAGGCGTTTTTCTCCTTCCTTGCAGACATTTTACTTCTCTCGGATGAGAAGGGAAATGTTTCCAAGAGAAAAACAAGTAAGTCCCGTTTCCTTTTGCAAAAAAAACAAAACAAAAAACAAAGGCACCCTTGGGACATGGGTGGAATTTAGGCCGGGGGGGCAGCAGTTGCAGTTGAGAACTGTCTGTGAACCATCTTGGTATTTTTCCGCAAGTTCACATTCTTTTCCCCACCCAATGGATGAACTTTTCAATCCCCCTCTGCATCTTCAGGTACCCTGGGAGAAGTTGTTGTGGGATGACAAATGGTGCCAGAGCTTCCTAGAAGTTGGCTTCAGGGCATCTTCTGCTTTGAAGGGTGCATATTAGAAAACTTTGCCATTGCCTCCAGTCCTGGCTATTTCTGATTTTCTCCAGAGACGGCAAAGTCTTCAGTCTATGTTTTGAATTTTTGAAATGGAAAAGAAAAAGAGGTTAGGTTTGCTTTAGAATGTTTAAGGCAGATCAAAAAGTTAATTTCCTTTATTCACTCACTCTCTCTCTCTCTTTGTAGTGTATTCTCACAACACACTTTCACCAGCTGTGTCTAGTGGCTGTATTCACACAGCACGCTAAGCTTAGTTTCCTTTTTTTTTAAAAAATTGATTTATATGCTGCCCTTCTCCGAAGACTCAGGGCGGCTTGAGCCTGGTGAGATTCGAACATGCAGTAATTGCAGACATCTGGTGTTTAATTACAATGCTTACTCTGCAGAGCTATCCAGGCTCCCTTCCTTCCTTCCTTTGCTTTGCACGATCCAGACCTGTTTGATACGTTTATGGTTGCGTGTATTGCAGAAAGCTAGAAAATGAGCCAATTGGGGAAGCCAAATTTACTTAATTATTTTTTTAAATTATTTTAAATTTCATATTGTATGTATTTTAATCTTGGCTATTCACCGCCCTGAGTCCTTCGGGAGAAGGGTGGTATACAAATTTAATAAAAGTGAAACTGAAATTGAAACTGAACTGGGTGAAATGTATTGTACAAAGTCTGCCCTAAACAGAATAACAGAGTTGGAAGGGAGCTTGGAGGTCCTCTAGTCCAACCCCATGTCTAAGCAGGAGACCCTATACCATTCTGGACAAATGGCTGTCAAATCTCTACTTAAAAACCTCCAATGTTGGAGCACCCAAAACTTCTGAAGGCAAGCTGTTCCACGGGTTAATTGTTCTCACTGTTAGGAAATTTCTCCCTAGCTCTCGATTACTTAGAATCTAGAAGCAATTTAGAACTAAGGAGAAATTTCCTGATAGTTAGAACAATTAATCAGTGGAACTGCTTGCCTCCAGAAGTTGTGGGTGCTCCATCACTGGAGGTTTTTAAGAAGATGTTGGATAACCGTTTGTCTGAAGTGGTGTAGGGTTTCCTGCTTAAGCAGGGGGTTGGATTAGAAGACCTCCAAGATCCCTTCCAACTCTGTTCTTCTATTTTACTTCTCCCCTTGATTAGTTTCCATCTATCACTTCTTCTCCAGCCTTCAAGTGCTTTGGAGAATAGGCTGACCCCCTCTTCCTTGTGGCAGCCCCTCAAATATTGGAAGACTGCTATCATGTCACCCCTGGTTCTCCTTCTTCACTGGATTGGACCTTTTGTACAAGGTCTTTCAAAAAGGAGCTATTGGTGTCCCTCTGAATTCAAGCCAAGTGTTATCAGGGAAATGATTCCCCATCATAAGGATGCCATGCTTTGAAGCAAGCCACCTCTCATTTCTCACTCTCTTTCCTTGCAGGTGAGTGTCTTGACCACCTTGGAACGGCGGTTCAACCTCCAGAGTGCTGACGTTGGGGTGATTGCCAGTAGCTTTGAGATCGGCAACTTGGTCCTCATCCTTTTTGTGAGCTACTTTGGTGCCCGGGGACACCGGCCGCGTTTGATAGGATGCGGAGGGATCATTATGGCTTTGGGAGCCCTTCTCTCAGCTCTGCCAGAATTCCTCACCCATCAGTATGAGTACGAATCCGGAGAGATCCGATGGAGGGCTGAAGGGAGGGATGTCTGTGTAGCCAACGGATCCACTAGCGACGAGGGACCAGATCCTGATCGTATCTGCAGGAGCAGGACTGCTACAAACATGATGTATTTGCTTCTCATTGGAGCACAAGTCCTTCTGGGGATCGGGGCAACTCCTGTGCAACCTTTGGGAGTCTCTTACATCGATGACCATGTGAAGCGGAAGGATTCTTCACTGTACATAGGTAAGTGGCGAGCTTTCCTTGCAAAGGTTTTCATTCATTTTATGATTGCTCTCCACCCAGAGTCAGTTGCTGAGATGGACAGCTATACAAAACTGAATGAATGAATGAATGAATGAATGCATGCATGCATGCATGCAAATTTGGGGGGGCGATTCATTTTCCCATTTTGGGTTAAAAGGTAAAATGTTCCCCTTGCACATATGTGCTAGTTGTTCCCGACTCTAGGGGGCGGTGCTCATCTCTGTTTCAAAGCCAAAGAGCCAGCGCTGTCCGAAGACGTCTCTGTGGTCATGTGGCCAGCATGACTCAACGCCAAAGGTGCACGGAACGCTGCTACCTTCCCACCAAAGGTGGTCCCTTTTTTTCTACTTGCATTTTTTACGTGCTTTCGAACTGCTAGGTTGGCAGAAGCTGGGACAAGTCACGGGAGTTCACCCCGTTATGCGGCACTAGGGATTTGAACTGCCGAACTGCTGCCCTTTCGATCAACAAGCTCAGTGTCTTAGCCACTGAGCCACCTCGTTAACTTCATCCTAAATCAGAATTTTATCTGATATTTTACCGGGTAATTTTGAAAAGAGGATTTTGGACAATCTGATTCTGCTCTTTCCCAGCTCCCATAATGTACAAGACAAATCCCCCCCATTTACAGTGAATCAAGTTATATATTAAGATGCATTTGTGAATTGGGTTATTGTTCTGACCATTGCACACTTAATACAAGTAGAAAACAAGGAAAAACTAGAACAAGGTTCACTAGAAATTATACTAGTTCCTGTATAAATGAATCATCTCTTTGGAATTTGCTCCGGAGGCAACTGATTTTAGATTCTCAGGTTGATCAACATTAATCCTCCTGCTTCTTTTTTTTCTCTCCTAAAGAAGCTGTTAGCTCATAAATACTGTCTATGCAGCTGTACCTTCATCCCACTATTTTTCTGTTCAGTGGGCACTTGTAGGTATATCTTAGGAGGTGGGCAAGCATTTTAGAAGACATGGAAATGAGCCAAGAATATCTGTTGTTGGGACCTCAATGCAACTGGAGTCAGTCTCTGAGTTCAGTGGACTGTCATCATGATGCTTTTATGGTGTTGGCTGTAGTGGAATAAGAACTCCCTGGTGGGATTTGTGTTGGATCCTTCTGGTCAATAGGGTTTTGGCAGATGTCTAAACATTTCTAGACATCTAGGAAATTCAAGTCTAGTTGAGAACTTATCGTGTCTGCCCCAAAATCTAAGAATTTCCCATCTTAGGTTTTTTTCTTTCCTCCTACCAGACTGACTAGTGGTGGGCTTGGGAGAGAGGGAGCTGCTGGTGTGATGGACTACAGTGAAGTGGAAGTTTCCAAGGAAAGATATTCCAGCATATTTTCTATAATGTGTCACACTCAGTAGCTGTTGCTGAACAGCAAATCCCTCTGAAAGAATAGAATAGAATAGAATAGAATAGAATAGAATAGAATAGAATAGAATAGAATAGAATAGAATAGAATAGAATAGAATAGAATAGAATAGAATAGAATAGAATAGAATAGTGGAATTTAGAATAGAGTAGAGTAGAGTAGAGTACAGTACAGTACAGTACAGTAGAAAGAATAGAACAGAACAGAACAGAACAGAACAGAATAGGATAATGGAATTTAGAATAGAACAGAACAGAACAGAACAGAACAGAACAGGAGTAGAGTAGAGTAGAGTAGAGTAGAGTAGAGTAGAGTAGAGTAGAGTAGAATAGAATAGAATAGAATAGAATAGAATAGAATAGAATAGAATAGAATAGAATAGAATAGAATAATGGAATTTAGAACAGAACAGAACAGAACAGAACAGAACAGAACAGAACAGAACATTGGAGGTCTTCTAGTCCAGCTCCCTGCTCAAGCAGGAAAAGCTATACCATCTATTTAGACAAGTGGCTGCCTAGTCTCCCATGAAGTGTGCGACATAGCTGGTAGGGTGGTATTTGGCTTGGAGATTCTACATTACTAGAAAGGTAAAGGTTCCCCTTGCACATATGTGCTAGTCATTCTCAACTCTAGGGGACGGTGCTCATCTCCACTTCAAAGACGAAGAGCCAGTGCTGTCTGAAGATGTTTCCGTGATCATGTGGCCAGCATGACTAAACATCAAAGTTGCACGGAACGCTCTTACCTTCCCACCAAAGGTGGTCCCTATTTCTCTACTTGCATTTTTTACCTGCTTTTGAACTGCTAGGTTGGCAGAAGCTGAGACATGTCACGGGAGCTCACCCCGTTACACGGCACTAGGGATTCGAACCCCTGATCTGCCGACCTTTCAATCGAGAAGCTCAGCGTCTTAGCCACTGAGCCACTGTGTCCGTCTCTTTACATTACTATAGATCTTACAATCGTTTTGGACTGTTGCCTTCTGGCAGAAGAGACAGAACAATGAAAACTCGGACCACACATTTTCTGAATAGTTTTTATCCCAGAGCTATAATTGCACTCAACAATGAACTAAAGGGTCACCATCAGTGAGCTGTTGGACAACATTACTTGGTCTGTTGTGTGAATGTTTGGGTGGTTTAGGGGTGGGGAATTGTGGGGGGTGGGTGTGTTTGGGGATTGTTATGTGTGTTGGACCTGGTCTTTGGGTGTTAAGTGAATTTCGTTGTCTGGGTATACTGTGTATATATGTACAATGACAATAAAGTTATTATTATTATTATTATCTGCTCTAGTAGTTGATCTGGCAAGATTCAATGTAGCAGCCACAAAATTCCATAGTCTCCCAACATACTACAATCAGCATTTTTCTTTCTGCTGCTTAAGAAAAACCCTCTTTTAACTTGGTCTTGGGAAAAGAATGCCTGCTGCTGAGCAGAAGAATGGATATGTTGTGACTCACACAGAAAAAAAAAAGAGATGATTTAGACCAGAAGAACTTAAAAGTTTGCAACAGACCTCTTTTAGACATGGAAGGTTTTGTATACATATCTCTTGGCAGGATATGGAAACTGCTTGGGTAGGGAATGAAAAATTTCCAAAATGCAATTGTTCTTTGTGTTTGTAATTGGGAATGGCCTGGTGAAGATAACCATTCTGTTTGTTCAAGGTTGCTGGCATTTAACAGAACTAATTTTCTGTTAATAATCCTCTCGGGTTGACAACTGCAACGTGATTCATTAGGAAGATATTTCCCCCCCATGTTTTCTGTGAGCTGCATTTCTGCAGCCTTTTAAACTTCAGTCATATGGGTCATTTGAGACCGAGGTAGAAGTGATTGATTACGGTTGTCTAAAAAGAATGGAGCTGCTTTTTCATTTTCATTGCTCTTAACGTTCTGGAATATTCTTCGTTTTTTAAAAGTCATTGGCCCGTCTTAACGTCTGAAATTGCCCCTGTTCTTGGGAATTGAAAACAGATCTTTGCATTGATGTTGGGTGAACATTGGAGTCAGCCAAAGGACTGATCTCGGTGTCTTCCCATCTGCACGTTCTTTCCTTGTCACATAACTAGTACCACGCATTTGTGGTATGGCTCTTTCATATTTGTTGTTGTTAGTTGCGAAGTCGTGTCTGACCCATCGCGACCCCATGGAAAACGTTCCTCCAGGCCTTCCTGTCCTCTACCATCCCCTGCAGTCTATTTAAGCTCACACCAACTGCTTCAGTGACTCCATCCAGCCACCTCATTTCTTGCCGTCCCTTTCTTCTTTTGCCCTCCATCGTTCCCAGCATTAGGCTCTTCTCCAGGGAGTCCTTCCTTCTCATTAGGTGGCCAAAGCATTTGAGTTTCATCGTCAGGATCTGGCCTTCTAAAGAGCAGCCAGGGTTGATCTCCACTAGGACTGACCAGTTGGATCGCCTTGCAATCCAAGGGACTCGCAGGAGTCTTCTCCAGCACTGTAGTTCAAAGGCCTCGATTCTTTGGTGCTCAGCCTTCCTTATGATCCAACTTTCACAGCCATACATTGCAACTGGGAAAACCATAGTCTTGATTATAGATGCTTTTGTTGGCAGGGTGATGTTTCTGCTTTTTAGTATACTGTCTAGATTTGCCACGGTTTTCCTCCCCAGGAGCAAGCGTCTTTTAATTTCTTGGCTGCAGTCCCCATTTGCGGTGAACTTGGAGCCTAGGAAAACAAAATCTGTCACTCCCTCCGTTTCTTCCCCATCTATTTGCCAGGAATTGAGAGGGCCGGGAGCCATGTTTTCTTAGTTTTCTTAATGTTGAGTTCCAAGACAACTTTTTCATATAGTCACCAATTTATAACAATTCCTTTAGCGACAGTTTGAAGTCACCATGGCCCTGGAAAAAGTGACTTACAACTTGGTCTTCACCAGTGGTGGATTGCCCCCGGTTCGCACCGGTTCTATAGAACCAGTAGTAAAACCGGCAGGAGGCTCCGCCCACTGCCCTGAAGTCATCAGAACGCTTCTACGCATGCACAGAAGAGTGCATGCACATGTAGCCCCATTGCAAACTGGTAGTAAAGGTAAGTAGAATCCACTCCTGGTCTTCACACTTACAAAAGCCATCAGGGGTTACTATGGTAATGTAACTGGGTTAATGTAACTCCCTCTGGCTGGCACGGATGTCAGCCATCTACGTGTCAAATGGAATTAATTCAGAGGCGTTTTCCCTAGGGTTACAAGGGTGGGGTCCGAGTTGTGCAGTTCCTGGCAAGATCAAGGAAGCACAAACTGGATAGATTTCAGGAAAGTATCTTCAGTGCTGCTCTTGGAAACTGAAAAGAATTTCCATGCCTCAATTAAGGGCATGTTTCTTACAGCAGAGGTCAGCTTCAAATGCTTATTCCTAGATTTCTCTCCGCTTGGATTAAGTTGAGGTTTATGAAATAAGGTGCCAAAGGACTCTCCATGACTATGAATATGCCTTGGTAAGGCCACACTTGGAACATTGCATCCGGTTTTGGTCGCCATGATATAAATCAAGGAGAGAAGGAACCTAAAACCAAGGAGAAATTTCCTGACAGTTAGAATAATTAATCGGTGGGACAACCTGCCTCCAGAAGTTGTGAATGCTCCAACTGGAATTCTAAAAAACTTCCAGTGGTTTTTAAGAGTCTTAAGAGATTGGACAACATCTGTGTGAAATAGTGTATATATGGTTTCCTGCCTAAGCAGGGGGTTGGACTAGAAGACCTCCAAGGTCCCTTCCAACCTATTCTATTCTATTCTATTCTATTCTATTCTATTCTATTCTATTCTATTCTATTCTATTCTATTCTATTCTACTCTACTCTACTCTACTCTACTCTACTCTACTCTACTTTACTCTACTCTACTCTATAGTAGAGAACAGCAATTCCGATCCCGCTGTTCCCCAGATAGAATTGGTGTGTGCGGGTGTGCCTGTTACGACATTGTTCAGAATCAACTGAACCTTTTTTCTCCCTTTCATCATTTCTATGCTACAAACTCATTTATTCCATATGACGTTGATGGTTATGATATCGTCTGTGGATCGTCTCTAGGAGTGAGAGCTCATGAATTTTCTTTGTAGCCAAATCTTGTCAAGGATAGGATAGGATAGAAAACGATAGGATAGAATGCAGGATAGGATAGGATAGGATAGGATAGGATAGGATAGGATAGGATAGGATAGGATAGGATAGGATAGGATGCAGGATAGAATGCAGGACAGGACAGGACAGGATAGAATACAATACA
Organism: Masticophis lateralis; assembly: GCA_030761175.1. Classification (NCBI taxonomy): domain Eukaryota; kingdom Metazoa; phylum Chordata; class Lepidosauria; order Squamata; family Colubridae; genus Masticophis; species Masticophis lateralis. The sequence continues at coordinate 16,623,212 of JAUDYJ010000012.1, read as the reverse complement.
ATACAATACAATAGGATACGATAGGATAGAATGCAGGATAGGATAGAATACAGGATAGGATGCAGAGTAGGGTAGGGTAGCATGGGGTAGCATAGGATAGGATACAATATGATAGAACCAAGATAGAATGCAGAATGGGATAAGGTAGGGTAGATTAGGGTAGGGTTAGGTTAGAAATAGAATAGAATAGAATAGAATAGAATAGAATAGAATAGAATAGAATAGAATAGAATAGAATAGAATAGAATAGAATAGAAAAATAGGAATAGAATAGAATAGAATAGAATAGAATAGAATAGAAAAATAGGAATAGAATAGAATAGAATAGAATAGAATAGAATAGAATAGAATAGAATAGAATAGAATAGAAAAATAGGAATAGGAATAGGAATAGGAATAGAACAGAACAGAACAGAACAGAACAGAACAGAACAGAACAGAACAGAAAAGAATTGAATTATTTATTGGCCAAATGTGATTGGACACACAAGGAATTGCCTATGAAGGCTTTAAACTAGAGAGCATGCAATATTGTGCCCAGAGGCAGCAAAGCAAACTGCCTGCTTCTAGCATCATCTTTATTTCCAGATAAATGCTCCCAGGCTCCAGTTTTTAACTAGGAATATAATGAAAGAATCCGCAGAGCATGACCCGTGGACCATTTTCCATCTATCAAACCCTAAGAGGCAGGCTGGACTAAGAAAGGCACCCCACGGAAGACTAAAAATGACTGTAATGATTAGGTATAATAACCGAATCTTGCAAATTGGACTGTGCTCCCTCTCCTCCCTCTTTTATGTCCATGTGAATTGGGTTTGGTGGGGTTGTTTTGTCTTAGATGTTTCATAAAGATCCCCCTGATTCGGACTCAAAGCACAGATCTGTTGTCATTACTTTCTTGCTTTACTTCCTTTCTCCATCAAATTCAACCTCATGTCAAGGGCAAATATTCAGGAACATTCATTGAGTTTAAAGCATAGCAGAGTTTATCATTACTCCCTGTACAAAGGAATCTAGAGAACTAATAGTCAGAGCTAAACTGGTGCTAGATAAGAGTCAGTGGAATTCACAGGGAACTGGACTTGGGTTTCTTAGGCCAATGCAATGACTCCAAACTGATGACACGTTTGACTCTGCTTTCTAACTCAGTCTGCACTTCTGCTGTACCTCTTTACACCACCCCTTTAATCACAGCTCTCTTCAGATCATAGCAATAGCAATAGCACTTGGATTTATATACCACTTTACAGTGCTTTAGAGCCCTCTCTAAAGGGACATGGTGGCTCAGTGGCTAAGATGCTGAGCTTGTCGATTGAAAGGTTGGCAGTTCAGCAGTTCGAAACTGTAGTGCTGCGTAATGGTCTGAGCTCCAGTTACTTGTCCCAGCTTCTGCCAACCTTGCAGTTCGAAAGCACAAAAAAAATGCAAGTAGAAAAATAGGGACCACCTTTGGTGGGAAGGTAACAGCATTCCGTGCGCCGTTGGCATTTAGTCATGGCGGCCACATGACCACGGAGACGTCTTCGGACAGCGCTGGCTCTTCTGCTTTGAAACAGAGATGAGCAACATCCCCTAGAGTTAGGAACGACTAGCACATATGTGCGAGGGGAACCTCTACCTTTACAGATCTCTCTAAGCGGTTTACGGAGTCAGCCTATTGCCCACAACAGTCTGGGTCCTCCTTTTACCCACCTGGGAAGGATGGAAGGCTGAGTCAACCTTGAGCCTGGTGAGATATGAACGGCCAAATTGCAGGCAGCCGGCAGGCAGCAGAAATAGCCTGCAGTACTGCACTCTAACCATAATATTAGGAATATTTAAATCTGCCCATTTTCGGTTCCCCCCCCCCCCACTTTCTTATTTTTGCAATAATCTCAAATTCATTTCCAATACAACTCCTGGCATTTTTGAAAAAAACAAAACAAAACAACCCTTTCATACATCATTTTCATGAATACATATATTTTCAGAAGCCTTTTTCCTAATATGTATACATATTTAAATTGCTGGTGAACTAGACTGCAAAAATGGGGGGGGGGGAGGGACGGACATTTAGGATGATTTGGTTTGACAATGCAAGAATAGCTGAGCTTGTATTCATACATAAGCACAATACTCCTATTCCACATAGGCCTTCTGCTCTTTTTTGCATTCTTTTTTTTTTTGCTTTTCCAATTGTCACTTCGTTTGATAAATGCAAAACTTGTTGATTACCATCGTAGGCTGTGCCTTGCTGATTTAACCGAATCAAAAGCTTTTTATAGACTGTTTGTTCTTTTCATATAAAATATTTTATGTTGTACCTCATCGACGACACTGTGATAGCAGATATAAAATATTGAGCCTGTAAACTAGATGGCAAAGATAGATTTGTCTCTCTGTGTTCGTGTTTGTGTGTGTGTGTGAGAGAGAGAGAAAGAGGGAGAGAGGGAGGGAGAGGGAGAGAGAGAGGGAAGAGAGAGAGGGGAGAGAGGGAAAGAAAGAGAGGGAAGGAGAGGGAGAGAGGGAGGGAAAGAGAAGGAGGGAGAGGGAGGGAGAGAGAGAGAGAGAGAGATCCATATCCCTGCCAAGTAAATTATGTGGATACGTTCACGAGCTCAGCCACAATCAACCTAAACCTAGAGAAAAGGTTTCTTGACTTCTTATCGTGCAAAAGGCACAATATTTTTTTATGGGAAGTGCTTGACCACATCCTTTTAAAAAATAATTTCTGGTAATAACCACTCTGTTGTTTCCGGTTTGCGCATCATTCCCCCGCCCCCCGCCCCCCCTCGGTCTGCTAAAGATCATGCTTCGACTTCCAAATCATGCAAAGCCATAAGGGGCCTTGACTGGTTTTATCTTGGTTCAGTGGATGGTGCCTTCCGTAAGCCAAGATTAAACAAACCCTGGTTTAGGAGAGTACCTGAATGTGTCCTTGGAGAAGGCAGACATTTTGAACAGCATGTTGAACAACAGGAAGTCTTAAACTCAGTGCTTGACATTTTCATAGAACTCAACGGGAAAAAAAAGTAAAAAGAGGCATTGAGGATTTGAACCTTTCAGAAAACGGGGGGGGGGGAGGGGAATTTATTTAGGAAGTCCCCATGTCAGTTCCTAATTTCTAATCCCATGTTCTTTGCTGGCAGGTGTCAAATCCAATCCCAAAGATGAGACAATAAACTCCAGTTGAAATCTTTTATTTGTTTGCCTCTAACAGACAGAATCTTGCCAAACTAAAGCTATAACTTTCCGAGCTACTAGATACATCCTGAGAGATTCTAGGTCATTGATGTGCCGAAAAGGGAGTGCGCACACACGCTTGTCTGAGTTGCAACCCGGAAGAGTTGCCAAGGCACATGCACGGGCCCGATAATGAACTTCTGGTTCATTTAGTCTTCCAGGTTTCCACGTATGCACATGTGACGATCAGCTGGCCGGTGCGCATGATCACACAGGAAAACGGAATACCAGCTCATCCAGTTTCCGGTACTGCCACATGCACGGCTAGCTGATTGTTGCATGTGCATGCATGCCAGAAACCCGGAAGAGGAACGGGTGATGCCATGCGTGCCAGGCAACATGGCTCTGTATGCCACTTCGGGCATGCGTGCCATAGGTTCACCATCACGGTTCTAGGCTATGGCTACTCTGAACTCTTCCCGACACCCCCATCCATCTTAGAACTGCACAGTCCCTTAATCCATGGCTTAGGACCAGGGTACTTACGGGACCGCCTTCTGCCACCAATTGCCTCCCACCGGCCGGTTTGTTCCCACAGAGAGGGCCTCCTCAGGGTGCCATCAGCCAGACAATGCTGCCTGGCGACCCCCAGGGGGAGAGCCTTCTCTGTGGCAGCTCCCACCCTCTGGAACGATCTTCCTCCAGAGTTGAGAACGATCTCCGACCTCCGGACTTTTTGTCGGGCCTTAAAAACATATTTTTTTCAGCTTGCCGGCTTAGCCTGATCCCTGCTAAATTTTTAGAATTTTTAGAGTTTGATATCTATTTTAAATCAATTTGTTTTAATTATCGGCTAAATTTACATTTGTTCTTTTTACAATATTTTAACTTTTGTGTACTTTGTTTTTATTTGGCTGTTCACCGCCCTGAGTCCGCAAGGAGAAGGGCGGTATATAAGTCTAAATAAATAAATAAATAAATAAATAAATCCGGGTCTCTTTCTTGGAAAGCTCTCTTGGCCCAATCTTCCTTCTCTCTAATGGAACTTTTGAAAAAATGCTTGCCTCGCAGTTTTTAATTAGAGCAGAGGTGTTGTGGTCTGCCAGCAGCCTGTGGAGCTGGCAGTGGAGTCGGACAGCGAGGAGGCTAAGGAAGAAAATGGACCAGTCCTGAAGACTGGGGAAGGCCCGGATGAGGGCTCTGTGTAGGAGGCAGAGATGGGGCCAGGGCCATCAGGGAATGATGTGTGGACTTCGGAGCCTCCAGAGGCTGACAGTAGAGAGGCAGAGGAACAGGTGGAGCCTGTTCCCAGTGCACATATGAGAAGAGCTGCCAGAAGGCAAGAGCAGCTAAAGCAAAGAGGACAACTCGGGAGTAAGGCCAAGAGATGATTGGCCCTTCCCATAAGGCTTAAAAGACCAGCAACGGCTCTTGGGCTCTTTGTCAGAAAACAAAGTTGATAGATTTGTTCTTGTCTTGCTGCACTTATCTCTGGTCGGTGTCTTCTGCTTCTGAACTTTTGCCAAGAGAAGCCTTTGGCAGTTTGCTTAATTATACCAAGGTTGGTGATTAGACTGAAGGATTTGTGTTATGAAGAGTTTGTTTTGATTTAATTTGGACTATGCTGAGAATGAGTTACTTCTCAGCTGTTCTAATAAATTCTGTTTGTTTTGGAACTGTTTGTGTTGATTACTACCTACTTGGGACTGGGTCACAACAAGAGGTTTTTCTGGAATGCTGACAATAACAGCTTGACTTATGGCCACAATGGAACTCAGAGTTTCTGTTGCTAACGGAGACATTTGTTAAGTGAACTTTGCCCGTTTTATGACCTTTCTTGCCACATTTGTTAAGTGAATCCCTGCAGTTGTTAAGTTAGTAACACAGTTATTAAGTGAATCCAGCATTCTATTCTGTTCTGTTCTGTTCTGTTCTGTTCTATATTCTCCCTTCCATTCCCTCCCCTCCCCTCCCCTCTCCTCCCCCCTCCCCTCCATTCCATTCCATTCCATTCCATTCCATTCCATTCCATTCCATTCCATTCCATTCCATTCCATTCCATTCCATTCCATTCTATTCTATTCTATTCTATTCTACTCTACTCTACCCTACCCTACCCTACCCTACCCTACCCTACCCACAGGGTTTCTACTTCTGTCTCCAGGACTAAGCTGATTTTCACCTTGTAAGATTTCGTTTGCAAAAAGAAGGAAAGCAATAAAAATAAAACAGCAATAAATCATCAAAATTGCCTGATTCCTGCTGATCCTTGATGTACAGTTGCAGGGCCTTTGTTTGCCTTTTGGAGATGAATGCCCTATTGTGTGCTTACATTCCGTCAAAAGCTTTATCTATTTTGGAATTAGCCTTGAACCATCCTTCAGTTGTGTCAAACGGTTGGACAAGCTCCACCTCTTTTGTCCATCCATCACGATGCTGTGGTACTGTTTGGAAAAGAACCAAGCTTATGTTCCAGTAGGGATCTCTGAAAAGAGCCGATTTCGCACAACAAAGACTGCCCCAAGACATTGACCCAGGTTTAACATTGACCAAAACTATCCAGCTGCCTGAATTCTTAGCTGACCCATTCAGATTGAACATGCTGTGTAAACAGAGCCCAGGGATGTCCACAGGGCAGAGAAAGTTTTTAAAATGTCAAGGGGGTGGCAACATGATTGCACCATCCAAAACCGGCCTCCATGTTCAATTGCGTTATGATCATGAATGTCTATGGAGATTCACAGTCATCCAGGTCATGGTTGTTGTCCCAACCATGAAAAATTTGACTTTCTTCCCCCCCCCCCCCCTTGAATAGCAATAGCACTTAGACTTATATGCCGCTTCATGGTGCTTTTACAGCCCTCTCTAGGCAGTTTACAGAGTCAGCCTCTTGCCCCCAACAATCTAGCTCCTCAATTTACCCACCTCGGAAGGATGGAAGGCGGAGTCAACCTTGAGCTAGTCAGGCTCGAACTCATGGCAGTGGGCAGAATTAGTTTGCAATACTGCATTCTAACCACTGGGAAGGAAGGAAAGATGGGAAGGAAGGAAGGAAGGAAAGGGAGGGAGGGAGGGAGGAAGGAAGAAAGGAAGGAAGGAAGGAAGGAAGGAAGGAAGGAAGGAAGGAAGGAAGGAAGGAATAGCACTTAGACTTATATACCGCTTCATAGTGCTTTTACAGCCCTCTCTAAGCGGTTTACAGAGTCAGCCTCTTGCCCCCAACAATCTGGGTCCTTATTTTACCCATCTCAAGGCTGAGTCAACCTTGAAGACGTTTTGCTTCTCATCCAAGAAGCTTCTTCAGTTCTGACTCTGAAGAAGCTTCTTGGATGACGAGCGAAACGTCTTCAAGGAAAAACAAAGAAAGTTCCGTTTGCCTCTTGAAAGAGCACCTTTGGGTGCTGATGATCATTATTTCTCTTTTCACACACACACACAGACACACACACTGTAGAAGAATTTAGCTCTGGCCTCACGAAGGAGGACGGAGAGGAGAAATGGTTGCTTGGCCTTGAGAAAGTAGAAATAGTAAGAAAGAGGCTCAAAACAGCCCTGCATTAAGCTTGATTTCTTAAAACGGGGAAGATTTCAGGTAGGATTTCAAGGCCCTGTAATAATATGTACACTACAACAATAAAAGAGCATTCATAGAATCTCTGCAGAGTTCGTTTCCTGATCTTACTAGACTAAATCTTAAGGTAAAGGTTCCCCTCGCACTTACCGATTCTAAGGGGCGGTCCTCATCTCCGTTTCAAAGCCAAAGAGCCAGCACTGCCGAAGACTTCTCTGTGGTCATGTGGCAGGCATGACTCAATGCCAAAGCTGCATGGAACGCTGTTACCTTCCCACCAAAGGCAGTCCCTATTTTTCTACTTGCATTTTTTTACATGTTTTCAAACTGCTAGGTTGGCAGAAGCTGGGACAAGTAACGGGAGCTCAACCCATTACTCAGCACTAGGGTTTCAAACTGCTGAACTGCCGACCTTTCGATTGACAAGCTCAGCATCTTAGCCACTGAGCCACCACATCCCAGATTAAATCTGAAGTCTGAGTTAAAAAAAAAAAAGCACCCATATAATTGCAATATTCACTTCACTTGCAATGCCTCAATGTGCTGTATTGTGGCTTACCGTGATCTGATTCATGTCGATCCTATCAAGGACTAGGGATGACACGATATCGGTCGTCCAATATTTTTGAGGGGCTGTCCCAGAGAGGACCTATTCTGCAAAACACCTGAAGGCAGGACAAGAAATAATGGATGGAAACTTCCCAAGGAAAGATCCAACCTAGCACTAAAAGAGAATTTCCCTGTCAGTGGAAACAAGTCAACAGTGGAACGGTTTGCCTCCAGAAGTGGTGGGTGCTCCATCACTGGAGGTTTTGAAGGAGAGATTGGACAACCATTTGTCCAGAATGATATAAGGTCTCCTGCTTGGACAGGGGGTTGAACTAGAAGTCCTCCAAGATCCCTGCCAACCCTTGTTATTCTATATTCTTGTAGAATTCCAGGGGGTCAAAACTCAACTCATACAATTTATAATGATGTTACCTGACAAAAAGAGATCTGCAGGCAGAGTTGCAGAACTACAGGGGTTAAAACTGGGAAGTGACTCTTATCTACTTGTCAGGAAATGTAATCAAGAAACGGTTTAGTCTTAAGGTGTGGCAATACTTCTTCTTCTTCTTCTTCTTCTTCTTCTTCTTCTTCTTCTTCTTCTTCTTCTTCTTCTTCTTCTTCTTCTTCTTCTTCTTCTTCTTCTCCTCCTCCTCCTCCTCCTCCTCCTCCTCCTCCTCCTCCTCCTCCTCCTCCTCCTCCTCCTCCTCCTCCTCCTCCTCCTCCTCCTCCTCCTCCTCCTCCTCCTTCTCCTTCTTTTCTTTGTGATGGTTATTGTATTCAAGTGCAGTTATTTCCTTTTGGATGCAAGCTGTTCTGAGAAGCCTGACTAACGTATATTTTTATTGCCCAGGCTGAAGGCGCATTTCTCAAAAGGTTGTGCCTTGGTCATAAAGAGCTTGTTGTTGTAGCATCTGGTTGCAACCAGAGCAACCGGCGCATTGTCCTTTGTTCCAGAACAATGAGCTTATTATGTATTTTCTCCCTCTCTTTCACCCCTCGCTCTCTCCCCTTCCACCTGGGAGATCTGTGGTCCTGGTAGGATCATATATTTAAAGTCCACAGCACCCTTGTCACAGTTAGGCCAGCTTCCAGAGGCTTCTTTAGCTCCTGGTGCTTATGTTTGCAATCAGTTTCTTCTAATTCAAAACTCTTCATGTTGTCCAGCTCTAAACAGGTGGTTAGGGATGGAGCCCATGATCTGAGGCTACGGTTCTCCAAAGATGGAGCACCGAATACCTGGTTGAGAAATTGTTCTGACCGAGGCTTCCTTAGAAAGAATACAGCACAATCTTAGTCCCGGCAAACCTCGTTAATTCAAAGGGCTGTGAATTATTGTCATTCCCAGTTCGAAAGGCTTCTCAAACAGTCTATCAGGGGAGTGTTTACAAACACTCACCTTATCTCCCTTGGAATGCTGCCAGAGAATTAATTGCAAAACGCAGGGCAAGGCCAAATTTAGCACAGAGTCAAACAGAGCTTTTCCAGACCAGATGAACTGCAAAAGCTCACGTCCCGTTAGCTTCTCTTTTATGTCTTCTGGGAGGGGCCAATTATCTCTAAGCCTTACTTCCAAGTCGGCCCTGATTTCTTAATTGTTCCTGTCTCCCAGCATCTCTGTGCATGTACACACTGGGAACAGGCTCCCGCTGTTCTTCTGCCTCACTGATGTCAGACTCCGGAGACAGCAAAGAACTCCCAGATGGCCTTGGCCCCCTCTCTGCCTTCTCAGAGCCCTTGTCCGAGCCTTCCCCAGACTCCAGGACTGGCCCATGTTCCTCCCTAACCTCCTCACTGTCCGAATCTGCTGCCAGCTCTGCTGGCCACTGGCGGGCCACAACAGAACCACTTCATTTTGAGGGAATACTATTCCCTCCTTTATTATAGCCTAAGATAGTTGAAGAGTGATCTTGAACAGAAGTAGAGGAGGTTGGTTAAAAACTTGGATTACAAAACAGTTTGGGCTACAGAATAAAGACTTCTCAATCGGTTTTTCGAATTACTGTTCCGTCTGACGATTTGCCTGTTTCATATATGGAAATCCTATGTCTTATTACTTGTTGTGAATTACATATTTTTAAATGGGAATTTTGCCTCAGGGAGGGGAATGGAGAAAAGAGCCAGTTTGGCGTAGTGGTTAAGGCACCAGACTTGGGAGACCAAGTATTCTAGTCCTACCTTAGGTCCAAAGCCAGCCAGGTAATCTTCGGTCGTTCATTCTCTTTCAGGCCTAGGGAGAAAGCCATTGGCAAACAACTTCTGATAAACTTTGCACTGCAACTGTAGGGACTAGTTTAGGCAGTTGCTATGAATAATAATAATAATAAAATGATTGAAGAGGAAACTACATACTCTCAGGATGATGGAGAAAAGCCAGAGCCCCTGGGGCTAATTTTTAACTTTTGAGCTCCTTTGGAGACTCAGAAGCACCCTTGCCAAAAATTAGTAGTATTTTGTGTCAGAAATACCTGAAAGCTGTGGCCTAAAACTTATATAATGATACCTTGGTACTCAACTGCTTTGAAACTCATTGAATTTGGCACTCAACACATTTTCATGTGAAAATTTTGTCCTGGTACTCATCATTTGTTTGGTACTCAATGCACAAGATAGAACTTGTCGATGTCGGCTACCTTGTGTCTCACTACATTATTCCTTATGGGAAATATTTGTTTGGTCCTCATCATTTTCGGTATTCATCACCCCTCCCAGAATCCAATTGATGATGAGTACCTAGGTACCACTGTACTACTAGGACAGAATCTTCCTTAATGGCTTCTGTGGTTTGTAGAAATACCGTTAAAGCCATCACAGTCATTTTGAAAGCCACGTACAGAATATTAAAAACGGATAAGTATAACAACATTGGACTATTGAAAGGGTGAATAGATTCATTCTGAGATAGCTTCTGAGTTGTGCTAAGTCTTTCCTTCCACAACATGATTCAAAGCAGGGGTGGGTTCTACTTACCTTTTCTACTGGTTCGCAATGGGTTCGCAATTCTGTACATGCATGTACATGCATGCACAGAAACTTGCTGATGATATCCGGGTCGGTGGGTGGAGCTTCCTGTCGGTTTTACTACTGGTTCTTGTGAACTGGATGCAACCCACCACTGATTCAAAGTTTCTGAAGGTCTCACGTGTCAATTTCATAACCCTTTAGTCAGTTTCAGAATGCCATAGAAAACGCCCAGTTTAATTTTCCTTGCTTTTATGAATGCCACCTGTCTGCCAGATGATCTTGCAGCCTTAAATCATGTTGTACTGGGAACATACGGAAGCTGCAATTACCTGAATGATTGTTCCTAAAAGCCCATGTACTTTTAAGAGAAAATGGGATCAGGAGGAAAATGTCAAAGCTTCACCTAGGACGTGGCACTCAATCTCTCTGGAAACTCAGCCATCACTTGTATAAAGAACCTTGGAGAAACTATACAATGACAGTTACATAATATTGATTTAAGCCAAGGAGGAGAAGAAAATGTTGGGGGGGGGGAGGGAGGAAATATTCTCACTCCGACATAACTTGGCATAAGAGAGGGACAAGGGAACTATGTTAAGCTTTCAAGATTCTGTTACTAGAGAGTTTTACTACCCTTCAAATGGATCTTGAGCCTCTTTGGAAGTTCTAGCGAGGGAGTACCCCTACTGCAGTGGTGAAATCCATTTTTTTTCTACCAGTTCTGTGGGCATGGCTTGGTGGGCATGATCTGGCTTGGTGGGCGTGGCAGGGGAAGGATACTGCAAAATCTCCATTCCCTCCCCACTCTGGGGCCAGCCAGAGGTGGTATTTGCTGGTTCTCCAAGCTATTCAAAATTTCCACTACCAGTTTTCCAAACCACTCAAAATTTCTGCTACTGGTTCTCCAGAACCTGTCAGAACCTGCTGGATTTCACCCCTGAGCTATTGTATATCCTTGACTGAAGTCCTACTCTATCTATGATGGCTTTCTTCTTCCACCAAGCGTGAAGTTTCTAGAGAGATGTTCATGGAGCAGTGAGGAAGAAAAAGTACATCCACCTTCACATCTAGATTGTCTGAATCAACCCTCAAGATCAGTGGGGTGACAGATGTTCCCATCTGCTATAAAGTAGAGTTTGAGTCACTCTTGAGGAATCTGTTTCCTGAGCTACAGCCAAGGCTATAGTCAGACAAGAAATAACTCGCCCACAGAAGGAAGAGAGGTGGAGAAAGGATCTTAGAAAGGACCCTCCCTACTTCTGTAGGACACATAGGCAAGGCAGGGGTTTTTCAAACTTGCGAGATTCTGTTACTGTAATCTTACATTAAAATTACTGATAGTACTTATGGTTTTGGTTTCCCATCTGGACTAACTCCAAGGGTTGATATAGAGCAGGGGTGTCAAACTCAAGGCCTGGAGGCCGGATCTGGCTCGCGGGGTGCTTAGATCTGGCCCATAGGGCTGCCCTGGAAACAGCGAAGGACCGGCCCACAGTGCCTCTACCAGCGAACATGGAGATCGGGAGGACTGTACGTGGCCCTCCCAAGCATCATTTTCGCTAGCAGAGGGTTGCAGGAGGCCGTCACAGCCAAAAATGGAGCTTGGGAGCCTGTTTTTGCTGTCAGAGTGCTCAGACCACCACAGGCACCCCTGACATGAGTGACATCAAGCTGGGCATGCCCACCCTGGCCATGCCTATCCCAGCCCCCCAGGTCAAACAAACCCTGATGCAACCCTCAACGAAATCAAGTTTGACACCCCTGATATAGAGGATTAGAGCTTACATTGGCATCTTGCAGGCATCTGATGAAATGAACTGCAGTTTGCCAAAATTTCTACCTGTAAATAAAATTATCAGCTGCTACAGGACTCCTGAATGGTTTTTTTTTTTTTTTTGGTCACCCTAAGTTAATGCAGCTTTCCTCCTACAGCGTCTATGGCTTGGTTAGCTTGTCACGTTATGAACTAGAGCTTTCCATGCCAGACGGGACTTGTTTAGGACTTATTTATTTGATTGGTTTTTTTCCAGCTCAACTGGAAAATTTATCATTTATTTGCTATAACCTGCCTGAGATTCTAAGACTCTCAGGCAGGTTACAGCAATTAAAATTATAAATACCCCAATGGCATAAATTGAAGTTGTGAGCATAAAAACAGCAATGATAATAAATCACCTTTTCCTCCAAGATGGATGCCAATAAAAATGTAACCACAGTCCAAGGCCTACTGAGATAAACTGTGTTTAAAAATCTTCTTAAAATGGGGAGGGGGACTAAAATGCAGGAGTAAGGGTCTTCCAGGAAAGGGAAGTCATCTTATCGTCTTATGTTCCCCTCATTTTAGAGAAAGGGGTGAGACTCTTAACAAATTTTTTGAGGTGTTCTCACCAGATGGGCAAATTGGTGGACACATAAAAACCTCAGAAAGTACTCAAATCAGGGGTGCTATTCAGCAGGTTCTGGAGAACTGGTAGCGGAAATTTTGAGTAGTTCGGAGAACTGGCAAATACCACCTCTGGCTGGCCCCAGAGAGGGGAGGGAATCAAGATTTTGCAATATTCCTCCCCCAGGAGTGGGGAAGGAACGGGGATTTTGCAGTATCCTTCCCCTGCCATGCCCTCCAAGCCACGCCCACCAAGTCACATCACGCCCACCAAGCCACTCCCACAGAACCGGTAGTAAAAAAAATTGAATTCCACCACTGACTCAAATACATACAGTAATTCAGAAGATTGCAAAGATCATTATACAAATGAAACCTTTTCTTTGATGGAGAAATGATTAGAAAAACATTATGGGTGTTTGTTTTTATGCACGAGAACTGCAGTGAGATTGTTATATGCCCCAAAGTAGAAAGATTTGATGCTACCCCTAATGGATGATAGAATTTGTTGGGATGGCTAAATTGACTGCTTGGGTCAAAGGAAAGACATTATCTACATTTGTTGCTGTTTGGAAACAGACTTTTCGATGAATAATGAGCTTATGATTTATTGTTTGGATTATTAGCATCAAATTGATTATAGAAAAAAATTAAGGTACGTTGTAACCGTAGAGTGAGAGCAACTGTATATATTTATCACTGCTGTTAAAAAAAACCCAGCAGCTACCTTATATTTTCTTCCTTTTCTTATTCGTCACTTTTGGCTTTCTTTTTTCTTCCTTGCCTTTATCCCATTTTTAATTTTTTAATTAGCTTTTATCTTTCATTATTTTAAAAAAATTAATAAAATCATCTGGAAAAAAACCCAGGGGAAAGATTTAATTCCAACAATAGATTTTTACTTTTATCCTCAGGATGCTCAGGATGAAAGTAAATAGATTAGGAATATTGTCCTATAAAAAGGGCGATGAAATGATTACTGTGCACAATTGTTGATTGGAGCCCGGAGTTGTATCTTTGAGTACCAGGTACTCTTGTCCACTTATGGGAAAGGACTCGTTTCTCGTCTTGTATACTATCTGTAGGAGATGACCAGGGCTGAGCCTGAGGGAGGGGTCAAACGCTTCATCAGTCATGAGTTCCCTGTGTGCCCACAAGAGTCCAGCCCAGCATGGATTCCTTCTATTCTTAACTCCTGCTAATTTCCCTTGATTCTTGTAGAGAATTTAAGCTTACAATAAATCTTTATACACATTTGAACTTCCTGGACCTCTTGATTTCCCTGGTGCCTGACACTACCGGGAGGTACTAGGCTGAGTTGTTGATACCAGGATACTGAACTCCATATTCCTTTGGTCTAATTGAGTAGGGACTACTCTTCAATTCTTCTGAGGTGCTATTTTGATCTTGCTTGCTTTCTCAAATCATATTTCTGATGGCGTTTTGAGAGCTGAGATTTTTTTTTCATTGTTGGATTTCATCTCCATCCTGATTTCTGCCCTGATGGCTCCTAATGTAATAACTTTCCCAGCGCTGTGATAAATCCAGTGTGGCCATATGTGATTAGTATTTTTAAGTTACTTAACTTAGGAAATGAAATGCAAACAACGCTGGTTTGAGCTAAGCAAATGTTATCTGTAATTAGTCGACGTTGCAATTGCCTTGCGTTCAAAACCACCTGGATCTGATTAGTGGCCAGCTAATTATGTGCAGCCCTCGTAATTTAATCCATCGGGGGTATCAGAGATAGCAAATGGAAAACTTGAAAGAGCTTGATAGGTTATGTCTGTGGTCAGTAACGAGGGTTTCCATGGATGGGTTGAATTTGAGTAATACACCATGGCAGGGATATGGTCAAATCCCAGTAAAACAAATTGAACATATTGTCATTTTAAAGCAAAGAAAAGGTCCAGCTCTCCCTCCCTGTGTCAGTTATGTGACTTGGCCCATTTTACATCATTGCTTTACCCATTGTGCCCCTTGCCTCTATAAAAGTTGTGGCACCTGGCCACCAAAAGATTATACACTTCTGTGTACATTGCTTAGAATGTATTGATATACTGGGAGTTAATCAAAACTTGGTTTCCAGAAATGGGTTATGGATATATCTTATCTGTTACCTGGAGTTTTTAATACCATTTGCATAAATTTCCTTGGATATTTACCCATGTAGTAGGGTTGTATTGCGATTACCCTTCTCATCTTTCCCATTGCCTTCACCTATTGGTATTTTAGGATTATATAATTTTGTTGTTTATTATGTACCTTTCTCTTCTGCAGCGGAGAAAATTCCTTGTGCATCCAATCACACTTGGCCAAAAAGAGAATATTCTATTCTCCTCCTCCTCCTCCTCCTCCTCCTCCTCCTTCTTCTTCTTCTTCTTCTTCTTCCTCCCCCTCCTCCCCCTCCTTCCCCTCCCCCCTCCTCCTCCTCCTCCTCCTCCTCCTCCTCCTCCTCCTCCACCTCCTCCTCCTCCTTTTTCTTTCTTTTTTAAAAAACCCTTTAGGGATCTAACCCCCTTATATGGTCTGGCTAGAGTAAAGCAGGTGATTTTATTTTAAAATCAATACACTCCTTACATTACAGCTGTGATTTTCATACAAGGCTTTCTTCCTTTTAATCAATACTGAAACTGCAGCTCGGCAGCCCAATCTCCGTGCAGTTACTGAATGAGCAAAAGCCATTGTGGGCTATTGATTTTTTCCCCCTCATTCATCAGGCAAGGTCTTGTGTAATTGAACAACACGCAGCCAGAGTGAAAGGTGAGGCTTGCAAAAGTGGGAATGTCTGCTCGATTCACTCTTTGCTCCAAAAGGGTTGATTGGCATCAAGTTAAAAAAAAACCAAAAACAGTTGAGGTTGAAGATTCGTTCTTCCGAGCTTGTGGGTTAATTTCAGAACATTTCGTTACCAGGCTAGGTAACTTCATCAACGGAGTTTAGGGGATCATTAAAGGTGAATATTTGTAGCTCAGGGTTGTAAGGAGGGTCCTTGGTGCTCTCTTGCTTTCTTGCAGAGGTTTCATTGCCCAAACGAGGTAACATCATCAGTGCTAAAGGAGGAATGCTGTTTGTTGTTGGCTTATATTCTGGTGTTTTGCTTGTCTGTGTGACAGACAATGTGACAATCCTAAAGGTAAAGGTAAAGGTTTCCCTAGCATATACGTGCTAGTCATTCCCGACTCTAGGGGGCAGTGCTCATCTCCATTTCAAAGCCGAAAAGCCAGCGCTGTCCAAAGACACCTCCGCGGTCATGTGGCCGGCATGACTAAGCGCCAAAGGCGCATGAAACACTGTTACCTTCCCACCAAAGGTGGCTCCTATTTTTCTACTTGCATTTTTTACATGCTTTCAAATTGCTAGGTTGGCAGAAACTGGGACAAGTAATGGGAGCTCACTCCATTACATATCACTAGGGATTTGAACTGCTGAACTGCCGACCTTTCGATCAACAAGCTCAGCGTCTTAGCCACTGAGGCATCACGTCCCTATAGTGACAATCCTAGACCAGGCCAAATCCAAAAATGCCCGGGAATTTCTAGATGAACTGGCACTCTGACAAGTCAGCCATCAATAGACACATAGAGATTAACAATATCTATGGACTATGCAAAAGAGACACTCAATCAGCCCAAAAGAGAAAAAGACTTCAGTACCTCTCCACCAATAATCAGCAACCAAATCAGCATAGATCAGGGGTGTCAAACTCGCGGCTTGCAGGCCAGATGCATCACGCACTGGCCATGTCCACTCCTGGTTTAGTGAAGGGGAAAAAAGTCATGATACATCACGGGATGATGTGACAACACAAGTTTGATGCCCCTGGCATAGATTAATTCAGACCAACAATCAAGTAAACAACACTCTAATTAGGAAACTATTCTGACTTAAGCGTCCTTAAAAAAGCAGGAAGCAGAGTCTTGGTCCTGGCAAATCCCCTTTTATTTACACAACTGTGAATTCCTTTCATTTACAGTCAGCAAGGCTTGGTAAACAGTCTTTCAGAGGAATATTTATCAACACACCTTATCTCGCTTGGAAAGCTGCCAGATAACTAGTTTCCAAACGCAGGGCAAGGCAAAACTTGGCACAGAATTTCTTACAGTCATGAACAGAACTTCCCACTCTTGAAACGACCGACCAAATGAATTGTTTCCTGCAAAAGCCCACTCCCCATTCGCTCCTCTTTTGTTTCCTATGGGAGGGGCCAATCATCTCCAAGATGTGGCTTACCCCCAAGTCAACCCTGCTTTCTGAGTTTGTGTCTTCTGGCAGCTCTGCGCATGCACACACTGGGAACGGGCTCCAGCTGTTCCTCTGCCTCACTGCTGCCTAGCTTCCTCTCTGCCTCCAATGCCGAGCCCTCATCCGAGCTTTCCCCAGCTCCCAGTACTGACCCATGTTCCTCCCCAACCTCCTCACTGTCCGATTCTGCTGCCATTAGAGGACCACAACAGACACTGCCAAAGAGCAACCCCACCAGCTCCACCAAAGAATCCCTAAGACCACCCACACCCACACAGACAGGCAAGTCATCAGAATATAAACTGTCAGTGTTAAGGATATTGTTGTTGTGTAACAACTAGCAGAGTGAAGTGCACAGAGAAATGTTGCTGAGAGCAATGAGATAGAGATACATACAAACTGGAGGGACTGGGGGTGGGAGGCACCGTTTTACGGTGGTTCTCCTCCTACCTCTCCGACCGATCGCAATCTGTGTTGACAGGGGGGCAGCGGTCGACCCCGAGGTGCCTAGTGTGTGGGGTGCCACAGGGATCGGTCCTCTCGCCCCTCCTGTTCAACATTTATGTAAAGCCGCTGGGTGAGATCATCCGTGGTTTTGGGGTGGAGTTCCATCAGTACGCTGATGATACGCAGCTGTACATTTCCACCCCAGACCACCCCAACGATGCCGTGGAAGTGATGTCCCAGTGCCTTGAAGCCGTGCGGGCCTGGATGGGGAGAAACAGGCTTCGACTCAACCCCTCCAAGACCGAGTGGCTGTGGCTGCCGGCGTCCCGATATAGCCAGCTGACACCATCACTGGTTATTGGGGGCGAATCATTGGCCCCCACGGAAAGGGTGCGCAACTTGGGCGTCCTCCTGGATCCACGGCTGTCTTTGGA
Source organism: Masticophis lateralis (assembly GCA_030761175.1). NCBI lineage: Eukaryota > Metazoa > Chordata > Lepidosauria > Squamata > Colubridae > Masticophis > Masticophis lateralis. The sequence goes on along the minus strand of JAUDYJ010000012.1, from coordinate 16,605,460 downwards.
AGATCACACGACAGCTGTGGCCAGGGGAGCTTTCTATCAGGTTCGCCTGATACGCCAGTTGCGGCCCTTTCTAGATCGGGACTCCCTACGCACAGTCACTCAGGCACTCGTCACCTCTCGCCTGGACTACTGCAATGCTCTCTACATGGGGCTCCCTTTGGGATGCACCCGGAGGCTCCAACTAGTGCAGAATGCGGCCGCGCGGGGGATTATGGGAGCGACGGGACGCTCCCATGTGACACCTCTCCTGCGCGAGCTGCATTGGCTACCTGTGGACTTCCGGGTGCGTTTCAAGGTGTTGGTGACCACCTTTAAAGCGCTCCATGGCTTAGGACCAGGGTACTTACGGGACCGCCTTCTGCCGCCAATAGCCTCCCACCGGCCGGTGCGTTCCCACAGAGAGGGTCTCCTCAGGGTGCCGTCAGCCAGACAATGCCGGCTGGCGACCCCCAGGGGGAGGGCCTTCTCTGTGGCAGCCCCTACCCTCTGGAACGATCTTCCTCCAAAACTGAGAACAATTGCTGACCTCCGCACTTTTCGTCGGGCCCTGAAAACTCATCTCTTTCAGCTTGCTGGTCTAGCCTGACCCCGCTGAATTTTTAAGATCTGTATTATAGGGTTGGGTATTTTAAATATTTAATGGTTAATGGTTTTAATTTTTAGCCAAAGTTATATGCTTTTTTAAAGAAATTGTTTAACTTTTGTGTACTATTTTATTTGGCTGTTCACCGCCCTGAGTCCGCAAGGAGAAGGGCGGTATACAAATCTAAACAAATAAATAAATAAATAAAATAAATCAAAAGTTTTCTTTATAATGGGAAATAAACAATCTCGTAGTCTTCTAAACAGTCCAAGTCTTTACCGGTTAACTCCAAACAAACTCTTACCAAACAAACAGTAGTTGGTTCACTCTGGTTCACAAACCCCGGATGGTAGCAGATCCACCCACATATGCACGTGATGATAGCAGCTTATCATCCACTGAATACCTTACAGTACCTTTCTTAAATATATTGTTAAATTACCATTAATTATAGCATGACTCAGCATTACAGCATGATGCAGCATTAAAACTTAAAGTCACAGAACACATATATTGCCTGGACAACTGTTAGGCCCAAATCATATCCTAAACAGCACTCCTTACTGCAGTAACACTGATGATGTTACCTAGTTAGAGTAATGAAACTTCTGCAAGAAGATAAGCATGCTCAGAAAGCACCAAGGACGCCTCAGTTTAGGGATGTCAGTGTTCTTCTATTTAGAAGGCCTTCAGGTGTGGGTGTGTCAAATGAGGGTCTTGTCATGGGTCAGATGTCAATCATCACTGAGAATCTTGTGATGGGTCTTGTGATGGGGAAGTTACATCACGTGAGGGTCATTGAGAGGGGAAATGCTCGGTTGTTTGAGGATCAGTGCTGTCTCTTGTTGGCTGTGTGGTTGATTTGGATTCTGAGCGGGTCGTAAGTTGGTTGTAGGACAATGTATCTGTTGATGGAATTGCTTGTGGAGTGCCAGGCTTCGATGGACTCATGAGTGTGGTGCGTGGTGGCGTGGCACTTTATAGATATTCTAATCAAATGGCAAAGGTGATAATAAATGGAGAAACAACAGAAAAATTTAGCATAACGAAGGGTGTAAGACAAGGATGTCCCCTATCATTTTTGTTATTTATCTTAACGTTAGAAGAAGCATTACTTCTAGCGGACCTGGTGGCTCAGCAGACTAATGCATTGTAATTTAACTCCAGCTGTCTGCAATTACTGTAAGTTCGAATCTCACGAGGCTCAAGGTCGGCTCAGCCTTCCATCCTTTCTAAGGTAGGTAAAATGAGGACCCAGTTTGTGGGGGCAATAAGCTGACTTTGTATAAATATACAAAAGTATGAAGGCTATTGCTTAACGCATTGTAAGCCGCCCTGTGTATCTGGAGAAGGGCGGCATATAAATCAGATTAAAAAATATAAAAAAAATATTACTTGGGCAGATTAGACAAGCCCAAGAAATAAAAGGCCTGGAAAAAAAAGGAACAATATAAAGTACAAGCATTTGCAGATGGCTTGGTATTTATCTTAGAGGAACCATTGGAAACGGGACCCAAACTAGTTCAGAAAATAGAAGAATTTTGTACAGTGGCAGGACTCAAAATAAATAAGAATAAGGCAAAGATAATAAAAAAAACCTTACTAACAAACAAAAAAATGAGTTGAAGGGAAAAATGGGCATGCAGATGACTAAAAGGTACTTTTTGTGTGTGTGTTATGTTGACCAGAATTGTATGCAATATTCCAGCTGTGGCCTCCCTAACGTGGTATAAAGTGGTACTATCACTTCTCGTGATCTTCTGTTTTTCTCAGGTGAAGCTGAGCAACTTCTCTTGTGGCTCCGCAAGACAAAAAAATAAAATAAAATAAGAAAAATTGCTGGAGTGAGTGAAACTTTGATTGCCGCCTTTGGAGCATGTCAACCTTCTTAAAACCTTGCTGGATTGAGGAGTAGTTTATGAAGGGAGGATTTGAGGAAAGCTACATTTTGAAATGTCAAGTTTTAGCCACCTTTGGAATTTATACATTCTTTTGAGCTGGCAACAGTTTTCAACCCCCATTGGAAGGTCAACAATTTCACACACATTAATCCCAAGAAAATAACAAAGTTCCACATTGTGAACATGTCCTTCAAGCTTGTTTTTTTTTTCTTCTTCTTCCTCTGTCCCCCTCCCTTAAGGTGGGACTGGAACAGGTCTGCCCTCCTGGTTTTTTTTTTCAGTGTGGCTTGTGAGCCTCTTTTCATTCAAAACTATAAGAAAGAATAGAGTAGAGTAGAGTAGAGTAGAGTAGAGTAGAGTAGAGTAGAATAGAATAGAAGAGAAGAGAAGAGAAGAGAAGAGAAGAGAAGAGAAGAGAAGAGAAGAGAAGAGAATAGAATTTTTATTGGCCAAGTGTGATTGGACACACAAGGAATTTGTCTTGGTGCATGCACTATCAGTGTACATAAAAGAAAAGATACCTTCATCAAGAATCGTAAGGTACAACACTTAATGATAGTCATAGGGTACAAATAAGCAATTAGGAAACAATATCAATATAAATCGTAAGGATACCAGCAATAAGGTTACAGTCATACAGTCATAAGGGGGAGGAGATGGGTGGTGGGAATGATGAGAAGATGAGAAGATTAATAGTAGTGCAGATTTAGTGAATCGTTTGACAGTGTTGAGGGAATTATTTGTTTAGTAGAGTGATGGCATTTGGGAAAAACCTGTCCTTGTGTCTAGTTGTTCTGGTGTGCAGTGCTCTATAGCGTTATTTTGAGGGTAGGAGTTGAAACAGTTTATGTCCAGGATGTGAGGGGTCTGTAAATATTTTCACAGCCGTCTTTTTGACTTGTGCAGTATACACGTCCTCGATGGAAGGCAGGTTGGTAGCAATTGTTTTTTTCTGCAGTTCTAATTATCCTCTGAAGTCTGTGTCTGTCTTGTTGGGTTGCAGAACCAAACCAGACAGTTATAGAGGTGCAGATGACAGACTCAATAATTCCTCTGTAGAAGTGGATCAGCAGCTCCTTAGGCAGTTTGAGCTTTCTGAGTTGGTGCAGAAAGAACATTCTTTGTTGTGCTTTTTTGATGATGTTTTTGATGTTAGGTGTCTATTTTAGATCTTGCGATATGGTAGAATCTAGAAATTTGAAGGTCTCTACTGTGACAATATTAGACACTGTGTTGTCTAGTATTGTGTGAGATGGAAGTATGGAAGGGTTTCTCCTAAAGTCTACCACCATTTCTGCGGTTTTGAGTGTGTTCAGTTCCAGATTGTTCCGGTCGCATCATGAGGCTTGTTGTTCAACCTCCCGTCTGTATGCGGATTCATCATTGTCTTGAATGAGACTGATCACTGTTGTGTCATCTGCGAACTTCAGTAGTTTAACAGATGGAACGTGCAATCCTTTGCTAATCCTGAAGCCCATTTTCAACTAAACTCTGCCTTCTGCCCAATTTCCCCTTTGCTTTGTGAGCTGCTTAGTGGCTACAGATTCACTTTCATGCCATTGTTATTACAGCCACAGAAATTGTCCTGGCTGGCTGTGTGGTTTAGATTTAATCATTTAAACTAATTCTTGGGACCAGGAAGAGAAGACACATTGACAAACAAGGCCACATCTCTGCAAGGTGACTATGACCAAGCTTGGAGCAAGAAGAGGGAAGATTACGATTTAATTTCTGCTCCTTTTCTACTAGATGATTCTGGAATAGAGAGTTCGTAATGTTTTCCCCTGCAACAGGCATCCTGTTGGGGAGATTGGCTGGAAGAAAGTAAGTACCCCAACCATGTCTACTGTCAACTTGCAAAGCTTTCTAGACTAGCTTACAAGTTGCCATAAGCAGGTGGAGGAGAACTGACGAAGCTGCTTCACATCTTCACATCTACAACTGGAGAATGGAACTTAACTTGAGTCTTCTTGGTGTCAGTCCAATACTTTGAGCATCTTCCCTCTTTTGGACTTTGCCTCTAACTTTAACAGATTAACAGAGTTGGAAGGGACCATGTAGATCATCTAGTCTAACCCCCTGCCCAAGCAGGAGACCTTACACCATCCCTGACAAATGGCAGTCCAATCTCCCCTTGAAAGCCTCCAGTGATGAAGCTCCCACAACTTCTGAAGGCAACTTACGTTCCATTGGTTGATTGTTCTCTCACCGTCAGAAAATCTCTCCTTATTTCCAGGTAGAATCTCTCCTTGCTCAGTTTCCATCCATGTTATTTTCCCTTCCTGTGTGCATTTTGCCAAAGTTGAAACTCCCTCCCCGATCCCCCATGTGTTTTGTAGGAACAATTAAAAAATGGCAGATCCCACTTCCAAAAATTCTAGAGCGGATACCTTCCATCTGTATTGGGATTATAGCTCCCAGAATTCTATCAAACCAGGAGTGATATAGTGATCTGTCGATGAGACCTATTTTAAAAATCAATCCTTGGGATAATTTGCTCCATTATTCCTTTAAAGCATCAACTGACAACTTCCTTTTGAGAGAAGAATATTTAGGCCAATTGTTTTTACCTGGCTTAATGCTTGTGTCTAGCAAGCGAAGCCACTCTATCATGTGGGATTCTCCCAACTAATCTTCGTGTTGCAGAACAATTAATCTTTGCTTAGTGAGTCAGAGATGTGCCTGTCTCCTGTTTAATTTTTCAGCACATTTTTTTAACAAAAGCATCTCTGTGAAAATAATTCTGGATTTTGTGCCTTCTCTGCCTTGATCTGTTTCAATAAAAAATTACTATAATTGACTTCGTTTTGTGAAAGGGTGCTATCCCTGATGCTAAGAGGGTTTGATTAAATGACAAACAGATGCACTTCCATCTTTATGAAGGGCCCTTAATCATGATTTCCCTTTAAAGGTTGTTCAGCAAACAGATTTAAAATGGTTGGTACCAAGAAACGTCACGCTGTTTGGGTTTCATGCTGTCCTTTTAGACGCGGAAGGGAATATTGGAAAATATATTATTTTCAGCCATAGTTTCGGATCAAGAATGACATCAATGGTTTGTCTACATACCTATTTAGTATAACTATTTTGCTGTTCTATATTACACACGTGTGTTTTGAAAATTAGGAAGCCATTCCATCCTACTTCTCAATCAAAAGCTGCTCGCGGTGACCTTAAACCAAAAGAAAAAAAAATCCCTCTTGAAATACGGGTATAGGAAGCAACAGAGATAAATATGAAATGTGAAGTGGATGTTGAGATAAAATAAGTGAAATATTTCTTTATGAAAATAAGCTTTGGTCATATATTGATATTTTGAAGATGGGATTGAGCACAAAAGAATGTTAACCGATCGATATACTGTCTGTACTGATGATGGTTTTATGTTTTATTTTTGTTCTAAAATAAAAAAAAATGTTTTTGAAAAAAGAAGCAACAGAAGACCGGAGGGCAAGTTAGCAAAAAACATCTGCAGTTTCATAAAATAGGACTTCCAAAAAGTGATCCAGCATGCATAAAGCTATGGGTGGCTCCAGATTTAACATTTGGAACTGAAATCTTTTTTGAGTGGCAAGTATCCAAATATTAAAATAAAAGTAACAACTGAAATTTTGAGGGATTGCCAAAGATTCTTGGTAATCTCTGTCCTGGGACCTAATGTGATTACAGCATTTTTCCAAATTTTGCAAAGAATCTTCATTCTCACCCCAAATTTTGTATCATTTCAAATTCCTCCTGTGAGATCTTCAAAAGTTTAGTCTTAAGTGTCAGATGTTAGCCATTTTTCTTGTCTTCATTAATTCTTTCTTAATTTGAGGATCCTGTAGACATCATCTATGAGCCACGGTGGCGCAATGGTTAGAGTGAGGTACTGCAGGCTACTTCTGCTGACTGCCAGCTGCCGGCTGCCTGCAATTTGGCAGTTCAAATCTCACCAGGCTCAAGGTTGACTCAGCCTTCCATCCTTCCGAGGTGGGTAAAATGAGGACCCAGATTGTTGGGGGAAAGATGCCGATTCTGTAAACTGCTTAGAAAGGGCTGTAAAAGCACTGTGAAGCGGTATATAAGTATTGCTATTGCTATCTAAGTGGAGGTTTAGGGTCCCACGGAATCCCTACTGCTAAATTGTGAGGTAGGAGAATCCGTCCCCTCTTAAAATAGGCCAATGAGATGCAGAGTTACTAAGTAACCAAGGAATGCTGACAGATTATTGGAGGAGTTAGGAGAAAGGAAAAAAAAAACAGGAATAGGGATGAAATATCTAGAAGAGAACATGTGTGCCAGATTGGAATTCTTAACAAAAATATTCCATGCTGTGGCATTTTGTGGCAGGCCTTGCTTCCTGAGGGTCAGTGCCAACATCCTACATGTTTCTTCCAGTTATACAGTGGAATACATTGTCCTCCCCGATGGTCAGTGGGATGAGGCTATTTGTGCTTTTGCTCTTCTCCCCAACCCTTGAGAGGGCAGGGAGAGAGGGAGACAGCATCCTTGCATAATACGATGCATTGACTTGGTGCCAACCATCTCCACTTTTATTTCTTCATTTATATCCTGCCTTTATTGTTTTTACAAATAACTCAAGGCAGCGAACACACACAATATTGCTTCCGCCTCCTATTTTCCCCACAACTGTGAGGTGAGTTGGACTGAGAGAGAGGGACTGGCCCAAAGTCACGCCGTTGGATTTCATGGCTAAGGTGGGACTTGAACTTGCGGACTCCTGCTTTCTAACCTGTGCCTTAACCACTAGACCAGGGGTCGGCAACCTTAAACACTCAAAGAGCCACAAAGGTCCTAACCGGAAGCCCCATTCAATTCTGGAGCTGACCGGAAGTCCAGTTCCCCCACCATAGAGTTTCCTCCTAGCGTGGTATCCTTTTTCCTCTGCTGACCGGAAGTCCAGTTCCCCCACCATAGAGTCTCCTCCTAGCGTGGCATCCTTTTTCCTCTACCTGTCCTAACCGAAAGCCCTATCAATTGTGGAGTCGGCAGTAGAGGGATGAAAGAGCCACATGCGGCTCCAGAGCTGCAAGTTGCTGACCGCTGCACTAGATCAAACTGTCTCTCAATTTCCAAGCCATTGGGGGTGAGGGTGGGGGCTTTTGTTTCTCCGAGAACAGGACTTTGGCCATTATGTGAGTGGTTGAACCTGAACATGCAAGAGAAATGCTTGGTTAGATGCCTTTTGTGTTTCTATCGGCAGCCCCTTCCCCCTGCTGTAATGTAATTAATGGACACATCCATCATGTGAGATTTGTCAGCCCATGAGGAAGTTAGGAAGTTACCATCCGTTGCAACTCTGGTCCAGCTGGATTTTATTTATTTGGTCCATAGCCAGACCTGACTTTTCAGAAGAATGACTGGATGGTGAAGGTTCAAGCTGAAAGGGAGGCAGAGCCTGGGCAAAGAGATGAAAGAGACTCGGTGAAGATCAGTTTAATGGAATTTCATGTACCTTTAAGCCAAATTAAGGGATGCGATGGTTCAGCGGTTAAAGACTCTGAACTTGTCTTCTAAAGAGCTGACAGCCCGGGTTCAAGACCCGAGCTCCACATGATGAGATGAGCTGCCGTTCCTTGTCCCAGCTCCTTCCCGCCTAGGAATTCAAAAGCATGCATATGCAAGTAGACTAGTAGGTACCACTTTGGTGGGAAGGTAATAACACCATTCCCTGCACCTTTGGCATACAGCCCTGCTTGGCCACATGACAAATGGAAATTGTCTTTGGACAACACTGGCTCCCTTGGCCAAGAAAGGGTGATGAGCATCATGCCCTAGAACCATGATGGCGAACCTATGGCACAGGTGCCACAGGTGGCACGCAGAGCCATATCTGCGGGCACATGAGTGTTGCCCTAGCTCAGGTCCAGCATGCATGCATGCACCAGCTACTGGTTTTCGGGCCTTCTGGGCCTACCAGAAGTCAGAAAATGGGCTGTTTCTGGCCTCCGGGGGTGGGAGGCCATTTTCGCCCTCTCCAGGCTGCAAGAAAGCCTCTGGAGCCTGGGGAGGGTGAAAAACAGGCCTACCGTTAACCTTTTTACTGTGGTGTGCCAAAGCGGGGGGAGTGGGTCATGCGTGCATGCATAGGGGGGCGGGGCACAGGGAGGATATGAATTATGGGTATGGGCATGCGTGTGCATGACCCCCCCACACACACGCACACTCCCTCTGCTTTTGGCACGCGATGGCAAAAAGATTAGCCATCACTGCCCTAGAATCTGACATGATTGACAGGGAAACCTTTACCTTTTTTTCATCTTAAACTGGATTAATTAAATATAATTAGCTTGGCTGAACTTCCAGAAATCCTTTCTAGGAGAAAAGAGAATGTCCCAGGATGCATGCATGGTATCAAAATGTTCTGTTACCAGATCTTAGTTGATCTGCCAGGAATCTTCATACTTTGCCAAGCTACTTTTACTCCACTGGCTGAACAAATGAACAAATTCAAAGAAATGAATGCAGATGTCAGGCAGGAAGTATGAAATGGAATGGACAGTGATGATTGAGACTAGGCATATCTGCAGGATGTGGTGAAGAAAAACTCAAGATGTTCTCTAGCTATAAGATGTTGTACTTATAACTAACTCTGCCTCTACTTGCATCACAAGTAACCAAACCTTGTATATTCCTGTTTCTACTGTTTCACTTATTTGGTCATAAATAGGCTCAAGATAAAGAAGGATCTTGACAGACTTGAACATTGGGCTCTATTTAACAAAATGAAATTCAACAGTGAAAAAAGCAAGGTTCTACATTTAGGGAAGAAAAACAAAATGCACAGGTACCGTATATGTGGTACCTTGCTCAATAGTAGAGCCAGCAATGTGCAGCAGCTGCCAAGAAAGCCAACACAGTTCTGGGCTGCATAAACAGAGGGATAGAATCAAGATCACGTGAAGTGTTAATACCACTTTATAATGCCTTAGTAAGGCCACACTTGGAATATTGCATTCAGTTGTGGTCGCCATGATGTAAAAAAGATATTGAGACTCTAGAAAGAGTGCAGAGAAGAGCAACAGAGATGATTAAGGGACTGGAGGCTAAAACATATGAAAAACAATTGCAGGAACTGGGTATGTCTAGTTAATGAAAAGTAGGACATGATAGCAGTCTTCCAATATCTTAGAGGTTGCCACAAAGAAGAGGGAGTCAAACTATTCTTCAAAGCACCTGAGGGTAGAACAAGAAACAATGTGTGGAAACTAACCAAGGAGAGGAGCAACTTAGAACTAAGGAGAAATTTCCTGACAGTTAGAACAATTAATAAGTGAAACAACTTGCCTGCAGAAGTTGTGAATGCCCCAACACTGGAAATTTTTAAGAAGATGTTGGATAACTATTTGTAGGGTTTCCTGCCTGGGCAGGGGGTTGGACTAGAAGACCTCCAAGGTCCCTTCCAACTCTGTTATTCTATTCTATTCTATTCTATTCTATTCTATTCTATTCTATTCTATTCTATTCTATTCTATTCTATTCTATTCTATTCTATTCTATTCTATTCTAAATGCTTCACTGTTTGGCGTCGACATGTAGAAATGACTAGGGTAGGGAAGGCCACAAAGGAACATTAAAAAGATAGAAGATAGATGGTTGGTCAGTCATAGTGGCTTATGGATTATAGCCAGGGAGAACCAGGTTCAAGGCGACTGGCATCCATGAAAATGCATGGATATGTTGGGGCCAATTGTTCATTGCTGTGGAGAGTCCTTGTCAGGGAGATAAAACTGGGGGATAAAATCCTATGTGATAATTCAGATCTCTTGGAAGAGAAGACATACGAATCTGACAAATGAACGTATGGATTGCAGTTCATCTGGTTCCTCCCCTTGCATTTAATAATTCCCCCCTTCTGTCATATTAACAATTACATTTTTGGCAGATGCTTTCGGTTGAGTTCCAGGCCTGTGTCCAAGAATTTTTAGGAGCCATATGTGTTCCTGGAACTCAACCGCGCTTGTGCCAGTTCGGGAAGTGAGCTTTGTCATGGGCACGCTTAGCAACGATCCAGGATGTCCAGTTTCCTCTAGAATGGGGGTCTCCAACCTTGGCAACTTGAAGCAAAAGCTGGCTGGGGAATTCTGGGAGTTGACGTCTGCCAGGCTTAAATTTCCCAAGGTTGGAGACCTCTGTTCCAGAGGAAACTGGACATCCTGGATCGTTGCTATTTATATTTATATTTATATTTATATTTATATTTATATTTATATTTATATTTATATTATTTATATTTATATTTATATTTATTTATTATTTTATCAAGCATGTATTCGATAACAGATATTAAATATAAACATGATTATGAATACATGAAATGGATACGAATAAATGGGGACAGTAGGACAGAGACGGAAGGCACACTGGTGCGCTTATGCACGCCCTTTAAAGACATCTTAAGAATGGGGTGAGGTCGATAGTAGACAGTCTAAGGTTAAAGTTTTGGGGGTTTGGGGAAGAAACCACAGAATCAGGTAGTGCATTCCAGGCATTGACCACTCTGTTGCTGAAGTTGTATTTTTTGCAATCGAATTTGGAGCGGTTTACCTTGAGTTTGTATCTATTGTGTGCTTGTGTATTGTTGCGGTTGAAGCTGAAGTAGTCGTTGACAGGTAGGACATTGCAGCAGATAATTTTGTGTATTATGTTTAGTTCAGACCGAAGGTGGTGTAGTTCTAAATTGTTAAATCCCAAAATTTCAAGCTTTGGCGGCATAAGGTATTCTGTAGGGAGCAGAAGAGCGAAGGACTCTTCTCGTAAAATATCTCTAGACTCTCAATTGTACTAATGTCCGATTTGCAGTGCAGGTTCTAGACAGATGGGTGATATTCAAGAATTGGTCTAGCAAATGTTTTGTATGCTCTAGTTAGCAGTACAATATTACCAGAGAAGAAACTACGCAAGATTAGGTTAACAACTCTCAATGCCTTTTTTGGCAATGTTGCCAAATTCTGGGAGTTGTTGAATTCTGGGAGTTGAAGTCCGCCAGGCTTAAAGTTGCCAAGCTTGGAGACCCCTGTTCCAGAGGAAACAACATCTTGGATCATTGCTAAATGCTGGGAGTTGTTGAATCTGGGAGTTGAAGTCCGCCAGGCTTAAAGTTGCCAAGGTTGGAGAATCCCTGCTCTGGAACAACGGAGTCAAATGGATTGGAGAGAGAAATCTCTGAGCCTCAGAGGAGCTCAGCTTGGCTTTTTCAGGAACTACGACTCCCCCTCCTCCCCGCCCAAGACACAGGGAACAAGGCAGCTGTTCCTTGCCTGTCAAGTGTGCAGATCTGTGGCTATTATAAATAGAAGCATGAAACATTCTTCCCTGGCCTCAGAAAGGTGAAATCCCAGCAGTGGCAAAGATTGTGCAGGCTGAGTCAGAGAAGTTGGTGCACCCCGTTTACATGCTTTGCAAAAGAGTTTCACGCCCTGACCCCCCTCCCCTCCCCGTCCCCCTCCCCGTCCCCCTCCCCGTCCCCCTCCCTAGGCCTTCAGCAGTAAATTGCAAATTGAAGAGCACCCTGGGACCTTGGATGAATTACATTGTGGCAGGCGGTCTTGCAAATTGCCTCTCTTTGCTTTCCCCCAGCTTGGAAAGAGATACCCAAGAAACCTGAAGAATTACAAATTGCTTTGAAAATGCCAAGGATTTCTCATTCGGAAAACAAAAAAAAACCCCAACCCCCAACACCACCTTTGCTGCTGGATATAAGCAGAACGGTTGCAGGAACTGGGTATGTTTAGTTTAATGGAAAGAAGGACTAGGGGAGACAGGATAGCAGTCTTCCAATATCTCAGGGGCTGCCACAAAGAAGAGGGAGACAAGCTATTCTCCAAAGCACCTGAAGGCAGGAGAAGAAGCAATGGATGGAAACTAATCAAGGAGAGAAGCAACCTAGAACTAAGGAGAAATTTAGCTAAGGAACAATTAATCAATGGAACAACTTGTCTCCAGAAATTGTGAATGCTCCAACGCTGGAAGTTTTTAAGAAGAGATTGGACAACCATTTGTCTGAAATGGTGTAGGGTTTCCTGCCTGGGCAGGGGGTTGGACTAGAAGACCTCCAAGGTCCCTTCCAACTCTTTTATTCTATTCTATTCTATTCTCTCTTGGCCCACCTTGGCTCCTGGGAGAGTATAAAACCCTCCAGGGGATTTTCTACAACTCTCCTATTTTTAAATTATTTTGAAATGGAAGCTGGTGAGAGTAACTGTATCAGAGGTGAAGAAAACAAAAGCAGTATACGATGCCCGTTTCAGTTAAGTGGTCATCCGGGTCTGATATAAATCAGATATTTTTCTAATTCCCTGTAGAGATCTTGATTTGGTTTATATCTCATCCTACACTCAGGAGTCATATACATAATGGTCCATTCTTCTTGTTTTTCCCCACAATAAGACTTCTGTGAGTAAGGATTGGAGTAAAGTCATCTGGGAAGCTTCAGTGGCTGAGAGTAGAATAAAATCTGGGACTCACTACTCCTAACACTTTCACTACTACTCCACACTGGCTTTTGAGCTTTGAGGGAAAGCGTGGCCCAAGGTCTCCAAGAGAGCATCTGTGACTGAACGTAGACTAATAGAAGAGAATATTTGTAGCTCAGGGGTCCCTGATGCTCTTTGAGCTTGGTTGTTAATGTTACCTAGTTTGGGTAATGGCGCATGGCCCTGTTGTGGACCGGTAGTAAAGGTAAGTAGAACCCACCTCTGGTTTCCACCCATTGCTTCTTTTTCTGCCTTTAGGTGCTTTGGAGAATAGCTTGACTCCCTCTTCTTTGTGGCAGCCCCTGAGATATTGGAACACTGCTATCCTGTCTCCCCTGGTCCTTCTCTTCACTAGACTAGCCATACCCAGTTCATGCAACTGTTCTTTATATGTTTTAGCCTCCAGGCCCCTAATCCTCTTTGTTGCTCTTCTCTGCACTCTTTCTAGAGTGCAGGGTTTTAGCTGAACTTGATGGGAACTGATGTTCCAAAATATCTGGAAGTTGCTGACTTGGCAAACATTAATCCTCAAGCAAACTGTAATTTCAAGCAAGGATAACAAGGCAGGGCCTCCTCCAGAGAATCCTGTGGTTTTTCTTGATCTTTAGCTCAGAGGCAAAAGGATAGACTGGAGATCTTGCCCCAGTGGTGAAATCCAAATTTTTTTACTACCAGTTCTGTGGACATGGCTTGGTAGGCTTGGTGGGGCTTGGTGGGCATGGCTTGGTGGGCATGGCAGTGGAAGGATATTGCAAAATCCCCATTCCCTTCCCACTCCTGGGGAAAGGATATTGCAAAATATCCATTCCCATCCCACTCTGGGGCCAGCCGGAGGTGGTATTTGCCGGTTCTCCGAACTACTCAAAATTTCTATTACCAGTTCTCTAAACTGCTCAAATTTCCACTACTGGTTCTCCAGAACCTGTCAGAACCTGCTGGATTTCACCCCTGTCTTGCTCCCCCCCCTTTTCCAAGCCATCTTTTCATCAGTGAATTGTCCCATAGCATCAGATGGGTTTTTCACCCATGAGGCCAACTGCCTTGAGCATTTTGGGAGTTTCAAAACCCTTTGTCTTTAATGGTTCCCAGTTCAAGTTAGCAACCTCTCTAGGAAGACCTGGAAAAACACTGGAGTACCGTATACTCAGAACATTTTTTTTTTCCATTTTCAGGATATTTGCCATCTAAATGATTTTAGATGAATACTTTTCTCCTCCCTTATATGTTAGTGCTTTGGACCATTCATAACTTCCTAAAGATTGCAGCAGTCACTTCTCTGCTGTGTTTATATGTCACATTAAGTCTGCTGCTTGATCATAGCCACTAAGATGTTTCTGGAACTGCAAGTAATTAATTCAGTAAACCCTGAATGTTCCTTTTTGTGGATTCTGGAACATGAATAGGTTGCCTGGGAATTCTGGCTTAATTCTCTTTAACAAGCCAAGTACTGAATACTTTGACCTCTCAGGAAGAATTATAGGATGTCTGAAGTGTGGTATAGGCACTTATGGCTCCTCCATGCCGGTCACCCATCCAATATAAATCCAAGCTGTCACCAATGACTCAGCAATCTCCTTTGTTGAAGAGAACTGATGCCTTCTGGATTTTCTCAGCTGGACCACTTGTGATGTTGGTTGTTTGAAGCCATCACATCTTTCCACTTCAAGAGAAGTGAAATGTTAGCTAAAGTAGGAACAAGACTTCGCAGAACTTCCAGACAGTATCTAAGAAGCACTGGCCCTCATCAGAGGAGGAGAAAATATCTTGAATTAAACCACTGGGACAGATTAGATTACTCATCTCTGACCTCATGGCAGGATACTTTGGTTCCTTTTATTTCCAAATATTTATCCAACCTTTGTTCCAGGCTGACATTGGACTATCTACTGTTAGTCCAACCATTATTAGCCTTATTGGGTACTGTATTTTAGAGCTCCCTTTTCATTGAAGTAGGGCGATTGAAGGATTCTGCTTGAATTTTTTTGCTCCAACTATGGAAAATGATTCTGATAAGAAGAAGTTTGAAGTCTATGATTGCATTAAAACAAAAAATATAGGAAAAAGTATGGATGGAGAAAGAAAGAGAGAAAGAAAAAAGAAAGAAAGAAATGGATGGATGGAGAAAGAAAGAGAGAAAGAAAGAGAAAGAGAAAGGGATGGAGGAAGAAAGAGAAAGAAAAAGAAAGGGATGGATGGATGGAGAAAGAGAAAAATAAGAAAGAAAGTAATGGAGAAAGAAAGAGAGAAAAAAGGGATGGGTGGGTGGGTGGAAGAAGAAAGAGAGAGAGAGAAAGAAAAAGAAATGGATGGAGAAAGAAAGAGAGAAAGAAAAAGAAAGGGATGGAGAAAGAAAGAGAAAGAAAAAAGAAAGGGATGGATGGATGGATGGATGGATGGATGGATGGAAAAAGAGAGAAAAATAAGAAAGAAAAAATGGAGAAAGAAAGAGAGAGAAAAAAGAAAGGGATGGGTGGATGAAGAAAGAAAGAGAGACAGAGAGAAAGAAAGAAAAGAAAGAAAGAAAGAAACCCACTAGATGGAAATTAACTTTTACCCATCCCCCTTTGTTCCCAGTCCTACATATTTATCTTGCAAGGCTAAAAAACACACCTAAAACTTTCACCTTGAGAATGGTCTCGTGCAAAAGAGGCATAAGAAAAGGTCATAACTGTCACCTTGATCAGATGCTTGGAAATTTGTTTTCTCCAACTCTCCTGTGCACTAAACCATGTGATGGCATATAAAGGACTGAGTCACCAGAAGAGAGTGATTTCATTGGGGGCATGGTTTGCTTTTTCTTGGTATTTTCACCATTTTTGATGTTTCGTCTTTTCATATTCCTTCACTTGGTCCGAACACAAAGGCCATTGCTAAATTTAGACCTCTGTTGACCTCTGAACTCTGTTGATGTCTTACTGTTTGAGGTTAGACAAATCATCCCCATAACCCATGTCAGCTTTCCTTAACCTGCTGCTCTCCAGATATGTTAGGACTGCAACTCTGTGCCTCCATAACATCTGAATCAGGAGAAGCTGTACAATCTCTGGATTGGCCTCTAAATGCATTGGCTGGAAATGGTCATGGGTCATGTACAAAAGGTCATGGCACAATAACTGTTTTAGTTGTCCAAGCACTTTGGAGCCCTGCTATTTCAGTCCCATGATAAGCAGAGTTTCTTCTCCAAGTATTCACGGAAGATTATCTGACTCAGGGCTTCTCAACATTGACAACTTTAAGATGCATAGACTTCAGCTCCCAGAATTTAGGGAAAGTAGTTTGGAGGTACAGAAGCTTCGTTGATTAATTTGATGATTTAGCCAACCTTGTATGATAATTTGTATGAATATCATACGAGTCAACCTCGTATGATAATTTGAGCCTGGTCATTTGTGCCTCGAGTAACAACTTCGCATTGATTTCACTGATGGTCCATTTGTTTGTTTTCTTGGTATTTTGCCTGGTATTAGTTTTCTTGGAACTCTTGAGCGAGAGTTCTCATTTGAGGCACAAATGGCCAGGCTCCACTTATCACATGATGCTGGCTTTATGGCAGCATAGAGCATAAACTTTCAAATTAATCTGTCAAACTCTTCTACTTTTGCACCTCTGTACTACCCTCCAACATCTTGGGATTTAACATATGTATTAGCAGTGGTGGGATTCAAGTAACCGGTTCTCTGCCCTAATGATTTTGTCCAACAACCAGTTTGCCAAACTGCTCAGAAAGTTAACAACCGGTTCTCCCAAAGTGGTGCGAACTGGCTGAATCCCACTACTGTGTATTAGCCTGTTGCCATCTCATCAATGGGCATCTACCCATACTTGCCTAATAGCAATAGCAATAAGATTTATATACCGCTTCACAATGCTTTTACAGCCCGCTCTAAGTGGTTTACAGAGTCAGCCTCTTGCCCCCAACAATCTGGCTCATTTTACCCACCTCGGAAGGATGGGAGGCTGAGTCAACCTTGAGCCTGGTGAGATTCGAACTGTCGAATTGCAGTCAGCAAAAGTAGCCTGCAGTACTGCATTCTAACCAGTGCACCATTCAAGTTAGACCCTAATATCTAACCTCCCGCAGATACATAACTGTTCTTTTTGAGAGAATGCAAACACCTATAAAAGGGTCAATCCCAGAATTCTGGGAGCTGAAGTCCACATATCTAAATGTGAAGTTAATTTGCTAAACACCCTGTGTGAAAGTAGAAAGATGCAGAGCCCAGCTGGTGTATCAAAAACATGTACCGTAGTGGTTCTAACCACTGCACCACCACGATACCAGAAATATGCATATTTCTGGTATCGTGGTGGCGCAGTGGTTTGAATGCAGCATTGCAGGCTAATTCACTCACTGCTCACTGCCAGCAGTTTGATTCTGACCATCTTAAAGTTGATTCAGTCTTCCATCTTTCCTAGGTGGGTAAAACAAGGATTCAGATTGTTAGGGGCAATAGGCTGATCTTTGTAAGCCGCTTAGAGAGGGCCGTAAAGCACTATGAAGCGGTATATAAGTCTAAGTGCTATCACTATTACTTTTGGCCAATGACAAAACTAAGAAGATGGCATCATTCTGGCAGTTGTAAAGTTTGATCTAGGCATAGAAGAAGAAGAATGCCTAAAGAACACCGAGTGACACAAGTTATAATACTTGTGCCATGCACTCAAGATGCTAATGGCATCATTATGACTTCACTGTGTCACATGGCCTCACTTCTATCAACACCTTTGGATCTGTGTTTGAGTCAGCGACAGAATTTTCACAAATGTATAGCCCTAAAATTTTGGGATCATCCAGATATATTGGGGAATATATCTGGCAGTTCCGGCTTTGGGAATTGAAGCAATAAACTTGTGGGAAGAATTAAGTTGTATACTGTATGTCTTTTTCGCAAGGTTCTGGTTAGTGAATCCCCAGTTTTTTAAGAGAGTGGCATGAAGGTATTAAGAAGTCAAAAATAATGTCAACTTGAGTGCTTAGCGATTTTGCAACTGACGCTGAAGAGCAGAAGGTGTTGGATACTGTGAAATCTTGTGGAGGAAAGTGTGGTCTGTTCTTCCCAAATGCCTATAAAATATGAAAACAAGACATTTGCAACAATTTATATCCTTCGTAATGATGCAAATTGACATGCAATGGGTCATTTGCATCACGATTTCCATTATTCAAATGACAAATCAGTGAACGAGATAAAAGTAATATTTTGGAGCATTTTTAAGTGCCTCCTATGGATTAGTTCAGATGCAAAGATATAGCCACTCTTTGAGGGAAAGGCTGGATGGCAGTTTTGTCTGTTGTATCTCAACAGTTGAGGCATGTTTAAGTTGAAGGTTTTATCTTCTTGGACTCAGAAATAAAGATAGATAATCTGTTGAGAAATTATTTTAAAACTGGAAAGCAAAACGAACTTAGGCAAGTTTATAAAACAGAAGAATAATTTGTCTAAGAAAGATCAGACCAGTTAAAACAATGTTTTTTTTCTAGTGCTGATATATCAGATGGAGGGTAGAGATCGACAAAAAGCAAAAGAAAGAAGATCCTTTAAATTATGGATCTCAAGACGGTTGCTAAGAATATCTTGAACTTCAAGAAGAAGAATCAATTGGTCCTGGACAGAAATGCTGACTCTTCCTTCCAAATAAATTAAATCAAATTTCCTTGCACCTTACAGGATTGTGGGATGTTATAAAATCTCATGTGACAGCTTGTGAAATTGGGGTTTGTTATGTAAGTTCTTATGAGAATCTGCCACTGAGTTACGGTATCTGGTCCCCCCAATTGATTGAGCACCTCTGCAACAGAGCCAGTGGGGTCTGGTGGTTAAGACACCAGGCTAGAAAGCAGGAGACTGTGAAACACCTTAGGCAGAAAAACTGGCTGGGTGACTTTAGACCAATCACCAGGAGACTGTGAGTTCTAGTCCCACCTTAGACAGGAAAGCTGGCTGGGTGACTTTGGACCAATCACCAGGAGACTGTGAGCTCTAGTCCCGCCTTAGTCAGGAAAGCTGGCTGGGTGACTTTGGGCCAATCACCAGGAGGTGTGGAATTCCAGTCCTGCCTTAGGCATTCAGGCCAGTAGTGGGTTCTCCCGAGCCGGTAGTGGTGACGATATGACATCACCGAATCGGTTCTGCCCCTGCACCCCTCACCCCCACCCCCCACGTTATTCTTACCTTTTATTTGGTCCCACCCCCAATCTATTCCTGCCTCCTGAGTCCCAGCTGATGGCTAGAGGGGAAAAACCTGTTTAAACTCTTGCCACTGGGCTTCAAAGGGCCGCCCTACAGCTGATCAGTGGTAAAAGAAAACAAATGAGTGGATCAGTGCCTGCAAAAATACATGAGTAGATCAGTGCCTGCAAAAATAAATGGGTAGACCAGTGCCTGCAAAAATACATGAATAGATCAGTGCCTGCAAAAAATAAATGGGTAGATCGGTACAGCTCTGCAAGCAGTTAAAAGCCCGGTAGACCAGTACCTCTGCTAAATCCTAAAGAATTGTCACATGACCATCTAGCCATGGCCACAAAATAAGCCACGCCCACAGAACCGGTAGTAAAAAAATTTAGAACCCACCCCTGATTCAGACCAGCTAGATGACTTGGACCAATCACCAAGAGACTGTGAGTTCTAGTCCCACCTTAGGCAAGAAAGCTGGCTGGGTGACTTTGGACCAATCCCCATTTATTTGAAGATTTTTTTAAAAAATGAGAATAGTTCTAACATGCTGCTAATTTACATTACTGGCACTTAAAATATGGACCCATTTAATGAAGACATAAAGTAAGTTAAGGAAAGATAAATTATACAAGGTTACATTCCCCCCACTCCTCTTGTGTTTTCCCTTTCATTCTAAATAATTGAAGATCTGAGCTATTAAGTAGATTAGATAAAGGGACTCACAGGTGCTAAGCTGCATGTCTTGCCTAATAAATTTTCTTTTTTTTTTAAAAAAAAATCTAAATTTAGAAAACTATTTAAAAGCAGATTGTTCCATCTATCTCAATAATCTGGGACAATTTTCTACAGCCTTACTGAGAGATGCTAAGGACTTGAACAGGAGCATCAATATGTATCTGAAGGGACGATAACGAAGTATGATAATAACACAAACCCACAACTTAGGTAGCTTCATTAGACCTGGTTCACACAACATGTTGAATACACCAAAGCACTATTTAACCAAACACACTTTAGTTTAGTGGCTAAAAGCTAGGGAGTAGGCCAAAGTAGTTTTGGTTAAATTGTACTTTGGGATGTGTTCTAGAAACCCAGCCACTGCTTCCAGATGTGTGAACCAGGCTATCACATGAACTCCAGAATATAATTTATTTGTTTAGGTGTTGCGTCTGTGTGAAAACAGGAGGAAGGTGACCAAGAAAGAATTGGGTTGATTGTTGTTACACTGAAAGATACTGTGAACGTCTGTTCCACCCTCAAAGAGGCCAACTTCATGGAGAAGCGTCTTAAGAATGAAAATCCAGTGCTTTCTCCTGGCAGATGGTTGACTTAATCCTGTTATCCTTCAGACACATATTCTTCCAGACAGCAGCTCACGTTGAGGAATCAGCAAACCAATATTTGAGGGGCTCACACAGAGAAGAAGGGGTTGACCTATTGTCCAGAGGACCTGAGGGCAAGGAGTTATGGATGGAAGATCATTAAAGAGAAACCCAGCCTAGACCTAAGGAGAAATTTCCTGACAGTGAGAACAATTAATCAGTGAAACAGCTTGCCTTCAGAAATTGTGGATGTCCCATCAAGATTTTTTCAAGAAGAGACTGGACAACCATTTGTCTGGAATGGTATAAATTCTCCTGCTTGAGCAGGGGTTGCACTAGAAGATTTCCAAGGTCCCATCCAGCCAGTGGTGGAATTCAATTTTTTTTAGTGCCAGTTCTGTGTGTGTGTGGCTTGATAGACATGGTGTTGCTTGGTGGGCGTGGCAGGGGACGGATATTGCAAAATCTCCATTCCCACCCCACTCTGGGGCCAGTCAGTTCTCCGAACTTCTCAAAATTTCTGCTACCGGTTCTCCAGAACCTGTCAGAACCTGCTGAATAGCACCCGTGCACCCAACCCCAGTATTCTGTGTTCTATATCCATTTTCCATCTCTAAGTAGGTAGAGCTAAACCTTTTAGATCTATTTTCTGTGGTCCTTAGAAACTGAAACCATACAATCACATCCACGAAAATGGAACTGAGACAGCGGTTAGTGTGTTTTGGTAGAAATGCAAAAACCTTCCTGCTACAGGCAATTACACAGAAACCTTCCCTGTGGTTACTTCAGTTACGCAAATAGGAGAGAGAATGGATCTCTCTCTCTCTCTCTCTCTCTCTCTCTCTCTCTCTCTCTCTCTCTCTCTCTCTCTCTCTCTCTCTCTCTGTGTGTGTGTGTGCATATACACCCAGATGTATAGGTTAGTGCCCTCAACCAGTACACCAAACAAGCTCTTACTCACAGCTCTTAAAATTTTGCATTTTCGGAATCCAATCTTCTTCTATAAAAATTTGGCTTTCTCTCCTGATTTCTGGCTTTAGTGCCTCTGTTATTGCTTCAGTCAGTCAATAAAGTTTATTACAGTAATTAAGCAACTCAGGAAAAGGAAGAAAGCAAATTCTGCTCACAGCCAACAAAGCCGTAACAAAATTAGTTATGAAACCAGTGTGGCCAAAGTTACAATGTACTGTACCTGTATTTTTGCAGACAGGAAAGCAAAATGTAGATCTGCTTAGAGAAATAGAATCGTATTCGTTAAGACAACACTAATTGCATTTAAATGAGTCTGGAAAGCCTGGAAGTCTGATATCAACACCACCAAATAGACCAGACCAGGAAATCAAATCCACAAGAAGGCTAAAACAATGTTATTGAGAGTGGCTGTAATAACAGAATCTGGAAAGTATGATTGTGCAGCGCCTCCTCCTTGCACTCATGTGAATCAAGGAAGTGTCTCTTTGAGCTCTTCCACGCATTTTCTACTGCTGTGGACTTGTATTTTTCCTCTCATTACTTTGATAATGGATCTCACCTATCTTCTCCCTCAAGGTTGTCTTCCTCATTGTCTGTATCTGACTCAATGTGTATGCACGTAGGGGCAGTGGTGGGATTCAAATAATTTAACAACTGGTTCTCTGCCCTGATGATTTCTTCCAACAACCAGTTCACCAAACTGCTCAGAAAGTTAACAACCGGTTCCCCCGAAGTGGTGCGAACTGGCTAAATCTCAGCACTGCGTAGGGGTTATTAAGTGACTCTGTTATAAGGGCAATCAGATGCAACAAAAGTTAATTCCGTCATCACAGAGGCAACCTAGGAGTTTCCTTCAAGAACAGCTATTGCAAGGACATTAACTCTTCACTGTGTAGGAAGTTAGTACCCACCCCTCTCCTAGAAAAAATGAAATATTTTAGGAAATATTTTAGGCCTTCTGGGCCCACCAGAAATTGGGAAACAGGCTGTTTCTGGCCTCCAGAGGGCCTCCGGGGGTGGGGAGGCCATTTTCGCTTGCCCCAGACTCCTAGGAAGACTCTGGAGCCTGGGGAGAGCGAAAAACAAGCCTACTGGGCCCACCATGCCATCACGTGCCATCACGTGCCAAAATCGGGGAGGTGGGTCACGCGTGTATGCACGGGGGGGGGTGCACAGAATTATGGGTGTGGGCACGCGACACTCCCCCTGTTTTTGGCACACGATGGCAAAAAGGTTAGCCATCACTAGACCGGCTCAATCCATCCAATTTCAGAGTTTGTTGGGTTTTTCATGAGCTACTCAATGGTTCCATTTGCTTAGCTTCGGCTTAGCCTGTTGTGTGCATTCAGTCTTGGTGTTTTATGAGCCCTAATGCTCAATTGTTAGCACAAAGATCTCCAAAGTGACTTAAAGGATTGCATGGAGAGTTATTAAGCTTAGCCTGTTGCACAAATCCAGCAAATCACAGTGTATTGCATAAGCTGTACTTAAGCAAACCCTTGTTTAGTCCAAGCTATGAATGCAGTCATTTGATGGATACTCTTAAGCCTCAAAAGCCGCATTTGAAGCAAAATCAGTGCGGGGGGTGGGGTGGGGGGCAGAAAATGAAGTTGTGAGTCTGTGTTGCTTAAATGAATCCACTGTGGAAGTTGGGTTGTTTATCATCTTTGGCACCGGTCCAGAAGGTAGCTTTAGCCTCTCTCGATGCCAGCCTGGGCACATTTTTCTCTAATGAATTTCTGTAGCCATAGAAAGAGGAGAGGGGAAAAAAATGTGTGAACCACTTCAATGTTTGATTACAGGAATCCTGAATTGCTGAAAGTGTTGGTTTATGCTAATTGTACATTCCCAATTTAATCCCACTGCCCTGCAGTTTTCTAGCATGCCAAATATTACGCCTGACACTCACTCTCTCTCTCTCTCTCTCTCTCTCTCTCTCTCTCTCTCTCTCTCTCTCTCTCTCTCTCTTTTTTTTTTCTCTCTCTCTCTCTCTCTGTAAATGCTAAATGATTGGCACCAAGTTCTCCGGAGTGACTTAATGGATTGTAGAAAGTGTTATTAAGCCTCACAATAGAAGAGAACTAAGCAGGGGAGATGTTATCCTGAATCGCTGTTGCATTAATGGGTTCAGGCTGATGGATGCAGTTTAAGATGGTTTGGTTTCTAACAATTTCAGGACTTTCTTCCCTCCTCCCCACCCTCCACCCCCACCCCCCAAAAAGTCAATTTTCCCTTTTCAGGCTAGGCGACAGGCAAAGGTAGGCAGACCAATCCAGGGTAACCTTAAATGCGCTAAGCTAAACAAAAAGTGGGGAGGACAAGTAGCATTCTCTTGTTGGAAGTTGCATAGCTGTCTAAAAACATTAGAGCGCAATGCTGTCAAAACATTAAAACATAATGTTTATCCACGGCTGGCTGAGGAATTCTGGGAGTTGAAGTCTACATAACTTAAAGTTGCACAATGTGTATGGAGATTCTCCGTCATGCAGGTCACGGTTGCCCCAAAGGTGCTATTTCAAAAGTCAACTGGACTTTCTGGTTTTTCTCTGAAGTTGTTTCGCTTGTCATTCAAGAAGCTTCTTCAGCTCTAAAGTTGCCCAGGTTGAGAGTCATTGGATTAGACATTAAGAAGAACTACTTGACTGTAATAGCTGAAACTATCAGTGGAATAGGTTACTGCATGGAGCAATTTCTTACCTTTCGCTCAAGGTTTTCAAACAGAAGCAGAAAAACAGAGTTGGAAGGGACCTTGGAGGTCTTCTAGTCCAACCCCCTGCTTAGGCAGGAAACCTTATACCATTTCAGACAAATGGTTATCTAACATCTTCTTAAAAATTTCCAGTGTTGGAGCATTCACAACTTCTGGAGGCAAATTGTTCCACTGATCAATTGTTCTAACTGTCAGGAAATTTCCCCTTAGTTCTAAGTTGCTTCTCTCCTTGGTTAGTTTCCACCCATTGCTTCTTGTTCTACCCTCAGGTGCTTTGGAGAATAGCTTGATTCCCTCTTCTTTGTGGCAGCCCCGCAGATATTGGAAGACTGCTATCATGTCTCCCCTAGTCCTTCTTTTCATCAAACTAATCATACCCAATTCCTGCGGTTGCGGTTCCACTGTGATTTGCTGGATTTGTGCAACAGGCTAAGCTTAATAACTCTCCGTGCAATCCTTTAAGTCACTTTGGAGATCTTTGTGCTAACAATTGAGCATTAGGGCTCATAAAACACCAAGACTGAATGCACACAACAGGCTAAGCCGAAGCTAAGCACATTCTTCATATGTTTTAGTCTCCAGTCTCCTAATCCTCTTTGTTGCTCTTCTCTGCACTCTTTCTAGAGTCTCCACATCTTTTTTACACCGTGGCGACCAAAACTGAATGCAACATTCAGTTGCATGCGCAGCAGAGACCTGAACACCAGTTGGGGCATGCACGCATGCACAGTTTCAGGTGAGCTTGGCTACAGCTCGCATGCCCGGAAAAATGGCTTTGTGTGCCACTTCTGGCACGCGTGCTATAGGTTCACCAACACGGTGTAGAGTCTCCTGCTTGAGCAAGGAATTGGACTAGAATTCCTCCCAGGTCCCTTCCATTCAGTTCTGTTCTGAACTGAATTGAACAATTGAATTTCAGAATAAGATCATTCCACTGACGTCGACGTTCCCCCCACCCCACGAATAAAATCACAGAACAAGAAGCCTGCTTTGCAGAAGAACATAACTTTGCAAGGCCCTCCTCGTCTTTTGCTGCAGTTGGGCATAAGATGCCTCTGCGAGACGGGTTGTGTCACTTGCTTTCCTGGAGCAACGCTTGGCACGCCGCCCAAGCAATTAAGTGGCCGAGAATCTGCTGCCTACCAGAATTGTGCCTCCGCCTCTTTATATGACAATGCAGCATCTTCGGACTTGTGGGTTAATTATCTTTTCTAAATAATGGATAATGGCATATGGGGCCTGATGTGGTAGACTGTAATCAAGTTATTAGGAGGCAGATGAATGCAACGCAAGAGATTGGCTTTCTCTTCTAATGTGGCCCTTGGAAATTCGATTGCAAGTCCTTTACATATAATTTGAGGCTGCCGTGTTTCTCGTTCCCCTTCCGTTTTGAATTTTGTTAGATGTTATTCTAAAGCCGGGCAGTAAAAGGCGAGAGAAACAGATAACTGGAAGGCAGGGCAACTCTGCGGAAGCTGTCAGAAGACCTGCGAGCTTTGTCATTAGCTCTTTCCCATATTCTCCAGCTCTTATTTATTTTGTTTGGCAATGTTTACTTGCTCATCCCACTTTGCAACTCCCTAAGATAGTAAACAACGAAAAGAGGGAAAAACATGATGATGCAGTGGAAAAATACCTTTATAACTCAACTGGCAGAGGTAAACAATGACAACATGTTTTGTAATGTTCACGGCAGCAGCCTCTGCCATTGAGCTGTTGTTTTCAAATGCCATTTTTTAAAAAACTTTTTCTGACCAGTTTATGCTTCTAAGTTGGGTTTTTCCTGTAAGTGTTGAGTAAGAAAAAGATTGGTGTGTTTTTTCTTAGTATTTAGATATAAACAAAGGACACTGTGCTGTTTAAAAAATACGATGCAGGTAGCCCTCGACGTACAACAGTTCATTTAGTGACCATTCGAAGTTACGACAGCACTGAAAAAAGTGATTTATGACCATTTTTCACACTTACAACCATTGGAGCATCTCCATAATCAGGTGATCAAAATTCGGATGCTTGGCAACTGGTTCATATTTATGATGGTCACAGTATTCCAAGGTCACGTGATCCCCTTTTGCAATCTTCTGACAAGCAAAGTCAATAGGAGAGCCAGATTCACTTAACAACTATGTTACTAAGTTAACAACAGCAATGATTCACTTAACAACTGTGGCAAGAAAGTCCGTAAAATGGAGCAAAATTCACCCACCCACCGCCTCGCACAACAACAGAAATTTGAGCCCCAGTTGTGGTCGTAAATCAGTTGTGGTCGTAAATCCATTACACTAAACCAGAGGTCGGCAACCTATGGCTCTGGAGTCGCATGTGGCTCTTTCATCCCTCTGCTGTGGCTCCATGTTGCCAGTCAACTCTATGGTGGAGGAACTGGACTTCTGGTCAGCAGAGGAAAAAGGATGCCGCTCTAGGAAGAGAGTCTATGGTGGGGGGGAAACCAGACTTCTGGTCGGCAGAGAAAAAAGGATGCCACGCTAGGAGGAGACTCTATGGTGGGGGGACCACACTTCCAGACAGCTCCTCATCAGCCCTCCCCTCCCAGCCACTCCTTGTCGCAAATGGCAGGAAAATGGGGAGGGAAATATTCCTGCCTACCATCCTTCCCTCAGTCTGTGCCAAGATTGAGGAATGGATGAAAGGCAGGAAAAACCCCTTCCTCATTTTCCTGCCTTTCACGAAAATGGTTCCATTCCAGCTGCTCCCCCTGTCCCCCTCCCTCCTGGGGACTACCTTAAAAGGGACAGGCTGCAGCAGCTCTGTTCTGAATGGAGGGAGAAAAGTTAGGATTCTGTCTGCTGCATTTAACATTGAATTCTGTGGCAGAGAGAATGCTAACTTTTCTCCCTCCATTCAGAACAGAGCTGCTGCTCCCTTTATGGTTCCCTCCCAACCCCCTTTCTCCTGAGGACTACCTTAAAGGGACAGACTGCAGCAGCTCCGTTCTGAATGGAGGGAGAAAAGTTAGCATTCTCTCTGCTGCATTTAACATTGAATTCTGTGGAATATCGCATGGCCAGAAGAGGTGAATGGCAACCAGCTGGGCATGGGTGGGGCCAACGAGGGGTGACTACTATCGGTTCGGAGAACTGATGCCAATAATCCCTAGCAGTTTGCCCGAACTGGTCCGAACTGGTAGGATTTTACCCCTGGTATATACTCTATGTCAGAAGTCCTCAGCCCCAGGCCCTGAATCGGCACAGGTCTGCCACATGCCAGCAACCAGTCCCTGCAAACAAGCGAAGCTCCATCCACAGTATGCAGCACCCAAAACCACACCCCCTCCAGTCCATGGAAAAATCTTTCTCCATGGAACCAGTCCTTGTAGCCCAAAAGGTTGGGCGCCTCTGCTCTATGTTCTTTGATTCTAAGTAGAGTTTCCTATTACAGTTAAACAGTTGAGCAGTAAAGCACATGGTGACTGTGCTCTTCGTTTGCTCTGCAGTGCTATATATAAACAGAATTTCTAATAAGTTCAGTTATTGGAATTCTCATAACTATCTCCCATCCGTCTCAATGAAACGTTGCTCATGAGAATTCTTTGAAATTGTGTTTGGAAAAGAATCATTTAGGTGCGGTAGCTGCAAGACAATCTCAATTTCTAGTGACTCCATTTTTCTTCACAGAGTGATTGGGGAACAGAGAGTCCTTGGCTTACAGCCATTCATTTAGTGGCTGTATAAAATTACAAC
This sequence comes from Masticophis lateralis, assembly GCA_030761175.1. Taxonomy (NCBI): domain Eukaryota; kingdom Metazoa; phylum Chordata; class Lepidosauria; order Squamata; family Colubridae; genus Masticophis; species Masticophis lateralis. The sequence goes on along the minus strand of JAUDYJ010000012.1, from coordinate 16,577,614 downwards.
GGCACTGAAAATATGACCTGTGTTCATACTTACGGCCGTTTGCAGCATTCCCATGGTCACATATTCACAATTCAGACGTTGGCAACTGCCATGTATTTATGACAATTGCACTGTCCTGGGGTTGTGTGATCACTCTTGTAACCTTCTCAGCTGGCTTCCAACAAGCAGAGTCAATGGGGAAAGCTAGATTTGCTTAAGGACTGCATGATTCACTTAACAACTTCAGTGATTCATTTCGCCACCATGGCAAAATGGTCATAAAATGGGGCAAAACTCATTTAACAACTGTCTTGCTTAATAATTTGGAGCTCAATTGTGGTTATAAGTCAAGAGTTGTAAGTTTGTTATTTCCTTCTTTCGTTCATTTGCTTTAACTTCCCTGTCTAGCTCACATCTATGGACTTTCCAAGTGCTGCTATGTCAAAGCATTTCTCAGTTTGGTCCTGATTAGTTTTCTGAATTAGCCAAGATGGGTTTGATGCTACCATCTGTATATAGAGCAGTTTAATGACAGCAGGTAGAGAAAAAATGCAACAATATTGCTCTGCCATGTAAAACAGAGAAGGAAAGCAAGCTGTATGTTTGCAAGAGAGAAATCAATGAGGAACTGATGCAGAAGATTAATCAAAAGCAGATACTAAGAATAGGAGGAGGAAGGAATGCTGGATATGTTTGCTGCCTTGAGTTATTTATAGAAATAATAAAGGTGGGATATAAATAAATACCAGGAGGGAAGTGGTGGCTCAGTGGCTAAGACGTTGAGCTTGTCGATCGAAAGGTTGGCAGTTCAGCGGTTTGAAAACCTAGTGCCACATAACAAAGTAAGCTCCTGTTACTTGTCCCAGCTTTTGCCAACCTAGCCGTTCGAAAGCACGTAAAAATGCAAGTAGAAAAATAGGGACCAGCTTTTGTGGGAAGGTAACAGCATTCCTTGCGCCTTTGGCATTGACTCAATGCATGACTCATGCTGGCCACATGACCACAGAGATGTCTTCGGACAGCGCTGGCTCTTCGGCTTTGAAACAGAGATGAGTACCGCCCCGTAGAGTTGGGAACGACTAGCACATATGTGTGAGGGAAACTTTTACCTTTTTTAATAAATAAATACCAAGTAGTCCTTGACTTGAAAGAGTTCATTTATGGCCTGAAGTTACAACGGCACTGAAAAAAGCGACTTATGACTGTTTTTCACAGTTATGACCGCTGCAGCATCTCTGTGGTGACGTGATCAGATGCCTGGCAACTGACTCGTATTTATGACGGTTGCAGCATCCCGGGGTTACGATCCTTTTGGCGACCACCTGACGAGCAAAGTCAATGAGGAAGCCAGAGTCACTTAACAGCTGTGTTACTAACTTAACAGTTCACTTAATGACCGGTTCAAGTAAGGTCGTAAAATGGGGCGAAGCTCACTTGACAACAGAAATTTTGGGCTCAATTGTGAAAGGAGGAGTCTGTGTAAATAAATTAAGGTTCAACCACCACCCAGGAACTTTAATGATAAGGATGAATAAAAGAAAAGGGATTAAGAAGGGGTTTAGGCTATCCAAGAAACTGGTGCTGAATTTAAATCTCCCCATTTTTGCTTCTGTGGAGATAGAAAAAGCTTGTGAATCCTCCTTAGTCCTTTTGTCCATCAGGATAAAATGATTGTTGTTACTTTGTCCAAGAGTTTACAAGTCAGTGCTGGCTTAGATGTCTGTTACTACATGGACGAATGGTTGCAGAAGTTGATGGAGTTGGCTGAAATGGAAAAACTGACTATTTTGATTAAAGAATAGCATAGCATAGCATAGCATAGAAAATATAGAGTGGAGTGGAGTGGAGTGGAGTGGAGTGGAACGGGAGGGGAGGGGAGGGGAGGGGAGGGGAATGGAATGGAATGGAATGGAATAGAATAGAATAGAATAGAATAGAATAGAATAGAATAGAATAGAATAGAATAGAATAGAATAGAATAGAATAGAATAGAAGAACAGAACAGAACAGAATAGAAAAAAACACAAAAAAGCACTTTTGCTGATTCTGCGAAAAGATGTTACTGAAGAACAAAAATGGCCACGATTCAATTTAATTATTTAAAATTATTTAAAAAAACTTTTGTCATTCACTTTTCATTTTGTCCCTCCTTTGGCGTCCTTTCTTTCATTATTCTATTCCACCATTTTTTCTATATTAGTGTAACTCTTGCCCCATGGTGTGCATGGGTTTTGTGCAAATGCTGTCTGTGCATGCGCGCACAATCTCACACACGTGTGCAAACACACATGCATGCGCAGGAGAGCTCCGAAGACCCGCTGGGTCCCCTGAATTGCACGCATTAGAATAGAATAGAATAGAATAGAATAGAATAGAATAGAATAGAATAGAATAGAATAGAATAGCTTATATATTGGAATGAAAGAATAGAATAGAATAGAATAGAATAGAATAGAATAGAATAGAATAGAATAGAATAGAATAGAATAGCTTATATATTGGAATGAAAGAATAGAATAGAATAGAATAGAATAGAATAGAATAGAATAGAATAGAATAGAATAGAATAGAATAGAATAGAATAGAATAGAATAGAATAGAATAACAGAGTTGGAAGGGACCTTGGGGGTCTTCTTGTCCAACCCCCTGCTCAGTCAGGAACGCCCCCCCCCCACACACCATTTCAGACAAATGCTTGTCTGACCTCTTCTTAAAAACTTCCAGTGTTGGAGCATTCACAACTTCTGGAGGCCAGTTGTTCCACTGATTAATAGTTCTCACTGTCAGGAAATTTCTCCTTAGTTCTAAAGTTGCTTCTCTCCTTGATTAGTTTCCACCCATTGCTTCTTGTCCGGCCCTCAGGTCCTTTGGAGAATTTGAAAGAATATAAGTACTTTTGTGTCCACACGGAGACCTCTTCTGAACTTTGTGCTTGAAGTGGGAAACAATGAAACTTGGATATGGGGTTTTAACCGAGTAGATTGATGGGTCCTTATAGAAATGGCTTGTTTGTATTATTACGAAAAAAACAAAAACTTGTGATTTGATGTTAATGCCTTATTTTACTGCAACAGAGGGAGTCGGGAATCAACGTTTCTTTTTCTTTTCCTCTTATCCTCCCTCATTTCTCTTCCCCCTCTTCCTCCTCACCATTTTCCTACTTACTTTTGTATTTCGTATCTTATTTTATCTTATAACCCAATACAAATGTTAAAACAGAGATGTCTGTTACTGGGCACAGTGGCATCAAAATGACATGATGACAGTGCACAAATATTAATCAACTTGCATCTTGATATCTGACGAAGGATTAAGTTGTTGCATGATGTGTGTGTGTAATCACTGCGCCCTTCCTTCTCTCCATCATGGATGCCTGTGGCTGTTACCCTGAACTTAAGTCAAGGTAGTCCTCGACTTAACAACAGTTCATTTAGTGACCGCTCAAAGTTACAACGGCACTGAAAAAAAAGTGACTTATGACTGTTTTTCACACTTATGACCGTCGCAGCATCGCCATGGTCATGTGACATTTACATTCGGATGCTTTTGACAACCGATTCATATTTATGACGGTTTGCAGTGTCCCACAGCGTGATCATCTTTTGCAACCTCCTGACCAGCAAAATCAATGAGGGGAAGCCGGATTCACTTAATAACCTGGTTACTAATTCGACGACTGCAGTGATTGCCTTAACAAATGTGGCAAGGAAAGCTGTAAAATGGGGCAAAATTCACTGAACACATTTCTCGCTTAGCAACATAAATGCGGTTGTAAGTCGAGGACTACCTGCAGCAAAATATTTGTCTGAAGATAAAATGATTGAGTTCGTGCTGAGTTAAGCCATTTCTTATTGTAACTATGGCTTGTTGAACTAGCCTGAACAGGCCTGGGTCATACACAATACTAAATTTATTTATTTATTCATTGGATCAATTTATATGCCACCCTTTTCCAGAGACTCAGGGCGGCTTACAATGCGTTAAGCAATAGCCTTCATACTTTTGTATATACCTGCTTAGTAGGGCTTTTGGCCACCCCTAAGCGGTGTTCTTTTTTTTAATACAAAGTCAGCTTATTGCCCCCACAATCCGGCTCCTCATTTTACCTACTTTGGAAGGATGGAAGGCTGAGTCAACCTTGAACCTGGTGAGATTTGAACTTGCAGTAATTGCAGGCAGCTGGCAGCTAAGTGCTACTTTAACACTATTTTAGTCCGCTGCGCCACCAGTGCTTGGCAGCCATTTCAGCCTTGACTACACAGCTTTGGGGGGATTTTTTGCAATCAAAGTATGTGTGTTACCCCTGAAATGTACCCTCCCTCCTTTGCATGAGACTATATAAATAAATTCCTGCTCAAAATGATTGTAATTATTGCCAACAAATGGTTCATTTAGTTAGAGCTTTAAATGAACAAAGTAAAACTGACTTTTAAATGCAGTGTGTCCGATTGGACAAACATGAGCAAGGATATTTTGCTAGCTGTGCTGTGGGACTCAAAAATTCAATAGAATAATCCGACAGAAAAGAAAACTTCAGGATTAAAAACAAAGCACACTAATGTAAACTAGAAGTCCTTTTCTGGATGTGAACAGCAAACTATGGTCTGCACAAAGGGAAAAAAATGGGATTGGAATGAAAGCAGCAAAAAATGTAAAATCCAAGGTAAAAACAATTACATTGCAATGGCAGTATTCCAAGATACACAGAAGCAGGAAATATCAGTAATTACAGTTTAAATAGGGAGGGAACAGTTAATTGTAAAACCAATGATGCAGAAATAGAAAATGTTCTGTATTTTTTCCTAGATTGCTTTCTCTCACTCTCATTCTCTCTCTCACTCTTTCTGTTTCTCTCTCTCTTTCTGTTTCTCTTTCTCTTTTTATCTGCTTCTCTGTGTTTTTCTCTCTCTCCCTTATCTGTTTCTTTCACTTTTTCTGCTTCTCTGTTTCTCTTTCTGTTTTTATCTGTTTCTCTGTTTCTCTCTCTCCCTCTCCCTCGTTCTGTTTCTCTTTCTCTCTTTCTGTTTCTCTTTCTCTTTTTATCTGCTTCTCTGTGTTTCTCTCTCTCTCTCCTTTCTTTGTTTCTTTCACTTTTTCTGTTTCTGTTTCTCTTTTTATCTGTTTCTCTGTGTTTCTTTCTCCCCCTCTCCCTCCTTCTCTGTTTCTCTCTCTCTTTCTGTTTGTTTCTCTGTTTTTCTTTCTCTTTTTATCTGTTTCTCTGTGTTTCTCTCTCTCTTTCTCTCTTTCTCTCACTCTTTCTGTTTCTGTTTCTCTGTTTCTGTTTCTCTCTTTTTATCTGTTTCTCTGTGTTTCTCTCTCTCTCTCTTTCTCTGTTTCTCTTTGTTTCTCTTCCTGTTTTGCTTTCTCTCTCTCTGTTTCTCTTTCTTTCTCTCTCTCTCTCTGTCTGTTTTCTCTCCCTCCCTCCCTCCCTCCCTCTCTCTCTCTCTCCTTCTCTCACACACATACACTCCTCCATCATCACCCCCACAACTATTGAAGTTCCTAATTCCATCCATTTCTGACGCATGTGCCATAGTGTTCAGCCTCTTAAAAAGCCTCTGGGCTCCTGGACACAGGTGGGATTTTGAAAAAGGCCATCCAAGGACTGGCTGTTCATAAATTGGCTACTTGGTGAAGGGGAAAAAAAATAAGGAGTGGGCTTGTGGGAGAAGTGATCTGGCCAAGATAGTTCCAGAGATGAAATGCAGAGTCCCTTTCCAGGTTTGGTTGGTTCTTGTACAGTCTGCTCAAAAGCACCAGGCTTCTTTCCAAGTGAAAACAAGACAATCTGGTGAGATAATTTGGGCTGAGAGGGAGAGACTCAGGCAGAGTCTTCTGGGGAGATTGCATGATTGAATGGGGACTTGAACCTGTCTCTACTGCTCCTGGTCCAGCATTTTCCCCTCTACACCAGGCTGGGTCAGGAGCTGAGAAGGAAGACCTAGCACATCCATAGGTCTTTGCAGGGGTGGGCTTCAAAAATTTAGCAAGGTGTTCTCTGCCTGCTTGCTGGGTGGGTGTGGCCATGGTGGGAGTGGCCTAGTCGGCCTCCTGCACCATGGGGGGGTGTTTCTATCCATCCCGCCCCTGTGCATGTGCATGTGACCACCCCCCCCCACTCCAGAGACTTTCTAGGAGTCTGGGGAGGGCAAAAATGGCCTTCCCCACCTCCCGGAGGCCCTCCAGATGCCAGAAACGGCCCACTTGCCAACTTCCGGTGGGACTGGAAGTTGGCAAATGGGCCATTTTCCACCTTTGGAGGATCTCTGGGGGGTGGGGAAGGCCATTTTTGCCCTTCCCAGACTCCTAGAAAGGTTCTGGAGTCAGGTAAGAGAGAAAAACAGGCCTTCCCCACCACCCTCCAAGGCCCTCTGGAGGCAGGAAGCAGCCTGTTTCCCTCCTTCTGGTGGGTCCAGAAGGCCCAAAAATCAGCCAATGATCAGTGAGCTCACGTGCCCACTGATATGGCTATGCGTGCCACCTGTGGCACATGTGCCATAGGTTCACCATCACGGGTATAGGGTCTCCTGTTTGAGCAAGAGTTGGACTAGAAGACCCCCCCCCCCAGGTCCCTTCCAACTCTGTTATTCTGTTATTCTGACCTTCCCCAACTCAGTTCCTGGATGGAGAACTGATCTCAAATCCTACTCTTAGAATGGAATTTGGAGAATGTGTGGGTGCTTTTACAAAACATCTGACGTGCTGCACGTATTGGCCTGAAGTATAGCGAGAACATTGTTCTGAAAGGAAATGCAAATAGGAAGATACCCTGGGAGAGGAAATAGGGTTATAGAAGTGCATACTTTGAGGGGACCGTTTATTTGGAAATGCCCGCTTCAATGCAGGTCTTAGCAAAAAATATATTGCAGATAGCTACAGTACAAATTTGAGGTAGAACTGAATTAAGAGCAAAACACACATCAAAGTGAATGGGAGTCACGTGGTTTATTCATCCTGTACTTGTTGCCCTGGCAACCAATGATATTTTGGGGAGCTGCACACACATACACAGTCCTATTGAATCGTTTACCAACTTTCTGCACTCACAGAGGCCTTGTTGATAGTCAGGCTCCTATACATTCACTCAGGGCTGCTGGCAGCTCCAAGTTACCATAGCTGATCAAGCCAACCACAGCTGTCTAATGGGAAATGCACATCTGTAGAGCTTCGGCTGGGAAGGAAGCTGGGAAAATGACTGTCACGTGTTGCAGATCGCATTTGCCACATTCAGCCATTTTGTTTTAGATATTTAGTCATCCATTCATTCATTTGTGGATGCCAAAAAAAGTCAAGGACAAAAGAAGTCCATTGGGGCAATCAAAATGCAACCTGTTTTTTATGTGTGGATGCATCATGCAAACAGGCAGAAGTTTGATCACTCTATCGCAGAAGACATTTTATGATTTTTTACCATATCCTATGGATTTCCTTCCTTCCTTCCTTCCTTCCTTCCTTCCCTCCCTCCCTCCCTCTCTCCCTCCCTCTGTCCTTTCTTCCTTTTTCTCTTCTTCCTTCTTTCCTTCTTCCTTCTTTTCCTCCCTCCTTCTCCCTCCTTCTTCTCTTTCTTTCTCTGTCCTTCCTCTCCTTCCTTTTCTCTCCCTTTCTCCTTCCTTCCTTCCCTCCATCCCTACCTTTTTCCATCCCTCCGTTCTTCCCTCTGTCTCTCTCTATCTCTGCCCTTCTTCCTTTCCATCCCTCCTTCCTCTTTCTCTCCTTCCTTCCTTGCTTTCTTCCTTCCCTTTCTTTCTGTTTTTTCCTTCTTTCCCTCCCTCCTTTTCCCTCCTTCCTCTCTCTTTCTCTGGCCGCCCTTTTTTTCTCTCTCCTTTTCTCTCCTTCCTTCCTTCCCTCCCTCTCCCTTCCTCTCTCCCTCTTCCTCCCTCAAATGTGATTCTAACGTAAGCAAGAAGCAAAAATATTTGTGCTAAAAACTAAAAACACATTGCATCCAAGGACATTCCCATGTCAACATCTAATGGGCCAGCCCAATGTTTCAATTTTTCATGTTGTTCACCTTGTTGCTACACAGATTTCCCACCCACACTCCCTTTGTTATCTTCCTAAAGATGTCTTTGCCCAGACTTTCCCCAACCTTCAGCCTCTATCTCCAAGCTTGTATCAACGTCCAGTTGAAGCCATTTGGATCCCTGCTGGAAGAAGATGAAAACAAAGAAGACGAAGAAGAAGAGGAAGAGGAAGAGGAAGAAGAAGAAAGAAGAAGAAGAAGAAGAAGAAGAAGAAGAAGAAGAAGAAGAAGAAGAAGAAGAAGAAGAAGAAGAAGAAGAAGAAGAAGAAGAAGAAGAAGAAGAAAGCAAACGGTTAAAGGGAATCAGTCAGCATCGTCTCTCATTAATTAACAGCTTCAAGCCCTTTCAGAATCTGTCAGGATGACGCTTCACATTTGTCCTTAAGATGGTCAGAAGTGAGTCCACAGCTTTGCCAATGTTTCTTGGTTTTTTCCCCCTTTGTTCAAGTTTTCCAAAGACCGTCTTCAGTCTTTGGAAAACAGCAGGAGAAGCAGATATAGTTCAAAGTAAAGATAAATCGGCATCTCCTTTTTCAACCAGCTTCCTTGCCCCCTGTTTGAACTGCTGCGAGAAAATCCAAAAACTGTACTCACCTGTCTCAAAGTTTTGAGAAACAAACGCCAAGAAGCCCACTAAAAATGGCATCCTTCATTCATTTATTTGTTGTTAATGTGCCTCTGTGTTTTCAGTTGTATGACTCTAAAGCAACGTCCCCCAATCTTTTGGGTACCAGGGATTGGTTTGGGGGAGAGAGTTTTTTTCCCCACGGACCTGAAGGGGTGTGATTTTGCGTGCTGCCCGCTTGCATCCCCTGGATGGGGTTTCACTTGTTTCCGTGGCCTAGTTTCTGGCATGACATGGCCTGGTGCTAGCCTGCAGCCCTGGGGTTGGGGACTCCTGCTCTAAAGGCAGCTTTTCTCAACCTTGGTAATGAGGGAAGACCCCCCCCCCTTAGAAGAATGAAATATTTTGAAAAATATTAAAAAGGCAGAATATTATATTTCCCTAAAGGAGGAATGGAGAAACATGCTCTTGGAGACAGAAAAATAACATTTCCCCACCTTCCTTAATAGCCCCCAGGAGATTTTTTTGCCCATTAAGAAAGACTGGGCCATCCTATCTACAAAACAAAAGACCTTCAACTCCAGGATGATGGGATTAAGACATGACCCTCCCAAGACATAATAGCAGCACTAGCTATTGCTAGTGGCTGCACTAGCTACTGCAGCCACTAGCAGCAGAGCTCACCACATTGCACAATTTCCAAGGGCACAAGGGCATTGCATCAGAGTTCAAACTTCAACCAAACCCGAGAGTTCAGACAACCTACAGAGCTAGCTATGACCCCTACAACAACCAATAAAATACGTGTTCTTGCACAGGAACAGGAAGCTCAAGTGCAAAGCCCAAGAGAAGGTATAAATACCCCTCACTCTCAACTCCATGTGGTCAGCTGCCCAGAACCTCAAACCCATGTGGGTTCTGATTCATCATTTAAACCATCTTGCCAATCAGCACCCATGTTTCCAGTGTCTTTCTCCCAGCTTGGAATTGAACCAGATGGATATTTCTTCCAACAGTAACTTTAAAATTGATGGATCTCAATTCCTAGGATTCCCCAGCCAGTATAGGAATGAAAGCTTTAAGCTTGCTAACATTCTATCACTGTTGACATTCTAAAACACTAGCAATGTTTGTATTAATAAATCCATTAAAGTGTTCACAAGAGTTAAAGCTCCTTCAGTTCAATTTAATTCTAGCCTTGGGAAAATGGGCCAGTGCATGTCAAGTTATCAGTTGTACCCCACAACAGTATGATTCAACCAGAACAAAATTAATAAGTAGGAAAATAACAGTTAAAATTGCAGAACGACAATAAAATCAATAAGTCTGGCCCCATGGTACTATTACAGCTTCAATAAGAATAACACTTTTCTGACTATAAAATTCTAAACCTATTAATGTTATATCTCTTGCCATCTGACTTCACTGGTAAGATTTATAACAAAACAGTTCTACCAGTTACCTCTGCAAACTGCCAGGTGCAGGCCATAATTTGGAAAATGTTACACTATTCTAATGAGTAGAATTAGACTGATCACAAGAATCAAACATGTTTGTATACATACACACACACACACACACACACACCCTGTTTCCCCTAAAATAAGACATCTCCTGATAATAAGCTCAATCGGACTTTTGAGAGCATGTGCTAAAATAAGCCCCCCCCCTTTGAAAATAAGCCCTTCCAGAAAATATTTAAATGCATGCGCAGCAAGTCCCCACCATTTCCTCTGGTTAGGGTTAGGGCAGGAGTCTTCAACCTTAAACACTCAAAGAGCCATTTGGATCCGTTTCCCACAGAAAAGAAAACACCGGGAGCCACAAATCCCTTCCCATGCCTGAATATTTCTTGAGCGGCCACAAAACTAGCCTATGTAGTTGAATTAAACGTTCTGTTTTCTTCTGAAACTTTTCTTTTCTTGGATTTCTCCATGGTTGGCCTACCGGGGGTTGAAAAGCTCAATAAATTGCGTGCCGGTGGGTGTTGCACATTGGCGGTTGTGATGCATATTTTGAGTGACAAGGAGCCGCAGCAGAGGGGTGAAAGAGCCACATGTGGCTCCAGATCTGCAAGTTGCTGACCCCTGGGTTAGGGAGACAGAGCTGGAAATCAGGTAGGATGGCAAGAGGAGCCCCGTCTTGCTCCATGTGCCCCCAAATAATAAGACTCTCCCCCGAGTCCTTCGGGAGGGGGGCGGTATATAAATATAATAAATGTAATATAATAATAAATATAATATAATAAGACATCCCTGAAAATAAGGCCAAGCGCTTGTTTCGGGGTTCAAAAAAGTATAAGACAGGGTCTTATTTTCGGGGAAACACGGTATATATTTTTATTAAGGATGTATCAGAAAAAAAATAAAGAAAAATCAGAAGTTCAAGAAGAAAAATAGAAAAGAAAAAAAAGATACCGAAAAAGTAGTTTCTTATCTTCTTTGCAGCAGTTATAAGTACAATTATCAATTTACCCTTTTACTTTATGACTACAATTTAACTCTCTTGTTCTGTAATCTATGCTATCTAAATCAACGAAACCATAAATCATAAGTTCATTTTTTTCCCCCGGCTTCATGTAAAAAGTCCAGAAGGGGTTTCCAGTCAGCAATCAATGCAAACATTGTCTTTTCACTGATCAAAGAAGTTAATTTAGCCATCTCGGCAAGTTCTATCAGCGTCATCCACCATTCGTCCATTATGTGCAGTGCCGAATTTTTCCATCTTTGTGCACGCCAAGCCCTTTGATGATCAAACATCAATCGCTTCATACATTCTAATGGAAGAAATTCAGAGATAGTGCCTGCCTTTCTCTGCCTTCCTCTGTCATTGCCTTCAAAAGGTGTGAACAAGTAAGGGAAAAAAAAATGCAAAAAAAGGGACTACTAATTCGCAGAATGAGAGAGGAGGAGGTGGTGGAAATACCACTCCCACGGAGCATCTGTTGTATGTGTAAATAGATCTATGTTTGGTTCCTGTCATTTCCAGAGAATTGTTCTGCCCCAGTTCCAGATTCCCGAGGATATTGACACACACCAATAGTCCTTATCAAATTTATTAAGTAGCAAGAATAAACCAAAGTCCGGCAAAGGTTGGCAACCAGTCCAGAAAACAAGATACGATAAGACTTTTCCAAAAATGCTCTGATGATAATTACAAGTTATTTCTAGCAAGAAACTTACTAACGGTGTGTGACTTAAATAGGCTAAGGGAGTGGCCAATTATCCTCAAGCCTTACTCTCGAGGAGACCTCCTCCTCCTGAGTAGCCACTCCTGCCTTTTGGCAGCCCTGCGTGCTCGAGCATTGAGGAGAGGCTCCCCCACTTCGCTCTCTCCACTTGAAGGAGCCTCTGGAGGTAATGAAGGCCCAGGCTGAGTCTCTCCCTCTGGCACCACATCCTCTTCAGCCTCCTTGCTGTCCGACTCGAGCGCTGGCTGCACAGGCTGCTGGCGCAACACCCCACCAGCCTCCTCATCGTTGGGATCAGCCACGATTCACGCAGGCCGCTGGTGGGCCACAACAAGAAGAGAAGGAATAACCTCATCTGCAAACCTAGAGAATTTGGTTTCCACATTGCCCTAGTTGGGAGAGTATACTGAAGAAATGGCTACTGACTATGTGGTCACTACACGTTCAGAAATTAATCATGTTGGGCAACTTCAGAATCTGGGTGGTGAGTGATTACTAGGCAGAGAAAGCCAGCTGGAGGCTGAAACCTATGAAGAATGATTGCATGAATTGGGTATGTCTAATCTAGGGAAAAGGGATGCGGTGGCTCAGGAGCTAAGATGCTGAGCTTGTTGATTGAAAGGTCGGCAGTTCAACAATTCGAATCCCTAGTGACGCATAACGGGGTGAGCTCCCGCGACTTCTCCCAGCTTCTGCCAACCGAGCAGTTCAAAAGCACATAAAAAAGGCAAGTAAAAAAATAGGGACCACCTTTGGTGGGAAGGTAACAGTGTCCCATGCACCTTTGGCATTGAGTCATGCTGGCCACATGACCACAGAGATGTTTTCGGACAGCACTGGGTCTTCGGTTTTGAAACAGAGATGAATACCGCCCCCTAGAGTCGGGAACGACTAGCACACATGTGTGAGGGGAACCTTTACCTTTACCTTAATCTAGGGAAAAGACAGACTAGGGGAGACATGATAGCAATCTTACAATATCTAAAAGGCTGCCCCAAAGAAGAGGGAGTCAACCTATTTTCCAAAGCACCAGAAGGCAGGACAAGAAGCAATAAGTGGAAACTAATCAAGGAGAAAAGCAACCAAGAATTAAGGAGAAATTTCCTAAGAGTGAGAACAATCAACCAGTGGAACAGCTCGCCTTCCGAGGTTGTGGGTGCTGCATCACTGGAGGCTTTTAAGAAGAGAGTGAACAGCCATTTGTCTGAAATGATGTAGGGTTTCCTGCTTATGCAGGGGGTTGGATTAGAAGTCCTCCAAGGTCACTTCCAATTCAGTTATTCTATTATTTTGTTAATTCTTATCCCACTGGGGTATTTGTTTTTACGCCTTGTGCTTACTGAGCTCATGCATGTACTCTTGGGGACCACTAAAACGCATCCTCTTCTTGATTTATTTATTGGTTCGATTTATACGCCGCCCTTCTCCGGAGACTCAGGGCAGCTTACAATGTGTTAAGCAATAGCCTTCATACTTTTGTATATACCTGCTTAGTAGGGCTTTTGCCCCCCCCCAAGCGGTGTTCTTTTTTATACAAAGTCAGTTTATTGCCCCCACAATCCGGGTCCTCATTTTACCTACCTCGGAAGGATGGAAGGCTGAGTCAACCTTGAGCCTGGTGAGATTCGAACTCGCAGTAATTGCAGGCAGCTGGTGCTAGTTAACAGCACTTTAGTCTGCTGCGCCACCAAGGCTCATTCAGTCTTGATACCATCTTCCCTCCAACAATATGAAGAACTCGAGTGAGATGACCTCCTGCCAGAGGACTTTTTCAATACTGTCCCACAAAGAGCTGTCTTCTCTTTGAGAAATGGTTGGAGGACTTCTCAAAGAAATTCAGAGAAAACTATTGCCTGATTTCTCTGGTCCTAATTCAGATGGAGAAATCAAAAAAGGCTGTTGAGATTGTCTTCCAGCATGAACCCAACCTTTGAAGTGGTCCGTATAACCAAAGAAAGTGAAACAACCATCAGCCGTCAAGTCCTTGTGATGTTGTGGACAGCAGTAATTATTCTGCACTTTGGAGAAACTCTTGACCGTGAACTGGAGAATCGGTTCAAAGCCCAACTCTAGGCAGGCGGGTCACAAGTTGACCCCCAGCTTCTAAGCTACAGAATGTCCAGGAGCAACGATCTACAGAAATGGCCAAAATTGTGGAAACCTGTTAGGAAAAGGTGTATTTTCTAAAACTTGAAAATAATACCACTTTTTTTTTGAGTAGTACCCTAAAATTATATATCAAAGGAAAGATAATTGAATCAAGAATGTAATGCAATAACTTTTCTGGAGGATTTGCTCTTAGAATAGCACTTACAGTATAAAGAAGAGAAGTGAAACACATAGCAAAAATGAGATATACAAAAATGATCACCATGTCAGTTAATACTTAGTTGGGTAACCTTTAGCATGAATTACGGCCTTGAAACCTCTTCCCATGGGGTGAACCAAGTCTTTTAGTTCTGCAGCTGTTACAATATGAAACCAAGATTGAATGATGGCTTCTATTCACTGGGTTATATTGCTGGGTCACTTCTGACTAACAAGTTTCTTTAGTCGGCTCCATAGATTTCCAATTGGGTTAAGGTCTGGGCTATTCCCAGGCCATTCCAGCAGTGGAATAGGATTATCTTGAAACTCCCCCCCCCAAAAAAAGTGGTGTTATCAACCATCAAACCTCAAAAAGACACTTTTCCCAAAAGGTTTCCACAATTTTGGCCACTACTGTACCATCTTCATTTAGGAGATGGAGGAGAACAAGCTTGCCTCAAAAGCTTGTTGTTGTTGTTGTTGTTGTTGTTGTTGTTGTTGTTGTTGTTGTTGTTGTTGTTGTTGTTGTTTTGATGTCATGATGATATGGATACTGTTACGACCAATTGTTCTCTGCTTGCACCCAACTCCTGGAGGCCACAGTTATTGTCTCCTCTGAATCCACTGATCTCCTCTGTGGCTAATGCAGTTCATTATATCCCAACTATCTTTCCATAGGGAGACACGTCTTTCATTATCTACTACAGCAGCATGAAAATGTAGGACAAGTACGGATTATCTGGATCTTTAAAGAGGAGGCTGTTCACACTGCCTGGAGAGGGACATTAGAAGCTATTTCAGGATCTGGAGAAGCCACTGGGCAGGCGTCAGTGGCTTGTCCTCTGATTAGTTCTTGTTCAGCTTCTAGGAAACGGGAATTTCAAATCTGTGGGTTGTTGGGTTTTTTATGCTTGTGATGCCTGTTTGTTTGGGGATAATAGAAGTACTTGTTTAAGATGATCAGTTCAGATAGAATAGCATGCAATTACGACAAACAATGAAAATTTCCAACTCAACAGGTATGGGGATGGATGAATTCAGGAGCTTTCTTTTCCTACAAATTGGATTTCTTTTTTTCTTTTTTTCAAAAAAATCTCAAGCCCTCCTATATTCTCTCCAGGTTACAAAAAGAAAACCTTACAGTGTTCTAAGTTCTTGTTTTAAAATGAGTCAGATTTAAGCGGGACAGTTATTCCTAACATGAAACGTATACAGGTGGAGCTAGTGATGGAATTCATTTTTTTTTACTACCAGTTCTGTGGGTGTGGCTTGGTGGGTGTGGCAGGGGAAAATCTCTATTTCCACCTCACTCCAGGGGAAGGATACTGCAAAATCCCCATTCTCTCCCCACTCCCAGGGGAAAGATATTGCGAAATCTGCATTCCCACCCCACTCCAGGGGAAGGATATTGCAAAATCTCCCCACCCCACTCCAGGGGAAGGATACTGCAAAATCCCCATTCTCTTCCCACTCCTGGGGAAAAGATTTTTTTTAAATTAGATTTATATGCCGCCCTTCTCCGGAGACTCAGGGCGCCTTACAATGCGTTAAGCAATAGCCTTCATACTTTTGTATATTTTATACAAAGTCAGCTTATTGCCCCCACAAACTGGGTCCTCAATTTACCTACCTTAGAAAGGATGGAAGGCTGAGTCAACCTTGAGCCTTGGGAGATTCGAACTTTGCAATAATTGCAGACAGCTGGGTGTTAATAACAGGTTATCTAGCCCGTCGAGCTATCTGAGGCTCTTTATTGCAAAATTTCCATTCCCACCCCACTCTGCAGCCAGCCAGAGGTGATATTTGCCGGTTCTCCAAACTAGTCCAAATTTCCACTACTGGTTCTCCAGAACCTGCTGAATAGCACCCTTGAGGTGGACCCCTGTAGCTGTTAGTGGAGGGAACAAGGGGGAAAAAAAGACGTGAATTGAATTTCAATGTTTCCAGCATCGTGTAGATGCTGCCTGAATCTTTAGTTGCTAAGCACACAAAATATCCCTGACTACATGGACACAATCTATTTCTATTCCCCCACCACCACTGGAATATATCTTAAAATGTGCATTGTTGCTTTTTTTTCATGCGCACAAAAGAAGGAAAGGTTAAAATGACATGGATCAGCATCAACTAGTCAACACTGTCCAGTCTCAGAAGGTTGAAAGGAGGAGGAAGAGGAAGATTATTTATGCACAAAAATGGAAGGACACTGTATTCCCACAAATGGTTACAAAAGTTGATGAAATTAACTTTTAACTGGAATTAGAGATGGATAAATCGACTGCTTTTGATTAAAGAAAAGAACACCATGAATTTTGTTTCTCCTTGGAAACCGTTCCTGGACTTAGTGCTTGAAGTGGGGGGAAAAAATGAAACTCTGATTTGGGGTTTTGCTGAGTAGCTAGATTTGTTGTTATAGAAATCATGTCCATCCAATGATCTCATGAAATCTTGCGGGGTGGAGTGTGGGCAACTGAATGGAGCTGAGTGTTTACTGGCCAGATGCCCTTCCTGTTGCCAATGCGGAGTTATATTCAGCGGATATATTCTCATCATGCCTAGAGAGAGAGAAATATCTGACTCTAGCTAGGATCAAACTCACAGCCTCCTGACTGTGAGGCAAGAGCTCCATCTCTAGGCCACCGCACCATTTGTTTGTTGTTATAGAAATGGCTGGTATAAATTATTATATGAAAGCAAAAAGCAGAAGTTTTATGTTATTACCTTACCAAAAGGAGTACCAAATCAGTGCTTTTTCCTCTCCTTTTCTCTTCTACCCTACACTTTTTTCTCTTTCCTTTTTTTCTCCCTTATTTTACCATCATTTCCATATTATTATTATTTTCGGTATTTCTGTATTTTGATAAATCGATTTTGAAATGTAGAAAAAGGAGGAGGGAGAACCACAAATACAAATATAGGAATCTGTACACAGATAGTCTTCGACTTTGGGGACCAGAATTTCCATCGCTAAGCAAAAAGCTTGATATTTATTTATTTTATTTTATTTATTTATTATATTTCTATACCACCTTTTTCCTGCAGGACTCAAGGCGGTGTACAGTCAAGAAAAATAAGGATACACAAATATCATAAATTGCTAATTAAAATTATAACATAGTTTGGCCCAATTAAATAAAAACCCAAAATTAGATAACATTTTAAAGTCATTCACATGTTAACATATTTAGACCTGCCTGTTTGAACATCAGGGTCTTGAGGGCACAGCAGAAAGCACAGAGATCAGGGATATTTGGTATCTCAGGGGGCAGTTCATTCCAAAGAGTTGGAGCCCTTACAGAGAAGGCCCTCCCCCTGGGAGTCGCCAGTCGGTATAATTTGACTGACGGTACCCTGAGTAGTCCGTCCCTGTGAGAACGAACTGGTCGGTGGGAGGCTATTGGTGGCAGAAGATGGTCTCGTAGGCCCTAAGCCATGGAGCGCTTTAAAGGTGATGACTAACATCTTGAATCGCACCCGGAAGACCACCGGGAGCCAGTGCAGCTCGCGTAGGAGAGGTGTTACATGGGCACAACGAGCTGCGCCCATAATCACCCACACGGCTACATTCTGGACCAGTTGGAGCCTCTGGGTGCTTTTCAAGGGGAGCCCCATTTAGAGAGCATTACAGTAGTCCATACAGTAGTGCGATATGTGAGTCGCACCTGAATTGCAATCCTTTCTTTCTTTCTTTCTTTCTTTCTTTCTTTCTTTCTTTCTTTCTTTCTTTCTTTCTTTCTTTCTTTCTTTCTTTCTTTCTTTCTTTCTTTCTTTGGGGGGGGCAGGGTTGTTAAGCAAATCAAGCTAATTAACCAAATTCGGCTTAACCCCGTTGACTTTGCTTGTTGGAAGTCAACTGAGAATATTACAACTGGCAATCGCGGGAACCCCACACCTTTCAGCTGTTATTAAATAAATAGATGCTGTTTGCCCAAAGCTCAAATTTTGATCAGGTGATTGTGGGGATGCAGCAGCAGTCATAAGTGTGAGGACCGATCATAAGTGCCATTGCAACTTCGAACTGTCGCTAAAGAAATGGTTGCAAACCAAGGATTAGCTCTAGGTCGTTTGATAGGGCCATGATGGCGAATAGAGCCATGTCGCCTGGCATGTGTGGCTTCAACCCAGGGGTGAAATGCTTCCCGTTAGGACCGGATCACCCGATCCAGTAGCGATGGCGGCAGCTGGTTCGGAGAACTGGTAGCAAAAGTCCCTGCCCCCCCCCATCAGAGCCTCATCAGAGGCTTTTTTTTTTTACTTTTAAAAGCACTTTTTCTACAACCTTTTCAGCTGAAAAAATGCTTTTAAAAGTAAAAAAAAAAGCCTCTGATGATCGCGCAGCTCAGCTGGGATCGTCAGAGGCTTTTAAAAGCATTTTTTTCTACAACCTCTTCAGCCGAAAAGGTTGTAGGAAAAAAAAAATGCCTTTAAAAGCCTCTGGCGATCCCAGCTGAGTTGCCTGATGGTCAGAGGCTTTTAAAAGCATTTTTTTTTCTGCAACCTCTTAAGGTTGTAGAAAAAATGCTTTTAAAATAAAAAAAAAAAGTTGGCCCGCCCACCCAGTCACATTAAACCCCCCCCACACCAAGCCACGCCCACAGAGCTGGTAGTAACAAATTTTACATTTCACCGCTGCTTCACCCATTCCTCTTCCGGGTTTCTGGCACGCATGCACGAGCGACAATCAAACTAGCCTTTGTGTGGGCGGCAGTACTGGAAACTGGAAGAGCTGGTCTTCTGCGTGAGCAAACGCCCTGGCCAGCTGATCATCGCGCGTGCATGCGCGCCTGGAACCGGAAGTTCATTTTCCGGCGTGCACATGCCCCCCGGGGCAGCTCCTCTTCCAGGTTGTGGACCAGATGAGCACGTACGTGCGTGCATGCTCCCTTTTTGGCACCCGGTGCCGAAAAGGTTCGCCATCACTGCGATAGGATGTCACAGGTGAATTCCAGGACTGGAAGCTATACAAGACCCATTGGCCTAGAGGTGGAGCTCTTGCCTTACAATCAGGTGATTGTGAGTTCGATCCTAGGTAGAAGCAAATGTAGGGTCTCCTACTTGGGCAGGGGGTTGGACTAGATGACCTTCATGGTCCCTTCCAACTCTGTTAATCTGTTTACTGAGAAATCCAAAACTGCCCTGATGCAAAACAAGCTCAGTTCAAACATCTTTACACGTAGTTCTCGACTTATAACAGTTCATTTAGTGACCATTTGAAGTTACAACGGCAGTGGAAAATGTGACTGATGACCCTTTTTCAGACTTACGGCTGTTGCAGCATCCCTATGGTCACTTGATCAAAATTCAGACGCTTGGCAACTGATTCGAATTTACGACGGTCACAGAGTCCTGGGGTCATATGATCCCCTTCTGCGACCTTCTGACAAGCAAAGTCAATGGGGAAGCCAGGTTCACTTAACAAGTTTGTTATTAACTTAAGCATGGCAATGGTCCATTTAACAACAAAGGTCATAAAATGGGGTAGAATTCAATTTAACTTGCTTAGCAACAAATTTTGGACTCAGTTGTGGTGATAAGTCAAAGTACTACCTGTCCTTTGTTTCTCACCTCCCTTTTCACCTGTCTTTCAACATCTAATAATTTTTAACTGTCTTCTGTGCAAAATCAAACCCATCAGAACGCAGAACTTGGACAGTTTGCAAACAGCTTCCCTTTTAATCCACAGCTTTCCATCTGTTGAGATGTCTGCCTGTTGGTAGTTTTGCAGAGATGCCATCAATCCTTTTTGATAGCATGTCACACGGAGGGGACAGGATTTTAATGAGCTCCTCAACCATTTACAATGAACATATTTTTTTCCAATTATAAAGAAATACATTTTCAATATATTGGTCGGTAATTTCAAATGGGGTGTGTTTGGGAGCAATTAATCATTTGGTTTTTATTTTTTATCTCTCTCCCTAAATTGTATAGCACATACACACACACACACACACGCACAGACACACACACCTTCTACCGTGTTTCCCCCAAAATAAAATCCTGTCTTATATTTTTTTGAACCCTGAAATAAGCGATTGGCCTTATTTTCGGGGAGGACTTATTATTTTGGGGCGCATGGAGGAAACCAGAGGAAATGGTGGGGACTAGCTGCGCATGCATTTAAATATTTTCAGGGAGGGCTTATTTTCAGGGGAGGCTTATTTTAGTGCATGCGCTCAAAAGCCCGATTAGGCTTATTAACAGGGGATGATGATGATGATGATTGTGATTTATATGCCACCATTCTCCCGAGGGACTCAGGGCGGCTTACAAAAACGACAATTTCCAATACAAATCACAATAAAGTTAAAATCAACAACCCAATTAAAACAATTTAAAATGTCTTATTTTAGGGGAAATAAGGTAGTGTTGTTGTTGTTAGTTGCAAAGTCATGTCCGACCCGTCGCGCTCCCCAGGACCACGTTCCTCCAGGCCTTCCTGTCCTCTACCATCCTCTGGAGTCCATTTAAGCTCATGCCGACTGCTTCCGTGAGTCCATCCAGCCACCTCGTTTTCCGCCATCCCCTTCTTCTTTTGCCCTCCATCGTTCCCAGCATTCGGCTCTTTTCCAGGGAGTCCTTCCTTCTCATTAAGTGGCCAAAGTATTTGAGTTTCATCTTCAGGATCTGGCCTTCTAAAGAGCAGTCAGTCTAGGACTGACCGGGTTGATTGCCTTGCAGTCCAAGGGACTCGTAGGACTCTTCTCCAGCACCATCCTTCTAGTGTAGGAGCCCTAAATTTACATGGAAAAAAATTCTTATGGCATCTTATGACAATAAAGTTGTTGTTGTTGTTGTTGTTGTTGTTATTATTATTATTATCTTCCTGTTTCCAAGTAATTTCTGTATTTTAGCCTAGCATTCCACTGGTACATTGGTGAAAATGCCTTTTTGGATGTTGCCAATGGAAAAGAACTTCAGCTGTTAATAGGCAAGGTTAAGTATGCCCTTTTCATTGAATTACAAGAAACTCCCCAAAGAAATTTGGTCCCTGGAATTGCCCACCAGCATCCTGAGAGCCGAGCTGACCCCAACAACCAGTAAGAATTAAATTATAAATAGTTGAATTATCCAATCTGGAACCTTATCTAGGAAGGTGAATCAATTGTGGTGCATCTGTACCCCCAATGCATATTTGCTTATTAAAATAACACCTGGTCTCCCTCTGTTTCATCCTATATATTCCATTTTTGTTGTCTTCCAGATGCTTAGTTAATTAGCTTTAACGAGGATGAAACGGCCTCCTTGAGATTCCATTTCATTTCTTGGACTTCTAGTTATTGATCTCTTTGTTCCTCCAGAATCCAACCTCGAGGGAAGGCCACTGATCTCTTTGTGTCCATTTGTTTTGAAGTCTATAACTCAAGGCCTGCATTGTGGACAGGATCTCTGAGTCACAGCATTAAAAAGCTCCTGGGGTTTGTTTGATCCACAGTTTGTTTTACCCATTCTTTACAGGGTTTATATTTCCTGCTCCGGTGACTCTTCCATATGGCAGAGCAAAACAAACACACTCAGTTCACCTTCCCTGTAAACCACCTGGCCTCTCCATCATCGCTCAGCCAAAAGCTTTGTTTTTTGGTTTTTTTGGACACACACAAGCAATATTGTCAGTAACGAAAGAGTAAGATGTCCCCGTTTTGAACTGGTAGCTATAAAGCCGAAAGGCTGGTGTTCGCTCCACTCTCTAGCCATTTGAAAATTCAGATCCAACTTGGAAATATATATGTGTGTGTGTGTGTGTGTGTGTGTGTGTGTGTGTGTAGGTCTTTGGTTATTCGGGTCTTCTCCCGCGTAGAATTGGAAGTATCTTGGCGACGTTTCGACGAAGTCTCATTCGTCATCTTCAGGCTGGTGTTCTCGGCTTCGTGCTTCCAGGAGCAATGTGAGATTGCAGCTGTCCCTTCCCCACTAGCAGTTAAAAGGAAGGGACAGCTGCAATCTCACATTGCTCCTGGAAGCACGAATCTGAGAACACCAGCCTGAAGATGACGAATGAGACTTCGTCGAAACGTCGCCAAGATACTTCCAATTCTACGCGGGAGAAGACCCGAATAACCAAAGACCTACATACAAACACCTGCGAAAACCTCAGAAAACATACATATATATACCAATTCTGAGCTTTGCATCC
Source organism: Masticophis lateralis (assembly GCA_030761175.1). Classification (NCBI taxonomy): domain Eukaryota; kingdom Metazoa; phylum Chordata; class Lepidosauria; order Squamata; family Colubridae; genus Masticophis; species Masticophis lateralis. The sequence goes on along the minus strand of JAUDYJ010000012.1, from coordinate 16,555,416 downwards.
TATTATTTTTCCCCTTCATTTTCTAAATTCCTTATCCGCCCCCACCCCGGTTATCCCAACCAGAAAACTGGACAGTGAAACGTTCTGACTATCTTTTGATTTTGCAGACCAAGATTATAAAGTTTATGGTACAACTTCTGTCCCGTAACCATTGCTGTACCTGTGGATGTTTTCAGGAGAGGTGTGTAGAGGACAAATGAGCATGGTGATATCATGTGTGAGTTCCACATTTTCTGCACTTGTGTCTTGATATGTAGACATGTGCATAAGAGACAGAGTTTGCACAATGACCCTGGTTTGGTCATTTCAATAAGCCTATAGATTCTGCAGACACTTATTTCAATAAGCCTATAGATTTTGCAGATATTTCTGATCCCTTCAAGCCATTGATCCCTTCACATGCATTTCACGGTCAAATCCTTGCAATGCCCTGGATGCTGCAGGATCTGGCCTTTCTCTGGAGGACTAGGAACTTAGTTCAGTTGATCAGCAAACAGTATAACAGGATCCCATTTAATCAACTCAAATCTGGAAGAGAAGATTATAGAAGTCAATAATTTTCTTGCAGATGCTTCATTATCCGAAGTACTTAACATCAACAATGCTAGCAAGAAAACAATTATGCTCAGAGAACACCAAGGCCCCCACATTTCAACCCTGAGCTACAAATATTCTCCTTTATTAGTTGGTAATTTGTCAGTCTTTTAAGAAAGTTGTCTTCTCAAGTCCAACCCCTAGTTCTCCCCCCTCCTCTCCACCCCAGTATCATCAATCATAAATGTCAGGGGATTTCCAGAATTTCAGGCAGGGTGTTTTTCCACTTTACCTGAAGTTGCAAAAGATTGATCCTGGAAAAGTATACCTTGCGGTTGTTATTCCACCCATATTCCTCTCCCCCCCCCCTTTCAATCTTTCTCTTTTTCCTTCTCTCTCTCTTCTTTTGCCTTAGCATCCTCTAGTGGTAGGATCTTAGAAAGGAGGAAAAAGGCTTCAAAATTTCCTTCATAGGAATAGTCCAATTTTGATTAGTCCGATTTTGCACAGGGTTTATTTAATACATTTAATATTTATTTCCCTCAAATTAATGCTCAATAGTAGTAACTGTGAGAGGGATCGTGGAGTCCTAGTGGACAGCCATTTAAATATGAGCCAGCCGTGTGCAGCAGCTGCCAAAAAAGCCAACACAGTTCTAGGCTGCATAAACTGAGGGATAGAATCGAGATCACGTGAAGTGTTAATATCACTTTATAAGGCCTTGGTAAGGCCACACTTGGAATCCTACTTTCAGTTTTGGTCGCCACGATGTAAAAAAGATGTTGAGACTCTAGAAAGAGTGAGGAAAAGAGCAACAAACAAGATTAGAGGACTGGAAGCTAAAACATATGAAGAACGGTTGCAGGAACTGGGTACGTCTAGTTTGATGAAAAGAAGGACCAGGGAGACATTGTAGGAGTGTTCCAATATCTCAGGGGTTGCCACAAAGAAGAAGGAGTCACGCTATTCTTCAAAGCACCTGAGGGTAGGACAAGAAGCAATGGGTGGAAACTAATCAAGGAGAGAAGCAATTTAGAACTAAGGAGAAATTTCCTGACAGTTAGAACAATTAATCAGTGGAACAACTTGAATCCAGAACTTGTGAATGCTCCAACACTGGAAGTTTTTAAGAAGATGTTGGATAACCATTTTTCTGAAGTGATGTAGGGTTTCCTGCCTGGGCAGGGGGTTGGACTAGAAGACCTCCAAGGTCCCTTCCAACTCTGTTATTCTAATTCTAAAAAAATGGAGCCTCTCCAGGCACCTTATAATGTGATCTTCTCTTACCCAACCGGGTCCAAACCCCAGGTCTGAAACGTTTCCGTCGTACAAGTAGTTCTTGACTTACAACAGCAATTGGGACCAGAGTTTTCGTTGCTAAGCAAGGTGATTATTCAATGGGTGGCACCCAGTTTTATCAGATTTTATGGCATGGTTGTTAAGTGAATCACTGCAGTTAAGTAAGGATCATAGTCATTAAGCGAATTTGACCTCTCCAATTGACTTTGCTTGTTGGAAGCTTTCTGGGAAGGTCACAAATGTTGACTTATATGCCGGTTGTCAAGTCCGTGATTTTGATCATGTGACTATGAGGACTCTGGGACAACTATGTGTAATATTATGTGCTAGTCATTCCCAACTCTAGAGGGCAGTGCTCATCTCCGTTTCAAAGCCAAAGAGCCAGCGCTGTTTGAAGATTTCTCCGTGGTCATGTGGCTGGCATGACTCAATGCCAAAGGCGCACGGAACGCTGTTACCTTCCCACCAAAGGTGGTCCCTATTTTTCTACTTGCATTTTTATGGGCTTTCGAACTGCTAGGTTGACAAGCTGGGACAAGTAATGGGAGCTCACTCCGTTACGCGGCACTAGGGATTCAAACCGCTGAACTGCCGACCTTTCAATTGTCAAGCTCAGTGTCTTAGCCACTGAGGCACCGCATCCCTTGCTGATCCTTGTACTTGCTGGTAAACTGCCTCTGATCATGGAGGATCTATATTCTTACCCCTGAAAAGAATGTCTTAGATGACAAGAAGGTCTTGTCATCTAAGAAACACATCCATCATCTATCAAGCAAGAGGCATTGCAAGGGCTGAGTTGCTTGGCATAATTTGTCTAGCTACTTTCTAATTAGGATTTTGACTAATCTGCTGGGAGCCGCTGACAATTAATATTGATGAGTCCAGAAGAAAGAAACGGGAGTGGGGGGGTTGAATCAAAAAACTAAATTTGATTTAATTTCACAGTAATTTGAATTTAATTAACATGTCTCAATATGATCGTGCTCTGTGTATTTTAAGAGTGTTCTCTTTCCATCACATTAAGAATTACAACTTGGTTGCAATTGGGGTGGGGGGCTACATACATTCAGGGTTTCCGTGGAGCAGGGTGGAGTGGGGGAAATGGGACATTCTTAGGTGGACATTCATCTCTATAATAACTTGAAAACAAGAGCAGGACCAAGTGCTCTGTTTGAAGGAGTGATTGCTACTCTACTCAAAATTATTTACAAAATTAATATATGAGAAGGACAGGTTGTGTGACTCTTGGTGATTTCTGAGCTTGGTTGTTCCTTTGCAGATATTTCATTATCCAATTAGATAACATCATCCATGCTAGAAGGGAGTGGGGTTTGCTCTCTGTTTTGGCACTGATGATGTTGCCTAGTTGGGTAATTAAACATCTGCAAGAAATCAAGATCAGAGAGCACCAAGGACACCTCATTTTGGCCCTGAGCTACGAATATTCTCATCTATTAGAATTCTACTTCCTGCCTTGCAAGAGTGGAGGTCCCAGGAAAAAAAAAACCTTCTATTTTGTGACCCAAAGGTGCTTTTCCAAAAGACAAATAGACTTTCTTGGTCGCAGCACAAAGAAGAGCAAAGAAAGGCAGAAAACCAAGTTTTCTACCCTACAATATGAAAAAAACACAAAAGACCAGAAGAGAAAGGGCAGTGACACTTCACAGAGAACTGGCCAATGGGTGAGAAATCTGTCTAACAGAGAGTTTACTCAAACAGAAAAGAACGTTTTATATCAAAAAAGTCCACTTGTCATTGAGAAAAGCATCTTTGCAACAACTATGACCTGGATGATTGTGGCCCACCGGTGGCCAGCAGAGTTGGCAGCAGAGTCGGACAGTGAGGAGGTTGGGGAGAAACTTGGGCCAGTCCTGAAGGCTGGGGAAAGCTCAGGCAAGGGCTCTGCGTCAGAGGCAGAGAGGGAGGTAGACAGCAGCGAGGCAGAGGAACAGCTGGAGCCCGTTCTCAGTGCGCGCATGCACAGAGCTGCCAGAAGACAAGAACTCAGAAAGCAGGGTCGACTCCAGAGTAAAGCCACACTTTGCAGGTGATTGGCCCCTCCCATAGGAAATAAAAGAGGAGCGAACAGAGCGTGGGCTTTTGCAGGAAACAATTCGTTCATTCCGTGACTCTGAGAGACTCTGTTCCAAGTTTTGCCTTATACTGCTGTTGGAAACAAGTTACGTGGCAGCTTGCCAAGCAAGATAAGGTGTGTTGAGAAATATTCCTTTGAAAAACTGTTTGGACAAACCTTGCTGACTGTGAATGAACGTAATTCACAGTCGTGTAAATAAAAGAGGTTTTGCCAGTAATTCCTGCCTCCTGCTTTTTAAAGGGAGCCTAGGTTACAACACATTGAGAATGTCCAATTGTGTGAGTTCCACACTCTCCAGAATGAAGTTTCCCGCCAACACCAGATACGGGACAGTCCCTTTTCTTGCCGTAATCTTCACTGTGTTATTCTGTGTTTCTTTGCAGGGATCCTGTTTACAATGCTGGTGTTTGGACCGGCCTGTGGATTTATCCTGGGATCTTTCTGTACCAAAATCTATGTGGATGCTGTCTTCATTGACACAAGTAGGTAACTTTCCCCCCTGGGGTTGCACATAGAATAAGAAAATTCTTTTAACAACAGGCGATGAAGCGTCAGAAGAGAAAGAAGGAAGAAAAGCTTTGTGTTTTGAAAGATGTGGGTTGAAGCCAGATGTTATGCCTGCTGTCTGGCTTGTTTGAATTTTATTTATTCCTAGGGGAACACTTAGCTAATCTTAAGTGATCTTGGAAAAAAGTTAAGCAGGATCAGGACTAATAAGGTGGAAAATAACCAGGAAACTGTATGTTCAATTGAAAAGTTGAACATCAATCCGACTGCTCTATTGTAGCCAAGAAAATTACAAGAATATTTTTTTAAAAAATAGTACTTCTATTTGCTGCAAAGGAACTCACAAGCTCCTTCCTTCTGTTCATTTTTCTTCTTTCTTTCTGCACTTTTGCTTTTTTCTTTCTTATTCCTTTCTCTTTTTTTACTCTTTACCCTTTAATAGCTAGATACTATTTAAACAGGCTGCTCAGACATAGTTTAAGGGCTACTGGAAGAATAGATGATTTCATGAAAACAGATCAGAAACTTAAAAAATCACGGATGCAGAATTCAGTTTTCTGACCATTTTTTTGTTTTTTGCAATACAAGAAAGTTTCTTGCAATACAAGAAAGTTTTGGGGGTGAAAAAATAGTCCATTTAATGTCAAGCACAAGAAATCAGGAGCCAGAATTAGATCCAAAAAGATATAAGCTTATTTCATGCTACCACCAAACAAGAATCTGATCTAAAAAGGGTGAAGGCTAATTGGTGGTGGTTATGGGTCAATGGAAGATAATGGGTCAAGAGAGGGCTGGATTTAGCTCTCTTGTGGGTACAAAGGGACTCTAAAGTGATGACATGCTTGATTCCTCCCTCGGGTTCAGCCTGGTCATCTACAGATTAACAGAGTTGGAAGGAAAGAGCCTGGTGGCGTGGCAGACTAAAGCCTGTTATTAACATTCAGCTGCCTGCAATTACTGCTAATTCGAATCTCACCAGGCTCAAGATTGACTCAGCCTTCCATCCTTTCTAAGGTAGGTAAATTGAGGACCCAGTTTGTGGGGGCAATAAGCTGACTTTGTATAAAATCTACAAAAGTATGAAGGCATGAACGCATTGTAAACCGCCCTGAGTGTCCGGAGAAGGGTGGCATATAAATCATTTTTTTTTAAAAAAAAAACAAGGAACCTTATAAATCATCTAGTCCAACCCTCCACCCAAGCAGGAGACCCTACACCATTTCTGAGAGATGGCAATCCAGTCTTTCTTGAAAGCCTCCAATGATGAAGCTCTCACAACTTCTGAAGGCAGCTTCTGTTCCATGGGTTGATGGTTCTCATGGTCAGAAAAGTTCTCCTTATTTCTAGGTTGAATCTCTCCTTGATCAGCTTCCATCCATAATGATTCCTTGTCTGGCCTTCAGGTGCCTTGGAGAATAGCTTGACCCCTTCCTCTCTGTGGCAGCCCCTCAAATATTGGAAGACTGCCATCATGTTTCCCCTAGTTCTTTTCTTCACTAGACTAGTGATGCCCAGTTTCTGCAACCATTCTTCATATGTTTTAGTCTCCAGTCCCCTCATCATCCTGGTTGCTCTTCTCTGCACTCTTTCTAGAGTCTCAACATCTTTTGTATAGTGTGGTGACCAAAACTGGATGCAGTACTCTAGGTGTGGTCCTACTGGGGCTTTATAGAGTGGTATTAGTACCTCCCTTGATCTTGATACTATCCCTCTGTTAATGCATTTTAGGATTGCATCGGCTTTTCATCTCTTATAGCAAAGCCTATATTAGTGGAACAGGATAGGACATCAATGAAAGGTTGGGGGAGTTTAAGTAATCTTGGTCCCTTCCCATCTGGAATCAAGTATCTGCAGTGGGTTAATTTAAACACAATGAAAATGGCTTATGAAAGCACACTGAACCTCTAATTAATGGAGTGGCAACTTGGTTCTCTGGACTGCACAAAACTTGCCGCATTGTGATCATCTTATATTCTTCAACTTTGGCTCCAGCTTTTCTCAGCTGCCTTTAAATGTCATTTATCCAACAAAATAAACTGCTTGTTTCCCATTCGGGAACCAGTGATGCAGCCACAAATCGTTTGCCAGGTTAGACAAGCAGATCTCTTATGATGGATCACTGCGGGGTTCTTTTGACCCACCAAGGAAGCATTGTAGTCATCTTTTCCCAATAGTAGTTTTCCTGACACTTTTGCACTTCATTGGTTGTCAGCATCCACCTTGACGTTTCCAGAGAGATCTATCCTCTTTGTGTAACCTCAGCCCCAGGAGTGTTTTTGCAGTCTGGGATTCCTAAAATCCAGGTTCCATCAAAGACACAGAGAAACAAAATGTGGATTAATGGTAGCTAAGAGACAGATGACTTTAATGCAGTATTCTGGGAGTTGAAGTTCACAAATGCTGGCAAGGGAATTCTGGGAGTTGAAATTTGCACATCTTGAAGTCATTAAGGTTGAGAAACACTGTTGTAACATGCCAGATTCCCAAGGGACAAACTTTAGGTGATACGAAGAATGGTTGTGGAAATTGAGATATCTAGTTTAATGAAAGAAGGACTAGGGGTGACATGATAGCAGTATTCCAATATTTAAAGGGCTACTACAAAGAAGAGAAGGTCAGCCTATCCACTAAAAGCCCAGAAGGCAGGACAAGAAGCAATGGATGCAAACCAGCCAAGGTGAGAAGCAACCTAGAACTAAGGAGAAATTTCTTGACAGTTAGAACAATTAATCAATGAACAACTTGCCTCCAGAAGTTGTAAATAAAACAACAACAACAACAACAACAATAACACGTTGCTAAGATCATTCACTGGAAATTGTGCCAGAAGTTTGGATTTGAGTACAGCAAAAACCACTGGGAACATCAGGTTAAGAAAGTTTTAGAGAATGAGAAACTCAAGATCTTGTGGGACTTTAGGATTCAGACTGACAGTCACTTGGTCCACAACACACCTGACATAACAGTAGTTGAAAAGAAAAAAAGTATGGTTCATTGACATTGCAATACCTGGTGATGCACGGACTGAACACAAGCAGCAAGAAAAAATCACAAAGTACCGGGACTTGCAAATTGAAGTTGAGCGACTGTGGAAAAAGAAATCGTGTTGTCCCTATTGAAATTGGAGCCCTTGGAGCAATACCCAAAGGGCTACCCCGCTATTTAGAAATTCTAAATTTACCGGACTTGAACATTTTGACTCTACAAAAAACCACCTTACTCGGAACAGCTTACATCCTCTGACGATACCTTAACAGTTCCTAGGTCGTTGGTTAGGACTCGAGCTGCTGAGCTATTAACCAGCCTCAAAGGCTGTGAATCTCACTACAGATTAACCAATAATAATAATAATAACAACTTTATTGTCATTGTGCTTGTATACACAGTATACCCATACAACGAAATTCATTTAACACCCAAAGACCAGGCCCAACACACATAACAATCCCCAAACACACCCACCCACCACAATTCCCCACCGTTAAACCACCCAAACATCCACACAACAGACCAAGTAATGCTGTCCAACAGCTCACGATGGTGGCCCTTTAGTTCATTGTTGAGTGCAATTATTGCTCTGGGATAAAAACAATTCAGAAAACGTGTGGTCCAAGTTTTAATTGTTCTGTCTCTTCTGCCAGAAGGCAACAGTCCAAAAAGATTGTAAGCAGGATGGGAAGAGTCTCTGAGAATGTTATGCAAGTTCCACAAACAGGGAGATGCGAAGACAGCGAGTTCTCAAAAATGCTCCAAAACTGGAGGTTTTTAAGAAGAGATTGGACAATCATTTGTCTGAAATGGTATAAGGTGTCCTGCTAATAACTTTGTCAGGGCAATCCTTAAAGGGTAGAGGACTACAATTCCATTTAGCTCTCCCAAGATTTCAAATGGGAATCTTTTCAAGCCACCTTACAGAGGCCAAGAATTAAAACTGGGTTTATCTCTTGCATACAAAAATGACGCAATTCATTCTTCCTTCTCCCCCTGTCCCTTCCTTGGCAGCTAGTAGTAAAAAGTCACCCAGTTTTCTATAAGACAGCACCAGGTATAGTATGTTTTCCACCGTTGTTCTTTGGTTTTCCTTTCCGCTGAAAACCCTAAGAGGACAGAATAGCAAGATAAATGTGAATATTAAAAAATGCAGGATTCAAGCAATGTAACGGTAGGAACATTATTTCTGGAAAACATTAGGATACATCCACTCTGGTTTTTTTCCACAAGGGGGCAGATTTCCAGGCTGATCCAAGGTTGTTGTTGTTTTTCCCCTCCTGGATTTTAATAGAAATAATAGTACAAGAGAACAAGATAGATTAAGTTTTAAACAGAGGAGCTGATTCTGATTATCACATCTTTTTCATTTGGACTATGAACATATCCTGTAAGGTAAAGGTAAAGGTTCCCCTCGCACATATGTGCTTGTCGTTCCCGACTCTAGGAGGCAGTGCTCATCTCTGTTTCAAAGCCGAAGAGCCAGCGCTGTCCAAAGACGTCTCCATGGTCATGTGGCTTTCATGACTCAACGCCAAAGGCGCACGGAACGCTGCTACCTTCCCACCAAAGGTGGTCCCTATTTTTCTACTTGCATTTTTTACGTGCTTTCGAACTGCTAGGTTGTCAGAAGCTGGGACAAGTCACTGGGGCTCATCCTGTTATGCAGCACTTGGGTTTCGAACTGCTGAACCGCGGACCTTTTGATCGACAAGCTCAGCATCTTAGCCACTGAGCCACCGCATTCCTTTTTTACAGGATGTGTACCTATACATATCCTGTACCCTGTTAGCAAAATTGACTACATATTTCCTGAACTGATCAAGTGGCCCCAGTATATTTCAGAGTGGCATAGTTATTCCCAAAAGTGTTTCTGGCTGTACACACTGGTGTGAGTTGGTGGGGCAGTATATCCAATGGTGGGATTCAAGTAATTTAACAACCGGTTCTCTGCCCTAATGATTTCTTCCAACAACCAGTTTGCAAAACTGCTCAGAAAGTTAACAACCGGTTCTCCCGAAGTGGTGCGAACTGGCTGAATCCCAGCACTGAGTATTTATTTATCATTTATTTATGCAGTTTATATGCCGCCCTATCTTCAAAGACTCAGGGCGGCTCACAACAGTAAAAATGCATATTCCCTCATTAAAACAGTGAAAATTAAAATCCAAATTTAAAACAATTAAATTACAGTATATCCTGCAATCGGTTAAAAAGCAATATAGAAAAATTGGTGCTTTCTTGTCCAAGTTGAAAAAGAAGCTGAAATTCTCTGCAGTGAAAGCGGCACACAACCAAGATCAGGGGTGGGCTCCAAAAGTTTTAGCAAGGGGTTCTCTGCCCAGTGGCTGGGGGGTGGGGGGGCATGGCCATGATGGGCGTGGCCTATTCAGCCTCCTGCACCAGGGTGGGGGTGTGGCTTTTTTCCCTCCTTGAGGTATGGAGGCTTTCCTCGAGCCTCCGGGAGGCTGAAAATAGGCTCTGTAGGCTCCAGAAGCTCTCTGGAGACCGGAAATGGACCTGTTTCTGACCTTCCCAAACTTCCAGTAATCTGTTTTTCATCCTTCCCGAGCCTCTGTGCACACCCTGCACTTACCTGCATCCAAAACTGGCTGATTGGGGACTCCTGGGAAGGGCGGGGTAGGTGTGGGTGGGGCCAGCCAGGAGTAGGATTTGTGGGTTCTCCGAACTGCACAGAATCTTAGCTAGAGGTTCTCACGAACCCCCAGCAGCCCACCCCTGGCCAAGATGTTAGTATTTGACCTGCCCACCAAAAGCGTTAAGATCATGTCATCCAAATATATTCTTATCAGGGTCCATGGTGAAACTCTTTTACATCCAAAAATGACAATTTTTGAAAAGAATCTTCCTTATCAAGAGTCTTTGTCAGGATTCCCAGTTTCTTTGCCCTGCGGCCAGCAAGGAAATCAATATTTCTGGCTGGAGTGACCACATAACCACATCCATTCTGAAATTGATTAGGCTGGGTTTATCAGAAGCACGCCAGTTGATAGCCAGGCAACATTTCCCAGGTACCGTTTTTAAATGCAATTTTAAATGTGATTCCACAACATCAAGAACAGTAAAAAAAAAAAAAGATAATAATAAATGTCCACTTAGAAAAAAATTAGAAAGAAGGTGGGTATACTTGCTGTAGAAGATGGCACATTTTCCCTTCATATTCACTTGCAGTCAGACTCAAGAGCTGTAGCTGTTTGTCTGGGCTTAGTCCTAAAACCTACATCCAATGTGGATTTGTTTTTTGTTTTGGTTTTTTTGTAAAATAATTTTGCAATATTTTCTCTATGTGACCACTAGAAGGCACTGTATGACCATTTTCATTCTGTTGGAATACTACTGATATTATATAGACCTAAGGTGAAGCTACTATGCCTGATCACATACAGTAGAGGGAGGGAGGGTGGGAGGGAGAAAGAGAGAGGGAGGGAGGGACACATCATGGAACATGCCCATTGTAAAGTTATGTTTGGCAATCAGAGATATGCTCTACATCAACTTTATCTTTTATTTTTATTTTCAGTTTCATTTGATTTGTTTCCTTTTTTAAAACTTTTAAAATAATTTTATTCATAAACATTTTTGAATACAGTGTAATGTCAGGATGTACCATTTACAAGAAAAAAAAAGAGATAAAAAATAGTAATAAATATTAACACATGAACTAATGACAGTAATAATACCCTGTTCCCCCCAAATAAGACATCCCCGATAATAAGCCCAATCGGGTTTTTGAGCACATGGCAATAAAGCCAAGCACTTATTTCAGGGTTCAAAAAAAATATAAGACAGGGTCTTATTTTCGGGAAAACATGGTAATATAATAACACATGTACTGAGAATAATAGTAATAATATAACTAAATAATTATAACTAAGTATCCTTTTATGTTGGCTTATTTACATTTTTGTTAATTTCATTTTACAGTTTCATTAAGCACCTGTAATGTTTTTGCTTTGCTTTGCAAAGATAACTTATGCTTCTTTGTGTTTTGTTCCCTTTGTTTGTTTGCTTTTCTTTTTTTATGGTATTTTAAAAGTAATAAATATAAATAATTAGTATTATAATGCCAATAAGAGCATGAGTGTTTCCAGCAGTATCTTAGCCAGATTTGCAAAATGCACAGGGCTAGCAGAAATAAGGTCAGTGTTTTCAGATTCTGCTTTTGTAGAAACCTACCATTATCTTAACATGTTGTGAATCAGCTCAGTTGTGAGGCCACAAAATGATTTAGTGTGTTGTGCAAAGCCAGCTACTTACTTAAAAGATTACACTTTTTGGAAGACAATTACAGTAGTGGCCAAAATTGTGGAAAACTTTTGGGAAACATGTATTTTCTAAAACTAGTAATAACACCACGTTTTTTGGAGTAGTACCCTAAAATTATATATCAATGGAAGAATAATTGAATCAAGAGTGTAATGCAATTATTTTTATGAAGGATTTGCTCTTAGAATAGCAGTTACAGTATAAAGAAGAAAAGTGAAACACATAGAAAAAATGAGAGATACAAAAATTATCACCATGTCAGTTAATACTTAGTTGGGTAACTTTTAGCATTAATTAAGGCCTTATAACGTCTTCCCATGGAGTGAACCAAGTCTTTTAGTTCTGCAGCTGTTCTAATGTGAAACCAAGATTGAATGATAGCTTCTATTCACTGGGTTTTATTGCTGGGTTGCTTCTGACTAACAAGTTTCTTTAGTCGGCTCCATAGATTTTCAATTGGGTTAAGGTCTGGGCTATTCCCAGGCCATTCCAGCAGTGGAATAGGATTATCTTGAAATGGCAAAAAAAAAAAAAAAAAAAAAAGTGGTGTTATTTGCCATCAAACCTCAAAAATACACTTTCCCCAAAAGGTTTCCACAATTTTGGCCACTACTGTAGGTTGCAGACAAAGAGATCAGAAACAAACACTTTGGCCCGTTCGGGGGAATGTTGGAATTCATTTAAAACAAAATAGGTATCACCCAAAATAGCAATTTTCTGCTAATACCAGTAGTAATTATTTCTAAAGCACCTGAGGGCAGGAGAAGAAGTAATAGATGGAAGCTTATTAAAGAAGAGAAATTTCCTATCAGTGCAGTGGTGAAATCCATTTTTTTTTACTACCGGTTCTGTGGGCATGGCTTGGTGTGCGTGGCAGGGGAAGGATACTGCAAAATCCCTATTCCCTCTCCACTCCTGGGGATATATATTGCAAAATTTCCATTCCCACCCCACTCTGGGGCCAGCCAGAGGTGGTATTCGCCAGTTCTCCAAACTACTCAAAATTTCCGCTACAGGTTCTCCAGAACCTGTTAGATTTCACCCCTGTATCTGCCGACCTAGCAGTTCGAAAGCACATTAAAAATGCAAGTAGAAAAATAGGAGACACCTTTGGTGGGAAGGTAGCAGCGTTCCATGCGCCTTTGGTGTTCAGTCATGCCGGCCACATGACCACAGAGACGTCTTCGGACAGTGCTGGCTCTTCGGCTTTGAAACGGAGATGAGCACTACCCCTAGAGTCGGGAACAACTAGCACATATATTCCAGGGGAATCTTTACCTTTAAAGGGTAAATCATTTTATCTACATTTTGTTTTAATTAACCAGAAAGACAAACAAAATGAAACCTAGTTTTCAGTCCTAATCCAACATATTAAGTTTTGTCAAGAGCACTCCATGGGATATCCTTGAAAGTTTAGGTTATATATCCCTAATACAGAGAGCTAAAGGTCATGGAGCACAAACTCTGGCCTACTGTTTCTCTACTTTCTCTCTCTTTCTGATGAATTTTATTCTAGATCAGTTGTGGGTTTCAAGAGAGAAGGGAGAATTATATGAAGAAGACAGAAGAAGCTTTCCTTCCAAATAATTTGTCTATGTAGTATGTGTCTGTCCCAGTTCTACAAATGCCTGAATTCCAAGACAAGTAACTTAGCACTATTATAATGGTACAGCATTCAGTAAGGTTTTGTAACTATATTTTAAGAACATAGATACCTTCTCACTTGAAAACATCCAATCAAACACATATATCACTGCTATTTTGAAGAGCAAAATTTGAAACACATACTCCCAAACCATAATCCAGAAATGAAATGATTAGTACACTACCATGCCTGAAATATAAGAACAATATGGACTTCCATCCCATTATTAGTAACCAACTGCCTAGATCCTTCTTGACTTGATAATTACTAGGATGCAAGTATATTGTTGATGCCCAACATAAGTGCTTCCTTGTTTTAGTTGGGCATCTAAGATTTTTTTTTAATTTGATTTATATGCCGCCCTTCTCCAGAGACTCAGGGCGGCTTATAATCCGTTAAGCAATAGCCCTCATACTTTTGTATATTTATACTAAGTCAGCTTATTGCCTCCACAAACTGGGTCCTCAATTTACCTACCTTAGAAAAGATAGAAGGCTGAGTCAACCTTGAGCCTGGTGAGATTCAAATTTACAGTAATTGCAGACAGCTGGAGTTAATCACAATGTTTTTAGTCTGCTGAGCTATCCAGGCTCTTCTTATTTAAAGTGATCCCCCTGTGAGTGTATATTTTTACTACTTGTTCTGTGGGTATGGCTTGGGGGTATGGCAGAGGAAGGATACTGTAAAATGTCCATTCCCTCCCCAATCCAGGGAAAGGTTACTGCAAAATCCGCATTTCCTCCCAATCAGCTGGGAGTCGGGAGGCAGAGTATAGATGGGGACGAAGCCAGTCAGAATTTTTACTACCGGTTTTCTGAACTACTCAAAATTTCTGCTACCGGTTCTCCAGAACTGGTCAGAACCTGCTGAAACCCACCTCTGTTCTAGATGGTTCTCCTCCCCCCCCCCCCCCAGAATTGCTTCCCTCCCTCACTTAGGTTGCTCCTAGCTTTCCATCTTGCAGTCCCATCAGTAGAAGACATGGGCTGCCCTTCCATCAGGGCTGTGACCATTGGCCATGGCCAACTCACCAGGGCCATCCAGCCACAAGACAACTTGCTGTGGAACAAGAGATACACTAATATTGAAGAAATGGTGGAATAGAATCATTCAAGAGAGAATGCAAAAGGAGGGGCAGAATGAAATGTGAATGGCAAAAATTAAAATAATTTTTATTTATTTTAAATAATTAAATAGAATTGTTAAATTGTCCCAAGGCAAGTTGACCATGGTGAGTTGGCTGGGGTGAGTCGTCCCATTCCCCCTTCCATCTTTCCCACCTAGATGTGTAGAAAGAGAGAAAGATGGACAAAGGTATGGGGAAATTTGAAAGAACTATAAGAGGAAGGTACAGTCAGCTAAGGTTGGTCCAGTTGCTGTGATTCAACCTTTAGACACCTTTGGCCTGGATGATGGAGTCTTCATTGACGTGTCAGCAAAGAGCCTCTGCAAATTCCAAAAGCAATTGCAAAAATAAATTTGTTGCTGGAAGCACTCCAGTGAAGAAAACCCAACCACCCACCAGCTAAATATCATACTTTCCTCTTTTTCTATGGATTCTCAGTGGTTGTTGTTTTCAAAACGCCTGAAATACGGCTCTTAAAATAAAATGTATAGCAGCAACCGAGTGCCAAATAGCCTCATTATTTTTAAACATGGTAGCGTAAATTGCAGCATTAAAAAAAAAAAATCATGTCCGTGCCATGGCCCAGCACATGTTTTATTATTTCCCTTTCTCTTGTGCACTGGTGCAAAAGAAAACTTGCATACGGTGGAAGAAATAACAGAATGACAAAATTGGAAGGGAACTTGGAGGTCTTCTAGTCCAACCCCCTGTTCAAGCAGCAAACCCTGTACTATTTCAGACAAACGGTTGTCCAATCTTTTCCTTGCCAACTAGTGCTCTCCTAGTACCTGCTGATTGTCAGAGTATGAATATTCGTGGACTGGAATAGATCAGCCAATGGGGATTGAATGGAGACATGGTTACAAGGTCAGCCAATGAGGCCTATTTAGAAACAGAAACTTAAATCTGAAGTCTGGGCGTGGCTTAGGCAACTGAGTCTGTGCAGGGAAATCGAAACTGAAACCAGTGAGTGTGAATTTGTCTGCTGATCTGCTCTGTTGAAATGGAACTAACTGTTCTCTCCTGCCTTGTATTCTGCCTGTAACTTCTACCACGAAGAAGAATCTATATCGGTATTGTAAAACTTACTTCATCTGTTGTTATGAATGTAAAGAAGTTAATGAATCCAGCTGAATCAGTTTACCTGTGTGTGCTTCTGGATTTGATTTATGCAAGAAATTCTGACACTGATGTCCTTGTCTACCCAAGTGAAAAACTCCCATCTCTTTATTCTTTGCAGGCAAGCTGGACATCACCCCTGATGACCCTCGATGGATTGGCGCATGGTGGGCTGGCTTCTTGCTCTGCGGTGCCTTACTTTTCTTCTCGTCTCTCCCGATGTTTGGATTCCCACAGTCCCTGACCCACCAGCCGGAGCACATAGCTGAGGTAGAGGAAGCCATGTTGCCAGAAGGGGACTATGAAAGGCCAAAGCCAAGCAATGGGATTCTCCCACCGCACTCCATGGAAGCCAACGATGATCCATCTTGCTTCCAGCAGCTGAGAGGTGAAGCACTTCCTTCATAGCCCAAGTGGCTTCTGTGGGAGCCAACAGGTTAATGATTAGCTCAGGGGTCGGGAACTTTAAACACTCAAAGAGCCATTTGGACCTGTTTCCCACAGAAAAGAAAACACTGGGAGCCACCAAGGTCCTAACCGGAAGCCCCCTGTTCAATTCTGGAGCTGATCGGAAGTCCAGTTTCCCCACCATAGAGTCTCCTCCTAGTGCAGCGTCCTTTTTCCTCTATCTGTCCTAACTGAAAGCCCTATCAGTTGTGGAGCCAACCAGAAAATCTGCCCCTTTCCATAGAGTCTCCTCCTGGTGCGCCGTGCTTCCCCCGCACCAACCAGAAGGTCCTCTCAAAATTGTGGCACCGACCATTGTCAGGGAGCCACAACAGAGGGATGAAAGAGCCACATGCAGCTCCAGAACACAGGTTGCTGACCCCTGGACTAGCTAAATTTATTCCCTGATGAAGACCTCAGATTGCTTTGCACATCTTAACTTCTTTCCCTCAATAGAATAGAATAGAATTCTTTATTAGCCAAGTGTAATTGGACACACAAGGAATTTGTCTTTGGTACATAGGCTCTCAGTGTACATAAAAAGACAAGATACATTTATCAAGAATCATGATACAACACTTAGTGAGGTTACTAATCATACTAGGAAACAATAAAAGCAATGTAAGTTGTAAAAATACAAGCAACATGGATATAGCCATTAGTGGGAAGAGATAGGTACTAGTAAGGATGAGAAGAATAATAGTAATACAGTTCTTAGTAAATAGTTTGACAGTGTTTTGGGAATTAGTTGTTTAGCAAAGTGATGGCATTCGGGGAAAAACTATCCTTGTGTCTAGTTGTTCTGGTGTGCAGTGCTTCATAGTGTCATTTTGAGGCTAGAAGTTGAAACAGTTTATGTCCAGGATGCAAGGAGTCTGTAGATATTTCCCCAGCCCTCTTTTTGACTCGTGCAATATACAGGTCCTCCATGGAAGGCAGGTTGGTAGTCATTGGTTTTGTTGTTGTTGTTGTTGTTGTTGTTGTTGTTGTTGTTGTTGTTGTTGTTGTTTGCAGTTCTAATTATCCTCTGAAGTCTGTGTCTGTCTTGTTGGGTTGCAGAGCCAAACCAGACAGTTATAGAGGTGCAGATGACAGACTCAATAATTCCTCTGTAGAACTGAATCAGCAGCTCCTTGGGCATTTTGAGCTTCCTGAGTTGGCACAGAAAGAACATTCTTTGTTGAGCTTTTTTGATGACGTTTTTGATGTTAGGTGTCCATTTTTAAGTCTTGAGATATTCTAGAACCTAGAAACTTGAAGGTCTCTACTGTTGACACTGTGTTGTCTAGCATTGTAAGAGGTGGTAGTTTAGGAGGGTTTTTCCTAAAATCAAATACTGATTCTACCAACCATTTGATTGAAATATATATATATAAAGTGTTTTTCTATCAAGGCACCTGGTTTACTCCAACATGTGGGAGGGAGCATACTGCATCCCTTTTGCCTTTCAACTCCAATCCAGGAGCCCTCAAGCAGTCACATTGACAACAAACTATTCTATACCAAATTTATATTTCACTGATAAAGAAATAAAGGGAGACTAGTATAGATCTATTTCAAGCTATTTAGCTCTCATCGAATCCAAGTAAGGGTATGGCTAGCTGATGAGAGCTAAATAGCTTGAAATAGATCTATACTAGTCTCCCTTTATTTCTTTATCAGTGATATATACACACATATATATGTTTTCTTTCCTTTTCGTAGGCTTTATGTGTATTTCTCTTTAGCCAGGTTCTTCCTACGTAAACCAAGATTTTTATGCAGCCCTAGTTCAGTGAAATCACAATCCACTAGTTTCTAGGCTTTTTTTTTCTGGCAGCGAAAAGAACAACTGAATTAACACTTGATCTGGTTCAACTTCTTGGATGACCTTGGCTTGACCCAGCAAGCAGGTTTTCCATTCGTTCTCATGGCAACCTTTGATCCCCTGCAAGTAAAACATTTGTTTCTAGGATCAAATAGTCTGTTGCTCTATCCAGTGATGGGTGTGTATTACCACGCCGCTTTAAAAGTCACTGTGACAAAATTATGGTTGCTCTGGAGTCAAATTAACTTCTTTTTAGAACCAGTCACAGAGATGATTTTTCATCTGAGCCACAGGTGTTACGAACTACAGGGAGTCCTTGATTTACAAGCGTTCATTTAATGACTGCTCGAAATGACTGTGGCATGAAAAAAGTGACTTCTGGTTGTTTTTTACACTTACAACCGTTGCGGCATTCCCAGTTTTGCGCTATGGACCCAGTAATCAAAATCAAACTAAGTATCCATGCAATGCGTTGAGCGATCACTAGATGGGCCTGCGTACCTCTTAACAGTCCAGGTGAGTTAGATTGGCAGTGGGATATAGAACACAGATCATAGATAGCTCTTGAAGCTTTCAGTGAATATGGTTCAAATCCAACAAAGGATAAATCCAACAAACAAAACTGCTGTCAGGGTTCCGACTGATGCCCTAATTAAATCATGAGCCTCGAGCCAAGCTTCAAAAGAAATCCAGTTATTTATTAGGAGCTTCATGTCGGCACATTCCAAGTGAAGCTAACTCTAACCCCATGTAATTTACGACCCAAACTTGACCCTGTTTCCCCTCCTCCCTCCCCCCCTGGGTGTGTCATCAGTCACATTCACCAATGGAGCAATTTCACAGGTGGTAGAAATCACTCCCCTCCGATCGCTGTGTGTAACCCTGGGAGACAGCCTTGAGAGAATTATGTCTGGAATGTGCTTTTGTTTTTGGCTGCCATGCAGCTTCGCCGTTTTCCCATCCCCCTCGCCTATGGCAACTTGAGAGCAGGACAGGGATGCTTTGTGAGTTAACAACTAATGTACAAGAAGTAGAGAAAGATGTTGTTTTTCTAGACCTGGTACTAAAAAATTGTGGGAAGAAAAAAATATATATTTCTTTAAGAGAAGGAGAGACTCTGACAATTTTTTTTCTCCAAAGGTGGAACTTTTTTTCCAAAGGTGGTGACAGTAACACCAATATTTTTAAAAAAAGGCTTCAAGGATGGAAAGATGGATAGCAAAGACTGTTTTTGGGTGGATGGATGAAAAGAGGACTTTGCCATGAAGGAGAGGATACTGTACATGCACAAACACACACACACTACACACACACACACAAGCACATTGCTATCTCTTTCTGTCCACCTTATAATTGACAAGTGGAAAGATATTGTCTTCTCCCTGGGAGGATTTCCCCAATATTCTCTTCTCCTTTGAAAGGAAGGCATTTAAAAAAAAAAACATTTCCCCTTTCTCTAAAAAAAAAGAACTAGCAAGGGGGGAAAAAAGCACAAGTGAATTTCTGGGCCCAACATTAAATCAGGCAACTCGGCCACTGAGCTTTGTAAACCGTGGTTTGTGGCTGTCAGGAATGTAGCCATCTCAAAACTGAGGAGCGCCTAAAATGATTATATGCACAGAAATGGAAAGATTCAACCGGAGTGGGCTTCAAAAATTTTAGCAAGGGGTTCTCTGCCCAGTTGCTGGGTGGGCATGGCCATGGTGGGCGTCTGGTCGGCCTCCCGCACCCCAGCGGTGGTGGTGGTGGTGGTGTTTTTGCCTTCCCCAGGCTCCTGAGGCTTTCCTCAAGTCTCCGGGAGGGCAAAAATGGCCTCCCCAGGCTACAGAGGCCCTTCTTGAACTTCTGGTAGGCCTGTTTTTCACCCTCCCCAAGCCTCCGTGCGTGCCCTGCACTTACCTAAATCCAAAACAGGCCGTGTGGGGACTCCTGGGAGGGGAGAGGCTGGGTGGGCGGGGCCAGCCAGGCGTGGGATTTGGGGGTTCTCCAAACTGCACAGAATCTTAGCTAGAGGTTCTCCTGAACCCCTGCCAACCCCCAGCAGCCCCACCCCTGGATTCAACACTATCCACTATGGAGGACTGGTGAAGTACAGATTTGGCTGAAATGGATGAATTTACTTCTTTGATTGGGGGTGGGGGGGACTAATTTATTGGTGATTAAAAAGCTCTTGTGGCCATTTATGTAAAAATGAAAAAAAAGACTGTTTTGATGATTAAATAGGATAGATTACAGGGAAAAAAGAAGACTATGGAGTAACTTTAGAGAGAAAGAGGTTAAATATGTTTATATAAGTGCTGTGGAGATCAGAAGTCACTTTGTTATACCTTTTTTCTTACTTTTCGACTTTTTCTTTTGCTCCGATCTCTCTTTTTTCTTTTTCTTTTACTTTATATTAGCTGGCGTTAGTTTTCATTACTTATTTAAAACTTTTAACAAAAAAACCAAAAAGGAAACAAAAACTGAGGAGTGTAAAGACATCACGCTCCGTCCTTGAGAACATCTCCAGAAGTTGTCCTACTTCTTAAATGTCCTTCAAATTTCAAAGGGAAATTCTCTTTTATACTCTTCAATGAGAAATAGGGAAAAAAACCCTCTCTTTGTGGTGATTTTTTTTTCTCCTGCTATTGTTAAATTGTTCTACATTGGTTAGTTATTTTAAAGATGGATTGTTTTTATACTTTCCTGAACTGTCCTTCAACTGCTATGAATAACTTTTAACAAGGAATTGGGGTAGAAATCAGTGGTGGATTTCTACCGGTTCACCCCAGTTTGGACAAACAGATAGTGGCAGCAGCAGGAGGTTCCGCCCACCCGCCCAGACATCATCACGGACGCTCTGCGCCAGTGGTGGGTTGCTTCCAGTTCACACCAGTTCGCAAGTACCGGTAGTAAAAATTTGTAGTAGTTCAGAGAACCGGTAATAACATTGGCTGGCCGCACCCCCGAACCAGTCCCCGACTCAGTTGCCGCTCACTTACCCTGCCCATCCCATCAGAGGCTTTTTTTTTTTTTTTTTACTTTTAAAAGCATTTTTTCTACAACCTTTTTGGCTGAAAAAATGCTTTTAAAAGTTAAAAAAATAGTCTCTGATGATCGTCTGCCTCAGCTGGGATCTCAGAGACTTCTAAAAGCATTTTTTTTTCTACAACCTCTTCAGCCGAAGAGTTGCCTGATTGTCAGAGGCTTTTAAAAGCATTTTTTTCTGCAACCTCTTAAGATTGTAGAAAAAATGTTTTCGAAAGTAAAAAAAAAAAAAAGTTGGCCACGCCCACCAGTCTACCAGTCTGGTGGTCTACCAGTCACATTAATGCCTACCAGTCACATTAACCCCCCCACCAAGCCACTCCCACAAAATAAGCCACACCCACAGAACCGGTAGAAAAAAATTTTAGAACCCACCCCTACTCTGCGCATGCACAGAGGCACTGCGCACGAGCTCCCAGTTCCGAACTGGTAGTGAGAGTAAGAGGACCCCCCCCCCCCCACTACTGGTAGAAATATTCCAGCAGCTAACAAGAACAAAAGAGGAACATTTCAACCAATAACCAAAATATGGAAATCAATAAATGCTCCAGTAGTAAATTCAGGAGACTATGGATGGAGATGCCACATCCAAGCTGCCATTTGACAGTTTTAATTGTGGAGTCTCTGAATTTGGTTGTTTTTTTATAGATGTTTCATTACCCAAGCCAGGTAACATCATCTGTGCTAGTAAGAAAACAGAGTTTGTTTTTTTTTAATCATTTTATATATTATTAGCTTGCTCTCTCAGTGTTGGTGGGATCGGACACCTTGATTGAGCTGTTGTTTTAGTTGCGATTGGCAAGTGATGTTGTCTTCTTTCACTAAACTTTCTGATCCAGTTTAGGAATGAGAAATTCTAGCTTGTAAGTGCTTGTTTTAAATTATAATGTTCGGTAGAAAGTTGCTTCACTGAATTTTCTTGCTTTTGGTTCTGCTTCCATCCTGGATGTTACCTCTGATGATCTTCAGTGGGTTGGAAATAAATGAGCAGATACCCATGGCTTAAACCAGAGGTCTTCAAACTTGGCAGCTTTAAGACTTGTGGACTTCAACTTCCAGAATTCTCTAGCCAGCATGCTGGCTAGAGAATTCTGGAAGTTGAAGTCCACAAGTCCTAAAGCTGCCAAGTTTGAAGACCTCTGGCTTAAACTCATGTCATCAAAGCTTCATTTGGTAGATCCTTCTAGCTGGACCAGCTATGGTGTATCCGATTCTTCTCACCACAGCTAGAATCATCCCATGGAATTTTCTCCCTGTCCACCTGGGATGTGTTGATAGATGGTCTGGAGAAAACCCCAAAGATGCACCGTCAAAGAAATTAAAACAGGACATGGTGGAGATAAACCTCATTATGAAATCGTCCCTCCATTCTTCTCTCTTCCTCCTTCCAGTGATCCCAAAGGTAACTAAGCACCTGTTGTCCAATCCGGTGTTCACCTGCATTATTCTCGCGGCTTGCATGGAGATCGCGGTGGTGGCAGGCTTCGCAGCCTTTCTTGGCAAATACCTAGAACAGCAGTTCAATCTCACAACGTCGTCAGCCAACCAGTTATTAGGTGAGTTATTAGCCAGAAGAGGTCAACCCTTTCCCTCCCCCCCAGTCAAAGATAGAGTCTAAGGGTCAACATCCAGCTTGAGAATCCAAATTAAAATCCAGGATCATTCTGTTTCCAAAATTCCTTACTGTTTATTGAATACACTACATTAGCGATGTCGAAGCAAAACTAACTCTGAAGTTCCCAAACCCTCAGCCCATAGAATAAAACAACACTTTCCCAAGCCATTAGCACTTATACTTACTGTATTTTCCTGCGTATAAGACTACTTTCTAACACACAAAAATCTTCTCAAAAGTCGGGGGTCGTCTTATACGCCGGGTCTCATTCTCCTGTAACCAGGCAGACCAGCCCATAAGGCTCTGACAAGCCTTAAATGGCTCTGAGGAGGGTCGTCTTATACGCCCAGTCGTCTTATTCGCCGGAAAATATGGGTATATACCACTTCATAGTGTTTTACAGCCCTCTCTAAGCGGTTTACAGAGTCAGCCTCTTGCCCCAACAATCTGGGTCCTCATTTTACCCACCTCAGAAGGATGGAAGGCTGAGTCAACCTTGAGCCTGCTGAGATTTGAACTCCCAAATTGCAGGCAGCCGGCAGGCAGCAGTACTGCACTCTAACCACTGCGCCACCACAGTACTGCACTCTAACCCACAACCTCTCACATAGCCCATGTAAAAAAGGTTCTCATGGTTTATTTATTTATTTAGTGTATGGCTGGTCACACACAGTATTAAAACACTTCATTTTTACAGGTTAAAACAATTAAAACAGAGTTTAATGTCGAGTTTGGAGATCCAGTCAGTAGCTGCCGTTGTTATGCAGAGGAAGTCCCTAGAATCTCCTGGATACCTTCCGTTAGAGCATCCCCTCACTATATACTGGATAGTCTGCCGAGGGGCCCCGCAATCACCTTGTGCTGAAGGTGTCTTTCCCCATTTATACAAGGAGTCGGCACACACCCCATGAGTCGTTCTAATTCTGTTATATGTCACCCATATGTGTCAGGGTAGGTTAAATCCTGGAGGTATCATGGTTATGGGAACCATCTGCTTTAACTCCACACCTGTTGTGATGTCCCTGAACAGATCCCTGGTTTCTGCGGAACCTTCAGCAGAATCATGGAAGTTTCGCTTCTCCATCTAACCCATTCGAAAACAACTGCCTCTTATGCTAATGACAAGCTGAAACGAAGAGGCACGTAGCTGCCAAAGTTTCCATCCTTGACACTAAGAACCAGAGAAGTGTCTCGAGCTGGGATCAAGCTAAAAACTCAAAATCCAACCCTTTCCGTTCCTTTTACAGGCATGACGGCTATTCCCTGTGCATGTTTGGGCATCTTCCTAGGAGGCCTCTTAGTGAAGAAGCTGAGCCTTTCTGCCCTGGGTGCCATTCAGATGGCCATGTTGGTCAGCCTGGTGTCCACGGCTTGCTACGTTTCTTTCCTTTTCCTGGGCTGCGATACGGGGCCTGTGGCTGGCATTACTGTTCCCTATGGAAACAAGTAAGTAAGAGAGAGAAAGGTTTCTCCCCTCCCCCCCCCCCCCCGCTCCCTTGGTGGTGATTTTTTTTGCACCCCACCCCTAGAGAAGACCGTAGAATGGATGGAAGGGACTTAAGAGATCACGAAGTCCAACCCCCTACACAGGGCTCACATTCCTTGATAGATGACTAACCTTTGGGGGATAGTTTTTGGAGTTAGCAGGCATCATTAGATCCGGCAGAGAAAGCTGTGAAGGCATCTACAATCAGGCAGAGGGAAAATGGGAATAGGAATAGTCATGAAAAGATGGTTTGTTAAAAGTAGTTTGTTTCAAACTGGGGGCCAGTTCAAGTTGTTCTTTAACAACTCGATGGATTCACGGCTTGTCTGTTCTTTGCAACGTCAGCATTAGGACAGCCCTGTGGGATAGCCTGGATTGACAGATAGTGACAGGCACAAAGTCACCCTCAGACTTTCCAGAACTTCACAGTTCTAGTCCATCAGTTGCTGAGGGACATCAGTGAGCAAGGAGAGTTGCTTTATATCCTGGTGAATTTCCCAGAAATGTTGGCCACAGGGAGAGGTCAGGAGCTCCTGGAAGATGTTCAGCTTCCTAAGGCCCCCAACCAGACCCCAACAGTGCCATGAATGTCCCCTAGCCTGCCCTTTCTTTCTTTCTTTCTTTCTTTCTTTCTTTCTTTCTTTCTTTCTTTCTTTCTTTCTTTCTTTCTTTCTTTCTTTCTTTCTCTCTCTCTCTCTCTCTCTCTCCCTCCCTCCCTCCCTCCCTCCCTCCCTCCCTCCCTTCCTTCCTTCCTTCCTATCTTCTCTTCCTCCCTCCCTCCCTCCCTTCCTCCTCCATCCTTCCCTTCTTTCTTTCTTTCCTTTCTTTCTTCCTTTCTCTCTCTCTCTCCCTTCCTTCCTTCCTTACCTACCTCCTTCCTTCCTTCCTTCCTATCCTCTCTCCCTCCCTTCCTTCCTCCCTCCATCCCTCCCTCCCTTCTTTCTTTCTTTCTTTCCTTCCTTCCTTCCTTATCTACCTCCTTCCTTCCTATCCTCTCTCCCTCCCTCCTTTCCTCCCTCCCTCCCTCCCTTCTTTCTTTCTTTTCTTCCTTCCTTCCTTTCACTCACTCTCTCTCTCCCTTCCTTCCTTCCTTCCTTACCTACCTCCTTCCTTCCTATCCTCTCTCCCTCCCTCCTTTCCTCCCCCCTCCCTCCCTCCCTTCTTTCTTTCTTTTCTTCCTTCCTTCCTTTCACTCACTCTCTCTCTCTCCCTTCCTTCCTTCCTTCCTTACCTACCTCCTTCCTTTCTTTCTATCCTCTCTCCCTCCCTCCCTCCCTTCTCTTTCTTTTCTTCCTTCCTTCCTTCCTCTCTCTCTCTCCCTTCCTTCCTTCCGTACCTCCTTCTTTCCTTCTTATCCCCTTCCTTCCTTCTTTCCTTCTTCTCTTCCTCCCTCCCTCCATTCTTTCTTTCTTTTCTTCCTTCCTTCCTCTCTCTCTCCCTTCCTTCCTTCCTTACCTCCTTCCTTCCTTCTTTCCTTCCCTCCTTTCTCTCTCTCCCTTCCTTCTTTCCTTACCTCCTTCCTTCCTTCTTTCCTTCCCTCCTTTCTCTCTCTCCCTTCCTTCTTTCCTTACCTCCTTCCTTCCTTCTTCCTTCCCTCCCTCCCTCCCTTCTTCTCTTGATTCCCAGATGACTCTGGGCCCTTTACAACTAAAAAGGTTTTCCTACCTGTTGATTGACCCCTAGCCCTTATCCACCCACCCACCCGCTCACCCTACCTTCCTTTTTTTTTCTTTTTCTTTTCTAGGTCAACCATCTCCAGCTTGGCCCCCTATTCTGCCTGCAATAGCAACTGTAAATGTCAAATGGATTCCTTCACTCCAGTTTGCGGGACCGATGGGATCACGTACTTATCTGCCTGTTTTGCTGGTTGCACCAACATGGTAATCCCTTATTTCTTCCCTTTTCCAATCTATTTCAATCAACTGTTCTCTCTCTCTCTCTCTTTGTGTGTGTATGTGTATATGTATGCTTATTTTCTTGTGGCCCTATCTGAAGCTGCAATATATGTGGACTAATTTGGTGCTTAGTTGTCCCCATGTCTCCCCACGCACCAAAAAAAAAAGCCTGTTAAAGGGCTGCGGTGAGTATCTTAAGGCTCTGAAAGATTTAAGTCTCTTATTTTGTTTCTTAAACCTCCCGCCTCCAAAATAGAGAAGGGTCTGAAATGTGTAATTTTGCCCATGATGGGGAAGCTTTGTGGCTCACAGCAAGCCTAAGGTTCTAAATTGCCCAATCTCAGGTTACATTTGTGTTACCTTTAAATTTTTAAGAGCCATGGTGGCGCAGTGGTTAGAGTGCAGTACTGCAGGCTACTTCTGCTGATCACCAGCTGCCTGCAATTTGGCAGTTCGAATCTCACCAAGCTCAAGCTTGACTCAGCCTTCCATCCTTCCGAGGTGGGTAAAATGAGGACCCAGATTGTTGGGGGCAATAGGCTGACTCTGTAAACCGCTTGCAGAGGGCTGTAAAACAATGTAAAGCGGTATATAAGCCTAAGTGCTATTGCTATTCATTTTATAAAACACCTCAATCCCTGAAGCAACATTCAGTCAGGTGCATAGCACTAAACGATTAAACAGAAGGGGGGGGGAATAAGAGTTGCTTATTTCAAAGTGACCCTACAGAATTTCTTGCGTAGTTGGTCATGCAATGACTATTCCCTGCCTGACATAATGGAGATACCTGGATTGTTACTATCCAATTCAGTTCTAGAGTCGATGAAAAGTAATATAGAAAATGAATGAATGAATGTTGGATGCATTTATATATGATGATGATGATGCAAACATCAATACATTTATGGTAAATTTTATTGAAATTATCATAGTGTAAAGTACAAATGAAAGTAAAGATAATAAGGAAATGGGAAAGGATAAGAAAGAGAAAGAAACATAGGATAAAGGAGGAAAGAAAAAAAAGCCCTGACTTCCATCATTTCTCAGCGCAGTAAAATACAGAATAAAATTATAGCCTCAATTTTTTTACTTTTACATACAGTAGTGGCCAAAATTGTGGAAACCTTTTGGGAAAAGTGTATTTTCTAAAACTAGCTCATAACACCACTTTTTTGGGGAGTTGTACTCTAAAATTATATATCAATGGAGAAATAATTTAATCAAGAATGTAATGCAAAAACTTTTATGAAGGATTTGCTATTAGACTAGCAGTTACAGTATAAAGAAGAAAAGTGAAACACGTAGAAAAAATGAGATATACAAAAATTACACCATATCAGTTAATATTTAGTTGGGTAACCTTTAGCATGAATTACGGCCTTGAAACTTCTTCCCATGGAGTGGAGTCGGCTCCATAGATTTTCAATTGGGTTAAGGTCTGGGCTATGTCTGGGCAGTGGAATAGGATTATCTTTAAATTCCAAAAAAAGTGATGGTGTTCAACTATCAAACCTCAAAAATACACTTTGTCCAAAAGCTTTCCACAATTTTGACCACTACTGTACATAGTAATTACTAGCCATCTCTATAATGGTCAGCAAAACGCAAACTCAGGGACTTATTTTTTTTTTTTTTTCTGTCTGCACATATCCAATTCTGTGCTTAAAATATTAGCTTGTGTGAATAAATTAACAGGTATAGTATTAAACTATATTTTGTAGTATTCTGCCTTTCTAATAACATTTCCCTAATGGATAACAAGATATAAAATATTGAATATGGTTGTCAGTTTCTCTGATTGAGCATAAGTTAATACAGCATAAGTTAATACATTTTTTATGGATAATTTATTCTGTTTCTGTTGGCTATGAGAGGAGCAAAGATTGCCATGTTGAATAATTCAGGTATGGAGGTGGGAAAAATCTCAGAAGGGACCTTTCCTCACTTCTTGGACTCTAAAGTCCTTTGAGTCTTGTAAGATTCTCTTATGGTAACCTTACAATAAAGTAGAATTATTGTAGAATTCATCTAGGTCAGATTCATATTTGGGCTACCTTAGAAGGCTGACCCAAGGTGGCTACATTGTCATAGGAACTGTTGAACGCTGCTCTCAACGCTATAACCAAAGGCATTTTCAAGATTTTGACAGTCTTCATTAACAAGGGGCTAAAGCATAGAAAGAATAGTTGCTGGAATTGGGTATGTCTTGTTTAATGAAAAGAAGGAGTAGGGGTGACATGATAGCAGTGTTCCAATATCTCAGGGGTTGCCACAAAGAGGAGGGAGTCAAGCTGTTCTCCAAAGCATCTGCGGGCAGGACCAGAAGCAATGGGTGGAAACTAATCAAGGAGAGAAGCAACCTAGAACTAAGGAGAAACTTTCTAACAGTGAGAACAATTAGTGTTGTTATTAGTGTCCAACCTGTCGTAACCCCATGGACAATGTTCCTGTCCTCTACCATCCCCCCGGAGTCCATTTAAGCTCACGCCGACTGCTTCAATGACTCCATCCAGCCACCTCATTCTCTGTGGTCCCTTTGTTTTTTTGCCCTCAATCGTTCCCAGCATTAGGCTCTTCTCCAGGGAGTCCTTCCTTCTCATTAGTTGACCAAAGCATTTGAGTTTCATCCTCAGGATCTGGCTTTCTAAAGAGCAGTCAGGGTTGATCTCCTCTAGGACTGACCGGTTTGATTGCCTTGCAGTCCAAGGGACTCTCAGGATTAGTGTAACGGCTTGCAATTAATCAGTGATACAACTTGCCTCCAGAAATTGTGAATTCTCTGGCCAGCTGATTTTCGGGCTTTCTGGTCCCACCAGAGGTTGGGAAACACGCCATTTCCGGCCTCTGAAGGGCCTCCAGGGGGATGGGGAAGGCTATTCTTACCCTCCCTAGGCTCCAAGAAAGCCTCTGGAGCCTGGGGAGGGCAAAAAAAGGGCCTACCAGGCCCACCGTGCCATTGCATGCCAAAAGAGGAGGGAGCACAGGGGTGTTGCATTCACATGTGCAGGAGGATGGGGTGCATTGAATTATGGGTGTGGGCACATGCGTGCGCAACCCTCCCACCCGCTCCACCCACTTTTGGCTCGTGACAGCCATCACTGGTATAGGATTTCCTGCCTGAGGAGGGAGTTGGACTAGAAGACCTCCAAGGTCCCTCCCAACTCTGTTATTCTGTTCTGTTGTTCTGAATTTTATTCTAGTTCTGAATTCTAGTTATGCTACAGATTGAAGGCAGCCACTTACAAGCCCAGGTGTTCAGGATTTATTGAGCTGAGAAAGGCAGGGCAACTGAATTATTCCTCCTACAAAACAAGTAGCAATGAGAAGTCAAACCACTTTGCTGATAGTGGACAACTTTCCAATCTGTCTGTTTACCAAAGTAACACATTCCGGTAAAGAGAAATTCCCTGAATTCCCTCCAGCAGAAGTCTGAAATCTCGGAAGACTAAACCTCTGGTCCCGGTGACTGAGCCAGATTGGATCCTGCAACAAGCAAGGGGTTGGACTAGAACAGAGATGGCTAACCTTTTTGCCATCGCGCGCCAATAGCAGGGGGAGTGTGGGGGGTCGCGGGTGCGGGTGCCTACATCCATAATTCAATGCGCCCCGCCCTCCCGCACATGCGCACATGACCCCCCTACACACACACACTTCCCCCTGCTTTTGGCACGCAATGGCACAGTGGGTCCCGTAGGCCCCTTTTTCCCCCTCCCCAGGCTCCAGAGGCTTTCTAGGAGTCTGGGGAGGGCAAAAACAGTCTTCCCCATCCCCCCGGAGGCTTTCTGGAGGCCAGAAACAGCCAATTTCCCGACTTCCGGTGGGACCGGAAAGCCTGAAAATCAGTTGGCCGGTGTGTGCATGCACGCTGGAGCTGAGCTAGGACAACACTCGCGTGCCCACCAATATGGCTCCGCATGCCACCTGTGGCACCCATGCCATAGGTTCACCATCACGGGACTAAAAGACCTCCAAGTTCCCTTCCAATTCTGTTATTCTATTCTATTCTATTCTATTCTATTCTATTCTATTCTATTCTATTCTATTCTATTCTATTCTATTCTATTCTATTCTATTCTATTCTATTCTATTCTATCCTGGGACACATATATTTGCCTTCATTCCTCCTGAAACTTTTATCAGCTCATCAATTAACTATGAACCAGGGTGGGAAAATGCCATCCAGCTCTGATTCTTAAACAAAGCAACTTAGCTGTGCTTCCAGGATTGGAATGACGTTTGTCTTTTAGGTTGCAAACCGCCACTAATTTTGCAGTGAACTTCATTCTATGAGCATCACCATTTCATTCTATGGGCACCCAGCAATGGGTTGATGAGGCTCTTTTGAGAAGCAATGGGGTGAACAGAGGCAGGCTTTTCCAGGGAAGCTAAACAGAACTCAGTAAAGAAGGCAAAGCAATCTAAGAATTTCTGATTCATTCAGGGTTGTTGTGGTTATTGTTTTTTAACCAAAAGCTAAGGAAATGTTACGAAGATATACTGGCGAGTGCTGTGTATTCAATGTGAAGTTAAAAAAATCAAATTATTTCTGCTACCCAAGCTATTTTATGGACTGGATAGCCTTCTTTTGCAGTGGAAGACTTGGGTTGCTTTGGTGACAGACCGATCGGATATCAAGCTGTTTTGTTCTGACTCGATGTGAACTAAGTCTCCCAAATTGGAAGCAAACAGAGTCTGCCTTATTTCCAAATTCTTTTCAGAATCAAAATAAAGACAGCTTCTCCTTTGCTCAACCTGGAGAGCTCAGAATCCTGAAAATCAGCAAAAGAGATTTTCATTGTCTGAATTCCATCATGGGCAAGGAAGGGAATGGCATCAAATGGGCCCATATTCCACTACCTGCCTCCCACTCCAGCAGGCCTTAAGTATTTGTAGTCTTGCTGGCAGCCATTTCTTGGGGGAGGGGGGTGTCTGTATTCCACCAGACTCCACAGCTAGCTGCCTACCTGTCAAAACGCTGTCCTGCGAAAAGCAATCGCAGCTGTCTAATGAAGCACACACTAGGGGTGTGTGTTTCTGTAGCTTTTCAATTACTGAATCTCTAACCGTCCAAGGCAAACCAGTTCAAATGAGCACCTACAGGAAGAATGAAAATTGTTCTCGGCATCTTTTGGGAATAGTCACTTTGATTGCAATGTGTGTTGAAAGGCAGGAGGAGGAGGAGGAGGAGGGGAGAGAGGAGGAGATGGAGGAGAGAGGAGGAAGAAATGGAGAAGGAGATGCAGGAGAGAGGAGATGGAGGGGGTGGGGGAGGGGGAGATGGAGGGGAGAGAGGAGGAGATGGAGGGGAGGAGGAGGAGAAGATGCAGGAGAGAGGAGGTGATGCAGGAGAGAGGAGAAGGAGATGGAGGAGAGAGGAGAAGATGAAGGAGGAGGGAGGAGGGAAGAGGAGATGGAGGAAGAGGGGAGGAGGGGGAGATGGAGGGGAGAAAGGAGGAGGAGGAGATGGAGGAGGGAGGAGGAGGAGATGGAGGGGAGGAGGAGTGGGGGGAGGAGGAGATGGAGATGATAGAGGAGAGGAGGAGATGGAGGAAGAGAGGAGGGGAGGAGGAGGTGATGGAGGGGAGGAGGAGGAGATTAAGGAAGAGATGGAGGAGGAGGGGAGGGGAGGAAGAGGAGATGGAAAAGCAATAGAAAAAAAGGCACAAAGCTAATTTGGGTCCTAGCCCATGTCATCTGTGGCTCTTTGAATAGTAGAGGAGATTGGATCTAGGGATACAATTTAGCATATAATCCTAGTTTTATTGCTTCCCTCTTTATCCTAAGTAACCCAAGGAGCCTGGATAGCTCAACAGACTAAAAGCCTGTTATTAACATTCAGCTGTCTGCAATTACTGTAAGTTCGAATCCCACCAGGCTCAAGGTTGACTCAGCCTTCCATCCTTTCTAAGGTAGGTCAATTGAGGACCCAGTTTGTGGGGGCAATAAGCTGACTTTGTATAAAATATGACAAAAGTATGAAGGCTATTGCTTAACGCATTATAAGCTGCCCTGAGTCTCCGGAGAAGGGCGGCATATAAATCAAATTTAAAAAAATAAATCCTGAAATGAGAATATGATGAATGGAAACTTATCAAGGAAGAAACCAACCTGCAGTAGAACTAGGGAGAAATTCCCTGCAGTAGAACTAGGGAGAAATTCCCTGATAGTTTAATCAGTGAAACAGCTTGTCCCCAGTAGTAGTGGGATGCTCCAACAACTGAAGATTTTTAAGAAGAGTTCGGGCAGTTATTTGTATGAAATGGTATAGGACCTTTTCCATTCCGGACAAATGATTCTCTTTGTCCAATCTCTTCTTAAAAACTTCCACTGATGAAGGAGCACCCACAACTTCTGGAGCAGTTTTTTACTACTGGTTCTGTGAGTGTGGCTTGGTGGGTGTGGCTTGGTGGGTGTGGCAGGGGAAGGATACTGTAAAATTTCCATTCCCACCCCACTCCAGGGGAAGGTTACTGCAAAATCCCCATTTCCTCCTGATCAACTGGGACTCGAGAGACCGAGAATAGATCGGGGCGGGGCCAGTCGGAATTTTTACTACCAGTTCTCCAAACTACTCAAAATTTCCACTACTGGTTCGCCAGAACTGGTCAGAACCTGCTGAAACCCACCTCTGCTCTGGAGGCATGTTGTTCCATTAATTAATTGTTCTAACTGTCAGGAAATTTCTCCTTAGTTGTAGGTTGGATCTTTCTTTGTTAAGTTTTCATCTGTTGCTTCTTCTCTTGCCCTCTACCTTTCTCCTTTATCTTTTTTCCCTTTTCTCTTTCCCTTTCGATTGTATTTTAAGTCTTATTGGCGCAGCTGGGGTTGAGAAAAATGTGGAGTGGAATTGGAACGTAATTGAATGCTTGCATTTAGAAACACTTTCCCCCTGGGAAACCCAGAATCTTCCTTTTATCTCTTCCTTGCCAGGGATCTGAATTTATGGTAATTTTCTCAAAGTCCTGCTTACTTGAAAGGCTTGAAAGAATCAAAGGAAAAGTACAATGGGTTTCCGAGGTCAAATCTCTTCGAACTGTTTTGCTCTCTCAGTTGGCAGAGGAGCAAATGAAAGAGATAGATGATAGATAGATAGATAGACAGACAGACAGACAGACAGACAGACAGACAGACAGACAGACAGACAGACAGATAGATAGATAGATAGATAGATAGATAGATAGAAGACAGACAGACATAGATATAGATATAGATATAGATATAGATATAGATATAGATATAGATATAGATATAGATATAGATATAGATATAGATATAGATATAGTGGGATTCACAGTTACGCTATGATTCTGCAGAAGGATCTGTTTCTCTTCCAAAATCAGCCAAGGTCAACTCAAAGTGCTGCCATTTCTGAAGCTACAATAATAAGTCATTGTGTAACTGGGCGCTTGTTAATGTGTGGACCACGTCTACGGAAATCTGAGAAGCCAGAATAAAGTCAAAGGAGAAGGAGAAGGCAAACTCTGCTGCCTCCCACTGGGTCAATCTCAAGGGGTCCTTTAGTTCTTCAAGGAATTTTAGGAGATGGAATGCCAGAAGGTTTAACTAGAGGAGGTGCTTGGTGCTCTCTGATCTTAGCTGTTCTCTTGCAGATGTTTCATTACCCAGCTAGGTTATATCATCAGTGCTAGAAGGGAGTGGGCTATGCAGAGAGGAAGAGGGCCAAGGAGGGTCCTTGGTGCTTTCTGAGCTTGGTTGTTTTCTTGTAGATGTGTCATTATCCAAACTACGTAACATCATCAGTATTTGTCCAAGCGATGGTTGTCCAAGAGTAGTCTAGGAACCAGCCACCAATTCAATCCATGCCCTTCATGGAAGATCTTAAGTCCACAATTAAAATTTAGCCAACAATTGAGTCCAATATTTCCATTGTTAATCAAGACAGTTGTTAAGTGAATTTTGCCCCATTTTACGACCTTTTCTGCCACAGTTGTTAGGAGGAACACTGCAGTTGTTAAGCGAATTGTGCGGTTGTTAGGCAAATCTGTCTTCCCCTGTTGACTTTGTTTGTCAAAAGATGTCTGGGGAGGTTACCAATGGTGATCACCTCACCCTAGGACACAGCAACAGTCGTAAATACACGCCAGTTGCCAAGCGTCCGGATTTTGATCACGTGACCACGGGGATGCTGCCCGGAGGCTCCAACTGGTCCAGAATGCGGCTGCGCAGGTGGTTATGGGGGCGACTCAGCGCTCCCATGTAACACCTCTCCTGCGCAAGCTGCACTGGCTCCCAGTGATCTTCTGGGCACGCTTCAAGGTACTGGTTACCACCTTTAGAGTGCTCCATGGCTTAGGACCCAGATACAAGACCGCCTTCTGCCACTGGTAGCCTCCCACCAACCAGTACGCTCCCACAAAGAGAGCCTCCTCAGGGTGCCGTCGGCCAGACAATGCCAGCTGGCGGCCCCCAGGGGGAGAGCATTCTCTGTGGGGGCACCTACCCTCTGGAACGAGTTGCCCCCAGAGATACGGCAGATCTCTGACCTTCGCGCTTTCCGAACTGCCCTAAAGACGTTTTTGTTTCATCAAGCCGGGCTGGCCTGACCTACTCTTTTAAAAAAACTGTTTTAACTCAATTACTAAAATTAGGGGGTTTAATATAGGGCTTTTAACTATTGGGCCAAATTGATTTAATTGGATTTTAATACTGTTTTAAATTTTGTATTTCTGTATTTTATTTGCTGGCTGTCCACCGCCCCGAGTTGTTCGGGAGAAGGGTGGTATATAAATATAATAAACATAACATAACATAGTTGTAAGAGTGAGAATCGGATAGCAGTCACTTCTTTCAGTGCCATTCTAGCTTTGAATCATCACTAAATGAATGGTTGTAAGTCGAGGACTACCTGTAGTCATTGTATAACTGGGTGCTTTTTTAAAAAATATTATTTTATTGATTACATTTATTAGTGCTTAATGAACATTGTGTTGCCTGGGTATTTAGTTTGCTTAACAATACATCTTACATTCTTAATCTTCACCCCTTTTCCCCAACCATTGATAAAATAGATCCCATGTCTGGTAATATTCCGTATTTTCTTTCTGTTTAATTCTTAATGTCCGTCTGTCCATTTCTGCACACCCTAGTATTTTTTTTAATTATTTCTTCATCTCATGGTGCTTTTTTCATTTTTCCAGGATTGCGTAAATACAATCATTGGCTGCTGTTGAAATGTGCAACATTAAATGCATACTTTTCTTATCTAGTTTACCTGGTATCATACCTAATAAAAGTAATTCAGGTTTAAAACCTATTTCCTATCATCTTTTCCAGCCATTTGTGCATTTTTTTCCCAAAATTTTTTTTCGCTTTACCACACATCCGCCACATATGACAGTATGTGCCCATTTTTTTTTAATTATTATTATTACATTTCCAACATTTGCTTGACATGTTTTTTAACATTTTAGCTAACCTGGCTGGTGGTAAGTGCCATCTATAAAACATTTTATATAAATTCTCTTTTCTTTTCTTTTCTTTTCTTTTTTCTTTTTTGCAAAAAGTTTTTTATTTTTTTTTCCAGACATACAAATTACATCTTTTCAGAACAGAGCTTTCATCTGGTCATCAATTCAAGTTGTTCAATTTTTTGTCATCTTTAACAAAATGTTATCTATTCTATTTTGCCATAACACTTATTCCTTAATCTTAAATCACATATTCAACTAATACCGTCTTTTTAAAAAAAATTAACACATATTTACTTAATCCAAACAATTACCCTTCTATTAACCCACCTTAAATCTTTATTCAATTAATAACTCATAATACATTTCAATACAGTTCAAACATATTTATATTTCATAATGCACATTAAATCTTTATTCCATAATTACTTTATCAAATTTAAATCTTATCTTTAATCTTAAAAATATAGCAATTTAACATTTAAACACATTTCTTAATTCAAATAAGGCTATTTAAAATATATAAATTTTCTTCATACGAGGTTAACTGGGTGCTTTTCTCATGTGTATGGATAATGCCTATGGAAATCTGAGAAGCCAGAATAGAGTCTCTAGTCAGAGGGGAATCTATGCTGCCCAGTGGTGAAATCTGAACTGTTTTATTATCGGTTTGCTGGCCATGCATGCGCATTAGAAGTGTGCGCTTTGTGGACATGTGCAGTACGCACCAAAAGGAGGCTTGAGAAGGTAGGTAGAACAGTGAGGGGGGTAATCAGCTGTGGCATGCAATCTTAGAAACCTTTTAAAAAACTTTTTAAAAGCATTTTTTACTACCAGTTTGGGTGAATAGGTAGTAAAAAATGCTTTAAAAAAGTTTTAAAAAAAGGTTCCGATGATCACAGCTGTACTGTGACCTTTTTTTTTTTACTTTTTTGAAGCATTTTTTACTACCTATTCGCCCGAACCGGTAGTCAAAGAATGCTTTTAAAAAGCTTTTTAAAAGGTTCCCAAGATCGCACGGCACAGCTGTGATCTGGGGGACCTTTTTAAAAAAACCTTTTTAAAGCATATTTTTACTACCGGTTCGGCAAACCAGTAGCGTTTTTTACTACCAGTTCGGGCAAACCAGCCTGAACTGGTAGCATTTCATTCCTGATGCTGCCTCCCACTGTGTCCATCTCAAGAGCTTCCTTAGTTCTCTGAGGATTTTTAGGAGGTGAAACCCCGGAAGGTTTGTCTAGGGCAGCGGTGGTCCAAATGTGGTGTAGGATTCGGCCACCACTACATTCAATCCGTGTCTCTCATGGAATGTCAAGGTCAGCTACGAAGGTGACATTCCGTTGGTTCCATGCAACAGGATCTTCTCCCTCAACCATCTCTTGCCTTTTGTCCTAGAATCTCACCGGTTGCACCTGCCTCACCTTAGCCCCAGCGGGGGATACCACGGTCGTTCCTGGGAAGTGCCCCAGCCCTGGATGCCAAGAAGCCTTCCTGACATTTCTCTGTGTGATGTGCGTCTGCAGCATGATTGGAGCCATGGCCCAAACTCCCTCCGTCATCATCCTCATCAGGTGAGACCCTGCACTGGCAGGGCAGAGACAAGGAGCCCTCTGCGTGGGATGAAGTCCCAGGGAAAGCATTCAAGGGAGTGGAGGATGGCTTTTTTTCCTTTGGGATCTTTTGATATCTTTGGATCTAGTGGTCAGGGTTCCAAGCAGGGGTGAAATTCAACAGGTTCTGACAGGTTCTGGAGAACCGGTAGCGGACATTTTGAGTAGTTCAGAGAAGTGGCAAATACCACCTCTGGCTGGCCTCAGAATGGGGTGGGAATGGGGATTTTGCAGTATTCTTCCCCCAGGAATGGGGAGGGAATGGACATTTTGCAGTATCCTTCCCCTGGAGTGGGGTGGGTGGGTGGGTGGGTAGATAGATAGATAGATAGATAGATAGATAGATAGATAGATAGATAGATAGATAGATAGATAGATAGATAGATAGATAGGACTGACAGATACAGATAGACAGACAGATACTGTAGATAGATACCATAGATAGATTATATAGATGGAAGGATGGATGGATGGATGGATGGATGGATGGATGGATGGATGGATGGATGGATGGATAGGTAAGTAGGTAGATAGGTAAGTAGGTAGATAGAGATAGATAGATAGATAGATAGATAGATAGATAGATAGATAGATGATAGATAGATAGATAGATAGATAGATAGATAGATAGATAGATAGATAGATAGATAGACAGACAGACAGACAGACAGACAGACAAGAGAGGGAGAGATCTACACACTTCCTGGTTGTCGTCCCCCCCCCCCAAAAAAATCAGGTGTGGATAATAACTCAAGGGACATGTATGGTCTGAGGGATACCTTTTAGAGGCCCAGAACATTACCCGGGGTCCCTGAATTCTGGTACACCTGTTTTTTCAGCCTGTTTTGTGTGTGTGTCTGTGTATGTGCACATGCAGTGATGGGTAGCTTGAGAGAATTTAAAGGGTCAAACAAGAGGCTTAAACTCTCAGACCACCAAACCACTTTCCTTCTGAAAGAGGCTGATGGGTTTTTGTTTTTTTTTCCCCAATGGGGTAAAGCAAGTCAAGAGGGCCTACACCCTTTTCGTCTTCTGCCCATTTTTTTCATCCGCCCTGCCGGTTCAAATCTCCCTTGCAGGCTAATTGTTAACACCGTTTTTCTGTTTAATCCCCAGCCTGGTTCATGGCCCTTTTTTCCTGCCTTGGATCAGCCTCAGCTCCTTTGTAATGTGGGGTTTCCAATAGATGAAACATACCCGGGAGAAGCTAATTAGTAAGTCCTCTGAAGGCGCCGTGTGGCCACTTCGCAGCAGAGCTCGGTGCTTTGCTTCCGTCTTTTATCTTCCCGGTTGCAGCCGCTTTGAAAATTAAACTTTCCCCTTCAAGAGCCGGGCATCCCTCAACCCTTTAAGGCAGGCAAGGTCAAAAAACAGACGCAGCAGGGGCTCCGAGAATGCTGTTTACGGCTGCAAGTTAGAAGAACAAAATCTTGAAAGCTTATCACCAGAAAGACGAAAACTGAGCTTCTGCCTTGGGATTTCGTCTTTCTCAAGACTGAGAAATGTCTTCTGAAAGTCGCCCTTTCAGGGTTGGCTTGTCGCTTCTCCCGTTCCCAAGTTTGGGCCCAAAGTTCTTTCACAACTCCTAAGGACTATAAAATCCCTCCATCCAAGTCTCTCTCTCTGCCTCTCTCACGCACGCACGCACGCACACACACACACACAATTACACAAACCCTGAGCAGAGCATTGGTCCAAAACCAGCTTCTCTTTCTGCTGCAGAAAATTTTCCCCTGCTTTGGAAGACAGGAGCTAAAAAATGAAAGGAATCTGATAGATTTCTGTCTGTCTGTCTATCTATCATCTCTAACCTAATCGGTCTATCTCGTCTATCTATCTAACCTATGTATGGTATCTCAGTATTTCTCTCTCTCTCTTGCTCCACCCTATCTATCTGCCTGCCTGCCTGCCTGCCTGCCTGCCTGCCTGTCTATCTATCACCTAATCAATCTATCTTGTCTATCTATCTAATCTATGTGTGGTATCTCAGTATTTGCTCTCTCTCTCTCTCTCTTTCCTTCCTCCTTCTCTATCTATCTATCTATCTATCTATCTATCTATCTATCTATCTATCTATCTATCTATCTATCTATCTATCTCCAACCTAATTGATCTATCTCATCTATCTATCTAATCTATGTATGATATCTCAGTATTTCTCTCTCTCTCTCTCTCATCTACCTACCTACCTATCCCTATCGGTCAGTAGTCTGTCTGTCTGTCTGTCTACCTATCTCTATATATCTATATCTGTCTGTCTATCATCTCTCTATATCTCCATCCATCCATCCATCCATCCATCCATCCATCTATCGATCTATCGATCTATCTCTATCTCTATATATCTATGTCTGTCTGTCTGTCTATCTATCATCTCTCTATATCTCTATATCTCCATCCATCCATCCATCCATCCATCCATCCATCCATCCATCCATCTACCATCTTAATGATATTTGCTTGAATCTCTCTTCCATACAGAACTGTGAGCCCGGAGCTCAAATCATACGCTTTAGGAGTCCTCTTCCTTCTCCTCCGATTGTTAGGTGAGTGAAATTTTGCTCTCTTCTCCTTCTCCAGAGAAGCAGGGAATCCTGATGAGAGCTAGACCTGAGTGATGAACCCAGATTAGGTCCAGTTGGAGACGTCAGCAGCCCTTCTTCCACCGAGTGTCCTCCTTTGGTGTTATATCACAAGTGGGTTGTTTCTGCAGAGGCTGGTTCTTCTCCTTGGTGCATGAGAAATGAATCACGTATGGATACAATGTCAGCTCATGCACCTGAATTCTCTGAACCTTTTCTGGATTTTCTGGATTTGCACAAGAGACTGAACTACGAACTAATCAACATATTGTGTTCTCACAACACATTACGCTATAGAAAAGTAACCAAACTTAACCACTAGCCAAATTTCACATTGTACAGATTCAGGTACTAGATGTTCTGCCCCAGCTATGGACCCCGAAGAACGCAGCACACACAAAGTCTGTACAAACCTTAGTTTTCTAATTAAGGACTACTAATGAGTTTTCCTTAGTAGTTGTTTGAACACAAGTACAGTTTAAATCAGTCTTTTCTAAACAAGGGCTGTTAATTTAACTTCATTAACAGCTGACAAGAATCCAAAGAATAATAACTCAATTCTGAGGCACAGTATTTCAGATAACCGTAATCTTACTGTGGTTGGCAGAATGCCCAGAAGCAATTTGTAGGAAAACTGACAAGAAAGGAGCAAGAGCCGATCAGACGTTTCTGGAATCAAGACACAAAGGGATATGAACGAAGTTGTTTCCTGCAAATTGCCTCAGTTGTTGTCCTTCCTTAAATAGGCTAGGGGAGTGGCCAATTAGCCCCAAGCCTTACTCTTGAGGAGACCTCCTCCTGAGAATCCACTCCTGCCTTTTGGCAGCTCTGCCCGCCCATGCATCGAGAAGAGGCTCCTCCTCTTCTTCCTCGTCACTTATGGGACCTTCTGGAGGTTCTGAAGGCCCTGGTTGAATCCCCGCCTCTAGCACCACATCTTCTCCGGCCTCCTGTCTGACTTGAGCTGTACAGGCTGCTGGCGCATCACCACACTAGCCTCCTCACTGTCCAAATCAGCTACTAGCTGCACAGGCCGCTGACGGGCCACAACACTAGGTCAATAATTATCTATGCCTTTCCCTTCTATAGGAACTTGATTTCAACGATGGTGTAATATCAATATTTCCAGAACAGCCATCCCTGCTCTTAGTTTTCAGGGATGACCTCCCTCTTAACATCACTTGCTGGAGAATAAGAGTGAGATGTTTCTGCATTGAAGTCCTCCTTGTGGACTTCTGAAAGTCATCTCTTTGGTTTCTGGAACAACAGAACGGTGGACTTCCAGAGATCTTTGATCCAGCAGATGTTCCCCTTATGTTTGTAGAAAGTCTAGATCAGTGATGGCTAACCTTTTTGCCATCGCATGCCAGGAGGGGGGGAGGTTCATGCGCGCACATGCCCACACCCATAATTCTATGTGCCCCATGCATGCATGCGTGACACACACACATACACCCTTCCCCACCCCATCAGAGGCCCGAAATGGCCCGTTTCCCAACTTCCGGTTGGACAGGAAGTGATGTTTTTTCTAGGAGTCTCTGGAGGCTGGGGACACCAAAAAAGTCACTTCCTGTCCAACTGAAAGTTGGGAAACTGGCCGTTTCAGGCCTCCAAGGGGGTGGGGAAGGTTGTTTTCGCCCTCCCCAGATGCATAGAGAGGATCTGGAGACAGGTGAGAAAGAAAAATGTGCCTTCCCCACCCCACCCAGGCCCTCCAGAGGCAGGAAACAGCCTGTTTCCCTACTTCTGGTGAGCTCAGAAGGGCCAAAAATCAGCTGGCACCAGTGCTGAGCAGGCGTGCCCACTGATAAGGTTATGCATGCCACCTGTGGTACACGTGCCATAGGTTCGCCATCACAGGTCTAGATGTTTCAGAGAATATTGCCGATATAAAAAA
This sequence comes from Masticophis lateralis, assembly GCA_030761175.1. NCBI lineage: Eukaryota > Metazoa > Chordata > Lepidosauria > Squamata > Colubridae > Masticophis > Masticophis lateralis. Next base: position 16,514,022 of record JAUDYJ010000012.1, on the reverse strand, counting down.
ATATCTCCTTCTACCTTCACAGGCTTTATCCCACCTCCCCTGATCTTTGGAGCAGGAATTGATTCCACCTGCCTTTTCTGGAGCACCTTCTGTGGTGAACAAGGAGCATGCGCCCTATATGACAACGTTGTCTATAGGTACCTGTATGTGAGCATTGCTATTACCCTGAAGTCACTTGCGTTTCTCCTTTACACCACAACCTGGCAGTGCCTGAGGAAAAACTATAAGAAATACATCAAGAACCACGAAGGCGGTCTCAGCACTACTGAGTTCTTTGCCTCCACTTTGACCCTGGACAACCTAGGGCGAGACCCCCTTGCCCAGAATCCCTCTCACAGGACAAAATTTATCTACAACCTTGAAGACCACGAGTGGTGTGAAAACATGGAATCTGTTTTATAGTGAATTAGAAAGGCGGATTGCTAACCCAAAGGTCCTTTTTGGAAGGAAGATATTTTATGAAACGTGTAATATATCCATACAAAGATGTTTTGGGAAGTCTAAGCAAAACAGAGTCCACAGCTCTTTCAAATATCTATCCATTACGTTCCAGGAGCTTCTCCAGAGGAAGAGGACAATTCGTCCTTTCCTCCAAAAGCAGATGAACCAAGACAAGGAAGAGAAAGTGTAAAGACCAATCTGGAGTGAGAAATGGTGATGCCAAGTGGACCATCAGTATATCAAATGCCTTGGCTGGAGATATAAAAGATGGGCAAAGCTGCCAGTGTTTGGGGGGGGGGGCTGGTTTTTCATTGGAGAACAGATCAGACGTCTGTCCTTAGGTGGAAAGGCAAATCCATGAAAGACAATTCCCAGCAAGGGGGGATAAGAGCAGAAGCAAGCCACAGCTGTTTCCAAAAATAAGTGCTATGTAAAACTGAAGCACTCTTGGAGTAACCTTTGCAATACAAGCTTAAAAGACAACCACAAGGGTGCTATGCAGTCCTTTTCACGCTCTCCGTCTCTTGCTCTCTCTCTCATATCACAGGAAGCCCTGTCAGAACGGCTTCCCCTTTATTGTCTCCAGCTGCAAAATCCATAAGACCAACCTCAACAGCTGTTGAAATGGGCAAACCCAATAGACGTGTCCGGTACAAGCCATGATGACGTCAAGTTGACATCACGACGTGCTGAATAAGAGCTACATCCCCGACTAAGAGTTAGATGCTGAATTAAGAGTTAGATAGGCTGCATTCTTTGCGCACACGTCGCTTTTTGGATGCCATTGTGACTTGTACCCAACACCACTTGACACAACTGCAACATTACAGTTCTTAAGACACCAGCATTGCTTTTCTTAAACTATTTGGGAGCGGGTCTAGTAGTTCCATTTTGGTATGGGAATCGGGGCATTGTGTGTGTGTTTGTGTGTATGTGTGCAGTTGTGAGGAACAGAGGACGGGATGACTCTCGCCAAAGAGTCTGCCTGTCTAACTTTTTTCAACTTTTAGCAGGGTTGAAGTGGTGCGGAGGTCATTGTGGCCAACGTTGCCATTGAAAATGGGCAGAGGAGGTCTGGTTGTGCCATTACTGCCTTTTAAACATCTGTACATTTTTCTAGTTTTGTGTCGGCACTGGAAAAGGAAAGTTTTCCGTACGGTTTCCATTTGAATCAGAATATTGCTACCACAGCGAGAAAGAGAAATTATCCACTTTATACCCTGAGCCGGTCAGCTACTCAGCCTCCCCTAGTTAAAAAACGGTTGCAAAACTTTAGACTCCCTCCAATGGAAGCTTCGACGTGTTTTTGACCTTAGGGAAAAAACAACAACGAATAAGCTGATAAATATATGTGCCTTTTTTTGGGAAAAAAAAAATTATTTGCTTTACAAGAGTTAGACAGAGAAAAAGTAGCCCACCTTTATCACAGGAAAGAGATGTAGGATGTACTTTGTAGCACTGGAACAAAATCTCAGAGAGATCCCTTTCGTTAACAGAATAACAGGGTTGGAAGGGACCTCTGAGGTCTTCTAGTCCAACCCTCTTATCAGACAGGAGACCCTATTTGTGAGTGGCAAAACAGAAAACCTGGACAAGTTTGGAATGAAACCTTTGCTTTTCACACGCCACTCGCCAAAGTCCCTAAATACACTGATGGTCTCTTAAAACTGTTACATAGCATGTTCCTTTGGCTAAAACGAGAGAGAATTTCCCAAGATGGTTGAATGTCTCTTGCTGTCATCATCATCCAGAATGCCTTCTGGGCCTGGAAGGCAGAACAGAGAAGGCATTCTGGGAAAAAATAACAACAGCCAGCTGGCTCCCTCGAGATTGGGGGGGGGGTCTTCTTTCACGTTGTCGCAAAGGCAGCATGCTTTCCAACGAAGAAAAGGCAAACTTTTTATACGTCCTATTTATTGAGGCATGCCTCCCAGATGGGCTGGACTGCACATCTTTAAAAAAAACCACATTGCATGCAAAGGATCGGTGGCGTTTTCTATAGAAATATACTTCTTCTTCGCCCACGTATCTGTATTTAGCCGTGATCATCAGTGGCAGATCCGAAATCTGGGCCAACCCTTTTCCTGCTGGGACCAGAACTGTAATGTGTCCCCTCATTCCATTCCCCAGATTCTGAATATTTGCCTCTTGAAAAAAAAAAGCACCTTTGGGACCAGATTCTGAATATTTTCTATTTCTTCCCACTTTGATTGACAGCAAAGGCATGTTCAACGTATAAAGGAGGATTCAGAGATTTATAGTATATTATATAGTATATTTATAATATATTCCACTGGGAGAAGCATCTATCTCGAAGGACCCAAATTAGCTTTGTGCCTTTTATTTCTTCCCTTTCCCTATTGCTCTTGATTTATTCTTTTCTCTTCTTGGACTTTGCAATGAATTTATTTGGTTTTAAAAGGGGAGGGGCACTAAAAAAGAAACACCACCAAGCGAGAGAAGAATTTACAGATGTTTGACCTTTTTAAATTGATTTTTCGGATGCTGAGTTGGGGTTGTGAGACTTTGCTGAATGGGATATGGCGGGAGCTAAATGTATTTCGGTTTCAACCGTGGTCTTTGAATTTAAGTGTCCACAGTGACTGTGTCCAGAGAGTTCATCAACCTTGCTCTGTCTTGGCTAATGTTGACAGATGACAATGAAGAACTCCAGATGGCTACGTCTGTGGTTTGTTTACCATCATAGCCAAACCAGAATCCTTGGCTGGTTTCTCTTGTGATAAGCCAGTCCCAGTTTAGGGGAGGAAAAAAAAACAAAACCATGATGCAGTCTGCTTTGCCATCAGCAAACCCAACCCAACATGCAGCCACATTTTATCATGGTTTGGGAGCTCCATAGGAAACCAATTCTGATTTCACCTTGGTGCTGAAAACAGTGAGCTGAATTCCCAGTAACTAAGCGTAGGATCTCAAGCAGGGATGGGCTTCAAAAATTTTAGCAAGGGGTTCTCTGCCTGGTTAACAGGTGGGTGTGCCCATGGTGGGCATGGCCTAGTCGGCCTCCTGCACCATGGTGGGTGGATGGGGGTGTTTTTGCACTCCCTGGGCTCCGGAGGCTTTCCTCGAGTCTTCGGGAGGATGAAAACAGCCTCCCCAGGCACCGGAGGCCCTCTGGCGGCCATAAATATGCCCATTTCTGGTCTTCCCAAGCTTCCAGTAGGCCTGTTTTTCACCCTCCCCAAGCCACCATGTGCGCCCTGTATTTACCTGCCTCCAAAATGGGCTGCGTGGGGACTCCTGGGAAGCGAGGGGCAAGGTGGGGTGGGAGAGGCCAGCCAGCAGTGGGATTTGGCGGTTCTCTGAACTGCCCAGAATCTTAGCTAGAGTTTCTCCCGAACCCCCATCAGCCCAACCCTGATCTCAAGAATAGCTCTGTACTTCCAAAGAGGTGTCTAGGTATTATTTCTTATGTTATTTCACATAAACTCCCTTCTTTCTGCTGTCCCACAAACAGGATTTCTATAAAGTCGAACCTACAATTCTAAAGAGATTGTGTTCCCATTGTGCATATCTGTTTGGATCCCCAGGGACATCGAGCCAAAATCTAAATGCTTCTGTAAGGCATGTGTTCTTCTTACTCTACATCCAGAAAAAAAGCATCTGTGTCCGAAACTGAACGCGCTCTCTCTCTCTCTCTCTCTCTCTCTCTCTCTCTCTCTCTCTCTCTCTCTCTCTCTCTCTCTCTCTCTCTCTCTCTCTCTCTCTCTCTCTCTCTCCCTTTTTTTTAAAAAAAAAACCAGGCATTTTAAAATTACAAACGTGAAAAAGGACCGTTTGATCTATCAGACGAGACTCCAAGGTTAGGTTTGCAGACATGATTGGACACAAACTTTTAGGCAGCTCCCGGAATTATGTAGAGTTATCTCTTTATACTGCAGGATATACTTACATGTAGAATGATATCCCATGGTAGAGGATAGAACGTATGAATTAAGCCAAAGAATTGCAACTTGCCAAACATTCCGAGATCCCATCCACTGCTGGCAGTGGAGGTTTCTGAAATATTTTAGAGGTAGCAAGTTGAGTGTTTTTTCCTTGGAACAAAGGAAAATTGTTTTCATTCCGTGGGATCCTTGATGCTTTTTGAGCTTGGTAGTTTTGTTGCAGGCATTTCATTACCCGATTAGGTACCAACTTCAGTGCTAGAAGAGAATGGGGTTTGCTCTCTGTTTATATATTAGTAGCTTGCCCTGTCAGTGTTGGTGGGAGCGTTTTTGGTGGATTTGTTTTTTTTTTAATTCAAATTTCCATTCCTATTTCATAAAAGAATTGAACACTGAAGGTCTTAGAGGTTTTCCACTGTTAAAACATGGAGACGACAATGCATCCTATGGCCCTAGGCATGAAGACAAGATTTTGAATCTTCTCTGATGGATTCATGCAGATCCCTTTCAGATCTCCAACTAATGCAGAGGAAGGTAAACTGTGAGCACCCCTAACAATCTGACTTGCTGTAAGGCAGCTTTGGATTCCACCTTCCAAAAAGTTTGGCTGGTATTTTACTTAGAAACTGCTTTGAGCCACATGTTAGAGAAAGGGCTCAACACTTATTATTAGGCTGCATTGTAGGGTTTTTTTATGGATTGGCTCATTCCAGTCAATCCTGATTAAATCTATATTCATGCAAACAAGTGTGGGGTGGGGAACACAAAGCATGTAAATAATATGATTTCATGTGTCGTCCCAAAGGTGCTTTTTCAAAAGGCAACTGGACGTTTCTTAAAAACGCTTCGCTTCTCATCCAAGAACTGCAAAATGTCTTCAAGAAAAATTAAAATCCAGTTAGTCCCACCTCTGAGACTAACCATGACCTGGATGACTGAGAATCTCCATAAATCTCACATGTCTATAAGGAGCTAATGATGATCAATTGCAGGGATGAGTGGCATTTTGGAACATCAAAAATGCCACTCAGCTGGTCATTTTCACAGCGTGTTGCATGGATGCAGGCATGTCTCAGGTGAGATACAAAAGCTTTCCACTGCATTTTTTGTTCGAACAAATCCAGCTACTGGCTTAACTCTTAACAAGAGCCATGGTGGCGCAGTGGTTAGAATGCAGTACTGCAGGCTACTTCTGCTGCCTGTCATTTGGCAGTTCAAATCTCACCAGACCCAAGGTTGACTCAGCTTTCCATCCTTCCGAGGTGGGTAAAATGAGGACCCAAATTGTTGGGGGCAAGAGGCTGATTCTGTAAACCACTTAGAGAGGGCTGTAAAGCACTGTGAAGTGGTATATAAGTCTAAGTGCTATTGCTATTGCCCTTCCTTCCTTCCTTCCTTCCTTCCTTCCTTCCTTCCTTCCTTCCTCTTCCTTCCTTCCTTCCTTCCTTCCATCCATCCATCCATCCATCGCTTCCAGTGGTTAGAATGCAGTATTGCAGGCTGACTCTGCCCACTGCCAAGAGTTCAATTCTGACTGGCTCAAGGTCGACTCATCCTTCCCTCCTTCTGAGGTGGGTAAAATAAGGACCCAGATTGTTGGGGGTAAGAGGCTGACTCTATAAACCACTTAGAGAGGGCTGTAAAGCACTGTGAAGCGGTATATAAGTCTAAGTGCTGTTGCAATTGCTATTGCTATTCTTCAAAAATCTACTTTTCTTGTTGGCATTCCCATCTCTTTTGTGTGCTGTTCTGGATGCTTGAGAATAGCGGAGGGTCCTGGGGAGGCGGGAAGTGTTAAACTGATCAAGATGGCAACACAATGGCAGACCTGCTCTTTTCTGCATGCACACCAAATGGGGGCGGGTCTTCTATCACACACTCATGGTTGCCATATTGGTTGCTTTGACTCTTCCCTGTGTGTGGATACACCTATAGACTTAGGAAACACCTGTAGATCTAGATCTTTTTTGTACTAAAGATGGGGATACACCAAACTATCCCATAGGCATCCATCACACATAAGGGAGTAGAATAAGAATTTGGTTGCTTCCTTTCAAATCCTATTCTCAAGAAACATTCTTTTCCTCTTCCTTGGGAGATCCAGAACTCATCAGTTGCCTCACTTTGCTTTTTTTTACATATTTGTCATATTTTCCTCATTTTTTTTTTTTTTTTTTGCAATTATCCCTTCCTTGCTCAACAGTTGATAGAACGATACAGTTGGAAGGAGAAGGTTAAGTCATTAGTCTCATCCTCTGCTCAGTGCAGGATACGGGGGTGTCCACAGGGTGTAGTCAAAGAGTTAAGATATTTATATCGCCCTATACTTATAGGCCCCCTCATGAATCTTTTTAAAAGGCATCCCAAATTGCAATCTCAGTGAATGAAGTGCCATCACTTCTGGACTTCTCATGGCTTCTCCAAGAAATGCTGTCACTGTTAGAAATACAGAACAGTACATGTTCCAGGTTCTGGAACATAGAAATAAAGAACATAGGTCCCTTCCCAACAGGGTGGGAAGGGACCTTGGAGGTCTTCTAGTTCAACCCCCTACTCAAGCAGGAGACCCTATATCATTCCAGACAAATGGCCGTCCAGTTTCTTCTTAAAATCCTCCAATGATGGAGCACCTACAGCTCCTGGAGGTAAGCCGTTCCATTGATTAATTGTTCCCATTGTTAGGACATTTCTCCTTAACTCTAGGTTGTACCTTTCTCTGATGATTTTCCACCTTTACATCTTGCCCTGCTCTCTGGTGTTTTGGGGAATAGTTTGACCCCTTCTTCTTGGGGACAGGTCCTCAATACTGGAAGACTGCTATCTTATCACTCCTAATCCTTCTCCATGTTAGACTAGACATATCTAGTTCCCACAGTCATTCATTGTATGGTTTAGCTTATGGACCCCTTATCTTTGTTGTTCTTCTTTGCACTCTATAAAATGGAATCAGATGATCATCTTTGTGTGAATCGCATCTCCCTTCATGGGACTTAAACCTCAGGCGACTTCACTGCTTTTCCCTGAATCTTTGTCCATTTCTTCAAATCCTGAGGAATTGAAGGTCAAAAGAAATGTAGTTTCAATAGAATAGAACACAACACAACACAACACAACACAACAGAATAGAATAACAGAGTTGGAAAGGACCTTGGAGGTCTTCTACTCCAATCCCCTGCTTAGGCAGGAAACCCTACACCACTTCAGACAAATGGTTATCCAATCTCTTCTTTAAAACTTCCAGTGTTGGAGCATTCACAACTTCTGGAGGCAAGTTGTTCCACTGATTAATTGTTCTCACTGTCAGGAAATTTCTCCTTAGTTCTAGGTTGCTTCTCTCCTTGATTAGTTTCCACCCATTGCTTCTTGTCCTACCCTCAGGTGCTTTGGAGAATAGCTTGATTCCCTCTTCTTTATGGCAGCCCCTGAGATATTGGAAGACTGCTATCATGTCTCCCCTAGTCCTTCTTTTCATTAAACTAGACATACCCAGTTCCACCAACCTTTCTTCATATGTTTTAGCCTCCAGTCCCCTCATCATTTTGGTTGCTCTTCTCTGCACTCTTTCTAGAGTCTCCACATCTTTTTTACATCAGTAACTGATGTAACGGGACTTAAACCTCAGTTGTCTTCACTGTTTTTCCCTGAATCTCTGTCCATTTCTTCGAATCCTTGGGAATTCAAGGTCAAAAGAAATGGGAGTTTCAAAAGAAATCCTCCCTCTTTTAGAAGAGCTTCCTACTGTCATGTCTTAAGAGCTTCAGGTCCAGCAAAATTTGCTTGGTGAGAGTCCTTGCTTGAATGTTTTCGGCGTCTGTTCTATTTATATCCCAGTCCAATGTCATTCAAGAAAGCAGGGTGAATTTGGAACTCAAAAGAGCGTCTCTTTTGAGTTTACACAGGCCTGTAGGAGACATGGATGGTTAAGCCACTGTTTAAAATGACTCTGAGCTGGCAAACTGCCTGGAAAACCTCCAGGGGATTCAATGTTGGGGTCCTTCATATGGCTTTTAACTTTCTTTTCTCTTTTTTTTTTCCAAGGCAGTCCAAAATTTGCAGGCTCACTTCGTCAGCTATGCAGGAACATTAATTGTAAATGGAAAGGTGTGGTCACTCGGAGGAATGTCACAGAGCCATGAAAAATAGCTTTTTAAAAAGAAAAACAGCCAATAATGGTCTTTTTTTTTTTTTTTTTGGTATGCAAATCCCTTCCCCTCCATTTAGCTAAAAGGCAGAGGGAGAACTTTTCTGAAGCAGACACAGTAGCTTTGAAGTCATTTCCACTAATAAGTGTTTTTAATGTCACTCCACCGGAACATACATTTTAACACAATAGTGGGGGGGGAGACCATAATTACTAGGAAAAATTATCCTAAAAGTGGCTTGAGAGAAGGAAGGAAAGAATAAGAGGAGGGGGACATGCAGCAGATGATTGGCTGAGGGCAGGGGTGGTAGTCACTTACCTTTGCTACCGGTTCGCAAATGTGAACACATGTGCGACCTTCCCCGCATGCACAGAGCGTCAAAAATGCGATGTGATTACATTTGGGCGGGTGGACGGAGCCTTCAGCTGTTACTGATTTGCCCGAACCGGATAGAACTGGCTGAATATCACCGCTGGCTGAGGGAGTTTGGTCTGTGGAGTGAGGACTCTTTGTAGAGAAGGGGAGTGGAAACCGTTTTTTCTGTAATGCTTTGGAGTTCTTCTGTTGTTGTTCTTCAACTTCCAAATTTGCCATATGCCAAATACTACATAAACAATTTCCAGATTTACTCCAAATATATGTAAATTTAAAACCTGACCAGGAAGTTCCACCAGAACGAAATGGTGGAATGCTGGACTAGGAAGAGAAATTTTGGACTCCGTGAAAAGCATCTTCAGGGAGTGAGGAAGGGGCCAGTCCAAAAAACAAACAAACAAAAAAAAAACTATTCCAGGCATGCAGTCATGGCGGCCATTTTGATTCTTGGACTCTTTCCCCATGGATGACCCCAGACTCCATATTAATGTTTAAATGACTCCTTGTGCAATAGCAACAAAATGGCTTCCTTGCATTTAGGAATGTAACCTAGTGGAAGGCAAACTGCCCATACAGGTAGTCCTTGACTTACAACAGTTCATTTAGTGACCGATCAGTTACAACGGCACTGAAAGAAATTATGTATGATGACCATTTTTCAAACTTAACAATCTTTGTAGCCATCCCCATGATCATGTGAGCAAAATTCAAATGGTTGGCAACTGGCTCATACTTATGACCGTCATGTGATCCCCTTTTGTGACCTTTTGAACAAGCAAAATCAACCAAAAAGGCAGATTAAATTATCAACTGCAATGATTCACTTAACTGTGGCAAGAAAGGTCATAAAATGGGGCAAGACTCAGTTAAATGTTTCACTCGAACAACAGAAATGTTGGGCTCAATTGTGGTCATAAGTCGAGGACTACCTGTGTTATGCTAACTGGCTGAAGGGTGGTGGACATTACAATCCAAGTCATGTGAAGGTCACAAATTGTGAAAAAGCTGATTTAATCTGCTGTAGCCAAAGGTTTGCTCGCCTAGAACTTTGAATCTCTTCCAACATATTTCATCTACTTTTCTGTTCCCAGAAAGAAGTACTTAATCTTCTGGATTCAAGCGATGGTTATTATTATTATTATATTATTATTCAGGCAAACACATCTACATCCTAATTAAAACTCTTCTTGATCAGGATATAGAAACCTGGACAACCCGCTAAAAGGAAGGTTGGATGTCCTAACAACCCGTTTACAAAAGGGCTTTAAATATGATCCAGTATTTTCCCTTCATTCGATCTCTCTCCCTCCTCTTTCTCACCTTTCTGAATAGGCGGACGCTTTATACACGTCATTCTTTTTAATTTTGTATTCCCTGTTTCTTAAAAGACAGGAACCTATTTGGAACGATCCAATTTAATTCTCATAATAAGGTGAGAGCAGCTGGTAGCTCATGCAAGATTCGCTTAAAGTAAGAAGGAAGCAGTGTAGAAGCCTAATGAATGAGCGAATGGATGAAGTGAAAGTTTCTTGAATAAGCCAGGACTTCACGATCATTGTACACCAAGGTGAAATCAAAAGTTCACTCACCCGTTCCTAAGACAAGAACGATATGGACAACATATGCCATCTTCCTAAAATCTTTTTCATCCCTCTCTGATTTGTTTTGTTTTGCTTTGCTCTGCTCTGCGGATGAGAGGGGTTCCTGCATGGTGACAAGGGTTGAAAATCAACATTCGAAAGATCCCACGAGTGCTGAATTGTTCAGAAAAGTCAATACAAAAAGTCTCAACCGAGGAAGATGGAGCTAACAACATTGGTTTTGCTCTTCCCTATAATTTGTAACTTTCTGAATGGAATACAAGTTTACTTAGAAAGATCATTAGGGATCCACGATGGGCTTTTTTCTGTTGGTTTTATTTGTTGGCTCTACTCGTTCAGTATCCAAGATTACACAGCAGATCATCACGGATGTCAGCAAAGATTCAGTATAAAGTGCAACTGGCATAAATCAAACAAGGCATGTAAACCTTCAAATGTCATTTTCTAGAGCAAAACTGAAGTAGAGCTTTTGCGTTTAATTATCACTGCTCATGTCTTTCATTATGTCACGGAATGATTTGTTGAAACATGGAAAACTGGGTTATAAATTGAATTCACGCAGATTTACCCAATTCCGAACTGGCTGAACCCTCGGGGAACTGTAATGTAATAACATGCAGAAGTGAGAAATAATAATAATCTATAATATAATAATACCGTCCATTAGACGAAAGCCACTATAAGAAGTTACAACTGTCTGTAGATAGCTTGGTAAAATATTATAAGCTAGTCAAAGAGGCACTAAAAACTTAACATTTTTAAAGTAGCTATTCAAAGTCTTAAAACTACAGCTCTCCAATTTCTGCATCCAATCAAATGTTCTGCTGGCTGGGAACTTTGGGACTTGTAGTCCAAATTTCTCTGGAGAGCACTGAATAGGGAAGGTTGCAGGGACAGGATTCTCACACCTGAATGTGACACAAAAGTGTTTATATTGGAGCTCCACAGCAATAAGAAAATTTGACTGGGTCACTCCTGCAAAATCAGTTTCAGCATTCTAGGGCAGGAGTCAGCAACCTGTAGCTCTGGAGCCGCATGTGGCTCTTTCACCCCTCTGCTGCGGCTCCCTGTCACTCAAAATATGTGTCACAACCACCAATGTGTGACACTCGCCGGCTCGCTATTTATTGAGCTTTTCAACCCCCCCCCCCCAGTAAGCCAACCATGGATAAATTCAAGAAAAGAAAAGTTTTAGAAGAAAACAGAATGTTTATTATTTTTTTAATTTGATTTATATGCCGCCCTTCTCCGAAGACTCAGGGCGGCTTACAATGTGTTAAGCAATAGTCTTCATACTTTTGTATATATATATATATATACAAAGTCATCTTATTGCCCCCACAAACTGGGTCCTCAATTTACCTACCTTAGAAAGGATGGAAGGCTGCGTCAACCTTGAGCCTGGGGAGATTTGAACTGGTGTAATTGCAGACAGCTGGATGTTAATTATGGTGCTTAGTCTGCAGAGCTATCCAGGCTCCTATTCAACTACACATAATTCAACTACACATGCTAGTTTTGTGGTTGCTCAAGAAATAGTCAGGCACGGGAACAGTTCTGTGGCTCCCAGTGTTTTCTTTTCTGTGAGAAATGGGTCCAAATGGCTCTTTGAATGTTTAAAATTGCAGACCCCTGTTCTAGGGGAACAAGATAGCAATAGAAATAGCACCTAGACTTACGTACTGCTTCATAGTGCTTTACAACCTCCTCTAAGCAGTTTGAAGTTGTCAGCATATTTGCTCCCAACAATCTGACTCCTCATTTTATCGATCTTGGAAGGATTGAAGGCTGAGTCAACCTTGAGCCCCTCAGGATTGAACTCTTGGCTCTGGGCAGAGTTAGCCTGCAATACTGCACTCTAACCACTGCGCCACCACAGCAAGTTGGCTGCAATATCAGAATCGATCATTTAGTGCCATTCAAAACGTGCCAGTGTTGTGTTTTGTTTCCTTCATTTGATTTTATCTTTTTAAGGGCAAGATGGAAAACACATCTGCCCGTCTTAGTTCCACTCTGCCTACCACAGGGGGAAAAAATCCATCAGTGCCATAATAACATGTGGTTCTAAGCAATAAGAAACACATCAATTCAACGTGGAGTCCTTTTTTTTCCCCTCCCTGTGCGTCTCTCTCTCCCTCGCATTAGTTTTTAAATGGCATTGCGCTTTCTCAGAACTGCTTCGGCATCCTTGCAAATAGTTCACAAGTCTTGAGGATGCTGGAAAAGGAAGTTTTGGGTCCCCAAAACTGCACCTCTGTAGTTGTGTTGTTCTCTGAGCTTCCTGCCTCTCTTTGGGTGAGCCAGTTTGCTTTTTTAGGATGCAGGTTTCACGACCGGTTGTGCCAGCTGTGGCATTCCTTTGTTAGCACATCCACTGCACCCTTACAAAGGGCATTCTTTGAAAGAAGTGGCACATCCAACCCAATAGACTTCTCACTGCTGCCCTCGTGCAAGCAAGTATTTGGAATAATCTTGTCTTCCTGGGGAAGGAAAGGCCTTTAACATCCCTAAAAGCTATGAAGAGAAGTTGAAAGTTCCATCTCTTATCACCACACTGTATCTCAAGTACTAGGCTCTTAGCCAAATTAGCTTCAGCTCTTGCATTTTAAAAAATGGTAGTTTTTCAGCCATGATGAAATGTAAAATTTGTTACTACCGGTTCTGTGGGCGTGGCTTGGTGGGGGTGGGGGGTAATGTGACAGTGGGCGTGGCCAACTTTTTTTTTTTTACTTTTTTAAAGCATTTTTTACAACCTATTCGGCCGAATAGGTTGTAAAAAAAGGCTTTTAAAAGTAAAAAAAAAAAAGCTCTGACAATCACAGCTGTGGCTTGCGATTGTCAGAGCCTCTTTTTTTTTAATCTTTTGAAAGCAGGAAGTAATGACACCCTGGCGGGTGTGCGGAGCCACAAGCCGCCATCGCTACCGGTTCTCCGAACCACTTGCCACAATCGCTACCGGATCACGTGATCCGGTCCAAAACGATGGAGCATTTCACCCTTGTCCTTCAGCGGAGCTGAACATCTGATGACTTCATAAACATCGTTTAAATTTTGGGTTGGTCGGTTGCAACAGTATATAAATGATTTGCTACCTACTGGGGTGTTTTCTCGCTCTCTCTTTTTTTTTACTCTAATGTATAGCTTTGAGATGCCCTTATTATCTCCCATCTGTGCATTAAAGCTGATCTGACCCTACTTCTGCCAATCAGCCAAATTTGGCAGGCTTTAGCTGGCTTTACCTCCCTTGCATATCATCTGTTAAGAAGTGAAACTGAATATCACGCATTTAAAAGCTCGTGCATGGTGGATTTGGGCTGGTGCTTCCTGGTGCTTGCTTTTAAGCAGTTTCTGGTGCACACTTGACCACAAAGTTCGAAGTCAAAACCGCTTCCAAGGCATATGCAGAAATCTTTAGAATAGAATACTATTATCAGGTCTATGGCAGTGTTTCACAATCTCAACTTTTAAGATGGGTGGGCTTCCAAGTCCTAGAATTCCCCAGCCAGCATGCTGGAAAATTTGGAGATTGAATTTTATTTGCTGAAGTTGAGAATACTGGCTTAGAGAAACACCAGAGGGCAGCAAAGAAGGTTTTCAGGGTCTCTCTGCTGTCATCTAATGGTTCATCTGGGTTTGGCAACCTGGATCTGGTAGCACACCACAAATCTGCCAAATAATACTCTGCCCAGGATTCAGGTTGCATCAGCTGTAATGCAAGTTCCTAGCCCTTCTTTATGATGCAAATACGACAAACTGGGAAACATTTTACCAAGAGGGACAAATCAACTTTGAATAAAATGTGTATGTAACTCCACACTTCCAAAACTGGCAAATATAGAGGGAGAAAGAAAGAGAAATAAACCAGCAAATGCAATGTACATGTAATAGCAGGCACGGTAGAAATTGAGTTATTTGTATGGTTGCAGAATTGAGGTTTTTTTCAGCTAAGTTTGGATCAGGATTTCCGCTTTTATACAAAGTGTAATTGATGTATATTGCATTAACATCGTAGGAGAATGGAACTTTCAAAAGTTGTTCTAGACCAATCTCAAGACAAAACACTGCTTCCATGCCTCTCAACTTACCTGATAGATCTATTGTGGATAAAGATAGTAGTTTTAGAAATAATAATACAGTAATAACAATAACAATATAGCAGTTCTTAAACTGCTGTAAGTAATGCATGGATGGAGCAGTAGAAGACACAAATGGTAAATATTCTACTGCTTTCCTTTAGCAATGGAATGGGGTATGTTCTAAGTTATTGCCCTTATTATAAACCAATTTATGAAAACAATTCCAGACTGAAACTCTTAAGTCCAGTAACACATTTCAGTCTCCCTTTTTTTTTCCTTCTAGAGGCCTAACATTCATCTTCTTTGCAATTTAATTGTCCCCATAAACAGCACAGTATGCTGATTTTTAAAAAATTTTTTAATTGACCATGTCTCAAAAGCCTTTTTCCCCCCCCCAAAGCATATCCAGATAATCCCTTGAGAGTTGATGCTTTGGCTCAATTATCACTTGAAAGAAGTTCTTCCAATTTTTAATGTGTTAATTCTTAGGGATGAAGGTGTGTTCTTTTTTGGGGGGGGGGGTGGGGGGGGAGGGATGGAATGGAAGAGCAGGGAGATTTATTTAAACAATGAGAACAATCTTACCGTGTGTCCGATTGAAAGAGACAAAGAAGAAAGAAATAAAAGAAAGGCCGTGCTCAGTATATTTTGAGTACCGCATCCTGTATTTTTGCAAGCTTCTATTTTCCAGATGAGTTTAGAAACCTGTGATGACGTGAAATTAAGTACTGTACTGTTTGCTGTAAATGATATTAAAAGTACTATTTTCATTTGTTGGTGGTGTCCTTTGGTGAATCTTGCATTGCTGATGTTCCTTAATGGCCTTTTCCAGCTTGGTTTCTTCTTAGTATCTTAGAAAACAATGATTGTCATTCAGGACAAGTGAAGGAAAGAATTGCGCAAACATCAGAAGCCAGGCCAATTTACAGAGTAAAACAGGAGCCCTGCCACGGAAGCCCTAATCTAACTCCATTTCCTAAAATGACAGTGTTGACAATGACACAGGATGGAAGTATTCCATGGAAAGGAGAGGTCCTTGGTGCTCTCTGAGCTGGGTTGTTTTCTTGCCGAGTTTTCATTGTCCAAACTAGGTAACTTCAGTTACCTGATGATAGCAATAGCACTTAGAGCAGGGGTCCTCAAACTATGGCCCATCGGCCAGATACAGCCCGCCGAAGCCATTCATCTGACCCACCTGGAACCACAAGGCTGCCCGGTCCACATTGCCCCACCTACCCGCCAGCCCCCACCTGCCTTCTGGAGGCCAAGGAGACCAAACACGGGATGCGTGGAGGCCAAAAATGGGCCCGTTTTTGACCACTCCAGCCTCCAGAGAGAGGGAGGGAGGAAGAGAGAGAGAGACACACACACACAAAAACAGAAGTCCCTCACCCCCACCACCACCATGGCAACTACATTCCTTCACTAACCTGCTTTCCACTCCGGAGAGCATAACAAATTGAAGTTTAATTTAATGTGTATTTAATGGACTGTTAAATTGGCCATGCGCACCCAGTAACATGACCACCTAGCCACACCCACCCAGCAGATCCATCACCCCCAACAGTCTGAGGGACTGTGAACTGGCCCCCTGTTTGAAAAGTTTAAGGACCCCTGACTTAGAGTTATATACCGCTTCACAGTGCTTTACAGCCCCCTCTAAGCAGTTTACAAAGTCAGCCTATTGGCCCCAACAATCTTGAGTCCTCATTTTACCAACCTCGGAAAGACAGAAGGCTGAGTCAACCTTGAGCCTGGTGAGACTCGAACTGCTGGCAGCTGGCAGTCAGCAGAAATAGCTTGCAGTGGTGCATTCTAACCACTGCGTCAGTGGTGGGTTGCCCCCAATTCGGACCAGTTCGCAAGACGGAAGTCCCGCCCATCGCCCCGGATGTTGTCATTGCTGATCTGCGCATGTGCAGAAACAAAATGCGCGAGCCAGTGAAGCAATCCCCTTGTGAACCAGCAGTAAAGGTAAGTAGAACCCACCCCTGCACTGTGCCATCGTGATGTTATGTGGTTCGGATAATGAAACATCTGCAGGAAAAGTAACCAAGGACACCCCAGTTCAACCCTGAGGTACAAATATTCTCCTTTATTGGTATTCCATAGAAGCAAGAAAGAAAGACTATAAAAAGGTGTATCAAAAATGTATCCTTCCACTCTTTTTTTTTTAATCCACCTGATTGTTGGCTATACAAAGGTGATGAAGTTCTTTGGGCAAAGCCAAACTTATTCTTAAACCTTCTTAAAGTCCCATTTAATGGGCTTTCAAAAGAGGCATGAGCACTCATCCTTACATACAGTTCAGTCAGGGATGGATTCTGAAACGTTTTACTACCGGTTCTGTGGGCGTGGCTTATTTTATGGGTGTGGTTTGATGGCCATGTGACAATTCTCTAGGATTTAGCAGAGGTACTGGTCTACCGGGCTTTTAATTGCTTGCAGAGCTGTACCAGTCTACCCATTTATTTTTGCAGGCACTGGTCTACTCATTTGTTTTTGGAGGCACTGGTCTACCACCAGACTGCCTTTTAACACTGATCAGCTGTAGGGCGGCCCTTTGAAGCCCCGCGGCAAGAGTTCAAACAGCTTTTTCCTTCTAGTCATTCAGCTGGGACTCAGGAGGCAGTTATAGATTGGGGGTGGGGTGAAATAAAAGATAATAACGTGGGAGGCGAGGGGGGGCAGAACCGGTTTGGTGACATCATCACCGCTATCGGCTTGGCGGAATCAGGCTGAACTGGGAGGAACCCACCACTGAGTTCAATGGTGAAATCTGAACCGGTTTGCCACCGGTTTGCTGACTGTGCATGTGCACCGTGCGCCAAGCACGCTCCGTACGTACCAAACGCGTGCTGTACATGTGCATGCACATGCAGAGTACGTGCCGAAAGGAGGCTTGGGAAGGTAAGTAGGCACCGAGGGGTGGGGGAAATCAGCTGTGGTGTGCAAGTTTGGGAACCCTTTTTAAAAACTTTTTAAAAAGTTTTTTTACTACCAGTTCTCCGGAACCGGTAGTAAAAAAATGCTTTAAAAAGGTTTTTAAAAAGGTTCCAACAATCACTGTGGCACGTGATCGTCAGAATCTTGTTGTTGTTTTTTTACTTTTTAAAAGCATTTTTAACTACCGCTTTTGGAGGATAGGTAGTAAAAAATGCTTTAAAAGAGTTTTTGAAAAAGGTTCCCAAGCTCTCGCGTCACAGCTGTGATCGTTGGAACCTCTTTTTTTATCTTTTTAAAGCATTTTTTTACTACTGATTCCGGTGAACCAGCCCGAACTTGTAGCATTTCACCCCTGGTGCAGTTGATAGCATTACTTACTGCTGTAAACCCTTCAGGGTGGTCCAGACAAGAAACAAAATCAGAACTAGATCTCTATTTAGTGTAAAGTTTCATTAACAGAACCTTGCAAGGCTGGAAGTATTTTTTTTCTGTTTTGCTCTCTGGAAAACTAGGGAGGATTTTTTTTTGTGAAATATTTCCTACACCCTGCTTCCTTCTGGGGGCTGAAGATCACCTTTTACACACTGGTTGCCCCATCTGTGACTCTCCTTCCTGTCTACCAAGGTCATTCCCACATACCATTAAAAGCACTGATGCCTTTCCTACACAGATGACCTGACTTTATCCCTACAATAAAACTGTGCAAGAAAAAGGAGAGGAGGAGGACAAAGAGGAGGAGGAGGAGGAGGAGGAAGGAAGGAAGGAAGGAAGGAAGGAAGGAAGGAAGGAAGGAAGGAAGGAGAAGAAGAAGAAGAAGAAGAAGAAGAAGAAGAAGAAGAAGAAGAAGAAGAAGAAGAAGAAGAAGAAGAAGAAGAAGAAGAAGAAGAAGAAGAAGAAGAAGAAGAAGAATCTTTATTGTCAATGCACAATATATGTACAATGAGATTGGTTGAGCTCCCTCCATGCACACACACATACCCAACACAATACAATTTTCAGTGAAGACAGAAAATCCCTAACCCAATAAATCATATTAACAAACCCCCAGTCCTATTGCACCAGTGTGAACATGTTACACATTGTGCCGGCCCTGCAAGTCCACCGTACTACGTAGTTATGATGTTATTTCTCATTCAGGAGTCTGAATGAGAGTCTGAGCCCACAGATAAAAACTGTTCTTCAGTGTGTTTGTGTGGCTGGCTATGCTTCTATATCTCCTCCCTGATGGAAGGAGGGTAAAGAAGTGCTGATCAAGGTGGGAGAAGAAGAAGAGTAGGAGGAGAAGGAAAAGGAGGAAAGGAAGAAGAGGAGGAGGAGGAGGAGGAGGAGGAGGAGGAGATGAAAGATAAATTATCGATGGATAGATGAGAGACAATAGAGACAGACAGACAGGAGGGAGAAAGTGAGACAGAAATGGATAGGATGTGTTTAGGGGAAAACACAACTCCTATTAGTTTTTTTTGTTCTCTCTCTTATCTCAGTTGCTATACTGTACATTATTTCTCCTGAGGAGTAAAAAAACCATGACACCCAAAAGGTGAGAACACATATCTTTGGGTTTCTAAGCAATTCTGTAGTATCTTTTTTTTCAACCTCTTTCTCCGTTCCCCTCTGCCCCCCCCCCCGCCAAAAAAAAGGTTAACTCGGTCCTTTTTTGGACCTAAAAGTAATTCAGCTCATAAGCCTCAGCAGCAGCAGAAGAAGAGGAGGGGAGAGGGTTTTCCAGGACAAGCCCCATAAAACGGGCACCTAAAGCCAAGCCCATGGCAAGAGAGGGGTCTCCTTTCTTCTCCACAGTCCAGAACCACCACCACTTTCCCCCCTGTCTTCCCTAATTAAGTCATGGCAACCTTTCCGGCTTCATTTGGCCCATTTGGGGCTTCTGCGTTCCAAGCCTTAATCGGCTTTCTTTGTTCCCTGAAATGCCAGCCTTGCTTGGTTCCACATGAGAGAAGGCAGAGTGCTGGTGCTCACTCTTCATTATGTCAGCGCACAAAAGGTTTCTGTCTATCTCCCGGATGCTTCTTCACAAAGCGGCGAACCTCGCTGACCCCCCTAGGAAAAGACGGGAGCCAAGAATACACCTCTTTCGGATTTAAACCGAAGTTGTACAGAAGTAAACACTTGAAATTCTCCCCTAAATCTGTGATACAGAGAGAAGAGGGGTGGGGGGCAGATAGGGATGGGCTGCTGGGGGTTCGCAGGGGTTCAGGAGAATCTCTAACTCGGGTTCTGTGCAGTTCAGAAAACACCCAAATCCCACTCCTGGATGGCCCTGCCTACCCCTCCCCTCCCAGGAGCCTCCACACGGCCCGTTTTGGAT
Source organism: Masticophis lateralis (assembly GCA_030761175.1). Taxonomy (NCBI): domain Eukaryota; kingdom Metazoa; phylum Chordata; class Lepidosauria; order Squamata; family Colubridae; genus Masticophis; species Masticophis lateralis. The sequence continues at coordinate 16,494,213 of JAUDYJ010000012.1, read as the reverse complement.
GCAGGTAAGTGCAGGGCACATGCGGAGGCTCAGGATGGGTGAAAAACAGACCTTCTGGAAGTTTGGGAAGTCCAGGGAGTCTCCGGAGCCTGGGGAGGCCTTTTTTACCCTCCCAGAGGCTCGGAAAAAGCCTCCAGAACCCGGGGAGGGCAAAAACAACCCCCCCCCCTTTGCTGTGGTGCAGGAGGCTGACTAGGCCATGCCCACATTGGCCACGCCCACCCAACAACCATGCAGAGAATCCCTCACTAAAAATGTTGAAGCCCACCCCTGGAGGCAGATATTCTCCAAGCGAAGGAAGAAAAAAAATTCTTGATTTCTTAGAGCAAAATCCCCTCTTTGGGAGTCACCGTAGAGCTATAACTGCAATACTCAACTCGGGGCCATAATTGAGCCTCAAATTTCCATTGCTAAGTGAGACACTCGAGTTTTTTGCCCCATCTTGCTACCTTTCTTGCCGTGGTTGTTAAGTGAAGGGCTGCAGTTATTCAGTGGTTAGTAACCCAGTTGTTAAGTTTCCCCATCGACTTTGCTTTTCAGAAGATTGCAAAAATTGATCACATCACCCAAGCATTTTTTTGGCCGAAGAGGTTGTAGAAAAAATGCTTTTAAAAGTTTTTTTTAAAAGCCTCTCATGAGGTGGGCGGGGTAAGCGAGCAGCGACCAAGCCAGGGACCGGTTCGGGGGCATGGCCAGCCAATTTTATTACCCGTTCTCCGAACTACTATACATTTTTACTACCGGTTCTTATGAACCGGTGCAAACCGGGAGCAACCCACCACTGCATGTGACCCTGGGGAGGCTGCAATGGTGGTAAGGGTGGAAAAGGATGCTAAATCACTGTTTTCAGTGCCGTTGTAACTTTGAATGGTCACAAAATGAAGTTTGGCGCAACTCCCACAACCTGTGAATGCTTTTTCTCCTGTTCTTATGGTATTTCCTTCTTCCTTTCTTCCTTTGTGGATGAAAGGAAGTGTGGATGGAAATCAGAGAGAGGATCTGGATGTGAAAGACAAGCAAGAACCTTCTAGTGGGTAGTGAGGAAGTAAAAAAAAAACCATCAACAGTGGTGCATAAACATGTGTGGTCAAGGATAATCTTTGATAAACCCTCATGTGAGCACTGCTGAAGACAGGGCATTTATACTCACTCCTTGGCCCACTGAGTAACACTGCAAGGATCCATAAGCCAAGATAATTTAATCAAAACAATCTTCTCTTTTGAGAGAAAAAGAAAAGAAATTCTATTTCATTCTAAATGATAGGGGAAATGCAATAGCAATGCTGCATGTGATATTATAGGAGATAATCCTATATCCGTTACTCACCAGTGTTGCTATTTGATTGCATGCAACAGGTGGTGGGACCATTGAGGCACAATGTCTACCCACTGTCCACTCACCAACATTAGACCAAGCCATTGCTAGGACTGACCATGGTTTCACTTGTGCAAATAAACCAAAGATCTTCTCCTCTTTCTTTCCCCTTCCCTCCTTCTCCTTCTCTTTCTCTTCTTTCCTCTCTGTCTCTTGCTTCCTTTCTTCTCCTTCTCCTTCCTTGTCTCCTTCTCCCTTCCTTCTCCTTCTCCTTCTCCTCCCTCTACTTATCCTCCTTCTGCTTCTGCTTCTCTTCCTTCTCCTTCTTCTCCCTCTCCCTCTCCCTCTCCCTCTCCCTCTCCCTCTCCTTCTCCTTCTCCTTCTCCTTCTCCTCCTGGTTTTACCTTTCATCCTCATTCGCAGTAATAACCATGTCAGTGGAGTAATTAGAGTGGATACATTTGCAAGTAGTCTTCACTTCCCCCTCTCCAAATTGTACAATTTGGATGTACAAAAATGAGTTGCCTTCAGGGAAGACAAGCAACTATGAATGGAGCCACATCGATCTGATGGCATCTGAAGGAAGAGAAATTCTCCTATTGAATAGATTACCCATCCAGTTAGTCCACCCATCCTTTAACGTGCTCACAAGCAACTGTATTAAAATCGAGGCCATGTGTCTGCTGTTTCCACTTATCCACACGCCTCAACAGACACTGAGAATTCGGAAGTAGCTCTCATCCTGATATTCTTCCTTAATGCACCAAACATGCTTTTGAATCTAATTAAGCTTGAAGTTATCATTGTTTCTATCACATTAAGCTCCCACTTGGCTCTTGACAGCATGGTGTGCCGAGTCAACAGCAAATCTTTTAAAGAGAAGCAACAGATTTGGGTTCAATTAAAAATTCATTAAAATGCAAATTAGCTTGCAAACTCCCCTCCCCTTTGGATACTTTACTCAGTGTGGCATTTTTAATCACAGATGGAGGTAAGTGGCAGACTTCACGAATGGGGGGGATGTCTCTTAAGGTTTCTGCATGCACATACAACATATTAAATGTATATCATATATTAAATTGAGGGTCATTCTCCATTCCCCCACCCCCCATGCATCATTTCCATTTTATCTCAGTAAGACAGATTTTAAAGTTAATTGCAACGAGACTTGCCAAATTGTTTATCATCTCACTGCAGAACTTTAGCTGCAGCTCAATCCGCAGCTTTATGAGAGAGTTGGCCCTACAGGATGTCCTTTTAGCAAATGTTCTATGACTGGCACGTGAGCAGATCAGGAATGGGCCAGGGGTTGGTTCTACTTACCTTTATTACCAGTTCGCAATGGGGCCATGCGTGTTCATTCGCAGAAGCGTTCTGATGACGTCGGGGTTGGTGGGCGGAGCCTTCTGCCATTTTACTACCAGTTCTATGCAGTTCTCATCTCTGTTTCAAGGCCATTGAACCAGCGCAATTATTCCCATGGTCATGTGATCATCATGACGTCACGGAGCACTGTTACCTTCCCACCAGTGGTACCTATTTATCTACTTGCATTTGCATGATTTCAAACTTGCTAGGTTGGCAGGAGCTGGGGTGGGAGCTCACCTCATTGTGTGGTGCTCGGGTCTCAAACCTGGGCTGCTGGTTTTCTAACTGGCAAGCCCAAAATCTTAGCCGCTAAGCCATATTGTGCTTGGAAGCACGAAGCCGAGAACACCAGCCTGAAGATGACGAATGAGACTTCGTCGAAACGTTGCCAAGACACATCCAATTCTATGTGGGAGAACACCTGAATAACCAAAGACCTACATACAAACACCCGCGAAAACCTCAGAAAACATATATATATATACGACGAATGAGACTTCGTCGAAACGTCGCCAAGACACTTCCAATTTTATGCGGGAGAAGACCCGAATAATCAAAGACCTACATATATATATTTGTCTACGTAAGTTTTCACGGGTGTGTTTGTGTGTGTGTGTGTGTGTGTGTGTGTGTGTGTGTGTGTGTGGTGGCTCAGTGGCTAAGATGCTGAGCTTGTTAATTGAAAGGTCGGCAATTCAGCAGTTCGAATCCCTAGTGCCATATAATGGGGTGAGCTCCCGTGACTTGTCCCAGCTTCTGCCAAACTAGCAGTTCGAAAGCAGGTAAAAAATGCAAATAGACAAATAGGGACCACCTTTGGTGGGAAAGTAACAGCGTTCCGTGCAGGTAAATTGGTGCTGCTTAACATGCAGGGGTTGTTCTCCCTTTGATTTCCAGGCACTGAATCCCCTGAACATTATTTTACAAATAAATTAAGTAAATTAGTTTAACATTGTTTTAGTTCATCATCAATAAGCCCTGGAGAAATGTTTGACTGAGAAGCGATGAATGAAACTGCAGAATAAACAGATGCAATTGCCATCACTTTTAAAGACCCTGGACAAAATCCCCCCCCCCTTTTTTTTTTTTTTGCTTGGCTTGGCCCCGCCTGCTGTGAATTTCCCCATATTCGCACTTTTCTAACAACAGAAACCTATCCCCTTTCGACATGGCAGAATATTATCAATCAATTACCATGTTGTATTTCTCTCTCCTCCCTCCACCTTCGCGGTTGTGCATCCCTCCGTTCAGTCAAAAGAACAGACGTTACAAAACAGCATAATGAAAAAGCCATAAAGCCACACCAGAATGCTATGCAATATTTCCTTGGGCGAATAATGTAATTTTCTGGAGGCCCAAACAACAACAACAACAAAAGGTGCTTATTGCACACTTTGTGTGTTAGCTAAGAGCTTTTGTCTGCGTTTTTGAAAACGCCAAATACACTACCAGGAGTCTGTTTTCAGATTTCTGTAAAATACTGAGCTTATTCTCTCCAATTCTTCAGCTGAGCAGGATTTAAGGGGCTGGGGGCTTGATTTGAAATACGTTATCATGCATCTCATGGATGTATTCTGGCTTGCTGATCTAGGCCAGCAAGCCCTTCTCCTCCTCCTCCTCCTTCTCCTCCTTCTCCTTCTTCTCCTTCCTCCTTTTCCTCCTCCTCCTTCTCCTCCTTCTTTTTCTTCTCCTTCCTCCTTTTCCTCCTCCTCCTCCTCCTTTTTCTCCTTCTCCTCCTTCTCCTCCTTCTCCTTCTCCTTCTTCTTCTCCTTCTCCTCTTTTTCTCCTTCCTCCTTTTCCTCCTCCTCCTTCTCCTCCTTCTTTTTCTTCTCCTTCCTCCTTTTCCTCCTCCTCCTCCTCCTTTTTCTCCTTCTCCTCCTTCTCCTTCTCCTTCTCCTTCTCCTTCTCCTTCTCCTTCTCCTTCTCCTTCTTCTTCTCCTTCCTCCTTTTCCTCCTCCTCCTCTTCCTCCTTCTCCTTCTCCTCCTCCTTCTCCTTCTTCTCCCTCTCCTCACTCCACCACCATATCCTCCTCCTCCTCTTTCCTTCCTTCCTTCCTTCCTTCCTTCCTTCCTTCCTTCCTTCCTTCCTTCCTTCCTTCCTTCCTTCCTTCTTTCTTTCTTTCTTTCTTTCTTTCTTTCTTTCTTCCTTTCTTCTCAAACGTTAAACTGTCAAAACAAAGCCAGCTTCTTGGCTTTGGCTTTGGCTGAAAATAAGTCTTTATTGCAGGGGTGAAATCCAAATTTTTTTCCTACCAGTTCTGTGGGCATGGCTTGGTGGGCATAGCAGAGTAAGGATATTGCAAAATCTCCATTACCATGCCACTCCAGGGGAAGGATACTGCAAAATCCCCATTCCCTCCCCTCCTGGGGGAAGGATATTGCAAAATCTCCATTCCCACCCCACTCTGGGGCCAGCCAGAGATGGTATTTGCCAGTTCTCTGAACTACCTGCTGGATTTCACCCCTGCTTTATTGGTACACTTGAGCCTCCACTTGAGCATATTGGTTTTACACTTAGGTGGTTCTCCAATTATCAACCTATTCAGGTCCTCCAAGTAGTATAAAGGAGGTCAGATCTTTCAGCCGTCTCCTCCTTTAAGGTTATTCCTTGCTCGATGGTCACCTTCCTCCATCTTCTAATTCCATTTTGTTCTTGTTTACCTTCAAGAATATTTGTTCTTGTTCCTAGATCTGAGTGGGCAGATTTGGGGCACATGTCCATTCAGAGATGTCATCATTTCTCTTACTTGGTTCTCTCAGAATCCATTCCTACTTCTCTCCTGAGCTTAGGTGGGCCACTGCCAGCATATTTTCTCAATTGGTGAAGGTTTGAGACAGCCTCTCACTGAGCGTACTGCTTCGTTGATGGGAATATCAACTTTTCCCCCAAATTTCTCCAGGGCTTCAAAAATTTTAGCAAGGGGTTCTCTGCCCAGTTGCTGGGTGGATGTGGCCATGGTGGGCGTGGTCTAGTCAGCCTCCTGCACCACGGGGAGCGCTTTTGCCCTCCCCAGGCTCCAGAGGCTTTCCTCAAGCTTCCAGGAGGGCGAAAACGGCCTCCCCAAGCTCCAGAGCCTCTCTGGAGGCCAGAAATTGGCCTGTTTCTGGCCTTCCCAAATTTCCAGTAGGCCCGTTTTTCGCCCTCCCCGAACCTCCGTGTACACCCTGCACTTGCCTGCATCCAAAACTGGCCTCATGGGGACTCCTGGGAGTGACGGGGCAGGTGGGGCCAGCCAGGAGTGGGATTTGGGGGTTCTCCGAACTGCATAGAATCTTAGCTAGAGGTTCTCCCGAACCCCCAGCATACCACCCCTGAATTTCTCCCATTTGGAAAAGCTCGGATAATTTCCCTTAAGGACGTCTTTGGAGATTCTTAATCATCCAGGCATGGTTGTCCCAAAGGTGCTTTTTCAAAAGACAGATGGACTTACTTAGTTTTTTTCTTGAAGATGTTTCGCTTCTCATCCAAGATGCATCCTCAGTTCCCGAGCATTCAGTCAGAACTGAGAATGCTTTTTGGATGAAAAGCAAAAACAAAGTCCAGCTGCCATTTGAAAAAGTTCTCTTAAGGACCAATTCTTTGAGAAGGAAACTTTGGAGAGCTGCTCTAAGAGGCATACCCAGGAGGCGTGGGTGAAATCCAGCAGGTTCTGAAGAGCAGAAATTTTGAGTAATTCGGAGAACCGGCAAATACCACCTCTGGCTGGTCCCAGAGTGGAGTGGGAATGGAGGTTTTGCAATATCCTTCCCCCAGGAGTGGGGAGGGAATGGAGATTTTGCAGTATCTTTCCCCTGCCATGCCCACCAAGCCACACCCACCAAGCCACCCCACACCACGCCTACCAAGCCACGCCCACAGAACCGGTAGTAAAAAAAAATGGATTTCACCACTGCCAGAAATTTAAAAATCAAGATGGCAACCACAACTTCACAGTTGAAACTCTGCCCCCTTTTTTACATGTAACATGACACCCACTTGGTCATGATAAAGGGTCTGGACGCCAAACTGTACAATGAATGGCTAAGGGAATTAGGTACGTATGTCAAACCTAACAGAAAGTAGGATTTAGGGTGACATGGTAGCCATCTTCCAGTACTTGAGGGGTTGGCATAGAGAACAGGGGATCAATTTATTCTCCATAGCACCTGAGGGTGGGACAAAAAGTAATGGATGGAAGGTCATCAAAGAGAGATCTAAGTTGGAACTAAGGGAAAATTTCCTGTCAATGAGAACAGTGGAACAGTTTGCCTCCAAAAGTTGCAGGTGCTCCATCATTGGAGGTTTTCAAGAAAAGATTGAACCACCTTTTATCCAAGATGGTATAAGTTCCCTTGTTTGGTCAGGGGGGGCTAAACTAGAAGACCCCCAAGGTCCCTTCCATCCCTATGATTCTATGATAGCCACTACCTTGACTTTTCAATCAGTTTCTGAGTACACCCTGACAGAAACTTGTCAGGGTGTAGAGTAGAGTAGAGTAGAGTAGAGTAGAGTAGAGTAGAGTAGAGTAGAGAACAGAACAGAACAGAACAGAACAGAACAGAACAGAACAGAACAGAACAGAATAGAATAGAATAGAATTCTTTATTCTATTCAAGTGTGATTGGACACAGAAGGAATTTGTCTTTGATGTATATGCTCTCAGTGTACATAAGGAGAATAAAATACATTAATCAAGAATAAAAAGACAAAACAGTGATAGTCAAGGTTACTAATAAGCTATATAACTTAATAACTTAATAAGGTATTAAGTTTTGTTCCATTCTTGAACTCCATTTTTTTAAAAAATAAAATTAGAACAGGATCAGAGAAGGGCAAGAAAGGATTGAATTGAAAATTGAGTTTTCCCAGATATCCGAAGGAGTCTAATAGCACCTTTTCCAACAGGCCACTCTGACTAAAAAGCATCCATTTTAATGAGTTGCAGCTCTCGCCTCAGATGCATAGAGTGGCACCACGATGGGTTGTTAACACATTAGAGTGGGTAATTGATAAGGCATTGGCAATTCGTCTCATCGGTAGCCTTCATCAGCATAATTGCTTGATCTTCTTCTTCTTCCACCCCACCCTCACCTCCCCCCAATTTAAATCCTCTATCAGTCCTCCAGTCTATATCTGAGGAAGTGAGCTTCAACCGTTTCATCAAACTTGTTAATCAGAAAAGGCGCCAGGAGTCTCCATTTTGTTTTTTGTTTTTTTGCTAGCCTAGAGAATAACAGGGCTCCCCTATTAAGTTTTTGAGGAGAGATTTAGAAACCTCAGAATGTGTGCTTTGAAAAGGGAACAGAACAGAACAGAACAGAACAGAACAGAACAACAAATTAGGCAATGATGTATTGGTGCCTTGTGTGAACTCAGGACATGGGTTAATTGTGTAACTAGGTTAAACGTATCCTGATGCGGCCCAGAGGGACACCAGCTTTTACAGCTCAGTTATACAGATTAATAGAGTTGGAAGGGACCTTGTAGGTCATCTAATCCAACCCTCACCCCCACCCAAGCAGGAGACCCTACACCATATTGACAGATGGCAGTCCAGTCACTTCTTGAAAGCTTCCAATGATTAACAGATTAATAGAGCTGGAACGGAAGCACCTGAAGGCAATTGGGTGAAAGAAGCAATGGGTGGAAGATCCTTAAAGACAGATCCAATCTAGAATTAAGGAGAAATTTCCTGACAGTGGGAAGAATTAATCAGTGGAATAGCTTGCCTCCAGAAGGGATCAGTGCTCCATTGCTGGAGGTTTTCAAGAAAAAGATTGAACAGCTATTTGTCCAGGATGGTATAAAATCTCCTGCCATGGGCAGGGGGTTGAACCAGGGGTGAAATCCAACAGGTTCTGACCAGTTCTGGAGAACTGATAGTGGAAATTTTGAGTAGTTCGGCGAACCAGCAAATACCACCACTGGCTGGCCCTGCCCCCATCTATTCTCTGCCTCCCGAGTCCCAGCTGATCAGGAGGGAATGGGGATTTTGCAGTATCCTTCCCTTGACATGCCCACCAAACCATGCCCACAGAACCGGTAGTAAAAAAAATTGAATTTCACCCCTGGGTTGAACTAGATGACCTCCAAGGTCCCTCCCAACCCTATTATTCTTTTCACTAATTCCAATTGAGTAGAGGTAGGACAGTCTTTTTTTAAGAAAGCCTTAATTTGGATTGCTGCATTCAGCAAAAGACAAACAAAAAAACAGCCAGTTTGGTGTAGTGGTTAAAACATCAGGGGAAAAACTGAGGGACCATGATGAGTTCTAGGCCCATCTTAGATATGAAGCCAACTGAGTGACCTTGGGCCAGTCACTCTCCCTCTGGCCCTAGGAAGGAGACAATGGCAGACCACTTTCAAAATAAAAACCCTTGCCAAGAAAACGGCAGGAACTTACCCAGGCAGTGGTCAGGAGTCAACATTGTCCGGAAGACACAATAAAGAAATTAACTCACAGCAGGTTGCATTTAATGTCCTTAGGGGCACTTTCTGACTCCAAGATTCGGTGGGTTGATACCTGTTTATGGCAAGTCTTAAATTCTTCTTTAATTTCCTAAAAGATTTAATCGCTAAGTAACAAGATAATTATAACAAGTCAATACGCTTGCAATTAAGCTTCATTTGCCATACATTACGGATGTCTCCATTACAATTAAGGACAGTAATGAATGCTCGGCAGCGACGGGATTTTTCGCAGAGAAATTATGAGAATTTTTACACAGCTTCCGAACATGAACCTTCTGCATCAACATTTATTCCAGAGGTTGTTTACAGAATTTATTTTGCTGCCTGACATATTGACATCCTCACTTATGAAAGCAAATGGAAGGGGGGGGGAGAAAAATTGTCTCTTTTGTACAAATTCCGTGCTGGTGACAACTACAGCAATGCTGTCAAAATGTGTGCATTAGGTAATTGTGACATTTGTGCGATTATGTCATCATGCGTGATTACAGCCCCAGATTGGCAGCGAAGATTTTTCTTTTAACCTCCAAAGAAAGGGGAGGGGGTGGGGTGGGAAAAAACTCCCATTCTGAAAAGATTTATCAATGGTTGGGGAGCTGTCACGATCGGAATGAAGGTGACTTATTGAGTTGAGCCCTTCCTTGCAGGCATCTGGCCATTTGCAAACCACAATTCATCTATCTTTTTTTTTAAAAAAAAATCATATTTGCACGATGCAGGCTTGGGAGAAAGGCTCGGATGATTTGGAAGGCCGTTAATTTTGTTTTATTAAATGTATGTCAGGGTTCCAAGTAGCACAGTGTTGTGGTCCTCCAGCAGCCTGCAGAGTTGGCAACAGAGTCGGACAGTGATGAGGCTGAGGAAGAACAGGGGCCAGTCCTGGAGTCTAGGGAAGGCCCAGATGAGGGCTCTGTGTTAGAGGCAGAGATGGGGCCAGGGCTATCAGGGAGTGATGTGCAGACTCCGGAGCCTCCAGAGGCTGACAGCAGAGAGGCAGAGGAACAGGAGGAGCCTGTCCCTAGTGCACGCATGAGAAGAGCTGCCAGAAGGCAAGAGCAAATAAAGCAAAAAGGATGACTTGGGAGTAAGGCTAAGAGATGATTGGCCCCTCCCATAAGGCTTAAAAGACCAGCAACGGCTCTTGGGCTCTTTGTCAGAAAACAAGGTTGATAGATTTGTTTCTTGTCTTGCTGCATTTATTTCTTGTCAGCATCTTCTGCTTCTAAACTTTTGCCAAGAAAAGCCTTTGGCAGGTTGCCTAATTAGACCAAGGTTGGTGATAAGGCTGAAGAATTGTGTTATGAAGAATTTGTTTTGAATTAGTTTGGACTACGCTGAGAATGAGTTCATTCTCAGCTGTTCTAATAAATTGTTTGTTTAGAACTGATTGTGTCTGATAATACCTATTTGGGCCTGGGTCACAATACACACCCAATGGAATCAAAACTCCAAGGCAGGCAGTTGGACTGGGAAGCAAACTTGTAACCAATTATCTGTCAAGTGCCAGGGAAATCAGGATATTCAGGCCGTTCAAATGAGTATAAAGATGTATTACAAACATAAGCTCTCTACAAGAATCTGGCCAACTAGTGGTCAAGGGAAATGAGTGGGAGATAAGAAAGAAATTCAAGGCAGGCGGGTTTAGATTTCTTGTGAGCAAGAAGGGACTCATGACTGATGACACATTTGACCCCTCCCTCGGTCTCAGCCTGGTCATCTCCTACAGCACAACAGAGATGTTATGTGTACAATTAATGCTTGCTCGGAAGAGAAGATCCGGCTACATTTAATTAATTCCTCACAAAAGAATGAGAAAATTGCTGTCTTCATTGTTAAAACTAAGCTATTTTGTTTATTCAATTACTCAAGGTCAGGCAGTTTTTATCAGAGACTGCAAATCATCGTCATCATCAAAGTATTTTTCAGTCTTCAGGGGCTCTAGGTAATTTTCAGCCTTTTCTTTCGTTTTAAAATTAGTTTTCTCTCTATAAAGAAAAAAAAGAAAAGAAATTAGTTCATGAACGACTTGCACTCCGGGAATATGGTTGCCTCCTTCTGGATTTTTCCAGCGATTTCCAATTGTTCGGCATACTTAAAAACTGAATCAGAACACTGAGCAACAATAATAAAAAGATTAAAAAGACACACAAAGTGAATTAAAGAAATAGATCAAAACCAGAAGAGCTACATTGAAGCACTTTAGCGTCTAATGTGAGAGAAAAGAAGCCAATTGTTTGCTCTCTCTCTCTGTGTGTATGTGTGTGTGTGTGTGTGTGTCTAGAGAAATCTCTCCAATCTGGTGCACATCTGATGCCCTCCAGGGGTATGGATGTCAGATCCCATAATCCTCAGCCAGCTATTGGTTCTGGAAGCTACCATGCTGGAGAAACTAGACCTCTCCATCAAATGGGAACAGAACACTGGACCTTCAAACCAAGCTGAGTGACATAAACAACCCATGATCCATTCAACCACATACGTTGCAATACCTGGGTTGCTGGCTTTTCTGTGTAAGTTTAAGTAGTGGTGGGATTCAGCCAGTTCGCACGACTTTGGGAGAACCGGTTGTTAACTTTCTGAGCAATTTGGCAAACTGGTTGTTGGAAGAAATCATTAGGGCAGAGAATCGGTTGTTAAATTACTTGAATCCCACCACTGAAGTTAAACCTACCCTAACTAGTGTTAACCTGAGTGGCGTAGGAGGCTAATGCCTCCTACTAAGGCAGCATTTAACATCCAGCTGCCTGCAATTACTGCGAGTTCAATTCTCACCAGGCCCAAGGTCGACTCAGCCTTCCATCCTTTCTAAGGTGGGTAAATTGAGGACCCAGTTTGTGGGGGCAATAAGCTGACTTTGTATAAATATACAAAAGTATGAAGGCTATTGCTTAACGCATTGTAAGCCGCCCTTAGTCTCCGGAGAAGGGCGGCATATAAATCAAATTTTAAAAAAAACAAAACCCTAGTACAAACCCTGCCAGTTGAGTTGATTTATGGCTTAGCGTGACTTATGCAGCTTTTCCACAATGGGTAAACGAGATGATTTAAGTCAAGAACTTTGAGTGACCCCATAGCTGGGTGTATATTTATGGGTACTTGTGAATGCCTTGGTGGTGCAGTGGACTAAAGTGCTGTTAAAGTAGCACTTAGCTGCCAGCTGTCTGCAATTACTGCGAGTTCAAATCTCACCAGGCTCAAGGTTGACTCAGCCTTCCATCCTTCTGAGGTAGGTAAAACGAGGACCCGGATTGTGAGGGCAATAAGCTGACTTTGTATAAAAAGGAACACCGCTGGGGGGTGGGGGGAAGCCCTACTAAGCAGGTATATACAAAAGTACGAAGGCTATTGCTTAACGCATTGTAAGCCGCCCTGAGTCTCCGGAGAAGGGCGGCATATAAATCGAGCCAATAAATAAATAAATGTCTGAGTTTGTATATGTGGGAAATGGGTCAAGATCAATGTATCCTTCACATAGAAAATAGTAGGATTGGAAGGGACATTGGAGCAGTGGTGAAATCCAAATTGTTTTACTATCAGTTCTGGGGATGTGGCTTGGTGGGTGTGGCAGGAGAAGGATACAGCAAAATCTCCATTCCCACCCCCCTCCAGGGGAAGGATACAGCAAAATCCCCATTCCCTCCCCACTCCTAGGGCAAGGATATTGCAAAATCTCCATTTCCACCCTACTCTCGGGCCAGCCAGAGGTGGTATTTGCCAGTTCTCCGAACTGCTCAAAATTTCCGCTACTGGTTCTCCAGAACCTGCTGGATTTCACCCCTGCCTTGGAGGTCTTCTAACCCAACCCAACCTATTCAAGCAGGAGACCCTATGCTATTCCACAAATGGCTGCTGTTCTTGAAAAACTCCATTAATGGAGCACCTACAACTTCTGAAGGTAAGCCGTACCAACCACAACTTCTGGAGGCAAGCTGTTCCACTGATTAATTGTTCTCACTGTCAGGAAATGTCTCCTTAGTTTTAGGTTGGTTCTCTCCTTGATTAGTTTCCATCCATCGTTTCTTGTTCTGTCCTCAGGTGCTTTGGAGAATGACCCCCTCTTCTATGTGACAGCCCCTCAAATATTGGAAGACTGCTATCATGTCACCCCTAGTACTTCTCTTTATTAGAGTAAACATAGTTCCTGAAATTGCTCAATGTATGATTTAGCCTCCGGTCTCCATATCTTGGTTGCTCTTCTCTGCACTCTTTCTAGGGCCTCAAAATGAGCCTCAGATAACTCAACAGGCTAGATAGCCTATTAACACCCAGCTGTCTGCAATTGTGCAAGTTTGAGGCTCAAGGTTGACTCAGCCTTCCATCCTTTCTAAGGTAGGTAAATTGAGGACCCAGTTTGTGGGGGCGATAAGCTGACTTTGTATAAAAAATATACAAAAGTATGAAGGCTATTGCTTAACGCATTGTAAGCCCCCCTGAGTCTCTGGAGAAGGGCGGCATATAAATATAATTAAATAGATAGATAGATAGATAGATAGATAGATAGATAGATAGATAGATAGATAGATAGATAGATATAGATATAGATATAGATATAGATATAGATATAGATAGATATAGATAGATATAGATATAGATATAGATATAGATAGATAGATAGATAGATAGATAGATAGATAGATAGATAGATAGATAGATAGATAGATAGATAGATAGATATAAAAACTGGACACAATATTCCAAGTGCGGCCTCACCAGTACGGTATAAAGGGCTACTGTTACTTCACAAGGAATGGACATTAACAACTGGGAAACCTTGACCTCTGATCGTTCAGCTTGGAGGCTAAAGACGCAGCATGGCCTTCTCCAATTCGAAGAGACGCTTGTTCGGCCGGCTGAGGCAAAGAGACCATCCCAGAACCAGTGAAATCTGGGGGCTGGGCAGGGGACAGAATGTATCTGCCCTCAGTGTGGAAGGGATGGCCACTCTCGAACTGGCCTTTTTAATCACACTAGATGCTGTTTTAGGACCTCTTTCCAGAGCACGATACCATAGTTTCTTGAGACTGAAGGATGCCAATGATGTCACTTCACATGATCTTGATACTATCCCTCTGTGGATGAAAACTAAAATTACATCGGTTTATGTCAGAAGTCGGCAACCTGCGGCTCTGGAGCCACATGTGGCTCTTTCATCCCTCTGATATGGTGCTGTCACTGGTCGACTCCACATTTGATAGGGCTTTCGGTTAGGACAGGTAGAGGAAAAAGGACACTGCGTTAGGAGGAGACTCTATGATAGGGGAACTGGACTTCCGGTTGGCTCCATAATTGAATGGGGGGAGGGCTTCCAGTTAGAACCTTTGTGGCTCTTTGAGTGTTTAAGGTTGCCGACCCCTGGTATATGCATACAGTAGATACACCGTATAGCTCTTCTATTCTACATAAAAGGCATCTTCCTGTGTGACACAAGTGGGCCGATTCAGTTGCAGCCTGTTTAGGTTTAATTTTTTTTTTAAAAATCTCTTCTTTTAAAACTATCAAAGTGAAATATATTTTTTTAAAAATGGACAGAATTGGAGCATTGCTGTTTTATTCATGATAATAATTCCCCTTCCTTGATCCCCATATTCTTGGGGAGGGGGGGCAGAGATTAAAGAAGGCTTTTTCATCTCCCTCTTTTCATCCCCTTGGTGCCATCGGTGATATGCGCAGGATATGCTCGAGAGACACCTTGATAAAATAAAAGCAGAATATCGAAAGGTAAAAACACAGAATAAAATGAGTATCCAGTTAAGTAAAACGGAAGTAGCAGTGCATGAACTCTGGCCATTGCGGTTTATGAATCACATTAGGGTTTAGCATGATGTGTGAACACAATCGTTGCCTTATATATACACTGTATAGTTCAGATCAGGGGTGAAATCTAAAATTTGTTACTACTGGTTCTGTGGGCGTGGCTTGGTGGGGGGGATGTGATTGGGTGGGCGTGGCCATTTTTTTTTTACTTTTAAAACCATTTTTTACTATTAAAACCATTTTTTACTTTTAAAACCATTTTTTACATGTAAAACCATGTAAAAAATGCTTTCAAAAAGCTCTGGAGATCCAAGCTGAGTTGCCTGATCGGCAGGCAACTCAGCTGGGATTGTCAGAGCTTGGATCGTCAGAGCCATTTAAAAGGAAAAAAAACCACTCTGATGATCACGCGGCGCAGCTAGGCATGGGGGTGGGGGCAGGGATTTTTGCTACCGGTTCTCCGAACTGCCCACTACCATCAATTCAATTCAATTCAATTCAATTCAATTCAATTTATTGCCTTTATATACTACCTACTTGCCTGAGCCAGTCCGAACCAGGAGCATTTCACCCCTGGTCCAGATCACAAGAATGTAGAAGATCACTCTGGTTTGGATCACTCTGGTTTGCTAGATTTGCATTGGCTTTTTTTTTTTTTTTAAAGGGGAGGTAATCTCACAAACATGCATGATGTGGAACAGGAAAGGTAATTTGGTCATAAAATTGCATGTGTGGCTTGCACGCTCCCAACACTTAGCATGCTAGATGGCCCATCTACTAGGATTCTCTCTATTCTCTGGAGCCTCCGTGACTGCCTAGACATAGCTTGCCTTCAGAAGTTGTGGGTTTTCCATCACTGCAGGGTTTCAGAAAGAGACTGGATAGCCATTTGTCTGAAATGCTGTAGGGCAGGGGTCCTCAAACTACGGCCCATGGGCCAGATACAGCTCGCTGACGCCATTAATGGTTACCAGTGGTTCTCCGGGTCCGCTTCAAGGTACTAGTTCTCACCTATAAGGCCCTACATGATTTAGGTCCAGGATATTTGCAGGACCTTCTCCTGCCTGCTTCCCACCATCCTGTTCGCTCACATAGGGCCGCTCTCCTCAGGGTCCCGACGGCAAGCCAATGTCATCTAGCGGTGCCCAGGGGTAGGGCGTTTTCTGTGGGTGCTCCCACCCTCTGGAATGAATTACCTACCGAGCTCCAGACGGCTCCTGATCTCCGCTCCTTTCGTCGGGAGCTGAAGACTTGGCTGTTCAAGCAAATAGGCTGACTCTGATTCTGGGTTTATTATTCATCATTAATTAGTTATTTGATTTAAAGTGCGATTTTATTGTACATGTTTCTTAATTTGTGTTCGCCGCCCTGAGTCCTTCGGGAGAAAGGCAGCTATAAATACATATAATAAATAAATAAATAAATTAATTAATTAATCCGGCCCACGTGGGACCGCGAGGATGCCCTGCCCACATTGCCCCACCTACCTGCCGGCCCCCACCTGCTTTGTGGAGATCTAGGAGGCCAAAAATGGGATGCGTGGAGGCCCCGGGAGGCCAAAAAGGGGCCCATTTTTGGCCTCCCCAGCCAAAAGCGAGAGAGAGAGAGAGAGAAAGAGGGAGGGAGGGAGAGAGGGGGAGGGAGGGAGAGAAAGACACACACACCCACACACACACACACACAGAGAAGTCCCTCACACCCCTTCAAGGCAGCCACATCCCTTCACTAACTTGCTTTCCACCCCCAGGAGCACAACAAATTAAAGTTTAATTTGTGTGTATTGTTTAATGGACTGCTAAATTGGCCACGCCCACCCAGTTACATGACCACCTAGCTGCAGCCACCCAGTCACATGACCAGTAGTGGGTTGACACTGGTTCGGACCAGTTCACAAGAACCGGTATTAAAACCGGCGGGAGGCTCCGCCCACTGACCCGGACATCATCATAGGTGATCTACACATGCGGGCGGGATGCAAACCGGTAGTAAAGGTAAGTAGAACCCACCCCTGCACATGGCCACCTAGCCATGCCCACCCAGCAGGTGTGGGCCCCCAACACTCTGAGGGACCGTGAATTGGCCCCCTGTTTAAAAGTTTTGAGGACCCTTGGTATAAGGTCTCCTGCTCGAGAGACCTCCAAGGTCTCTTCCAACTCTATTCTATGTTCTAATCTCAACTGGAAAAGTTCCCTGGGAGGAAATTTCTCTTGAGAAAGAAACTGAGGAAGAGTCTAAGTTCTACTGAGATTCAAGAGCGGTATTAGAGGCTGCAGATTTCTGGAGAGAAGATGGAACCGGAAGATGGAGCCAGATGAAAGGAAGGACGTTGAGCTCAGCAAAGCTGGCTGGAGAATTCTGGGAGTTGAAGTCGCCAGGCTTAAAGTTGCCAAGGTTGGAGATCCCTATCCTAATTCATTATGTGTAAACGCAATCCCAACGTTCTCATCTCCTTTGAACGCATTTGCTTTGCTGGCTGGAAAATTCTGGGAGTTGAAGTCCTCCAGTCTTAAAGTTGCCAAGGTTGGAGACCCCTGTCCTAATTCATTACGTGTAAACACAACCCCAACTCTGCCCAGGAGAATTCCACCAACGTTCTCATCTCCTTTGAACGCATCTCCAAAGCGTTTCTTTCATCCTATGGTTTGAGAACTGCTATAAGGAAAAAGGCACATTTCCATTATTAAAGGCCCTATAATGAATTATTCTTTTAGTTTACCCTTCGGTCTTTAATTGAGCGAGGCATTATGTGGTCTGGATTTAAAGACGAGTGTTCTCTTTACATAGAAGCTACCGTGCCTGATACTTTGTCTGTTTGTTCACGGTGCCTCAGATGTGGCGCTGGAACTGCAGATTCTTTTGAAAGACATCTGTCCTTTCAAGAACCAGATCAGTGGCAAGTCCCTTTCGGCTCCTTGGCTATAGAACTGCCTTGCCTTTGTTTGAACTGTAACTATGCAACAGAACATAATAAAGAGGCAGGGGGTACTTTCTCCCTCAGTATTGATTAAATTCCTAAAGCAAAGAGCTATCGTATTGTTAAGAAAAAATGTGTTCTCTTCGGAAAATAGGTAAGGACTCCTACTCAGATCAAGATGTTCCTTTAGCTATATCTTCAATAGAAGTTTGGTTCCACCTGATTCCATGGAGATAATGCCAGTATTTGCAAACACCCGTTTCAATTTGTCGTTGTTGTTAGTTGTGAAGTTGCGTCCGACCCATCGCGACCCCATGGACAATGTTCCTCCAGGCCTTCTTGTCCTCTACCATCCTCTGGAGTCCTTTTAAGCTCACGCTGACTGCTTCAGTGACTCCATCCAGCCACTTCGTTCTTTGCTGTCCCCTTCTTTCTTTGCTCTCAATCTTTCCCAGCATTAGGCTCTCCTCCAGTGAGTCCTTCCTTCTCATTAGGTGGCCAAAGTATTTGAGTTTCATCTTCAGGATCTGGCCTTCTAAAGAGCAGTCAGGGTTGATCTCCTCTGGGGACTGACTGGTTGGATGGCCTTGCAGTCCAAGGGACTCGTAGGAGTCTTCTCCAGCACCAGAGTTCAAAGGCCTCCATTCTTTGGCGCTCGGCCTTCTTTATGGTCCAACTTTCACAGGCATACATTGCAACTGGGAAAACCATAGCCATTTCAATAAAACCCATTTTAGTAGACTCCCCCCCCTTTTCCAGCTGCTATCATTGTCCGTCAGGAATGTTGGATTGCAATTTTAGTTGATGGGCATCACAGAGGGATGTTCATGCTATGGTTTTACAAATGCAAAAGGAGGTGGCTTAATCTTGTCACCTTCACATATCAATTTAAGTCCTCCTTTAGTTGAATTTATTTTCTTTTTTTTACTATGGAGAATTGTTCACTGCTTCATAATGAGGAAGAATCATGAATCTTCCTCTAAAGAAGTGATGGCGAACCTTTTTGGCAACAAATGCTGAAAAGGTCATGCGGAAATGTTGCGCGCACACACGCTCATCAGGGCCATGCTCCAGAAAAGCCAAAATTCCGGATTCTAGTGCAGATGCGTGCCCAATGATTAGCTGGCCGGCACACATGTGCAGACCAGTTTTTGGCACTGCTGAGCACGTGAAGGGATTGCACTCTGGAAAAGCTGAACTTCTGAGTTCTAGCATGCATGTGCGCCCGATGATCAGCTGGCTGGCACGCATGCACGGCTAGTTTTTGGCACTGTCACACGCGTGAATGGATCTCGCTCTGGAAGAGCCAAACATCCGGGTTCTGGTGTCCATACGCACCCAGCTGGCCGGCACGCATGCACATACCGGTTTTTGGCATTGCCGTGTGTGCGAAGGACAGCTGATTGTCATACATGCCTGTGCATCAGAAACCCTGAAGACACACAGGCAAGGCCATGCATGCCAGGCAACATGGCTTCATGTGCCACTTTGGGCACGCGTGCCATAGGTTCACCATCACAGCTCTAAAGTCACTGCAGCCTTGAATCACTTGCAGGCAACTGAAGTTAGAACATTGGACTTTTATCTCTATCCTTCTTAAAAGAATATCTTATTCTTTTATCTCTATCCTTAAAAGAATAAGAATAGGAATATTCTTGATTGGCCAAGCAGGACTGGACACACAATGAATTTGTCTCCGGTACATAAACCATCAGTGTACATACAAATAACAAACTGATAGGTCATTGATCATAAATCATAAGATACAGTCATAAATCATACGATACAAACAAGTGCGCAGTGGTTAGAGCGCTGTACTGCAGCTACTTCAGCTGACTGCTAGTTCAGCAGATCAGCGGATCAAATCTCACCAGGCTCAAGGTTGACTCAGCCTTCCATCCTTCCGAGGTGGGTAAAATGAGGACTCAAGACTGTTGGGGGCAATATGCTATTTAGTATTCTGTCGATTGTTGTAAGCCGCCCAGAGTCCTCGGAGAGTGGGCAGCATAGAAATATGATTAATAAAAATATATATGATTAATAAAAAAAGTGATAAATCATAAGATACCAATAGGAGAAGGCAGTAGGAAAGATGAGAAGATATCTAAGGCAGTGTTTGCTGGCTGGGGGATTCTGGGAGTTGAAGTTCACCCATCTTCAAGCTACCAAGGTTGAGAAACACTGCATTAGATATATGGTTTTAGAAAGGCAAGTAGCTAATATAGAGGTCCTTGTGCTTCACGCACATACAAATGCCTGCGTAGACACACACACACACAAACACACACACAATTTTCTGAGCAACAATCACCTTGCTGATCTTTATTATTCTTTTTCCCCCTGGCAATATGCAGATGTAAAGGGCCAAAGGTGAAACCTGCAGACCCCTCAGGACACTTCAGCTTTCCATCACCTTTGCGTCTTTGACTGATGTGTACTGTCCTAAGCAGCGGTGGGCTTCAAAAATTTTAGCCAGGGGTTCTCTGCCCGGTTGCTGGGTGGGCGTGGCTATGGTGGGTGTGGCCTAGTCAGCCTCCTGCATCATGGTGTTAGGGGGGACGGCATTTTTGCCCTCCCCAGACTCCGGAGGCTTTCCTTAAGCCTCCAGGAGGGCAAAAACAGTCTCCCCAAGCTCCGGAGGCCCTCTGGAGGCTGAAAACGGGCCCAAACTTCCCATAGGCCTGTTTTGCACTCTCCCCAAGCCTCCACGCAGGCCTTGCACTTACCTGCATCCAAAACGGGCCGCGTGAGTACTCCTGGGAGGGGTGGGCAGGGCCAGCCACAAGTGGGATTTGGGAGTTCTCCAAACTGCACTGAATCTTAGCTAGAGATTCTCCCGAACCCCTGCGAACCCCCAGCGGCCCCACCCCTGATCCTAAGTGAGAAACTGACCCTTTCCTTCCTTTCTACATCTTTCTCCACCACCGCCCCTGAACCACCTCTCCCCCACCCCACACACCTTTACACACCATCTTCCTTGACAATTCCTTCCTGAGAAAAAGAGAAATAACACCTTCTTCACTTTGCAGAGGACAAGCGAATGCTTTTCAAAGCAGTGAGGAAAAAAAAAATCTTCCCGAAGGCATTAAATGTAAAGGGAGATACACACACGCGCGCACAAATAGACAAGTCTCAAAATGTTACTGGGAAAAAAAGGGGATGGAGTGGGGAGGAAGGGATCTAGAGTTAAACAGCAACTGTTCTATCTGGGAAGGTTTCCCTTCTTTTAAAAAAAACGAATGGTAATTTTGGGTTTTTGTGTGGGCTTCTGGAATCTTGCCAGGAATATACATTTAGCACACATTTGTTTTTTTGTTTTGTTTTTTTTCCCTGCCTGTGTCTTCTTTTTTCAGTTTTGCCAATCATTAATCACACTGAGAGCTGCAGGGATCGTGCTGTGGTCATTGCTGTTTTATATTCCCACATTCTCTGTGTGTGCCGTTGAGTGAATCTTGAGTCTTGGCAGTTACTCTACAGAGCCCTATAGATTTCTTAGCAAGATTTTGGCAGTACCCCATTTACAGATGAACTGAGTTGGAAGGGACCTTGTAGATCATCTAGTCCACCCCCCTCACCCAACCCAAGCAGGAGACTCTACACCTTTTCTGACATATGGCAGTCCAGTCTCTTCTTGAAAGCCTCCAGTGATGAAGCTCCCACAACTTCTCAAGGCAACTTCTGTTCCATGGGTTGATTGTTCTCACTGTCAGGAAATTTCTCCTTATTTCCCGGTTGAATCTTTCCTTGACCAGTTTCCATCCATTATTCCTTGTCTGGCCTTCAGGTGCTTTGGAGAATAGCTTGACCCCTTCCTCATCTCTGTGGCATCCCCTCAAATATTGGAAGATGCTATCCTGTCTCCCTTGGTCCTTCTCTTCACTAGACTAGCCAGGCCCAGCTCCTGCAACCGTTCATCGTATGTTTTAACTTCCAGTCTGATAATCATCCTGGTTGCTCTTCTCAGCTTTTTTATAGTGTGGTGACCAAAATTGGATGAAGTATTCTAGCTGTGGTCCGCAAAGGTGCTTTTATTTTTTTTTTCAAAAGGCAACTGGACAGTCAAATGTCCTTGAAGACGTCTCGCTTCTCATCCAAGAACTGAACTGAGTCAGAACTAAAGAAGCTTCTGGGATGAGAAGCGAAACGTCTTTAAGGAAAAACAAAGGAAGTCCAGTTGCCTCTTGAAAAAAAGCACCTTTTGGGACAACCATGACCTGGATTAGATTAGATTTAGATTTAGATTTATTAGATTTATATACCACCCTACTCCCGAAGGACTCAGGACGGTGAACAGCCAACAATAAAAAATACATGTATACAAAAGTTTAAAAGCCCAGATAAAATCAAATTAAATAAATTTGGCCCAGACAGAATTAAAACACCCCACACAATTTAAAACAGATTAAAATTTAGACACTAAAAAAGGAAGAGAGGTTAGGCCAGGCCCGCCTGGTGAAATAAAAAGGTCTTAAGAGCTTTTGACTAAGACTAAGAATCTCCACAGATATTTTTGGAAGCAATTTGTCTTTGCCTTCTTGGGGTAGAGAGAGCGGCCAGGTCTCTTTGTATAAGGCAGGATCAGAACTCATGACCTGACGAGTTTCTAGCCTGATGCTTTAACCGCTACACCAAACTGACTGATTTTTTGCTGAGTGCCACAATCCAAATTAAAATGGTCTTAACAGAGGACTGTGCAGCTCCTATAGCACAGATGGCTAACCTTTTTGCCATCGCGTGCCAAAAGCGGGGGGAGCATGGGGGAGTCATGCATGCGCATGCCGACACCCATAATTCAATGCGCCCCACCCCCCCATGCATGTGTGTGCGACCGTCCCCCCGTTTTTGGCACGTGATGGCACAGTGGGTCTGGCAGACCAGTTTTTCAGTCTCCCCAGGCACCAGGGCCTTTCTAGGAGCCTGGGGAAGGCGAAAAAGGCCTTCCCCATTCCCCTGGAGGCCCTCCGGAGGCTGAAAATGGCCTGTTTGCCTACTGGTGTACTACTGTACTGCCTACAGAAGGCCTGAAAATCAGCATGCTGGAGCTGAGCTCATGTGCCCACCGATATGGCTCCGTGTGCCACCTGCGTGCCATAAGTTCGCCATCACAGTCGTATAGAAATAGTGCTTAGACTTATATACCGCTTCAAAGTGCTTCCCAGCCCACTCTAAGCAGTTTACAGAGTCAGCCTCTTGCTCCCAGCAATCTGGGTCCTCATTTTACCCACCTCAGAAGGATGGAAGGCTGAGTCAACCTTGAGGTGGTCAGGATCAAACTCCTGGCAGTCGGCAGAGTTAGTCTGCAATACTGTGTCCTAATCACTGTGCCACCACAGCTCAAGCTTATGGGCAACACCCATATAAGAAAAATGTGAAAATAAGTGATATGGGATCATATTGGTGGGCAATTTTGGAATTGTAGCTCTAGCAGATCTGGTTGGAAAAGGATACTTTGAAGGTATTTATTAAGATCTCTTTTGTAAACACCAAAGGTCTGAATTTTGTTACTGCTGAAAGCTAAGAGGTTTTGGATGACTCTTGATGCTTGCTGAGGTTTGAAAACTAAGCTACTGTGATTGCTTTTTCTTTTTTTTTGTCTTTCCAAGTTTTTTATTTTATATAATTTATACATATCAATGTGTGAATAGTGTGATACCTGAGTATCATACATTTTGATACAAATAGACATAATATTATTACTCAGTTATTACATTTCACTTTCATTGTTTCATATTGTTTAAACATACCTAAAAATACAAAATAAAGGTTCCCGTCGCACATACGTGCTATTCGTTCCTGACTCTAGAGGGCAGTACTCATCTCTGTTTCTAAGCCGAAGAGCCAGCGTGGTCTGATGACGATTCCGTGGTCATGTGGCCAGCACGACTAAATGCCAAAGGCACACAGAATGCTGTTACCTTCCCACCAAAGCTGTTCCCTTTTTTTTACTTGCATTTTTAACCTGCTTTCGAACTGCTAGGTTAGCAGAAGCTGGGACAAGTAACGGGAGCTCACCCCATTATGCGGCACTAGGGATTCGAACTGCTGAACTGCCGACCTTTCCATCGACAAGCTCAGTGTCTTAGCCACTGAGCCACTGCATCCCTTTTATACCTAATACTGCCCTTCAATTTCTAGACCTCCCTCTTATTATTACATATATCTTGTTATATTAATATGTATATACTATTATTCCCCTCTTATTTCTATCTCTATTTTGACTTTTTTTCATGTCACCATAATTTTTTTTAAAAAAACATTTCTTTTCTATCTTCCATCTTTCACTTGCTTTGTTATTCATAGTTCCCTTATTTAGCTCTTCACATCTATTTATATTAACGTTTCATCCTTCATTCTATCATTGCTCAGTATTTCAGCCTACACCACTAGTACCAATCACAATCATTTAAACATATAGAGTAAATCTATTCATGTTCTTTCCAACCATCCAGTCCATGTGATTCTACTATTAATATATTGCATTACATGTGATTGCTTTTTCTTGTTCCTAAACTGTTCTAGATTTTTTTTTTTTTAAAAAAAGACTTGGTTTGGACTGATGGAAGTGTAGAGTTAGAAAAGCCAACTTTTCTGCCACAAAGAAGAGGGAGTCAAGCTATTCTCCAAAGCCCTGAGGGCAGAACAAGAAGGAATGGGTGGAAACTCATCAAGGAGAGAAGCAACTTAGAACTGAGGAGAAATTTCCTGACAGTGAGAACAATTAATCAGTGGAACAACTGGCCTCCAGAAGTTGTGAATGCTCCAACACTGGATGTTTTCAAGAAGATGTTGGATAACCATTTGTCTGAAGTGGTGTAGGGTTTCCTGCCTGGGCAGGGGGTTGGACTAGAAGACCACCAAGGTCCCTTCCAACTCTGCTATTCTATTCTATTCTATTCTATTCTATTCTATTCTATTCTATTCTATTCTATTCTATTCTATTCTATTCTATTCTATTCTACTCTACTCTACTCTACTCTACTCTACTCTACTCTACTCTACTCTACTCTACTCTACTCTACTCTACTCTACTCTATTCTGATCTAAATGACCAAACCACAGCCTCTTTATGATAAAGGATTTCCCATGTTCAAGGGAATCTTCACAAATTGTTCATTCTCCTTTCAATGGGACATTTTCAGGTTATCAGATACATTGTCTTCTTCCTTCTGGCTTTCTGTTTTTCTCTCTCTGTTTCCTAACACTGAAAATCCGAAACGGGAGCACAGACCCCTTCCAAGTGAAAGAACAAAAGCATAACAAAACGTGCAATTTTCCATAGCACCTATAATCTCTCTCTCTCTCTCTCTCTCTCTCTCTCTCTCTCTCTCTCTCTTTGGAATAAAAAATAAAAAGTGAGATTATCTCTGCACACGTTCACCTTTCCTTTGTAGCTCAGAGACCTTGAAGCTCCGTGTTTTTAAAAAATGTGCCCATTTGCCCTTTTCCATCTCTTAAAGGTTAAAACGCGCGCAAAATAGCACCAATATTTTTTTTAAAAAAAGATCAGAGTAAATTTTTTAAAAGCTACACAGAAATTCTCTTAAAAGGCCATTGAGTATACCGAGAGTCCAGTCCAGCAGCAGACAAAGAGGCTGGGGATATGATGGCAAAATAACTCAGCCACAAGATTCTGCAGGATTGAATCCTTTACTAATAACAAGGGGGATGCAGTGGCTTAGTGGCTAAAGATGCTGAGTTTGTCGATCAGAAAGGTTGGCAGTTCAGCGGTTCGAATCCCTAGTGCCACATAACAGAGTGAGCTTCAGTTACTCATCCCAGCTTCTGCCAACCTAGCAGTTCAAAAGCATGTAAAAAAATGTGAGTAGAAAAATAGGGACCACCTTTGATGGGAAGGTAACAGCGTTCCGTGCATCTTTGGCATTGAGTCATGCTGGCCACATGACCACGGAGACGTCTTCGGACAGCGCTGGCTCTTTGGCTTTGAAATGGAGATAAGCACCGCCCCCTAGAGTTGGGAACAACTAGCACATATGTGCAAGAGGAACCTTTACCTTTACCTTAATAACAAGGGGAGAAACAAGGCATTTCTCTCCGTAGTTGAAAGTCAAAATGATCCAGTAAACGAAATTACCGAAAAGCCAAAGAATAGCCAAAAAAATAATAATTCCCATCTTCAACTCACATAAGGGTTTAATTGTGTTGATGGTCCTCATTCCCCTCCCACACCCGTAGAATGATTGTTCCCTTCAAATACTGCCTTGTTAGAATTCCATCCTTTTTATCAGCAATTCATTTCTTTCCTTAACTGTTCCTCCCCTCCCACTGTTTATGATAATTGAATAATGCTATAAAAGATAATGATGGCCTCAAATCCAGCTTGGTTCCTGGGGATTTCACAAGCTGTGGAGTTTTCCTTGCAAAAACACAGAAGTGATTGGCCATTGTATGTTTTCCCGTATTTCCCCACCACCACCACCACCACCACCACCACCACCACCCATTTCCTGGAATTGTGACAATCCAGGGATACTTGATGGTCTCCCATTTGCATACTAACCATGGTTGACCCTGCTTGGATTCAGAACTTGAATAAGGTTAAAGGTACCACATGCTAAGACTAATTGTGCTAGTTTGAGACACCAGCGAACATGGGAACTGGCAAAGCTTGTTCTAGGTCAGTGATGGCAAACCTTTTCAGCATTCGTGCACGCTCATCAGGGCCACAACCAGGAAGAGGAGCTGCCCAGGGGGCATGCGCACACCAGATAAAGTATTTCTGGTTTCCGGCATGTGCATGCATGCCGGGCAGCAAGTCTTCTGCTTACTGCTGCGCATACGCATGTGCTGATCAGCTGGCTGGTGTGCCACTACTTCCGGTTTCCGGCACGGCCGCACGCACAAAGGTCAGCTGATCGTCACATGCGCATGCCTACCAGAAACCCGGAAGAGGAACAGCTGACACCACACATGCCAGGCGACCTGGCTCCATGTGCCACTTTGGGCACACATGTCATAGGTTCGCCATCACGGTTCTAGGCTAATCTTTGGGTTCTCCTGCCAGCTGAGCAGGATGCTCACAAGCAGGAGATAGAGATTTTGTCTGTTCCCACTGCTAGTCTTCTGCAGTGCTTCTTTGGAGGTTAATTATCTCCAACCTGGAGGAATGCGATGCGATGCGATGCGATGCGATGCGATGCGATGCGATGGAATGGAATGGAATGGAATGGAATGGAATGGAACGGAATGGAATGGAACAGAACACAGAGTGGTGTGGCGTGGCGTGGCGTAGCGTAGCGTAGCACAGCACAGCACAGCACAGCACAGCACAGCACAGCACAGCACAGAACAGAATAGAATAGAATAGAATTCTTCATTGGCCAAGTGTGCATAAACTCTCAGTGTTTGTACAAGCAATAAGTAGTAAATCAAGATCATAGTCATCATAAAAATACATTCATCTTAAATCATAAGATACAACACTCATTGGTAGTCATAGGTTACTAAATAAGTAATCAACATAAATCATATTAGGATACTAAATAAAACAATATAATCTTAAAATACAAACAACCAAGTTATAATCATAAGGAGATAAGGAGATAATTAATAGGACAGATGGGAAAAAGTAATAGTAATACAGCCTTACTAGATAGTTTGACAGAGTTGTGGGAATTAGTTACTTAGCAGAATGATGATGGTGGTGGGGGGAAACCAGTCCTTACGGCTAGTTGTTCTGGTGTGCAGTGCCCTATAGAGTCGTTTTGAGTGTAGAAGTTGAAACAGTTCAATGAAAAGTTGAAAAATTGAAAAATTTGAGTTTTTTGAGATTTCAGATACTCTGTGATTTAAAATCACAATTGGGGTCACTGTCAAGTCTTCTGAGGATGAACCCCACAGTTTATGCAGGAGATGAAGAAGAAATATTTTTAACAAAGAAGGGAAAAAAATCTCCTAACTTTCTAATCAGTTCCTGGAATGACCCCTCTTCTTACAGCTTCTAAGAGAGAAGGCATAAAATCCTCTAATTCAATTTTTTTAATCCTTTATAAGTAACTACAGAGGTGAACATACCTAATATTCATTCCTTCTCCTATTTTCCCCAAAACAACAATCTTGTAAGGTGGGTTGGGCTAAAGGAGAATGACTGGCCCAAAGCTGGGCTTTTATGCCCAAGGCAGGACTAGAATTCATTGCTTGCTGGTGATTGGCCCAAAGTCACCCAATGAGCTTTCATGTCTAAGGCAGGACTAGAACTCACCAACTCCTGGTTCCCAGCCTTGATGCTTTAACCACTACACTAAACTGTCATTCAGTTTCTCCACAATCCCCCAAATCTTTCCTTTCACTGATTTGTCTTCTGGTGGCCCAGCCACCTTCTTCCTGGGTGATTTTTCTGCCTGAAAAAGAATTTGAGGAAATTCTTGTTTTTTTTCTCTCTTTAACACTATCTCCTCTTCAATGTATTTCTGTAGTTATTTCTGTTGCCTTTGTGGTGCTCATGGAACACTTTTTCTCTTCCCCTTTCTGTTCTCCTCCTTTGGATTTAACTTCCCATTTCCCAAAAGATGCATTTTAGAATATCCCTGGCCCTCCTGTCTCGTGTGGAATTTGGCTGACCCCCTTCATACATTGTGGAATGCAACTCAACTGTTGTGGTTTTAACAAAAGGCATCTCTGGGCAGTATGAAGAGATGTGGTTCTTTTGATTGGTCTCATTTCTACAGTCCCCCTCCTTTTTTTAAGAACTCCCCCACCCCAACAGGTAACCATGTTGGAACCTGCTGTCAATGTCCCTGTTGCCCATTGGTTACAGATAAGAGAGTTGTGAGTCCGTTTCCTGAATACTTACAACTGTTCTTCCCCTAAACACTAAAACACAGCATCAAATTCTTCCTGGAACTCACACTTCTAACAAAAGGCAAACACAGAGAGAGAGAGAGATGGAGAAAGAAAGAGAGAGGAAGACAGAGAGACAGAGAGAGACACACACGCACAGAGAGGCAGAGGCAGAAAGAGAGAAAGACAGAGAGCGAGAGAAACACACAGAGAAACAGAAACACAGAGAAATAGAGAGAGAGAGAGAGAGAGAGAGAGAGAGAGAGAGAGAAACAGAAAGAGAGAGAGAGAAACACAGAGAAACAGAGAAATAGAGAGAGAGAGGAAGAAAAGAGAGAGAGAAAGAAACACAGAGAAACAGAAAGAGAGAGAGAAAGAGAAACACACAGAGAGAGAAATAGAGAAAGAGGGGGAGAGAGAGAAAGAAACACACAGAGAGAAGGGGGGGCTGAAACTTTGCAAAGGGGCGTTGTAGAGGGAGGAGAAAGAAGAGAGGAGAGGAGGGAGGGAGGCAGAGATCTTCTCTTCCCCCTGGCCGTCCTGTCTTTCAGAGAAAACCTTGCAGGGAGATACAAGAGACGGGATTCTGCTTCATCCTGGACAGGGATGGAAGTTGGCTTTAGCGGCCAGAAGATGCGGTGAAGGAGGCGGAGGGAAGGGGTGGGGGGTGTTGGGAAAGGCGGCAGCAGGAAGAGGGACCCTCTGCAAGCAGCCACACAGCCTCCCGTTTGTGCGTTCAAGGCAGTTTCCCAACTCCCGGGCTTCGGGACCGCTCCTTTCAGGATCGGGAGCTGAGAGGGGCGTTTCAGGATCAAGAGGAACCCGCCCCACCTTCTTCGCTCTCCCCCCCCCCTCCACTATACTCCCACCCCAACACACCGTTTTCTGCAGTTCAGCCTCCTCCACCTCCTCTCCTCCTCCTCTCCTCCACCTCCTCCTCCTCCTCTTCCTCCAGCCGCCACTCGGATCTTGTCGCGGCCGGGCTGGCCCCGGAACCATGCCGTTGCCCTGCCGGAGCTGGACCCTGGCGCTCCTCACCCTGCTCGTGGGAATCCTGCTTTTCGCGGACATCGCCGAGATAGAACTGGAAATCGGGTACAAGAAGTGGCGCGCGAGAGGGGGCAAGTCCACCTACCCCACCCACCCTCCCTACCTACTACCACCCTTCCCCATCCACCCCGCCCACCCACCAGCCAGGGGGTCTCGCTTCTGTTGGGGCTGCTTAAGGACAGTTTGGAGGCAGGAGAAAACCGAGAAGGGGCGGGAATGTTGGGGGGGGGGCGCGAGTGGGAAAGCTGATAAACGGGGCGGTGGGGGGGGGGTAGGGAGGTGAGTCAGACAGGTGGGGGCAAAGGGGCGGCTTTGCTTGCCTAGACAGCAAGGAGAGGGATCCTCCGGCCCGTGGACAGGGGGGAGAGAGACAAAAGACGGGCTGCTGGAAGAAAGGGGTGCCAAGAGGACTTCGGGGAAGGGCTGGGAGGGGGCGCCGGAGTTTTCTTTGTTTCCAGCGCAGCCTGGTTCTGCCTCGTCGGCTGGAGAAGGAAGGGAGAAACGGAGCTTGCGGGGTGGCTGGGGGGACGCTTTTTAAAAAAATCCCCCTCCCCATTTCTTGAGTGAAGAATCTGTGGGGGGGGGGGCTAGCCGAGCCGGGGAAGGTTTGGAAGGGGCGAAGGGGGCGTGGAGAAAACCACCGCGCCCAGAGCGCTCCTCAATGCCGATTGTTAGGGATAAATTTCGGCTGGACGGTTGGGGGTACCTCTCTGCCCCCCTCACCCGTCTTTCTTCTCCTAGCGCTCCGCACCCCACTTCCCAGGCTAGCTGGGGAAGGGGTTCCGCGCCTCAGCATTGGCCAGGGAACCGCGACAGGTTTCCCCTGAGCAGGTGCAGAGCGCAGCTTTTTCTAGCCGGTGCGGCACCATTCCGGGACTTCGCCGGCCAGACCCAAAGCCTCCCGATCAGTCCCCCCACCCTCCACCTCCCCATCCCCCCCAAAACCCCACTTTGAGTTGCCTTGGCAACACGCGCTCTTAGACCCCTAAAGTGGGGAAGGAGGGTGGATAGCTGACAAGCCCCTGGGAGGAGTTTGGAAAAGACCCCAGTCTTAGTCCAGGGAAGACCCTGTCCGAGCGCCCCGAATCGAGCCGGTTCCGTGCATTCGTAGAACGGGCTACATCCGGTTCGTTTGAACGGTGGCGACTTGCTTGGCGGTTTAACGTGATGTTATGAACCCAGCCGGTTTGATGAGTTCATTGTTCCGTGGATTGTGCAGACCAATGTACACACCCCCTCCCAAGACGCCTCACTTCCACAACAGAATTTAGCACGGAAGGGAAAAGGACTTAAATGAGATGGGCTTTGCATGGCTTATTTTGATTTCCTGGCTTTAATTTGGGTGGGATTCCACCCCACTGTGACTTCTTCTATAAACCACAGTTAAATCATCCCTGCCTTAGTTTGATTGGCAACCCTACCTTAGAAGGAAAAATCAGTAGCTCATGTCCAAGGCAGGGCTGTGGACAATAGAGTTTGGAGTCCAACCCATTGAGGAAGGCTGGCGGGCTTATTAATGACTATTCGCAACAGGAATGAGTCATGAGTACCAAAATAATAATAACAATAATTAGTTCTTAGCAGGATCCTGGAAGAACTAGGAAGACCACCATTCAAGTGGTTCTTTAGCCAGTCTTATTTGGACAAGGCACTTCTTGTCCAAATGAAAATGGAGGTAGAGATGAGGAAGGGTTACTTGTGGCCTAGCAGAGCAATTCAATGAATGAGAAAAAGCTTCAAGGGGTGTCGGACAACATCCAAAGCATTCGCGGCTCTGGAAAACCAAACAGAAGCATTGCTGAATCAAATCAGATTTGGGATTCGGGGGGGGGGGGGGGGAGGAGTTGCTGTCTCCGGTTTGAGTTTCCGCCACTCCCTTAACTAGAACAACAGAATAGCAGAGTTGGAAGGGACCTTGGAGGTCTTCTAGTCCAACCCCCTGCTTAGACAGGAAACCCTACACCACTTCAGACAAATGGTTGTCCAATCTCTTCTTAAAAACTTCCAGTGTTGAAGCATTCAAAACTTCTGGAGTCAAGTTGTTCCACTGATTATTTGTTGTCACTATCTAGAGATTTCGCCTTCGTTCTAAGTTGCTTCTCTCCTTGGTTAGTTTCCGTTCATTGCTTCTTGCCCGACCTTCAGATGCTTTGGAGAATAGCTTGATGCCCTCTTCTTTGTGCCAACCGCTTAGATCAGTGTTTCTCAACCTTGGAAGCTTGAAGATGGGTGGACGTCAACTCCCAGAAGCGCTGCTGGCTGGGGGATTCTGGGAGTTGACATCCACCCATCTTCAAGCTTCCAAGGTTGAGAAACACTGCCTTAGATATTGGAAGACTGCTATCGTAGTCCTTCTTTTCATGGTGTTTCCCCCATCACATTCGATCAGTGTTTCAGTGCTGCTGGCTGGGGGATTCTGGGAGTTAAAGTCCACCCATCTTCAAGCTTCCAAAGTTGAGAAACACTTCCTTAGATATTGGCCGTAGTCCTTCTTTTCATTAAACTAGACCTATCCAATTCCTGCAGCTGTTGTTTATATGTTTTATAGCTTCCAGTCCCCTAATCATCTTTGTTGCTCTTCTCTGCACTTTTTCTAGAGTCTCGACATCTTTTTTTTTTTTACATTGTGACAACCAGGGCATGAAAGTTTTATTATTTCACATTGATTGACACTCCTTAGCAAGGGTGAACATGTGATGGTTTGTGGTTTAGTCTGCTCTGCAAATTAAATCTCTTTAGGCGATGACGGCTTGGCGTCTTGTGTGAACCCAGGACACGGGTTAATTGAATAACTAGGTTAAATGATGCAGCCCAGAGAGACACCAGCTTTTACAGCTCAGTTATACAGATCAACAGAGTTGGAAGGGACCTTGTAGGTCATTTAGTTCAACCCCCCACCCAAGCTGAAGACCCTACACCATTTCTGACAGGCGGCAGTCCAGTCTCTTCTTCAAAGCTTCCAGTGATGAAACTCCCACAACTTCTGAAGGCGACTTCTGTTCCATTCTTCTGCGTGAGGAAGATGGAGAAAGAAGAAAGTGTATTTTGTATTGGTGGCGGACTGTTTCCTATTAGCAAGAGGAATCTAGGCACAAGTAAGAAGGGGGCGACCTTTCTGTCCCATGGTTGGGGCCGCCATCTTGATTTTTCTAACTCGATTCCTGCAAATACCTCTACCAGTTTTTGAAACGTAACAGTGTTCTGGGTTCTGGTTGCCTGTCATCAGTTTGGTTCAGTGGTGGAATTCAATTTTTTTTACTACGGGTTCTGTGGGTGTGGCTTGGTAGGTGTGGCGTGCTTTGGTGGGTGTGGCAGGGGAAGGATATGATAAAATCTCCATTCCCACCCCACTCCAGGGGAAGGATACTGTAAAATCTCCATTCCCTCCCCACTCCAGGGGAAGGTTACTGCAAAATTCCCATTTCCTCCCAATCAGCTGGGACTCGGGAGGCAGAGAATAGGTGTGGGTGGGGCCAGTCAGAATTTTTACTACCCATTCTCTGAACTACTCAAAAGTTCCACTACTGGTTCTCCAGAACTGGTCAGAACCTGCTGAAACCCACCTCTGCTTGGTGGGCATGGCAGGGGAAGGATACTGCAAAATCTCCATCCCCACCCCACTCCTGGAGAAAGGATACTGCAAAATCTCCATTCCCTCTCCACTCTGGGGCCAGCCAGAGGTGGTATTTGCTGGTTCTCCGAACTGCTCAAAATTTCCGCTACTGGTTCTCCAGAACCTGTCAGAACCTGCTGAATAGCACCCCTGGTTTCATTCATTGGAATGAACCAGAGAGGGCTAACATTGGAGATCAAAGGAGGACTTTGAAAGGTGGAGCTCTGTCTGGACAATTCAGGAAGGGGTGGGGCCTTCTCCAGAATTTTTGAAGGCAATCATGGCAGAAGTCAACTGCTGTCCTTCTCAAGATCACTTTATCTATGGCAACCACTTGCTTCATTGTCATAGATGACCAGAAAGAACAAGCCGGGGAATAAGCAGGATGGGGGCAACAATAGAGACTGGAAATCCCACTCACTCACCTACCTACCCACCCACACAAACACACACTCAGAACTGGCAGTGCTCTAGTAGATAGGGAAGGGGAAGGGAGATAGGAGAAGAAAAAGAAAGGGAGGGAAAAGGAAAAAAAGGGAAAGGGAAGGGAAGAGTGGAAAGGGAGGGGAGGAAGATGGGAAGGGAATGGGAGCAGAAAGGGAAGGGAGATAGAAGAAGAAAGGGAAAGAGAGGGAAAAGGGAAAAGGGAAAAGGAAGGGAAGGGAAGAATGGAAAGGAAGGAGAAGAGAGGAAGATGGAAAGGGAAGTGGAAGTGGAAGGGAGATGGAAGAAATAGAGGTGAAAAGGAAAAAGAGAAAGGGAAGGGAAGGGAAGAGTAGAAAGGAAGGGGAAGAGAGGAAGAGAGGAAGGGAAGTGGAAGGGAAATATTAAAAAAGGAGTGGAAAAGGAAAAAGAGAAAGGGAAGAATGGAAAGGAAGAGGAAGAGAGGAAGATGGGAAGGGGAGGAAAACAAAAGGGAAGGGAGATAGAAGAAGAAAAGGAAAGGGAGGGAAAAGGAAAAAGGGAAAGGGAATGGAAGAGTGGAAAGGGAGGGGAGGACAGGAAGATAGGAAGGGAAGAGAGCACTTTCACTGGCCTCTGTTGTTTAGGGACTTTTGCTTTTAAACGACATGCTTCTCCAAAACAAAGGTGAGCAGTTAGAAGCAACCCCTAACTAAAAAAAAAAAAAAAAAAAAAAGTGGTTAGGACCACGAAATCTCTCTCTCCCTTCTCCGATTCTCTTTCTCCCTCCCCTTCTCTCCCTCCTTTCCTTCCGAGCAGCAGCTGCTTGGATGGAGCAGAATTTCCAAATGACTTTTTGAAGTGAAGGCTGGGTGAAAGTGCGTTAAGGGCCAGGCCTAGTCGAAGAGCTGAGTGTTGCTACCCCCTTTTGTAAACCTGTGAGACATCAATAGACGGATGCCAAAGGTGCTTTCCGTTCTAGCAAACTGCCTTGGTTTTAAGTCAGAGACAAACCACTTGAGCTGTTAAACTCACCACACTATAAACAAGATGTTGAGACTCTAGAAAAAGTGCAGAGAAGAGCAACCAATACGATCAGGGGACTGGAGCCTAAAATATACGATGAACTGTTGCAGGAACTAGCATGGCAAGTCTAGTGAAGAAAAGGACTAGGGGAGACAGGATAGCAGTGTTCCAATATCTCAGGGGTTGCCACAAAGAAGAGGGAGTCAATGTTTTCCAAGGCACCTGAAGGCCAGACAAGGACAAGGAATGAGCCTGGATAGCTCAGCAGACTAATGCACTGTAATTTAACTCCAGCTGTCTGCAATTAGTAAGTTCGAATCTCACCAGGCTCAAGGTTGACTCAGCCATCCATCCTTTCAAGGTAGGTAAAGTGAGGACCCAGATTGTGGGGGCAATAAACTGACTTTGTATAAAAAAAAGAACACCGCTTGGGGGGGGGGGGCGAAAGCCCTACTAAGTATAAGTATATACAAAAGTATGAAGGCTATTGCATAACGCATTGTAAGCCACCCTAAGTCTCTGGAGAAGGGCGGCATATAAATTAAATTAGGGGGAAAAAAAAACAGCTGCAAGGATTGTTTTTGCACAAAATTGGAAAGCAGAGAAAATACCTCTGGAATGAGAAATAATTAAAAAAAATTTAAACTGTGCAGAAATGAATAGATTAACGCTGAAGATTAAAGAACGAGAAGATTCAGAATATTTTAAGATATAAGATATGGGATCAGTTTTACTATTGGTTAGAAAAGAGATATAGAAATCAATAGCTATGTAAAAAATGATATAATTAGAATATTGTACCTTTGGAGAAAGGTGAAAATGAAGATAGAAGAAATAACAGAAAAAAAAAACAGATGAAGTCAGGGAGAAAACGCCAAGATGTCACACGGAAGGGATGATTGATGTATTAAATGTTTGTTTGTCTATAAAATAAAAAACTTTTTCAAAAAAAAGAAGTTGTTGTGGGAGCTTCATCCCTGGAGGCTTTCAAGGAGAGATTGGACTGCCATCTGTCAGAAATGGTGTAGAGTTTCCTGCTTGGGCAGGGGGTTGGACTAGATGACCTCCAAGGTCCCTTCCAACTCTGTTAATCTGTTAAAAAAAAACCTCCAGGAAAGACTCTGGTTTCCCCAACATGGAGAGTCGTTGATGGTCCAGGTAGATCAAGATGGGGGAATTTTTTCATGGCTAGGAGTCACCTAAGCTGACACAGGTGGAGGTTCACAATAACTAAGGTTATCAGACATGGCTCCATGCCCAGGTTGCAAAACTCGAGTCAGCCACTGAAGACAGCCAAAGAGATTACAGGGAGACCCCAACATACGACTACAATTGAGGCCAGAACTTCCCTTGCTAAATGAAACATTCGTTAGGTGAACTTTGCCCCATTTTACGAC
Organism: Masticophis lateralis; assembly: GCA_030761175.1. Lineage (NCBI taxonomy): Eukaryota > Metazoa > Chordata > Lepidosauria > Squamata > Colubridae > Masticophis > Masticophis lateralis. The sequence goes on along the minus strand of JAUDYJ010000012.1, from coordinate 16,458,126 downwards.
CTTTCTCGCCACAGTTGTTAAGTGAATCACCGCAAATGTGAAGTCAGTAACACAGTCGTTAAGTGGAATCTGGCTTCCCCGTTGAGTTTGTTCGTCAGAAAGTCGCAAAAGGGGATCCGGGATACTACGACCGTCATAAATATGAGTCACTTGCCAAGCGGCTGAATTTTGATCACGTGACCCTGGAGCTGTTGCAATGGTCGTAAGTGTGAAAAACGGTCTTAAGGCACTTTTGTCAGTGTCGTAACTTTGAACCAGCTACTTACATCCTTACAACGGGAGCGTTCACGCTTCTGCACATGCTCAGATCGTTCAGGATGACGTCCGGGTGGGTGGGCGGAGCCTCTCACTGCCATTACTACGAACCGGACCGGGAGCAACCCACCACTGCTTTGAACAATTCACTCAGTGAATTGTTGTAAGTCAAGGACGATCTGTACAGGAAGCTGTAACCCTTGGCTGCCTTTCTGTACCCTGTCTCTGGTCATTAAAATAGAGTAACCTCATTAGGCTCAAAACTGAACAGGGCTTTCCGTTTTTTATCGCTGTCTGTCAGCTTTGTGATGCGTTCTATAAAATGTTAAATGTCCTTAAAGACATTTGCTGGAGTGTTTGTGTGTGTGCGTTTTTTTTAATAAAAGTTTTTTTTTTAATTTTTTTTTAAACAAACACACATACAAACATACAATGTATTTTCTTTGAACAGAGTATTTGGCCGGTTCACAAATTTAAACAATATTGAGTCATTTCAATTAAGTTTACAATTTCTATATTTCCTTTTTGCCATAGTTATTCCTTGTCTATTTTTGTTACAAAAAAAAAACAATATTACCCTTCATTTTCATCTCTAATCTTAATCCTAATCAAATTCAATTTTTCCCTTCTATCTATATTATACCCCTTCCCATTGTCATCTATTTTTATATCTATCCTTATATTAGTTAGTTATATAACATTACAGTTGTTTAATATAAATCCAACATTACAGTATAAATCAGTTAGTTATATCACTATCTTTTTTTTTGTATATTGATCAATATGAACATAAATCTTCCAATTATTTTCATGCAATCCAATTTCTTACAAGTCAGTTAGTTATATTTACCAATTAATAATAAGCCAAATAATTTCCCCCCCTTATGTTACTCATTAAACTCTCTGGAGTGTTTATATTGTTCCCATCTCAAAATGTTGGAAAACATTTCCCCACCCCCACCCCCACCCCCGGAAACATTGTACTGCTAATTAGAGTTTATAAAACTTAATGCTAGACCAATCTATTTTTCATCTGTTTGGAATCCCCACCATATAATCTGACATCACTAAAATCAAGCGAGTTCATAACGGTGGTGAAATCCAATATTTTTTTTATTACCGGTTCTGTGGGCATGGCTTGGTGGACATGGTGTGGCTTGGTGGGCGTGCCAGGGGAAGGATATTGCAAAATCCGCATTCCCTCCCCACTCCTGGGAGAAGGATATTGCAAAATCCCCATTTCCTCTTCACTCCTGGTGGAAGGATATTGCAAAATCCCCATGCCCTCCCCACTCCTGGGAGAAGGATATTGCAAAATCCCCATGCCCTCCCCACTCCTGGTGGAAGGATATTACAAAATCCCCATGCCCTCCCCACTCCTGGGGGAAGGATATTGCAAAATCCCCATTCCCTCCTCACTCTTGAAGGAAGGATATTGCAAAATCCCCATGCCCTCCCCACTCCTGGGGGAAGGATATTGCAAAATCCCCATTCCCTCCTCACTCTTGAAGGAAGGATATTGCAAAATCCCCATGCCCTCCTCACTCTTGAAGGAAGGATATTGCAAAATCCCCATGCCCTCCCCACTCCTGGGGGAAGGATATTGCAAAATCCCCATTCCCTCCTCACTCTTGAAGGAAGGATATTGCAAAATCCCCATGCCCTCCCCACTCCTGGGGGAAGGATATTGCAAAATCCCCATTCCCTCCTCACTCTTGAAGGAAGGATATTGCAAAATCCCCATGCCCTCCCCACTCCTGGGGGAAGGATATTGCAAAATCCCCATTCTCTCCTCACTCTTGAAGGAAGGATATTGCAAAATCCCCATGCCCTCCCCACTCCTGGGGGAAGGATATTGCAAAATCCCCATTCCCTCCTCACTCTTGAAGGAAGGATATTGCAAAATCCCCATGCCCTCCCCACTCCTGGGGGAAGGATATTGCAAAATCCCCATTCTCTCCTCACTCTTGAAGGAAGGATATTACAAAATCCCCATGCCCTCCCCACTCCTGGGAGAAGGATATGGCAAAATCCCCATGCCCTCCCCACTCCTGGGGGAAGGATATTGCAAAATCCCCATTCCCTCCCCACTCCTGGGAGAAGGATATTGCAAAATCCCCATTCCCTCCCCATTCCTGGGAGAAGGATATTGCAAAATCCCCATTCCCTCCCCATTCCTGGGGGAAGAATATTGCAAAATCCCCATTCCCTCCCCACTCCTGGGAGAAGGATATGGCAAAATCCCCATTCCCTCCCCACTCCTGGGAGAAGGATATTGCAAAATCCCCATTCCCTCCCCATTCCTGGGGGAAGGATATTGCAAAATCCCCATTCCCTCCACATTCCTGGGAGAAGGATATTGCAAAATCCCCATTCCCTCCCCATTCCTGGGGGAAGGATATTGCAAAATCCCCATGCCCTCCCCACTCCTGGGAGAAGGATATTGCAAAATCCCCATTCCCTCCCCACTCCTGGGAGAAGGATATTGCAAAAGCCCCATTCCCTCCCCACTCCTGGGGGAAGGATATTGCAAAATCCCCATTCCCTCCCCACTCCTGGGGGAAGGATATGGCAAAATCCCCATTCCCTCCCCACTCCTGGGGGAAGGATATTGCAAAATCCCCATTCCCTCCCCACTCCTGGGGGAAGGATATTGCAAAATCCCCATGCCCTCCCCACTCCTGGGGGAAGGATATTGCAAAATCCCCATGCCCTCCCCACTCCTGGGAGAAGGATATTGCAAAATCCCCATTCCCTCCCCACTCCTGGGGGAAGGATATTGCAAAATCCCCATGCCCTCCCCACTCCTGGGAGAAGGATATTGCAAAATCCCCATTTCCTCTTCACTCCTGGTGGAACGATATTGCAAAATCCCCATGCCCTCCCCACTCCTGGGAGAAGGATATGGCAAAATCCCCATTCCCTCTTCACTCCTGGTGGAAGGATATTGCAAAATCCCCATGCCCTCCCCACTCCTGGTGGAAGGATATTGCAAAATCCCCATGCCCTCCCCACTCCTGGGGGAAGGATATTGCAAAATCCCCATGCCCTCCCCACTCCTGGGAGAAGGATATTGCAAAATCCCCATTCCCTCCCCACTCCTGGGGGAAGGATATTGCAAAATCCCCATGCCCTCCCCACTTCTGGTGGAAGGATATTGCAAAATCCCCATGCCCTCCCCACTCCTGGGGGAAGGATATTGCAAAATCCCCATGCCCTCCCCACTCCTGGGGGAAGGATATTGCAAAATCCCCATTCCCTCCCCACTCCTGGGGGAAGGATATTGCAAAATCCCCATGCCCTCCCCACTCCTGGGAGAAGGATATTGCAAAATCCCCATTTCCTCTTCACTCCTGGGGGAAGGATATTGCAAAATCCCCATGCCCTCCCCACTCCTGGGGGAAGGATATTGCAAAATCCCCATGCCCTCCCCACTCCTGGGGGAAGGATATTGCAAAATCCCCATGCCCTCCCCACTCCTGGGAGAAGGATATTGCAAAATCCTCATTCCCTCCCCACTCCTGGGGGAAGGATATTGCAAAATCCCCATGCCCTCCCCACTCCTGGGGGAAGGATATTGCAAAATCCCCATGCCCTCCCCACTCCTGGGGGAAGGATATTGCAAAATCCCCATGCCCTCCCCACTCCTGGGAGAAGGATATTGCAAAAT